>JARUHQ010000002.1:29724042-30924042 GCA_029955515.1 Chrysomela aeneicollis
TTCTTCTGGAGAAACCCTGTACTTATATAATTGTCCATCCATCAACTTTGTATTAAGTGTAGGTGGAGTTACCAAGTCTTCAGATCGAGGGGCATTATATCTATATCCCCCTGCCCCTAAGGTACGTGACTGTATATATATATATATATATATATATCCTTTGGAGACACGCAAGGGGTTGATTGCTCTTTCTCTTCAACGACCCAGGGTCTTGATCTCTTTCGACTTGAGATACGTTTATTTAGTCATTATTTAGCTAGAACTCATCAACCAGAACGGTGTTCCTATCGTAAACCATCCCTCCCGTCTTATTTATTCACCCTCTTTCCTGTTTGTTTCTCATATACTGATGGCGCAATCTTGCCGAACAATCTGATGAAATATTGGTACAATGATGTGGAATTAAGGCAAATAACATCAGATAGTCAGCTAGAGGAATATAATCATATTATTCATTCGCACTGTGTATATACAAATACCTATTTATTGAATCTGAATTATTAGGAAAGCACATACACAACATTAAATATTTTTTATGGACCAAAACTGTACAATATTCTGATGCCACACAACATAAAAACTATAAATTCCTTGCCAAAGTACAAAAACACCATAAAAAAATTTATACATGAAAATAAAACTCTGTTAAAAATTTTCTGACAAAACAAAATATCATCACTCACCACTTTCTCGTTTGTCAGAACAAATCCTCATCACATAACTCTCATCCTCTCTTGCCGTCGTATTTTCCTTCTATACTGTTATTATCTGCATAAGCATGAAAACCTAGTTTTCGATTCTCTTATTTTATCACTTTCTCCCTTTATTTTTATTTGAAATGTCTTATTTTATTACAATTTCTACAATCCTTCAATTTTCACTATTTTCAGTTTCCAGAGGCTTCCTAATTCCTATATCGCGAATGTAATGAAAGTAATTTTTTATTATCTTTTGACTTCACGAGAGGAAAAACCATCAAGCATAATGCCGCTCTGGTGCATGCGATGAATAAGTATTTTCATCAGTAGCTGCAAAAAGGTATTTTTTTACGATTGGACAGTGCAGTATTCTCATCCAATTTTTCGGCACAAAATATTACGTGTCTTACAATTGAATTGTTCAGTATAATGAAAATAACAATGGTGTTGTCATTGGTATTTGGATGGTTAATGTGCTGCAAGAAAACTGAGTGGTAATATTATTCATTTACAACTTCACTTATCACGGCGTATATCTTCTGCATGAGCATAAAACAATGTATTCCGCCGTATAATTCGAAATGTTCTCGACGACAACATAAATTCTATGTCGTTTATGCCATTCAGACCTTGTACAAATAGGTACTATATAATAAAACGCAAAAAGATGCAATTGGACTTTTAATGGATTCATTAAAATGACTCTGATGCCCGATATGGCGTATCTTCCTACTATTTAATAGGTTTTAGAGTATTGAACTTCTGTTTTCAGAAATATCGATTAACTGATGCTTGGGATTGATCAACCAATTTGATCAAACTTCATTGTCGTTCGAAATAAATTTTTGCCTGCATATGATGGATGATGTGAAATTAAAAATAAACTATACTTGAGTAGAAACAATATAGTCATATTATTTCGAAATTATTCATCAATATATTTCTCATTTTTCAATTATATAGGGACATTAAAAACCTATACATATTAATACTTATTCGAAGATTTATGTCATGTATATGTTATTCCCGATGATATAGGTTCAAGTTTCTTAACATTAGGATATAAGTGTCATTTTTTGTGATTTATCGTCAGTTGAATAATAGGTTTTATACCAGATGAGGAAATAGTACATTATATACCGCGGGACTGAAGTAGTACATTTAATCCTGAAGGTAAAGTTTATGGCCCGACCGCAGGGAGGGCCAGTCGCAAGGTATATACGATACTTTTCGTACTTCCGGTATGATTTTATTAATTATTTCAAGAATTTCAATCAGTTTTTTCTCTCTTCAACTCATTTAATAAACTGTCTTTAAAATAAGTTACCATAGTAACATTGCGTTGTGACAGTTATAATTTAAAAACATTGTCATTACTAGTGTCATTGTAAAGAAACATTGTTATTGATAATTATTGGTATCATGAGTGAAGAAGGTGTATCTGATATTGATAAAAGAGCAGCCGAAGTAGGTGAAGAATTGTTACCACCGAAATCTAGAAAACTATACGAGCAGCAGTACGATGCTTTTAAAAAGTGGTGCCGCTTAAAAAATGTGAGACAACCTACTGAAAATGCGCTGTTAGTCTACTTCGATGATAAATCAAAAGCGGTTTGTGCCTCAACTCTCTGAGACTGGTCAATATGACGAACTGTCACAATATTAATTTGAATATTAACGTTAATCACCATTTTGATTAATTATATTTTTCAATAAAATATCCCTTAAATTCGTTTGTTTGTGATTTAATCGTTCCGGGAGTTTCGTCAATATTTAATCCCGGAGGGATTAAATGTGACACTTTAGTACCTGTCACAAGGGAGTGAAGTTGTCACTTTAGGCCCGGAAGTACGAAAAGGAGTTTTATATATCTATAGGTATATAATGGTATAAGTATATTAAGTACAACAATTATTCTTAATCTCAAATATTTTCAATATATATTGCCATATTGAAATTAAAATTCCGTACACCTTGTCAGTAGGTATACAGGGCTATTCAAATTCGTTTCTGTACAAGGGGATCTCGTAAACGATAAGAGATAGGGTGTCGGTTAAATTGTGACAAAGTTGCGTATTTCAGAGACGTATTCAATGATGTTCTGGAGATATACAGGAAAAACCAAAAAATCCCAAATTATTTATTTGCCTGTATCTTCTTTATTAGCAGACATATTGAAAATCTATCCACATTTTAATTTCTTAGTATGAAGTGAACGTCGACGATCCAAATACTACAACAAAAAATACAGGTCCGTATTTAAAAATTCAAAGATGGGGGTGGCCCAAGTCAGATGACACCCTGTATAAAAGATTCATGAACATATTCTGATAGCCCATATCAAGTGCCAAGAGCAAAATGTGGAAAGATTTTCAATATGTCTGCGAATAAAGAAGATACAGGCAAATAAATAATTTGGGATTTTTTTGTTTTTCCTGTATATCTCCAGAACCAAAAGAGCTAAATTCGATTTTTTCACATCATTGAACAGGTCTCTGAAATACGCAACTTTGCCACAATTTAACCGACACTCTATCTCTTATCGTTTACGAGATCCCCTTGTACAGAAACGAATTTGAATAGCCCGGTATTTGCTATGAAATATGTATCGATTGAATGCATTGGGACAAGCAACGCTTCGAGTGGGGATCTCAAGATCTCTACTCGATTAACTACCCTGCACTGATGAGGGCCAATAAGCCCGAAACCGGTCTGCATCAGGTTTGTCAGGCGCTGTCTCAATGTAATCATATATAACCGCGCGTATTTTAGGAGGAAAGAAACACTTGGATTCTGAATTAACTTAGTTAACCGGTGCATAGACTATACGAGTATATAATTCAATATTCTGCGTAGTATTTGCCAGGAAGGTTTTCTGCTCGATAGTCTACCTTCTCAAACATCCTAGATGTTTTTTAGGTGAATTGATGACGTAAGTATACGAGATTTTAAATCTCATTTTGATTTTTGCGTTACACACATAAAAACAAATTCTCAAATGAAAACGATATATTTGTTCAACGTCCAATTCTTGTTTTGAAAAAGCGCATTCTTCTTCTGAAATAATTTATTTGAAATGAATTTATTGAATATGTCAATTGTAGAAAATTATTTCACTGGAATATTCATTTGGTATAACAAAATGTTCTCAATTCAAGAAATTCAAAGTATCCAGAAAAAATAATTAAGTTCTTGAAAAATATATCACGGAATGTCTTCTTTCAAAATAACATTCAACATTTAATCTCTGAATAAGTAAATCTCTGAGAAAGTTTCTTTGGATTGACCATAACATTTTCTTGAATATAATTGCGATCCCTTCGAGCCGAGAATGTTGCCAAACGGTGTGAGTGTGTTGTTTCGGTGCTCTTGTCGTGCATCCATCATTGTTCAACCAGTTCAACCTATTTTATTGGCATAGAAATATTGGCTTGCCATGAAAGAAAAACTGAGGTCTTAGGAGATATCTAAGGATATAATTACCACTTTTAGGGGTAAGTTACATGCCTATATCTTATCAACGTTCATTCTTGGGTATAGGTATTATTGTGTATTCAATCAATTAACGTAGCTATATCATCTCGAAAACTGATAATTCGTGAAAAACTTGAATAACCAGGATCGGCATAGTGAGTGAAAATTGGGGTTAGGTACCTATGTGCGGATGAACGTTTAAATTTGTCCAAACACTGATTGAACAGTGCGGAAAAGAGCTTCTTGAACTTGTAGGCATCCTAGGTATTTTGATATTGCATATTATACCTAACATATTTTTACATTTTTTACCAAATTTCGATCCAAGGAAAATGAATTCAGTAGTGAGAATGTGAACCCAGATTTGAAGAAATATAATGACCATTCATTGTGCTGAGTCAGATTATCTCTCACATTGTACCTACATGTAGTTGTGAATGATATATTTTATATTTTTCAGTAGTTTGAAACCAGAGGAATACAACTTTATTGCGAGGTAAACTGGTGGACAAGTTCAGATGAGAGCCCCAATAAGAGGAACGGAAGTTGTGGATGATTCTCATTTCAAGAAATCGATATAATTCCTCTAATTTGATAAAATTCTTGATACAAAACAATCTACAGCTAAAACTGAAAATCTGATTCTTTTTGTTCAAGAAAAATGCGAGTCATTGATAGATTATGATTGTCTTGATTTGAATATATTGTGTTATCAATCTGAAATATTGTATTATTCTCACGAAGAACTCCATTCATTTACGATTCAAGAAATCTATAACATTGGTATGAGTGTATTTATTTGGAAACATATTAGTCTTGAATTGAGCAGACATTTATTCCAGTATATGTAAACAAGCCATACTCTTGAATCAAAGCATATCAAATCAAATCAAGTAATTCTTTTTATGTGTGTAGGTATATATTTCTTTTGTTTTTCAATTCAATAAGGTATCTGATTCTAATTAAAAGAAAACGAACTCCCTGTGTGGTCAATTATTCATGGAATCTGGATTAAATATCTTATAAGCTTGGAAATCATCTTCCAAATCCAAAGAATTGCCGGTGAATGCATATTTTTAATGAGAAGGAATGGACGATGGAAATTCAAGCCATCAAACTCGTTTTACCATCCAAAGCAGACGAGAGTTGCATTGGCTCTGAATAAGCCTACGTTTCTTTGTCTCACTCATTAATAGCAAGATATTCTGTCCTTCCATGAAATCGACGCCATAATTCCTTAGTTGAAATTCCAGAGTCGGACTGGCGAGGGTTACGGCATTGACCGTTGGTAAAAAATACAGCTCGATGTTGAAATGGTACATTGTTTTATTAGGATCAAAAGTGAAACTTTGTTTGACAATTTGCATGACACATTTGATCCGAATGAAACATGATATTTTTTGAAAAAATGGATTAGCCATAAATTGGAAAAAATTTTGAGAGAAAAAATAGTCTATCCAATTAAAAATATCTGATGAGGGCCAATAAGCCCGAAACCGGTCTGTAGGTTGTTAGGCGTGCCTGTCTCGATGTGAATTTGTCACGTCTTAGGAAGAAAGAAACATTTGCGATCTGCATTCACAGTGTGAATCGTTGCATGGACTACGAACAGATATAATTCAATGTTCTGCGTGGTATTTACCAGGAAAGTAGTTGTTTTCTGCTCGTAGTCTACCAGACATTCATTTCAAACTATGTTTGATATTTTTAATTGGATAGACTATTTTTTCTCTCATGATATTTTTTCTGCAACCGTGCAAGTGAAATAACTACAATTGCGGTTCACACAAATCAAACCTTATTGACCAACTTTCTGACAGAAAGGGAATAAGAGGCTATAAGGCAAAAATTAGAAGAAGAACTATAACCTAACCTGACCTCTATTTATCATGGTTTGAAAGATTCAAGTATTTAGAATTTGGGGATTTGATTTCCATTTGAGAGATAATAGATGTTATTAGAGTTCGATATTTTATACTAATAAGCAACTGAATGGATATATATTATTTGTAGCTGTTGACAAATCATCAGGTTTATTTAATTCTCAAGTGTAGTTTCAATATCATCAGAAATGGATTCGAAAAAATGATCATAATAACGTATAACAATCCTACACAGTAAAAACTGGGTAGTTAAAATTAACTACAACTTGTTGCTCAGCTCGATCCACTAACCTTATTTAGTTAAATTAACAAAAGTACATGTAGTCGAATGAATCTTGTCAATTTGTGCAATAGCTTAGTTGACAAATAACAAAACTTAGTTGCGAAATCATACTAGTTTTTTTGGAGTTACTACAAAACGGTTTTGCGAAATCACCGGATATATTTCGTATTTTCAACAATATTCTTTCAATGAAAGTAAAACCAATGATTGTGATTCGACAAATCATTTTGGTTAATTAGTACTAAATAACGTAGTGGATTGGTATTCTATTTTGTTACTTTAGCAATATGATATTGTTAATTCAAAAATATAATTTTGCTCTTTCGAATATAATATTGTGAATTTAACAATACAATATTATATAAACTTAATAATAGCATATTGTCGATTTCACAAGTTCAGTGGTATGTTATGAAAATTTATAAGCAAAAGATGTACCATGAAGAAAATTAATAAAACTCAATGAATATGTTTCAATTCAATTTTATTTAAAAAATGAGGGCATTCACAAATATTTACAGTTTCATGAAGAAAATCAAAATAATTTGAAAAATAAATACTCGAATTAATGTATTACCTTTTGACAGATATCTATGCATTGAGTAAAAAATGTACATATATGATTAACCGAATATTACCAGCGGATTTGGTAATATATAACTATCAGAAATGGTATAATTCACGTAGATGTATTCTTTGCCTGTTCATTCCATCTCTCGAACTGGAATCTCCGTCTAGAATGAAACAAAAAGGTGAATGATGAATCAGAAATAACATGAATTTCAAATAATGAAATTGAAATAAGAATTAATGAAATAGGAATGAAAAAACTCAAAGGAATACTTACGTTCGAAAGAAGTTATTGAATATTCTTATGTCGTCAACCCTGATCTCCTATTTTGGAAAATGTTATGAATGCCTTCAGGAAATCCCTCTAGAAATCCGCTTGTAGTTTCATGCTGAGCAACTAGAAGGAACTTCTAACTTTCAAGTGATGAACATAGTTGCCCAAATTGAATGATGCTGAAGTTATAAGATGACGAATTTCATCTGGAATTAACTGCATCTTTCCATAAATCTCCAAAATATCTGCAATAAAAGAAAAAAATCGGTTATGATTTCAATTATTATTGTTGAAGGTACTGGGTAGTTTGTTTGAACACGATTAGTGAATTTAACATCAAAAATTATAGAACAAGCATAAACCGTAAAGATAGCAGTAAAATACCTCTACCTTATTGGAAAATACAGCACTTGATTGAGTTTTTATACTCAAGGGTACATCTCATCTGCTCTAGGTCAATGAATAGATTTTTCATCTACTTACTTTCTGTTGCAATTTCTCTGTTGGCGTTTACTACTCTCGTATACTGCTTCATTTTTCACTCGAATTTTGTGGGATATGTTGAATATAAATTAAGTCAACCACATCCATCTTGAATTCCTGAATCAACGATATTGTAACTTGATATATTATAGCTGAAAAAGGTAATGATTATTTACAAATTGGTTTCTTACCAAAACAATATTGCCTTTATCTTTTTGTGGAAGTTGGTTACTCTTATTACATTGTCAAGACTCCACCCTATTGATTTTTCCTGCTTTTTGAAATAATCTAGAACCAGATAATTATTCTTACATACATATTATAGTCGATAATAATGCATTAGATGAATCACGAAACGGTTTTGCAAAATCCCCAAACATTTTGTATTCGTAACAATGTACTTTCGATTAAAGTTAAACCAATGATGGTTATTCAACAAATCAATTTGATTTATTACTACTAAATATAATGAAATATTTCATTTCGTTACTTCAACAACAAGATATTGTCAATTCAACAAATTGTTTGGTATGGAAACAAATATATTCTTGAATGAATGTGTAACCAAAAATAAACAATTAAACCTTACCTTGAATATATATTTAATATGCAGCAATTCTTCATGATCGACCAGAGATTAGTTCAGTGAATTCTAACTTGATGGAGGTGTTGCTTCTTTTCTGATGAGACAAAACTTTGCACGCTCACCTCACACCGCACACCTCAATGACACGAAAGACTACCAAGTACTGAGCTTACCTCATTCTGACTTGCATCACATCGTCGTCAAACGTTGATTAAATGACAACTACTTCTTGGAAGATTAAATATTTGTTTTGTCTATTCCACTCAAATTCATAGAAATCAACAAAAGACATAGTATCTTCCACTACAATTTTTGTTACGGACATTTTTTAACTAATCGTTGTAGTGAAAAGAACAAATTTCATCATTAACAAGTTCCTCGGATGAATTTTATGCTAATATAGATATAATGTTTGTGGTTATTAACAAATTTCTTGCTATTTTCAACTAAATAGACATTAACAAATATATTTTTTTTACTGTGTAGGCACTAAAAGTGATGCCTAGCAACATACATATTGATAATTTTGTCGTGTCAGTATGAGAAAAGTCAACTTCTAAAGCTGATTTCAGAACAAAAATTGACTTCTGAGTCGGTTGCAAAAAGTATTTTTGTTGGGGCTTCATTTTCATTACAATAATATGGAAGTTCTATAGTATACATTGCAGTTCTGTAAACTATATTATAATGCATCACAACAAAGTATCATTCAATTAGATGCAATATGAAGTTACAGTTATAGCGTTTCGAAAGGATGAATATAGTTTTATTCGATAGGAAATGCTTTATTCCTATGTTTTAGTCATTCAATAAATAATCAAGTGTGAAAAATATTTATATTGAAAAACATCAATTTGTTGCTGAAATTACATTCCATTTTATTTCAGGCAAACAAAATAATATCATGATTATATCTTAAAGGTCTCTATCAAATATCATTCACTTATCTATATGTCAATAAATGTAACTGACTCCTTTGAATGTTCAATAAATAATCGTTTTTCCCTCGATCAACAAATTTGTGTGAAGTTGTATAAGAGATAGGTACATTTTTATACCTCATGGACAAATCGCTCCCCTTTTAGTGTTGATTTTTGAATTCAATGAGTGTGTAATAGACGACTATTTTTTTATTTTTTCTTGTTCTATACATTTGCGCTGATTCCTCATTTATTTGTTTCACGTATCATATACACCGTGAATTACTCTGATTAACTATCACTATATCATACACAGATGTAAATGTCCAAAGCCATTGATAAGTATAGAATAGATTACTCGAGTTGTTTCACAGAAGAATATATTTTACGTGTTTCGTAAAAATTTTGTAGGTGATTTTTCAATGGACTCATATTGTTCATCATGTTCCAGTATTGAATAAATTAATAAAAATAATTGAAAACGTACACAAATGAAAAATGTCTTAAAAAAACAACGATCCACTATTGCAGAGGGCGAGTCCGATACTGGTCGAAGTCGAATAAGATCGCGTACCTATGTGCCTACGCCAAGTTGGTCCGTATTCACGGAACCAGAAACAACTTAATAACGTTTTTTAATAAGTTAGTGTTCTATGTGATGATGTGCGCGCATATTTTCTCTCCTCATGCATACACCATCAGAGATTTACCGGGAAACATAAGTAAGCTATTAGGTTTAATTTTATTTGCTATAAAGATTTCATAAAAAAATATTACTTTCATTGCTTCTATCAGTGGGTAGCTGAGAAAACCAATAAAGCGTTTGATGACGACAAATAAAAGTTGGCTTCAGGTTGGCGCCATTTATATTCTCCTAGGGTCGATTTGTACCATTTTTTATATCCGATCAGAACACAGAGGTTAACATTTCACTAATGTGTCATCGGAAATTTCTGAAATATTTGGGGTTCCCCAAGGATCTTGAATAGGTGCACTACAATAGAATTATTAACAATGTCTGTGATACTAAACTATGATGTTGCATGTGATATGAATATATGCCTCATTCAAATATAATAAACAATACAATGTTTTCAAATAACATTTTTGAATTTTATAATATTGTTTCTGAGCCATCAATAAAATTATCAGGCTTCATTCAAACCCAATATGTCATTGCCATCCTTCACATGCACAAGGTGTTATTTCAATATACGTATATATACTCCATCATGCACACAGATGATTCCACATCTGTTTTTTTTTGTACCTTATCTTATTTTGGATTGTGGATGCATGTATACCTATACGACTTTAAGCTTATTTCAAGCTCCACTTTTAGATGTCATGCAAGGACTTTTTCCTGAGATCATGAATATTTCTCTTGTAAATAGGTATATGAGTGACTGTGTGTGAGTGAATAAATAATATTTTGAAGATAATTCCCAAGCGGTCATAGAATAATATACTTGGTGTCCCATTTGAAAATGAGGTGAATTGGTTCAGTCAGGTCACTCGCCGGTATGTATATACACCTATATAGTATTTATAAGTTGATTATAATAAGTGAGCACCATATGCGGATAAACTACTTTTCTGCGTTGAAGAAAAACACGTTGATTTAGGTATGTTTATAGGATAAACACTCTGTGATTTGAAAAAAATTCCACTTCCTTCGGCCCTCTCAACTTTATCAAAAATGATATTATTTCAATAACATATTATTTTTTTATGACTTATGAAACATATTCAGGAAATTAGATATGACTGGATATACTATGCAATTGAATAACCTTTAATATTAGGTATAGGTACCTATATAAAATGAGGAGGGGTGCATGGGATGATGTCACATTGAGTGGTTGAAGGAGTTTTTTTCGAAAAAACGAATCGAAATTTATAATGTATCCGTTACATATGTTGATGCTCAGTGCGCTATAACCAAGGTTTGACATCCAATGCAATTTGTCACAGAACTATTGATGTAATAATATATTACTCTGACGCTAAGAAACAAGTCCAATAATTAATTAGTTAGAAATAAGTAGTGCTAACTCACATACTTTTGATAAACCACCTTTCTTCAAACCATATAAGTACGAATTCATGAAAAATTTCGAACGAAACATGAGCCGCACATCACATTTTACACGATATACCCTTCAAAGATGAACACGAACTAAACTACCCTTTGATTTGCGGTTTATCGAAAACCACAAATGTTATACCTGAAAAGTGAAATCGAAAGTCGGACATTTCCATACTCCTTTCGCACCAACCCAAAAGACCCATTCGAAACTTTATGGCTAGAATGAGATCGCATTCAAAATGAGGACGAACGCTCGAAAACGGAATTTGTTTCATTTTATATATGTAAATTGAGGCGTATAATTCGGAGTTATTTATAACCGAAAATATTTTTTGCATGCCAGTCTCTGATGGGGGAAAGCATCCGGGGCTTAAAGTTAGATTTTATGGGTTTGTTGCTGTCTTCATTCTGCCCCTATATAATTAGGTGGATGTGATGGTAGATTGGATGTATGAGGCTGATGGCAGACCTGCTTTGGCTCGACTCGAGAAGTCTTGGAGATACGAGGTACCAATTAGTGGACCATGCAGGCGGTGCATATTTTTATTGGAGTATACCAGACCATCAGATACCTACCTACTTCCATTGCCATCGTTGTAGATAATAAAAGGCTCTCTGATTTTGTGAGTGATGCAAGTAGAAATCACTTTATAATATTGATCATGATGATACCTACCTCACATTTAAATAGCTAAGTGAATTCCCATCATGTTTCACATCATGTTCCTGTCTGCTTCACTACGTGATATCGTTTAATGGCCATCACTCAGAGAGATGAAACTCGTCTATATGAAAAGTACAAAATTCATGATTGTATAAAATTTTCTTACAAGAATATATAGATAGGTATATATTCTCTAAAATTTTCAACTCCCCACCTAAACCCACCGGCCAAAATCATGTTGGGTAGGTATATTAAAAAAATGTCAAGTCCTATATATGGATACCATGAAAAACTTCGGGTCATTATGTGTAGGAACCACATAATTCATTTTTGAATAATCGTCATATTATTTTCTCGTCTGCTGCAAATATTGATTATGTATTCAGCCAATAAAATATTGTTTTTCCAGATTTATTAATATGGTACCTATATACCTTATACCTATAACAGATCATCAATTTTCCATAAGTATATTTTTTTCAAATTTTTGAATATTTATAGGGGATTTGTATATATGGTTGTAAATATAATTTCAGCTCATTTACATCATATATCTCGAATAGGGGTGGGCAATAATGATTTGGAAATATCGATTATCGATAAATCCATGTTCTTTTAATCCTCCACAAGCTATTGAGAACAAAAATTCGAATGATTTTTTGTATTGTGTACGTGGAAATGTGAAAACTATTCATACAGGATTCAGAAAATCAGGGGTGGGCGATAACGGTTTGGAAATATCGATTATCGATAATAATAATTTATCGATAATTATCGATATAATTGATAATTATCGATAAATCAATAATTATTTTTTTCCAAAAATTATCGATATTATCGATAAATTCGACCACCCCTATAATCTTGAATAGGTATAAATGTCATTCATAATTTGGGTATAAACGATCTGCTTTTGACGAAAATTCACACGAAAACCATAAAAAACATCGATTTTGCCAGGCTAACAAATTGCGGTGTGATTTATTGGGACCGCAAATGCATCAATTTTATAGTTTTGCTGCAATTTCTGAATAATAATTTATTTATTTTTTAGAAGTGTGAGCTCGTTAGAAGATTTCCTTTGCATTGAAATATTTTTTTTTAAATGTGTCACTGAAAATAATAAAATAGGCTTCACTTCTCAATAAAAAAAATTTAGTTAAAACAGCCATTCAAATTCAGCCATAGAAAAAGTGTTTTGAATTTCATGTAAAATTTAGTGATACCTATACAAATTAATCTGTTATCAGTTCTGGGTGTGTTATATGGGATGTAATAGTTATTTTATAATTTTTAATCAATGAATAGTCATGAATAATGGTCAATTTCTAAATGAGTAAGTATAGATATTCTCATTTTAAATCGGTAAAGATTTAAATTACCAACATTCTTATACCTACATCATTTTTTATGTTCAGAAAGTCGGTAATTTCTAGATAACTTGATGCGTAAAATTTATTCGAGAAAGTCTGAAATTTATTCATGAAAAATAGGTTTCTTCATGCACTATTGAATATTTTAGAACCCACTTGCATATGAACTCTTTTTCTTGTTTTCGAAAGAGGAACACGCACCTGAGAGGTTTACTTTCGAGACACCCTGTATAGACCGTCATTATAGGTCGTTATAAGCTTTCAGCAATAAACAACAACTCATACTTGATTCATTACCGTCAAGCATCAATAAATTAAACGAAACACACAACATGTACGCAATAACGTAATCGCTTCCAAACAAAGTTGTGACTATACTCGCCCAACCCTCATGATGTCTTCTCAGACCGTGATGGGGCTCCTTCTACCCTCATAGTCTAAATCACCATTTTACAGTCGCAAGTTCTGGTTGGTCGTCCGTATACTACTATCATTTGTTTGCCCGAAGACGCGATTCATAACGTGTGACTTGCTATAATAGCTAGACTTGGAAGATTTCGCTGTCTTTGACTACACTGTGAACTGTGAACCTCGAAGTGTTTTGTGTGATGTACCTACACTGAATGTGAAAGTGGGGGTTTTCGATTTGTTGGCGTGGATGTTTTTGATGTGACATGATTTGAAGGAGGACTCAGGACGTTTTTTTCCAAAGGTATACAGACTGTCCATTTATCTATAGTGCCGCTTATGCATCATGTGGGTCATGCTTATCTTGTGAGATATATACGATGAATAATTGATGGGGCAAAGTTGTGCATTTTTTTGCTGAATATAATCTGAAAAGAACTTTGGAATATCTTCCAATACTTATAGTTTTGAAAATGTCTCAAAATAAAACGAAAATCTGTTTTTTGCTTGTGTTTTTCTTACGATAAACCAATCATACTATATAGGCATTTCTTACATAGACATATAATAGAAAGAGACGAAACAGAAGAAATTTATTTTCGGGAAGGAATTCCAACTCACTTTGAAATATCACAATTTTTGTTCGAGAAAAAATATGCGAGAAAAATATGTATAATATAAATTGGTCACCCTATATAGGTACAGTGAGTCTGCTTAAGTTGGCTAAATATTAGGAAACTTATTCATTATTGATTTTACGAAAAAAAGTTCTCATCGAAAGTTCTGCATGGTCTAGATCCCAAGATGCAGTCATCGGATATTAAATTCTATCAATACTACACGAGGTATTTCGAAAAATATTAATTTCACTATATATACCTAGTATCTATATATAGTAGGTACCTATTATAGTAGTAAAGTATACTTATAGATATAACTCTATATACCTATTTCACAAAATAGATTATTGTAAAAAATTCGGAATTGAAAACTATACTCATATGTTTTTATTTGCAGTTATATACATCCTTCTGATTGAAAAAAATATATATTTTTTTATTTTTCTCAAATTTTCAATGCCGAACATTTATCATTTTTTTATTACAAATAACATGTTAACGTTTCCGTTCCGTTTACACTTGAAATAATTACTGTCTGACATATTACATGTACAATAATTTACCAATTATATAAATTTTCGTTGTTATTGTAGAGATGTTTCGAGAAATAAAAAAAAAATAGAAATTGATGCAATTAACTGCATATAAACATAGTTTTTCAATTCCAAACAACTAACAACTGTTCACGATAACAATTTTCGTTATTTCACACTTGAGAGTGAAATTCATATTTTTATACATAACCTCGTATGATATATAGTTATTAATAAAATGTTATATCTGATGATTGCATCTTCGGATTGAGGTTATCATTCAGAACTTTTTATGAAGAATTTCCCATTATGTGATGGCCACTTTTAGTAAATATAATATATGTATCATTAGAATTAAAACAACAGTTATATATATAGGTACCTATACTTATACTTACATTATAAACACATGGAACTTCACAGATTTAAATTTTTTTCCGAATGAAATAGAAGAAGCTTGCGGATTTACATGCACAGAATGATATTTGAAATATTGCTGTTGGCTTCACCAATGAGTTTCTATATGTCAGGAATAGATATGTATTTTTCCAAACTGAATTATAGCGAAAAATATATTTTATTTTTTCATCTGTGTTTTTTTTCAATACTTTGTATCTACATAGCTTTGAAATGTCGTTTACAAAAACTTCATTTAATAACCTTTTTTCGATAATATGTTCTGAAAAGTGTGTGTTTTGACTCACATAATAATTCTTGAAATTTTTAAATTTCCTGCCAAATCCAAAGAGATTGGGACGTCCTTCTTGATGGTTTCTTTTGATTCAGAAGCGATTTCACGTATGGATATTTCGAATTTATGAATGAAGGAATTTACCATCATATAGGTATATATATACCTACTTATGATGCAAATACTTTTTGATACCGGTTATATATATGTAGGTTTTCTTTTCATGCAGGAGGTATGATGTATATGGTAAGATGAGAAACAAATGTTCACAAGCTGTCTATATACATCATGAAATGAAAATAGTGAATATGCCACGAAACGCGAGTTGCATTGCATAATGATCTGAATTTGCATACTGTAATTTCTTATGATAATCTGAAAAATGAGTTCGTCGTGAGTACATGTTAATATTTCAATATTTTTATAATGGTTCATAAACTTCTAATGAATATTCATCGAATTATAACCTGAGAAAATATATGAATGGATATTTATTTCATAATAGAAACTATGTTTACTGTTTTATTATTAACACACGTATCTTTCTTTATTGCAGGAGTCATTTGAGAAATTAATTTCAAGTGGAGATTCAACTAAAATTGGTGAGTAGTCAGATTTTTTTAAATCTTTAGGTACTCAGTATGTACAATGAAAATAGGTATATAAGGGTACTTAGGACTATAAAATCATCACAATATGTATTATAGATTTTTCAGTTGCCACTCTCCTTCCTGATTCTCAGGTATATACAAATCAATTTAATTTGGAGAGAAATTTTCTATATTTTCATATGCATGACAACGAATTATAATATATTCGGAATGAAAGACAATGCATCAGTCATCATATACTGTGAAAGCACGTGTAATTAATGTAATTATGAAATATTAAAGGTATATTCATCGCATTATTTTCCTAATTGCGAAGGATTTTTACCTTGAACAAAAAAAAAATTTCAGTTATTCATAAATGATATTACTGTAGCCGCGATGTTTATATATATCATCCCGTTGAATAAATAATCTTGAAGTATAAAACGATCCTGATGGGCTTCTTCGAAGGATAGGAATGAATCATTGGCCGTTATACGACCTGTAAAGTGCGGTCTCCCGATAATCCTCGTATGTTATTTAGATATAACCGAGCTCGAAAAGGCAAGAGCAATAAATATAAGTATTGGATGTTATTTATGATTTACCTGTATAATAACGCCGCCATCCTCTCGCGGTAATATATTAAAAAGCCCGCTTCGTGCTTTTTATATTTCGTTTCTTCTCAACTATACTTATAACGAATTCGCCAGACTCTCAACTAATATTTTATGCGAATCTTTTGTCTGAAATCATGCATGGAGGCTGCCGCTGAAACTATGTTGCTCGATTGATGTTTTTCTGTAACTGGAGCTTTTTCGAGTTAGTGGGAGACATTTCTACACACATAAAAAGAATTACTTAATTTGATTTGATATGCTTTGATTCAAGAGTATGGCTTGTTTATATATATACTGTGGAATAAATTTCTGCTCAATTCAAGACTATTATGTTTCCAACTAAATACACTCATACCAATGTTATAGATTTCTTGAATCGTGAATGAATGGAGTTCTTCGTGAGAATAATACAATATTTCAGATTGATAACACAATATATTCAAATCAAGACAATCATAATCTCTCAATGACTCGCATTTTTCTTGAACAAAAAGAATCAGATTTTCAGTTTTAGCTGTAGATTGTTTTGTATCAAGAATTTTATCAAATTAGAGGAATTATATCGATTTCTTGAAATGAGAATCATCCTCAACTTCCGCTCTCTTATTGGGGCTCTCATCAATCACATCATCACTTGCAGATCTTCTTCTTGACAACCTTTCCCCCTATTCGTAGAGATTATTTCTGAACTTGTCCACCAGTTTACCTCGCAATAAAGTTGTATTCCTCTGGTTTCAAACTACTGAAAAATATAAAATATATCATTCACAACTCCATGTAGGTACAATGTGAGAGATAATCTGACTTAGCACCATGCATGGTTATTATATTTCTCCAAATGTGGGTTCACATTCTTACTACTGAATTCATTTTCCTTTGATCGAAATTGGTAAAAAAATGTAAAAATATGTTAGGTATAATATGCAATATCAAAATACCTAAGGTGTCTACAAGTTCAAGAAGCTCTTTTCCACTGTTCAATCAGTGGTTCGACAAATTTAAACGTTCATCCGCACATAGGTACCTAAACTCAATTTTCACTCACTATGCCGATCCTGGTTATTCAAGTTTTTCAGGAATTATCAGTTTTCGAGATGATATAGCTACGTTAATTGATTGGATACACAATAATACCTACCCAAGAATAAACGTCGATAAGATACAGGCATGTAACTTACCTCTAAAAGTGGTAATTATATCCTCATCAGATATCTACTTAGACCTTAGTTTTTCTTTCATGGTGAGCCAATATTTCTATGCCAATAAAATAGGTTGAACTGGTTGAACAATGATGGATGCACGACAAGAGCACCGAAACAACACACTCACACCGTTTGGCAACATTCTCGACTCGAAGGGATCGAAATTATATTCAAAAAAATGTTATGGTCAATCCAAAGAAACTTTCTCAGAGATTCACTTATTCAGAGATTAATTGTCTCGTGAATCTCGTTATTGAAGAAAATGCTACATATGTTATTTTGAAAGAAGACATTCCGTGATATATTTTTCAAGAACTTCATTATTTTTTCTGGATACTTTGAATTGCTTGAATTGAGAACATTTTGTTATACCAAATGAATATTCCAGTGAAATAATTTTCTACAATTGACATATTCAATAAATTCATTTCAAATAAATTATTTTAGAAGAAGAATGCGCTTTTTCAAAACAAGAATTGGACGTCCGGAAAGTACGTACTTTCCAGACGATTTTTCTAATCGAATTGATATGAAAATTCTGCTGAATTGGGTCCACTCCTATACGAATAAATCGATCACAGTCAAAAATGAATGATCATGTCCACAGAAGAAAAAATATATTTTTGGAAATCCCCACTTTTTTACTCAAAATGATGTGAATGCGTATGAGCTCAATCCTCAATATTTGAAAATACTCTTATTAGGTACACTAGTTGGAGATCTTATATTCTTATCTCAATAATTCATCGAGTTATTTATTAACTTATGATATATATACCAACCTTTTTTCTTTTTATGTTCTGATGGTTCTCAATAGAAGGGTTATCCTTTATAATGTGTTCTTAAATTTCTGTATGATTTTCCTATTATCGTTTCTATAAGGGCATCATCATTTGCTAAATTATATGATGTTTTAGATTCATGATCGTATACAGAGTGAGACCCGGGGTGAACGTACAAAACATCAGAATTCGAATAAAGCTATAAATTGGAAACAACCAAAAATCGGATAAATTTCAGTTTGGTCCGTTCAAAAAATCATAAAACTATAGTCGAACAGTTCTCTTTCAGGCTTCAGACTACAGAATACTAATATATATATGTATACTTTGGTAGTTGGTAGATAGATAGGTACTTATTAGAGTATATATGATGATGGTATAATATTGAGTTTAGATTATCAATAATGAAATAGTCCTGCCTGACATCATGTTATGTATTTTGAAGGTATTTAAAATATCAAATATATCGGTGTACCTATACAAGTAAGTATTCTTTAAACGTAAATTTTGGTAAAAACTGATGTTGTTTTCAATGAATTTTCTCAAATTCTGATATAGGTACCGATTTCAAATTCTGTGAATGTATATATAGGTGTTTCTGTTTCCCTGTTAAAGATAATCGCTTAATCCTTTCAAGCCAGGTATATTAATTTACCTTATTTGTTTCAGCATCAGTGTTGCGAATATCATATAGGAAAATTTCATGAAATAGAAATTGCCCATTGATTATTGCTTTATTCGAACCGGCGTGCCCTTTCAATAACGTAAATATAACCGTGATTTGGATGGTTCAATCGTCTAATAATTATTATTACGCGCGAACATTCCAAAGATATACGACATACCATAAACCGAAATTATTATGACCAACCGTATACGCAAAATAACCGATAAATCACTGAATTTCTCACACAGGTGATTATTACTGACCCTACTTAAATTCGGGCTCGTATTAAAAGCAAACTTTGAACTAATGATCTAACAGGTTCGTCAATCATATTCGAAATTAAATTTTTACGAGAGTATAAAAGTTGTGTCAAATGTTTAGATGTAAAAGATAGGTTTATTGATGTTATAATATCATTATGAGTGCGGTTGGGCACGTGCGAACTGTCGTACTTACGCGACAATAAAACTTTTTAATGACATATCCGTCACTCGAGTCTTCCTGATCTTCACGGATGAAGACTTCATGACTGCTTCAAATGCTGGGATGCCCACTATACAGTTAATGCTCCAGAGAGTGCGGTTTTTATTATTTGGTATTTGGCAAATGATATTGTGGGCGAATCAACACGAAGGTGATGTATCTAAAATAATGATGCTTTTTGAGGTGAATCTTCTCATGAAAATATTACGAATATTTTTTTTTAATCAAAATCATTGATTACCTGAAACCCTGGAATAACTCTGATGTGTTCTGCTATTTTCAGCTTCTCATTTTTCATTGTGGATTATATATATCTTCATTAATATGATGGTTATATCGAAAAGGCATCCCTTATTCTTGAAACAATAATTGTTCCCTTCAAATTTCAATTCACTGGTGTATCATAAACCTTCTTTATTTTTTTCCGTAGGTATATAAATAAAAATCCAACGGAGTCATATCCGGAGATCTGGCAGGCTACACACATAAAAACAAATTCTCAAATGAAAACGATATATTCGTTCAACGTCCAATTCTTGTTTTGAAGAAGCGCATTCTTCTTCTGAAATAATTTATTTGAAATGAATTTATTGAATATGTCAATTGTAGAAAATTATTTCACTGGAATATTCATTTGGTATAACAAAATATTCTCAATTCAAGCAATTCAAAGTATCCAGAAAAAATAATGAAGTTCTTGAAAAATATATCACGGAATGTCTTCTTTCAAAATAACATATGTAGCATTTTCTTCTATAACGAGATTCACAAGACAATAAATCTCTGAATAAGTGAATCTCTGAGAAAGTTTCTTTGGATTGACCATAACATTTTTTTGAATATAATTTCGATCCCTTCGAGCCGAGATTGTTGCTAAACGGTGTGTGTTGTTTCGGTGCTCTTGTCGTGCATCCATCATTGTTCAACCAGTTCAACCTATTTTATTGGCATAGAAATATTGGCTTACCATGAAAGAAAAACTATGGTCTTAGGAGATATCTGAGGATATAATTATACCACTTTTAGAGGTAAGTTACATGCCGATATCTTATCGACGTTAATTCTTGCATGGGAAGATATTATTGTGTATCCAATAAATTAACGTAGCTATATCATTTCGAAAACTGATAATTCGTGAAAAACTTGAATAACCAGGATCGGCATAGTAAGTGAAAATTGGGGTTAGGAACCTATGTGCGAATGAACGTTTAAATTTGTCCAAACACTGATTGAACGGTGGAAAAGGGCTTCTTGAACTTGTAGACATCTTAAACCTAACATATTTTTACATTTTTCACCAAATTTCGATCCAAGGAAAATGAATTCAGTAGTAAGAATGTGAACCCAGATTTGAAGAAATATAATAACCATGCATGGTGCTAAGTCAGATTATCTCTCACATTGTACCTACATGGAGTTGTGAATGTTATATTTGATATTTTTCAGTAGTTTGAAACCAGAGGAATACAACTTTATTGCGAGGTAAACTGGTGGACAAGTTCAGAAACAATCTCTACGAATAGGGGGAAAGGTTGTCAAGAAGAAGGTCTGCAAGTGATGATGTGATTGATGAGAGCCCCAATAAGAGAACGGAAGTTGAGGATGATTCTCATTTCAAGAAATCGATAAAATTCCTCTTATTTGATAAAATTCTTAATACAAAACAATCTACATCAGCTAAAACTGAAAATCTGATTCTTTTTGTTCAAGAAAAATGCGAGTCATTGAGAGATTATGATTGTCTTGATTTGAATATATTGTGTTATCAATCTGAAATATTGTATTATTCTCACGAAGAACTCCATTCATTTACGATTCAAGAAATCTATAACATTGGTATGAGTGTATTTAGTTGGAAACATGATAGTCTTGAATTGAGCAGACATTTATTCCAGTATATATATAAACAAGCCATACTCTTGAATCAAAGCATATCAAATCAAATTAAGTAATTCTTTTTATGTGTGTAAGCATAAGTGGTCCCTACCAATCAATGCAGCGATTGATGATGGAATAAGTAGTTGATATCCATAGCCGTTCTCTCACAATTATTCGTCCATGAAGCACCGTCCAGTTTGAATCCAACTATCCATTCGCGTATTCCCAAAGGTAACACTTCAAGCCGAATATGCAGTTTTGCATGGGGCAATAATTTGAACAATTATTGTTAGGTATAAGTATATATAAAGGAGATCCATCGAAAATGTATAATTGACGATGAATCTCTATGTTTTGAAGAAAGTTACTCTTCAGCTTCACTTCTCATTAGACTGATTTTGGAAAGTGAAAAGTGGATTTCACTTCTCATACCTATACGTTGAGATTCTCTGGATGTTTTATGAAATGTGACTTGGACTTCTGATGGTTTTAGGAATTGAAAAGTGAATTCCCGTATAGATATATTTTTTGAAAAGTATTAAGATTTGATTTCACTTTCCATATAATATATTGAGATTCTCTGTTTTTATGGAAAAAATTCTTCAGCTTCACTTCTCATTGGACTTCTGGATCAACTGGAAAGTACAGATTTCACTTCCCTGTTCTATGTTTTATGCAAATTGACTGTTCAGCTTCACTTCTCATTGGACTCTTGATTTTGGACAGTGGAAAGCGCGGATTTCACTTCTCAAATTAATGTGTTGAGATTCCTTGTTTTATGCAAAGTGATTCTTCAGCATCTCTTCTCATTGGGCTTCTCGATTTTGGGAAGTAAAAAGTGGATTCCACTTCCTATAAGTAAAGGTATGTGTTGAGATTCCCTGTTTTATGGAAAATTACTCTGATGAAGCTTCACTTTTCATTGGACGGTTTCAGAAATTGAAAAGTGGATTTCACTTCTCATTGAACTTGCTGAATTTGAAAAGTGAAAAGCGGATTTCACTTCCCATACGTGCTGGAAAGTGATTCTTCAGCTTCACTTCACATTAATTTTCTGATTTCGGGTAGTCAAAAGTGGATTTCGCTTCACGTGTTGAAATTCTCTGTTTTATTACTTTCCATTATGAAAATGTTTCCTCATGAATAATGTTATAATAGATATTTAGAGCACATTGACTGTCATTTTGTTTTCATTATTCAATGAAATATTATGGAACGGATAAGACCGACGGCGACAGCATACAAAATTTCAACTCCCTACACTCCGAACAATTCAAATGCAGAAACCTCGATTATTTATTATTTTCCGTCGGAAAATACCCTTTTACTCCGACATCCTCAAATCCCACACACACCCGGCCACCTCTGATACCTTGAGACGGTCGGCACGCGCAGGCGCGTGCGGATAACGTCGAGCTGTATCGAACCGCCGCTGCCCCTGGCCGTTATTGATCCCGCGCGCCGATCAAGATGGCATCCGCCAGCGCCGCACATTGGTGCACGGCTCGCCCCCCCCCCCCTTTCGTTCAAGCCAGACTTGCACGACACGACCCCCTCCCCCCACCGCTCTCCGGCCGACTTGATCTGCGGGATATCGCGCGTCGAGCGACAGTCGACCCTACGAAGAGACGGGTGAGGGGCCGTTATGGCGCGACGCGCTAATACGTGCGCCGCGGCTGGAATGGATTCCGGGAACGAAATGGGTTGCGAGACACGCTTGCCATCTCAGGAGTTTTGAGAGGAAAAAAAGTGCTGCTATTTCTGAAGTCGGAAGGGTTTCGGGGTGATGCAGTTGTTCGGAGATAAAAGCGATTTTGAGGAATTGGTTCTTTAAACAAAGGATTGTGTGAGACGCAATAGCGGCGCGCGCGGTCGTAAAACCGGTTTGTTATGAAGGAAAAGAAAACGATTATTGGGTTTGCTTCCGGAATGTATACCTATCTATACGTCTATCTACGATCTATTAACTCCAATATATTTATAGAATGAATTCGATAAAATGGATCTGTTGATGGTTATATAAATAAAGAATAGGTAGGACCTTCCTAATACTTACCTACCTATACCTATATCTACCTAACAAAAAAAAATTATAAAATCACTGAACACCTATAAGTAGTTACCTATTACGAAATACAGGTGCGCCAATATCCTTAATTGATGAGTATATATCTACAGGTATTTCACCCATCCTCTGATAAAGAATATGATGGTGCGGAAATTGAATGCATGATGATGGGATGATGCCTACTTAGGTATAATCTTCAATTCCTGATTACAATTGCCTTAACAAATTATTCCAATTTATAGGTATAAGGTGTGAATTAATAATTGTGAAAATTTAAAATAATCTCTAATATACCTCTATATATATATACGCATGAATATCTGCAAATATATACCTATATACCCATTACCTATATACAGAGTGTCGCTCCGGGAACTGCATATATAGGTATACCTATACTATAGTAGGTACTTAGTTACTCGCCCGCGGTTTATTCATGAAGTTAGGTAAAACTTAAACTGTAGCTAATTATATACACTACGAAAGTGACCATTAAAAATAATAATTGCGATAGGACAACTCGAGTCTCATCACTATATACCTACACTCTCACTTATGTTATTATATCTTGAACTTTTTGTAATTTTGCTCATCATGTATTTTGAATGGACAGTCGGTATATAACAAATGAAAAACTGTGAATATAGATATACCTATGTATACTTAGGTGCAATGAGTATAGTATTGTTCATCTGTAACTATAATCTAACTATAGCATAAACATTATTAGATAGTTATTCTTTTGAATTCACCGCATAATATTAGGTACTTATAGGTATATACTTATTATTTTGCGTCGCGTCAGCAACTTTCTACTTTATGTATCGTTAATTTCGAACATTTGAAATCTTCATTTCCACTTGGTTTTTCTATCGATATATGACAAATACTCATTACTGAGAGAATACAAAATTATGTTCGAAAGGTATGTATAGTACCTATAGGTATACTTATATTATTGTTATTATAGGTACTATACCTAAGCTAACTTACGCCATCACTGTCATTTTGAAGACACGTACCTATAGTTATTATACATATTATACATATAATATAGGTATGAATAGAGAATGTATATAATACAAGATTGGAAAGTTCGTTAAATACCTCAGTCGAAATATTCTGAAAAGATTGGGTAAATTGTTTCTCCTATAACCATCAAAGCTATAGGTATAAGTATATATAACAATCTTTCATGGACTTTAGATGCGATGGAAATGCCATGGATGGAATAGAACATATATAATATAATGAGAGGATATAACTAAAACATTGAAGATTGAAATATACCGATCGAAAAATTCTAATATCCATAATGTCACATCATATAGAAGCTGATGAATAATGGAAATTTCTATATAGGTACTCACCTATATAGTTATAGGTGAACAAAATCAAGAAAAGTGGAAACATGTCAAATTGAAGTAAGGATAAGTACACCATCACCATTGGCATTGAAATGAACAATAAGGTATATAGAGCAGATACAAATTTAAGTCAATGTTTTCAGGAATTGATTATGGCTATAGTGATTTCATGTGCGCCACCTGATATTCTGGCAGTGAAAAAGATAAATGACGAACATAAATTTACTATTTAATATCTCTTGTAGTTAATGCACAACATGCAGTAAATTATAGTCAATTTGAATTTCCCGCAGACTGGACGATAATTTACACACTTCATAATATTTGTAGATATAAGTGAACGGATATTGAAGAAATGTATACCTATACTTATAAGTATACTCCACAGCGCATACCTACCTCGAATTCATTTTGATAGAATTCTCTTCATTCAACTTATCACATTTTTCAAAATCCTTGTCTATATATATATTTCTTTAACCAACTTGCACTTTGATGGTTAGGTCAAATTCTGTAAACTTTGGTTTGGTGTAGACGCACGAGATAATAATCAACGTATTTTCTATAGGTATAGGTATTAGATATGAGTGATAATTTTTTTTTATTCAGCAATTCTTATACTGTGATGATACCTATTTTGTGAAAATTCGAGAGTAATTTCTATATTCCAATCGGAGAAAATTTTTAAATTCGAGAATTTGCCATGTGTTGTGCGTGCTATTTCCCAAAAAGTCACTGAAATATATCCAGGACATTATATATTCTATAGTATATAGAACTGTTCATATACTTATATATAGGTCGGTATATCCATCATGATGGAGTTCCATCATGCAAGTATCTATAGGTACATTTCAATTTTTCATTTGAACAAAAAATTCATTCAATTATTGAAATTACAAGAACTTATGAAGCAGCCGAACATAAATTTCAAATTTTCTCCGAATAAGATATATATAGATAGCTCACGAATTTTTATAAAATATAGATAGTTATAGGTGATGGTATACAAATAATGAACTTCAAAGCAAAATCGTCTAATAAATAGTTAACTAAAAAACGCTTCATCCTGATAAGATTAACTATAATCCAACCACTGAAATGTCAAGACCAACTTTTGATTCAACCGTTAATGCACAGCACATATGTCACTCGTTAAGATGTCACTACAAATGGATGGGTATAAATCACGAGTTTCCTAAGAAAAGCAGAGGATACCTATGACAGTTGCATACCGACTGATGAAACTGAAAGAATGAGTTGATTTCCAAGGCGTGCTGCAAACAAATTAGTGTAAATATTTGTCCTTCATTATGTATATATACACAGTCATTAAACGTTCCTATTGTGAATAGGGAATAGGTCAATTTCTCGCTTCTTTATGACTTCTCTTTCGGAAGGTATCGATATAGAAGAAACACTTTCTAATTTCTATAGCAATAGGGTTAAACTTCAGTTGTATTTTCGTATGTTTCGAGTGGAAACATAAATATTGATCTATAGGAAAGATGAGAGAACTTTTTGTATCCATCGATGAGACTGAACGTTAATAATAAGACATAATCAAGATATCTTGAAATTTGATGGGATATTATCTATGCTTCAAGGCTATTCGTGATATGAATATTTAATAAAGGTAGGAACTATGAATAATAAAATACCTACTAATTGAGGCTTTTGATGTCATCTAATATTTAATGCTTGAAAAACGAATTCGAAACGATCATAAACAATCCAATATGCGATCATGCATTATTGAGCTATTATTCAGATGAAACTGTTAATGAGCAATAACCCATAACGTTTATGATGAAACACTTGCGAATCGTAGCTACCTTGAGAGATGAGATGAGGTGCATCATTATGAATGGCACGACTAAGGCATAGATATTTAGGTATCAACGAAATAACGTTAACTAAATAATTACCATAGAAATACCAAGCTCTATATATAGTTTCTTTTTTATAAAATTGACTGTATACCTATTTCTTATAAAACAATTTTATAATGATAATTTGTGACGAGGGGT
This sequence comes from Chrysomela aeneicollis, assembly GCA_029955515.1. Lineage (NCBI taxonomy): Eukaryota > Metazoa > Arthropoda > Insecta > Coleoptera > Chrysomelidae > Chrysomela > Chrysomela aeneicollis. The sequence goes on from JARUHQ010000002.1 coordinate 29,751,279, forward strand.
CTACAAGAAAAATTGCGAAAAAATTCAAATGCATGGAACACAATATAACAATAATGAGTGGATATACATAAGTTCAATACACAGCACCTTGGTATAGTGAATATCGCTTCAGAGTTGCCATCAGGTCACATGTATGCAATACCTATATAAAGAATCAGGATAAAAAATCTCTTTATGAATTTATTGTGGAAATATTAAAATACTAGGGTGAGAAAATAATGTATTACTATAGGAAGGAATTATATTAGGTACATCACAAAAAGTGATGTGTAAAATGATATATTTCACACGTGTAACGAGTTCAGGACATGCGCGCATTCCAACAAGTTTTCTAAGTATAGGTACTATATTTTCTACGACTATAAATATTTTGCTTTGTCCATAATAATACTCAAAAAAATTTCGACAATTTCAGATGTAAATAATTACTGACTCTTCCTATTTGCACAAACAATTTCATTATCAACACGAATGTGATATTATATTTCAAATTTCACCTAGCAGTTACCTATCCGTTGTGGTTATCAGTATCGGTAATCCCGCAACCATAGAATACAGCAGTGCGTATTGACATCATCAACTGAGGAAATAAATATGAGTTGGTGCGCGTTATTTCAAATTCAAAAAGGGAAAACTCAGTATAGCAAGTTGTGGATGCCATCAACATCATCAGTCATATTTATCTACCTAATAGGGTGAATTCACCGGTTTTTGACTAGTTAACGGAAAAAAACATATTTAATAGTCAATATGAAACAAAATTTATACACCTCTTGCCTCCAATTGATATAAACGGTAACAAACTGATTTTTAGCGCTCTGCGAGCATTTCAGATGGGTGCGAAGTGGTCGAAAAACAGTACAATGTCCATTTCAACATCACATGGAATATTTATATTATTATTTTGTCTCAAATCACAGGATGGTCGAGAACCATCAGTGCTGATGGTATGGTTACTGACATCACATTTGAATTACCTACGAATTCTATTCACAGTCCCAAAAGTTGCAGAAAATCTAATGGTGGTGTAACAAAAGCGTTTATGGTGCCAGTATACCAACTAATATATATATAGAGAGAAAATATACTTTATTGTCCAAGAAAAATACTTTCTTATTGACAAAGCTTTAAAGAAAATTTTAAAACACAAATCATCAGAAAAACAATTTGAACAAAGAAAAGTTCTCATATCAAGTAAAAAAATAGAATAAAACAATATAAAATAAGATTTAACATTATAGGTTTACAAATTTTGTTGAACGAATAATTTTGTATAGTCCTTCTTAAAAGTAATAGTAGAAAGCAAATACATCACACAATTTGAACCTTTCTTCACATGTCATAAAAATAAAAAGAGAAATAAATTGATTTAAGATTTAAGTAATATAGTTTAAAATATGATTCAACATATAGGTGTAAAAAAAATAAAATATATATAAACAACAAAAGATATTTTACAACAACAAAAAATTAATCACAGCAAAGTTTCATTGTAATATTCGTCCAAGTTGTAGTAAGCTTTTGTTGCGAGGGCTTCTTTAACAAGATTTCTGAACTTTTTATAGCTTTTCTCCTCCCTAATTTCGTAAGGAATGTGGTTATACAGATTTTCACTTTCATAAATTAAAGAATACTTAGTCATCAGACTTGTTTTTGGTACAGGAAGATGAATTTTATTTTCGGTTACTTGCCGGGTTATGTGATTTGTATGTTCCGGAGTTCCAACCATATTATGTTTTTTGTAAATCAGACAAACAGTTTCCAGAATGAAAATACAAGTAACAGTGAGAATTTTTTGTCTCAAAAATAAAGGCCTGCATGACTCACGCAAAACAAACACTGAATGAAAAAGTTGTAGGCTGCAAAATCCCCAGAAAGCAACACCATATCTCAAGTGAGACTCAATCAGGGAATGATAAACCATTTTTGATGTGATGGATGAACTCAGTTCAATTGATATTATTCGAAGTGCATAACATCCTGATGCCAATTTTTTCGTCAAAGCTGAAACATGTTGGTCAACTTTTAATTTGTTATAGAAAAAGATTCCCAAGAATTTGGATTGGTTTTTATTCTCTAGAATATGTCCCATTCAAATATAAATTGTCAATATTGGAGCTGAAGGTGAACAAGTTTGTTTTCTTGATATTAAAGCACAAGTAGTTAGCGTCACACCATTTTTTCACAACTTCCAAATCACTCGAGATAATTTCTTCAATATGTGAAGTATTTTTTCCATGCCAAAGGAGCATGGTGTCATCCGCAAAGATCGTGAAACTTCCTTGAATTGGAAGAGTAACTAAATCATTTAAATATATAAGGAATAGAATCGGGCCCAGAACTGATCCTTGTGGCACGCCCCATAAGATATCCTTAGTATGTGATAGTTTTTCGTCTGATCTCACTAGCTGCTTCCTATTACTTATGTAAGAACTGAACCAGTCATTACATACTCCTCTAAAGCCATAACAGTCTATAACTTCTTCAGAAGAATTTCATGATTCACGCAGTCAAAAGCTTTGGAGAAGTCGCAGGTATACCTAATAATTATTTTCAACCATTCATATGCGAGAGCGTGCAATTTTTTTCATTTCAATTTAACACGTGTGTCAATACGATTATTTCAACGCGCTGCTATGATATAATCTCCCGTGCATGATGCTAATAGTGAATGAACTGGCAGTACTGGCACATTTCAAAGAATAATTCACCTTTTGTCCTACGGTCATGAGTCAACCTGGTACCTTCTTGTACTATACCCAGTCTCACAAGGCTATGCATAGTTTTAGTCTTTTTATTTTTGTTCTTTTCATGCTGTCTTATCGAGGGAATGTCTTACGTGCAGTCACGCCTGGCCAACATAAAACTTACTTATTTTAAGCGAGTTTATCTCTATACGTGTCGGTCGTTTCAGGTTTCACAAGGCTGGTTCTCATATACAGGGAGATGTGTGTTGTTGTCAAGCTGTGCAATAATATCTTTGAGTTTATGATACTCGGGTGCCACACCTTTTTCCCTATATCACGTATTAAACGGCCTACATTCATTCGTTCTGTCGATGTTTCGAAATTCAAAATGGAATGGCATTTATGCTTGAAATCTGAGAAGGTGAAATATATATTCAGTTTGAAATTGACAGTATAGGTAGTGCAGTTGTCTTTGAAATTATTGGAACAGCTACCTAATAAACCCTTCTTCTTTCGAGACAATTTTTTTTTTGGAAAATAGACCCATGATGTGATTTTATCCTAATTCCTATATTCATTATAGTCTCAATATTCTTGTATAGTATCACTCATTGTTGTAATTTACAATGATCATCTGTGAAATAAAAACACGATGATTCGATATTGCATCAGAAATTACTGTAAAATAAGATTTAATATATTTCTATAGTCTAATATATATATGATAAAACAAAATAGTATATTGCGAACTCATCAGATAGGTATAGATATAATATTTTGAAAAACTTTTGTAATCATATTTGTTATAGCATAGCTTAATAAAAATGTTAGTACACACGCTACACTGTTTTTACCCATACATTTCAAAACATTTGTCAGTGTTGGTATTACCCTAAAAAAGGAACACTCAAAAAATTAATGAGTTTATTTCATGATGGGCACTGTTTGAAGGAATTATGGAACTTTATGGAATTATTATTGCAGAGAATCTAAATGGGAATTGATTAAAAAAATAGTATATTATGATACAAGTTTTATAAGACGCTATTTTGTCGCACGCGTTGTTTGGAGTACGACGAGCGAAGCGAGGAGTGCTCCAAGTGAACAAGTGCGACAAAGTGTCTTATAAAACGTGTGTCATGTGCAATTTTTTCTATTTTGAATTTATTTTAAGAAAAAATGGATGAAATATCGATAAATTACAGAAACATCTTCGATTGGTAACAATGATGACATTGACATAATTAAAATCTGACGCACAATCGTAAAGCCAGGTTTACAGTTGAGCGATTTTGATTATTGCAATACCAAGGGTGAAAAATTCAATGTTGTTATTGTTTTTATTGGTCAATTTGAATCAAAATACACTCTGAATTGAAATTTACCAACTGAAACTGAAACATTGAGTTTTTCACTGCTAATATCACCAAATCCAAATCACTCAGAATTAAACTGGACCTAACTCTTCTGACTTTCATTTGACAGTTCGATTGTACCAATCTCCGAATAATAAAAAATGCGTATCGAAATAGAGGCTATTTCGACACGCATTTACGTTGCACAATGACTTCATTATACAACCAAAATAGAAAAAGTTTATTTCAGTCTGTTGACGAAAACGAAGGATACATGATTAATTAAGTTTTCGTCCTGAAATAAAATTTCAAAGACTCGAAGTTCGTCAACTTACATAATCATCAACACCCAGTATAGGTATAATAATGTCTATATCCATCATTCACTGAATTGCAATTGATTGTGAGAAGAATTTATGACTCTATATATATGTTAGACTGAAATTGAAATATTATACTATTACACTCCTTTTCGAAACAAAATCATTTATGTGTGAAGGACTTTTCTAATTAGTAATTATCATGCATTCATTCACTTTCTAAACGTCATTGCACTCATTTTCGCTTAATAGGAGGCCTCATGGATTGTTCAAATACACTAATTAGTTTTGTTGATTTACGAGATATGCACACGAAGTGCAATTAATATTTTCATTATTATTTATATGAGTATTATACACCGTGTCCCAACTAAAATGCTTTCTAATGAACTGATTCATCGTCTTGTTGAGAATAATAGGCATATTAATATATAATAATAATAAGGCTTGCCTGTATACATCCAGCCCCGGATCCCCAATTTTCAAATACTAAAAAATGCCGTCCCCATCCACTTATATTTATTTTTACCTTCATCATCTTAATAATTTCAGGTATCCACTAATTGATTGACATTTGGTAATAATGCTTCCTTCGCTGTTCTTTCTGTGTTAAACCTATTTATTTACATCAGATATAAGTATAGACTTGAACGTGTAGGATATATACTTTATATATACACAGCACAAGATTGGATTTTAACTCGATCAGGGGCGGCGTGTTTTGTTTCGTCCAAATGGGTGCGCTAAAAAACTTGAGTTGAGAGGTTAGGGCAACAAAAAAATGCGCCGCAGACGAAAATTTTTCAAGGTACAAGGTCAAATGCCTTCAAATTTGATCATAGATATAGGAGAAATATTTATTTTTCATTACTTATAAAACACCCCGACCAAAATGTAATATTTTGTGACTAAAAGCTGATACTGATATATGTAGATTGTATAGACAAACGTGAGAAAAATTAATGGACCTATTTTTCTTAAAACTTTCAATGCCAATGAATTAATCAGTCATCACTGTTATTCATGTCGTTCTCTATAACGATGTAACATTGTCACATATTGTTGAGTCGTTTTTGTAAAATTGAAAGCCAGCATTTATCGGAAAATAAAGGAAAAATACATTCAAGATATCATCCAATTCATAATTTCAAACAATGTACGAATAACAAGTATATTATTATAATATAGTGAGCGAGTAGGAAACAACTTCTTTACTGGCTAATGTTACGCAGCATATCAAATTATACAGCATATTTGTATAGGCTATGGAATAATTCACACAGTGAATACAAAATGCCGAACAAAAAAAATTCAACAATCAAAACTGCCCGTTTCTATTTTGATATTCTTACAGTCTTCGTTTAGGAACTCGTTTATTTTGCAAAATAGGGTTAACACCACTTTTTTAAGCAACTTGTCCAGCCTCTTTTATCCAATATTCCATTGAATTTTGTCTCATTTTTTGCAATGTTTTGAGCAGATCATCATCATCTATTATAGTGCGACAAAACTGGAAAGGATAATAATATCTTCTTTCTGAATTTCTATAAGCATTCACTCGATAAATTAAAAATTCTTTATAGCAGTGAAGAGATGGCCACAGTAAAACAAGATTGAAATTTGTGTACTTGTACTATTATTTATTTTGTGGTCGAAGTTGAGTAAATTATGAGTTATTACATTCGAAATCTGGTAATATTCAACACCATGCACAATATGATGACAGGAACTTTTTTATTGAGTTCACAAGGATCTTGACCTTATTTCTTTATTTCTCTGAGTGTATGAGATTTCTATTTTATACTCATCATCTTCAAAAGTATATATTATGTTTACATCAAGAAACAAAAATATGTCCTGGATTTCTCATGATGCATAATAAAATGAATGCCATCATGGTTGAAAAATATATACTGAAAAAAAAACTTTGGGGGCTTTGGGGCTACTATTTGGGGCTATAGTATTTGAATTTGGGTGTTATGTGTCTGGCAAGAACAAGGGCAAGAAGGTTCAACATAAAGTTTTATAGTTAAAGGTAGGTGAACTATGGCAATGTTCATCATGTTGGAAGAATTAGTGCTAATCACAGCTGTGTTATTTTTTATACTTATAATATCGGTAGCGTTAGACCGTAAAGTGTTTTTTGAGTGAAAAAACTCGACAAATATTGTGAATATGTATGGTTTTAGATAAAAAATGCAATAACCGGTAAGAATTGGCTTAATACGCAAATGCATATAAGCAAATATGCAAATTCAAAGAATCCCCGGTTTTTATTATCAATAAGTTAATCGCCGTCAAATGCAGTTTTCACTGTATATTTTATACGGTGAGGTGAATAGGGTTTGCTAACCCTATAAAAAACATAATCTATTATTCATTGATACGGCTTGGAAAAAGATTGGGCTGGTTTATTGAAACACCTGAACAATTCCTTCTACTATGCAGCCTCTCAAGCACCTCGATCAGATCTTTTGTGCAATCGGGATTCTGAGAATTCTTATACAAAGTTCATCAGTTTCCTGATGCTATAGCTGAGTTTCTGACATTCCAGCAATCACCTTGGTGGAGAGAAGCTCTGAGCATTGGTGAAGCAATTATAATTGTTCTGCTCTGTTTCAGAAGTTCTCGCAGTATCATGCTCTGTCTGATTCGCCTATCTTTTTGAGCATCTTCGTTCGTCTTTGTCCATCTGTTCATCTGTTTCCCTGCGCGTCTTAACTCTTCTTTCAAGTGGGCTTTGGAGCAGAGTAAGACAAATGCATATCGGTGTACCCACTTGAAATAGCTCGAATCACTTTTGAGTGCCTGATGGAAACCATCAGGCCTCGTTATCTATTCCATCAGGTATGATCCCAATTTAGCTCTGCCTACTTATGCTCACAAAAGTGCTCGAGCCATGCAATAATGCGATTTCAGGGGGGTCTGTTGCATGATAAAATCATGCGTGTTATATCAATTACCGAGCATGATTTACGATTGGGACTTTCTCAAAACTAATTAGCATCGAAATATTTCCAGATACTGCGACCCATCAGCATGGAGTGAAGAAGAAGAGATCGCCTCTTCGGATATCTCTCATCTGCTCCAGCCATTTTGGGTGAGTCGAAAGGACATTTTGTTCGTTTTTTCTTATTCGGGACACATAATAATTGGAAGGCTGAAGGCGGGGTGTTCGTTGACATATTTATCTGATGCAGGCCCATTTATCGGACCCCGAGAGTCGTTTATGTCGAAAGTCAGCGCATTAAATTCGTTATCTTATGATGATGGCGTGTTAGTTTTTTTTTCTTGTCGGACGATGCAGAACCTTTATGTTCGATGTAAGCAAAAGCAAGAGACGTACGTACCTACAACAACTGATGGCATTGGTATTATTATTTTTAATTCAATTCAATTTACTGATGAAGTACAACAGATACAGTAAATAATTTGTATCAGCATAAATCATCATCAGCATCCTAAAAGGGTAAAAGAAATACGCCATAAACTCATTTATGACGAAAAAAAAGTATATCTACTTACCTGATTATGATCGACTATACAGGGTGATCAAACTCAAGTCGGCATTATTGCTATAACTTCTTCCACATTATTGAAGATACGAGGTCGGTTAAATTAGAGAACAAAGTAGTATTTTTTCGCTCATAACGGTATAGTGCTAACGGAAAAACAATTGGAAATCACGTTTTCAATGTATTCGAAAAAAAAATTTTTTTCAATGTAACACCCTGTATATTTTGATTTCAACTCCTATATATCGGAACATAAATGGTTATTATAAATTTCATCATAAAACTACAAAAACGGACTCATGCGTCTTTTAAACTCAACCGACATGAACTTATTATTTTGTTTAAATTTTAAATTTCATGTGAGAATCATTTTGATGTTGAAAACCTAAAATGCGCATAACTCCTTCCATTTGTGGTTTTAGGATGAAATTTATATAATATAATATATCTATTTATGTTCCGGAAAGAGTTGGCCATCGATTGAAATTGAAATATACAGGGTGTCCCATTGAAAACATTGATGATGGATATTTTTATATAAATATTTTTTTTTTCGAGTAAATCGAAAGAGCGATATTAATTTTTTTTTCTGTTATATAGCAATAGTGGAAAAATACTAGTAATAGTGGAAAAAATACTACTAGTTCTCTAATTCAACCGACCTCGTATCTCGTATCCTCCATATAAAAGAAGTTAGCAATAAATAATTATTATATACAGGGTGTTTCATAATAAATGCGCAGGACTTCAGGATATGATAGCTCTTGCAAGAATATGAAAAAAAGTTCCTATTGACTTACCCTCTAAAATGCACCATTTTCGAAATACAAGGTGTTGAATTAAAAAAAAATCATTTTTTGCGAATATTTCTGGAACCGTTTATCGCACAGGAAACAGATTTTGTAGGCATTTTCTACTCATAATAAGCTATGTTTTGGGCTGATTTGTTATTTTTTCAAATTCATAATTGGTGGAGATTTTGAAGGGGTAGTGGGTAGGGGTAGTGGGTGTTATTTCCTCCAATGTTTTCTACACAAAAAAAGGTAATTCTGTTCATAAGCTCTAAAGTTGACCGTTTTCAAGAAAAATCAACTTTCATGTTGAAAAACATGGTCAATTTTTTTAAATATTTTTATAATTATACAAAATTTATTTAAACGTTAGAACAAATAACAAAACCAAACGTTAACTCCATATTTGCAAAATAAAAAAAAACAAATCATACCCAGTTAAATTAAGTGTTGGAAATTCAACACCCTGTATGTCGAAAATGGTGCATTTTAGAGGATAAGTCAATAGGAACTTTTTATCATATTCTTGAAGGAGCTATCATATCCTGAAGTCCTGCGCATTTATTATGAAACACCCTGTATAGTGAATTGCTTCTAACTATAGAGATATACAATATAGTTTGTGATATTGATAATATATAGGTATATACAATAAGAAAGAAGTGATGTCAGGAATATCACAATGGTATATTTCAAGACAGTGTGGAAAAATCTTGTCTTTTTAAACAAATTTAAGGGTGGGTTGTGATTCATTAATGTTATTGATTTTCTTCAGGTTTATTGGAAGAGGATGTTACATTTTGATCCATTAATCTTGTTGATATTCTTCAAGTTTGTTTGAAGGATGTTACCCTCGATGTTACCTATACAGTGGGGGACTAAAAAAAATTCTGCGATTGATCTTTCGGTGAATTGGTAGTTGAAAAGGTTTTTGATATTTCTGAGAATCTTCTGACTTTGATGGGTTATTCTATATCTGTTGATGTATATGAAAATATTCATATATTGATGACACTGTTTGTTGTATTCCTATATATAGGTACAGGCATCTTACATCCAATACTTTCGCTTCTTGGTAAAGTTCTTCCATTGGGAAGCGCTATTTTTTTAATAATATTTTAATAGTAACGAGTTTTGGAGCGTTGGCAAATGATTAAAACATATTGTTGGAACTACCTCCCTATATATGCTTACTATGATACAATATATATAGGTCATTGATTATATATTTTGTAAAAAGTATAGACTATGACTATATGATACTTTTTTTATATAAATAATATGTACAGAATTTATGCAGGAGAGAGTTATTCCTTCTATATAACATGAGCCACTTGTTTGATAGATAACTACATTCAAATATTTCATGCATGGACATGGTTTTTTCATTGGTTGACCACATCAAACAGAATATACCAAGTCTGCATGTGCAATTAGATTGATTTATGTAGCTTCGATTCAATATTGCTTGATGGTTAGTCAGTTGATGAGTTCAGTTGGAAATTCATAATGAATTCAAAACTCAGTAAATTATCATTTAGCCACAACATACTTTCTACTTTTTTCTTTCATAAATAAAATATATCATCATCTGTAAAAGCAATTGTGTGGAATATTATTTTTTTTTCAATTATTGCAGAGAACGTTTCATCCTCTTCCAATGTTGTTCTGATGTTGATTACGATCTCGATGTTTGCATATAGTCGAAGAGCCAGCCATAAACCATCGAGCAGAAATACATTAAATCGAACTAGATTGCATAATATATATCCCATGAAGTCGACTGAATTTATTTCCTTATTTTAAATGCATAGAGTTTTCCGCAAAGTAAACTCACTGCAGTTCGAATTTATATAGATATTATTTGATGCACTTTTTGGTACATGCAACCAAAGTAATAGTTTTAATCGAATTGAAAGAACCCACATAATATTTGTATAGGTGAGTCAAACTTTTACCACATCAGCTTTAAACATGATGTCAAAAACCGTTTCAGATATTATTTTTGAGATAGTACTATAGTACCTAATAAAAATATTCATGAACTTGTAGATTGCATGAAAAAAAGGAATTTTTTCTACTATAGGTAAAATTCGTGCAAAATCACAATTCATCATAAAAATAATTTCCCGACCTTTTTAAATACGCGTCTGTTAAATATTGTACCTATAAGTACCCACTTATTTTAAATTTGTCAACAGCTATACAAAAAGTAGCTATGGAAATAACATTAGTCTACAACAAAAAACAAAAACTATATACAACTATTGAAGTATAAGATCTCCATTATTACTTGGATGAATATAGGAATACAAAATTCATCAGATCGATTTATATTATATTTCATCAGTTATTCAAGTTCTTCAATCATCAAAAACTTTCCTTTTATGTCCTGATCGTTTTCAGTCAACTGTTTCAAAGCTATAATAATTGTTTTCGATTCTATATCATAGATATTAAAACTGATAGTTCCTTGATATATAGGTACAGCTCTCCTCATCATTATTCAAGCTCTCAATGCTATATTTTGAGTATTTTTGGTTTTGTGTTTCACTTGAAAGAGTTATATTTCTGGATAACATGCATGATTTAGTTCGACAGATTGATAAGATAAGAAAATGAACATCTCTTGATTTATGTTTTTCCATATTAAATATTTTTGAAAAATACGTTCAATGCGTCACCTCTGTTGTGAATTTTGAGTATATAGTTTCTCCCTAGCAGCAGAATTATTACCGATAATTTTTTTCAAGGTCACGAATGTTTTTGTTGTTGATAAGAAATTATCCCGAGTGGAGACGAAGACGGTAAGAAAATTTCATAAATTGGAGTTGCTGTTAATATGATAAGAAGATGAACCCTATACGACATATTCTGCGTAGATACTGTAGATAGTAACTGATGATGTTCATTACCAATATTTCAGGAACATTCAAAACAGTAATCCGTTTTCAATCATGACATCTAATATCACACATGTTTACCCAGATTTTATTCTGAGTGATGTCAATACATATATAAGGCGCTTCAGTTTTGACAGAAAAATTATCACTTATTAATTCCGTCAATAGAAACTAACAAAATTATCGCGGGAGTAATTACGCAAGTGCTTCAAAATTACCGATAATTTTCCATCAAAGCATGTTGTCTAAAAACTGCATGAGTTTATTTTCATATTTTGTCGAAAGAGCCCGACTCCGAAGGAGGAGGGCTTTTTTAGCAAAATATGAAAATAACCGAATGCAGTTTTGTTACTGACAACATGCTTGAATGGAAAATTATCAGGTTTATTTTGATGCACGAGTGTAATTCGGTAGAATATTTCCGGACATAAAACAAAAATGTATTTGCCTGTCAAGATGACAAATGTACATTTTAACAATCGTTACTATATATAGATACACGGACCGAGCGGATATTTTTCGATACCTACCGGGTATTTATACCAGCCCGAAAATGTCCCGCCGGGAATTTATCGCTGTAATTGATCGAAAATGTCCCGCTTCATATGGGATTTTTAACATACGATGGAAATATTCACGGTAATCGCCCGTTACTATAAGCAACGTATACAAAAAGGAGCCCTCTAATTGGTTGAAAATAAATTCATGAAATTTTCATCAGAAGCTTAGTCCAGACCAATAATTTCAAATCAGAATATAAAAAACTAATCTGACTATTATATGTGATGATCAATAGAACAGGTCCAACCACTATAACCATCGAGTAGGTACTTCTATATTTATTTCTTCGCCGTATCTTTATGGCAATCAGAATGTGTCTAGAACTCTTGAAACCTTGAACGATGTTATTTTCTGTGCCTCGGTTCTCTCATCCGATATTCCGAGAATTTTATAGGCGGGGCATATGCAAAAAACGTACAAAAGCTCAGATAAGACTTCGAGAGTAAAAGGGTATATATTTTGCGAAAAGCAAAAGCGTATCTAAGTCGCGCCATTGTTATGCTGAACAGGACCAAGGGTTCACCCTTCTTTTACGACGCTGGTTTTCATTTCCGAAGGTTATATTCCGTGATAGCACCCCCTGAATATGCCAATATTATGCAAGGGCCATCCGGCCTTCATTTGAATGACCCAACGTTTTGGTCCTCTTCCGAAGTAGTTGTTAAGGCATGTAATGCTGTTGTAAACATGCACAAAAAAGTGTCTTTGTCGCTGAGCGAACATGATGGTAATTTGGGAAGGTGATGGTAGTGAAAGTTGCCATAAAGTTTTTTGTTCTTTTTTGAATCTTAAATATGAAGGTCATGATGGAATATTTGAACGAATATATCCTGCAGAATCAGACACTCATTAATTCAAGCATGCATGTTGATCATGAAAAAATTTTGTTGTTGTCCCATGATCGCTATAAAATTTTTGGTATACTGATTGTCTTTGATGGATCCCTGATCAGTTATTTAATCCGTTCTTTTTAAAATACAGGGTTATTCAAATTCAACGCTGCGATTGATATATGAAGGCGATTGAATTGGGAATTTCATGATGCAAGTTTATAATTTTAGTGAATTAGATATGCGTGTTGGTGAAACTTTTCCAAGAGGTCAATATACGTTAAAACGTGGACGTACCTATATCTCTGGTTTCCGGGATACCAATAACATGAAGTTCTGGGGATATACCTATAAAAATGCGAAATGATTTGATCTATAACGAAACTTTTTTGGACTTAATTGATTTCTAATCAATTGTTCCGTTCGCTCGTAGGAAAAATGGAATGAAATTATTAATACCTACATTTTCAACTTTGGACCAGAGGCGCCGGAACCATGGGGGCAATGGGGGCTCTGCCCCCCCCCCTCATAGTGAAGTTCTGGTTTGCGAAACAGTTACCATGGTCCTATAGCAAAATATAATTTTTATCAGTTAGGTCCTTTTGAATTAGTTTCCACTTTTTGTTTTGTTTTTCATGTTGTATGTGAACATCACATAAATATATGATGTTGTAATACACTGGCTTTATTGTAACCTATAGTATTTATCATGGAAAATGTATGTATATTTTATTCCTGTAAGTTTATTTCACTTTCAATTCTGGAAATTATTTTACTTCTCTGTTATAGTGTCTATACGCTGTGTATTCGGCGCTATATTGCATAATAATGTTTCAACAGCAAAGTACCATATGTCAAACTAAGCTTTTCTAGTTTTGGTCAACAGCTTTCTGCATTGTAAGTATTTTTCAACTGCATAGGTATTCAAAATAAATTACAGTTTCCCCCACTGTGGCGTGAATGCCTATACTGCGTTTGGGTTTGTACACTACCAACTAGATGGCAGAAGTGGCGTTTTTATATTTTCGTTCTAATTATTGGGATATATTATAAAATTATGATTTCTTAATTTCTCATTATCGAACAACTCTAGATAAAATCAGAACTCCTGAACAATCGTTTAGGTATTGTATAAAAAAGTAGGTATATATATAAAACTTAGATATCCTATCACAATAATGACGTAATGTAACTATATATACCATCGGTATAGCCACGAAGTGAAAAGTTATTATTTGTATCAAAATGATCTCCGTTTTTGAAATTATTTTGGAACAGATGTTTTAAATGCCTGGATTATCTACGAGAAGAATACCCGGCAAAGAATTGATAATAGCATTTCGAGAACTTCTGATATACCATCAGCACCAGCAACAAGAAAAGCTTCAAAATCTACACACAAACTCAGCAAGATTGAGGGCATTGCTAGAACGAATAGAAAAAGATGTGTTATCTGCTATAAAAGAATACAAGAATAAGAAATAGAAAGCAAAGAAGCCAGGGCCAAAACAAAGAGTGAGATGATAATGACATTGCGACAATAAACCTATGTTTGGACTATTTCAACGAAAAACATACTGTTACGATATTTCTACTTGGGTTCGTGAATTCAAAACACTCAGTACAAAACTGAACAATTTATTTCACTAAACACTCTAAATACAACGCAATAAACATTTAGATAAATCACAACGATATTCGCTTTTTAGAAATCTCAATGTTCACAATACTAGCTTTCTTTCTAAACTGAACTCTTTCCAAACTAAAACTGACTGAACGCTCTACATGCGCTCCTTTTATATAGACAAAATACTTATTCTAGCAAAATCTTCAAATACCGTTCATTTTAGAAGATCTTTCATTTATGCCATATTGAGAAATTGAAATGAATTTGTACTGAAACATAACAGTTGGTGTGTGTCTTCAAATTGGCATCACATTTCAAAATAAACGAAACACCTATAATTGGTTTTGGATAATAATAAAGTACTGACATATTTGTCACAGTGATATCTTGGAAAACAAGTGGGATGAATAAAAACTTCACAGTACCTCAAGTTTTATTGTAGAATAATATACATACTCTTATTTATGGATTTCTTAATGCTAAAATATTGGCAAAGAAATGTTGTGGAGCAATGGTAAAGAATTTTATTCAGAATGCTTGAAGAACAACTTTCGCAATTAAGTGATATTGATTTGATGAGTAAAAGTTCGAGTTATGAGAGCTATCGTTGTTCCTATATATGAACATACCCTAAACTACCATTCCTTTGTGTCTGTTTCTATATTAAATTTTTGGTGACAGAGAATCTTTATTATTCCGGTTTTTAACCTTTCCATAAACCTATTCTTGGACTAATGTTTTGAAAATTCTGTCGGCGTTCCGTCCTACTTGTAAAATCGTATACGCGCGATTCGATTTAATTTATTAGCATCGTCTTGTTCTCTTTAAATTTGCCCTAGCTCGATCTCTTCCCATTTCGAGCTGCACTTGCCGCCTTTAATCAACAATTTCTAAATTTAACTGTGTTCCTGCTGACGTCAAAGCGAAATCTGCAATTATTTCATGAAGCATGCAACATTGTAGCGTGCAAATTCGTTCTTCTATTGTTTGTCGACTGTAGTCCGATCCAGTGTGGGTTGATGACGTAGGTACATTGATGGGATGCTGGGAAATTGGTCCCACACGTCGTTGTCAAATCACTCAAACCATTCGCAGGATTCGTCTTGACTTCAGTGGGCGTTAAAACCTATACAATCAGAACATTTATAACAGCGTAATCGATTTATCTTCAGATCTAATATTCTCCTGATATACTGAGAAATTCACAAAAATATAGATTAACTTACTTACACCAAAGTAATCAAAAACATTTCTAATTCAACAGTTTTAGGAATTTAGCTAGACAAATTATAATGCATCAATAAAAAAATTTCTGGAAATGAAAAACATCTCGGAAAAACAATACCCATGTATTGTCTTCGTGATGAAACATGCTATTACCTATACCCAATTAAAAATTATAGATGATTTTCATGAAAGCCTGTTTATATATGATTCCACGAGCATACTTATTTACCTACATACACATTATGTTTTGAAATCATATCAACATATTGAAATGTGATCAATAATGGATAAACAAAATTATAATGAAATACTTGAATACTGCAAAATACTGATGTCAGTCCGGTATAAATAGGTTAGAATGAACTTTTTGTCAAACAAAGAAATATATGATCCTACAAATGTCAGTTATTGAAACTAAACCGTCATAATATTTCAACTGAACGTGTGTTTACAATTCCATAATTACTTCCAAGGTTTATACAAATTATTTTATAGACTGAAGAATGGGATCGAGGTACCTACTTAAATTCAATAAATTAACCGCGTCATTGAATACCTACCTCTCTGAATTCAAATGCAAAACGATGAAGAAAAGTACCTCTCTGTATTTTTTTGTATTGAGAAATGATTGGGTGGACTGAAAAAAAATAACTTTTTTCACGTCTTTCATTGAATTTCAATTGGACAATTGAAAATTAAAATTAGACCCGCTTATCCACGTGTTAGTATTCATCTGATATTCAGGGGCGGATAAAGGGGGAGGGGGCTATAGGGACTGCACCCCAGGCCCCCGGATTCTGCAGGGGCCCCAAAATTGTGAATGAAAACAATTTTGTTACAAATTATTTTTTTTTTTGACGTCAGGTCATTCATTCCTACTACTTACTCAATTACAAAATGTTTTACTTGATATTATTTCAAAAGTTCTTAATACTAGTGGGATATAGTACCTACTGATGATTGATAAATTCAAATTTTTATTCGACCTGGGGCTCTATGAAAGAGAAAATCTACGAGGATAGTATGAACTTCGTTGTTTCCTAATCAAGGGTTATTGTTTAACGATATTAATGAAAACTTGTGAACAAATTGAGTAGATTTCAGAAGGAGTTGAATAAGGAAAAGGCTTGATAAATCGAACATGAAAAAAGAGGAGATACTCAGAACACATCACTTTCATGTTCACAAAGGCTTCAAGAAATATATTTCAATGATATAACCATATAGATTAAGGAGTATTTAATCGATGTCAATATCAAATCGTTATAAAAGATAATGAGGCAATAAAAGCAATTATTCAAAGCAAATCCCGGAAGGCTTCTTTTAGTAAGTATATAATAAGCATAACATTGAGCTAGCAGAATCACTTTGAATTTCTAGAATTATTCTTCGGTCATAATTCAAGTCAGATGCAAGTCTAATTAAAAGCTAATTTAAGGTTAATTTGATGACCTATTGCCAAATTTTCGCTCTTCTTTTTTTTATTTTAATTTAAAAGAAATCAATCAAGTTCACTCAAGCTATAGCGAAACTAAAAATAAAAGAGGAAAGTTATGAAAAATCTGCATCCACCATAGTTTAAGGCTCTCATTTTAGCCTGCTGTCGAATTTTTCAGGAAAGCACGCGAGTTTCAATTGATTTAGGAAAATTCCATGTTTTGAAACAATCATTATATTAAATATGAGGCGAATATGAATTAGGCATAAGCTAATTGGCTTCACAACTGCACATAATAAGACTAGATACATCATATTAATCATTACCTTCTCTCGTTTTACGGGGTATGCCTACTCCTGCGATGATCTACTGAGTGTTCTTTCCAATAAAACTGTTCCGTTGACCACCCAAGATGCTGAAGCCATCTCATCGACTGCTAATTATCCTAATTACTATGCGCTTGCATCCAATTTTACTGAGCTCCACTGAAAATTTATTGCAAATTGATACGAGAAATTCTAAAAGTCTCTTCGAGTTTTGAGACAAGTATTTTTGCTCAATCTTCCAGAATAACTGCGTGTTATTAAGATAAATCTTTATTGGACATTTTATCGCTGTACCTACATCATCAGGGTATTTCTTAATACCATGATTATATTTATAAGGAGGTTATTCATATGCTGGTCGGTCCATTTTGTGAAAAATTTCTTTTTTTGAGTGTAATTTCAATCAAATGGATTTCATAGCAAACTCACAATTGAGTGTTGAGTGAAGTAAAACGATTCTCAAACATAAAATCATAAGATACACCAAATGGTTGAAATTTATTATTCTCAATGGTGCTATCATTGACGCCCAAAATAACACCTACTATATAAAATAAACACCAAGTTACACCGTGTCATATCACGATGGAATCGAGGCGATAACCATTCCTTGAGTATTGCATACTGAAAACACCTGATTTGATATAAATTAATAAAAATTGTGTATGTAAGCAAGTGAATGGTGTACATTTCATGCGCTCATCTGTTCGATCTTAGAACCTTAGAACTTTTGCTGAAGTATGTCCTACCGTATACCTGATTTCAATATTGGACTAGATATATTAGACTATTTTGATATAGATCAGTATCAATTGGCCCAGTCCCTAGTACCACTGATCAGGATAAATAAGCCGAAACAATCTGGACCTCAGGTGACACCAGACGGTGTGAGTTGGTGTAATTATTTTATCATCAAAATATACCCAACAATAAGAATAAAACCTCTTTCAATATAACAATTTCAATTAGAAATATCCCTTAAGTACATGTATTTTGTCTACAAAAAATCTAGTATATTTATGCTACTAATATTATCGAAATATATAATTAGATGAAGAAAATTCAAGCTATGCCACTGCCATATAGATGAATCAAAGTTTTGAAATCCATGTGAGGTTGAGTTAGGTCAGTCAGTCGTTCAGTGTTCAGTATAGTTATATATACTAACTTGAACGAATATTAATTAATTGAAATAATGAATTGTATTCATATATATACCTTTCTCAAAATTGAGGGTCCACACTCATTCAGATAATCCAAAATATTCACATCCTCAGTGCCATAATAATGAGGTTAGGTATATTTTCAATTCGAGAATCCTAATTTTTCCTGAAAAATAAAAACCATTTATAGACATTTTATAACATATTCTAAAAATAATTTCAATCATAATACAATCGACAGTTTCATTGAGTTCATTCGTAGATAATAGATACAATTCCCTTATTTTTTGGTTATGCTTCCTATGATGGATTGAATAATATGATGAAAAAGTGAATAGTAAGGTTAATCGAATTCTTGTCTGGTATACCTATTATAGACTTCCCTTCATAGCCCTTTCCCTTCTCTTCACTGATAATCTTGTCATACACCATGCATATTTTGGAAGCAAGGTAAGAATATTGATCATTTCAATCTGTCGGTTGTTATATAATTCAAAGAGTAAAATTCAATTGATGCATGCATTGAACATTGTTGTTGCATTACTACTTCCTGAGGTACATATTTCTTGGTTCTATGAATATTTCTCCACACCTGACACTTATTGATTTCAGCCACCTGTCGTTGGTATAGTAAGTATTTTTGAGTTTATTGATTTATTATAAACTTCTAAATAAACATCATCAGTCATCAGAGAGTTCTATTTGATGGCAATTTCAACTCTGAAGCTGTTAAATTTGCTAAAATGTATAAGACGGATCTGAACCTGATGATATGGCCATAAAACTGAGATGATGAGCCTGTAATACGTCAATACAGCCATTTGAATGACGTTATTCGAATGAATGGTTGCTGTATACGACTCCTACTACGTACTACTATACTATACGTACGATTTATATGGGATATTAGGGTCGTAATTCTATTTCTCGTAAAAAAATGGCCATACACCAATTCCAAACCACTTGTAGTTAAACACCTGGTTTGCCCATAAAACATTAAAGTTACGATTTTATGATCGATTCAGCAGTAAAAGTAACAGAGGTGTTTATATTCTTAACAAATTATAGCTACTTCATAAACTGTCTTTTCTACTGAAATAGGGAACGAGAATCATTGGGGATGATTAGATTATTGTGGCGCGCGCATTATATCCACATAACTATATCTATACCTATATTTTCTAAATTTGATTCTGTGTATAATATTACCCAAGGTGAGGTGGAGTTTATGATCCTGTTAAATATGTCATCAACTGATGGAGTAGGTAGGTACCTACCTTATGCCTGTAAAATTCCTGTATTTTTATGTGTTAGTTCTGTTTTCTTCCTGACAATGGAAAATTAGACATTTTTTATCCGCACGACTGTTTTCAGTAGGTATAAAAATAAAAGAAGTAAGGTGTTTATGATAAATCATTTGAAAGATTAATTAATTTCTTTACA
This sequence comes from Chrysomela aeneicollis, assembly GCA_029955515.1. Lineage (NCBI taxonomy): Eukaryota > Metazoa > Arthropoda > Insecta > Coleoptera > Chrysomelidae > Chrysomela > Chrysomela aeneicollis. The sequence goes on from JARUHQ010000002.1 coordinate 29,771,465, forward strand.
CATCATGCAATTTTTATTCGTCCTCCAAGATGTATTAACCAAGGACATTTCTCCTGTGGTGTTATACTATATATATAGCCCAATCAAGTACCTCACTCCTATATACATCATGGTCAAGATTCAGACACCCACCAGAGATAATTCTATACAAAAATTCCTCATTTTACTTTTTAAACAACCTTCTCACAATAACATTTTGCTGAATATTCTAAAATGAGGGTCTTATACTTTACTCATGATATAGGCATACTTTTCAATATGTTTTGACCTTCTTCGATTTGCAACTTATACTCATAATATATGCGCAGGAAACAGGATGTAAAAGCTCGTTCGAAAATTTGAAAAGAAAATTTCCATCAACCTGTCCTCTGAAATGGACCATTTTCGAGATACAGGTACCTACATGATGTTGAAATTTGAAAAAAAAATGTTTTGCGAATATCTCTGGAACCGTTTTTCGCACAGATAACGCATCAGCTTTGGTGAGCATTTTCTACTCATAATAATTGGCTATGTTTGGTGCGGAATTTTTTTTGTCAAGTCATAATTGGTGAAGATTCTGAAGGGGTGGTGCGTGTGTTGTTCTCCCTAACTTCTACGCCACTGATGGAAAAATACAGTTTTAAGCAGCCCATTTTAACCGTCAATGTTTTCTACACAAGAAAGATACTCTTGCTTATGAAGCTAAAGTTGACCGTAATCGCGAAATATCAACTTTTATGTTGAAAAACATGATATATTTTTTTATGTTCTGCGAGAATTGAAGCTATAACAGCGGACATTTCCAACAATGAATTTAATGTAGGCATTCCTATTCATTCATAATGCAAATGAGTATGAAATTATTATAAATTATAGGTATTATTTCCAAACTTCGTTCAATTACAATCATAAAATGAAATGACCAATTTGAAGTTGCAATGATTTTGGAAAATGTCAAATACTTATTCCAGACTAGTAAAGTTGGCTGGCTGATCTGATGCCTACAACACATAATATATATAGATAATATATACCTAATAGGTATTCTCGACGTTATACAGAGTGGTCACTTTTTTATTGGGATTGTATTGGTAAACCATAAGAGTTAGAAGGTCGGTCAAAATGGAGAAAATTTGATAATTTGGATATAAGGGTCAAAATCACCTGAAAATCAACTTTGAATGACATTATCATATGTCGTTGAATTCAGCATTAAAAGTTATTTCGAAGAGTTTCATAAAAAATGCAGGTCCGTATTGAAAAAAATGAGGTTGAGGGTGGCCCAGAGCGTTCGAAACGTTGGATACGAAATCTGATTACCTACGTCAAATTGAGGATAATTTACGGTCGAATAAGATTTTCACGATAAATATATTTATATATATTTTTTCACAACATGTTTTGCTAACACTGTAGCTTCATCAGGTATAAGTAGGTACACTAAACTAACTACGATAACAACCATATTTATACCTAATTACACAGTTAAAACAATATTTGTACCTGAAGGGATTAAATAAGAATGTTTATCCTCTATATTGCTGTAAATAACAAAATTAAAATGAATATCTAATAGCTATTTTAAGGAAAACAAATTCAACAAAGGAGAATTATTTAAATCTATAAATTGGTCATTAAGCAAAAGATTTGAATTCTTAAGTCTATTAATTTCGAGTGTTTCTAAATAGTTAAGTTTCACTCCTTTGTTTTCAACATGTAATATTTTGATGAAGAATTCAAAATATTACATGTTGAAAACAAAGGAGTGAAACTCGAATTCTTCATCAAAATATTACAATGTTGAAAACAAAGGAGTGAAACTTGACTACATTTAGAAACACTATAGAAATGAATAGACTTAAGAATTCAATTTTGCTTAATGACCAATGATTTAAAAAATTCTCCTTTGTTGAATTTGCTTTCCTGAAAATAGCTTAATTATAGATATTCATTTTATTTTTGTTATTTACCGCAATATAGAGGATGTCCTTTCTTTAATCCATTATCCAGGTACAAATATTGTTTTAACTGCGTAATTAGGTATGAATATGGTTGTTATCGTATAGTAAGTATATAGTTAGTTTAGTGTACTTATATATACCTGATGAAGCTACAGTGTGAGGGAAACATGTTGTGAAACTTTTTCTCCATTTACCAATAAAATCCCAATTTAAAAGTGGCCACTCTGTAGAACCCAACATAATATTTCACAAAATGTATGTATATATATTCAAATTGTTTACAGGAAAAAATCACATGTGATCTGGATAATATAATCTTAGTCTAAAAGAGTATGAATTTGTTTACTTACTCAAGCTTTTGTTTATTTCATTCAACACACCATGCACCAGGCAGGCTTCGTTCGTTTGTTTGTGTGAGGTAATGGCGTCGAATATAAAATTACCATCAAGGGAGGCCATGCTGACGAAATGAAGGCGTTCCACTTCTGCTTTCGAATGATGGGACGAACGCAACTGATTTTGTGAAAGCGCGGCCATGTGCTTCTTCTTCTGCGTTTTCTCAATGGGGGCAAATTTGAAATTGCCGATTGAGTAGACTTTTTCCATGATGGTTGTTGATGGGCTCCAGAGTCCTGATTAATTTGAAAATAAAAGATGAGTATAGCCTCAACGAAATTACTTGTAACTGTACCTATAGTTGACTTTTTATCTAGCTCACAAATTTTCCAAAAACCTTAAAAATTGTAGTTATATTCACATGATGAATTAAATTTCGATATATACCTATCTGCTTATTTTCTTCGGTTTAATGAATGAAATGTCTGAAATAGTACATTGTGAAAGTATAGTGCGGAAAATAGGATATTTCCAATTTTCTGCACGAATTGTACACTCTACTTTTCCGACAACCTATATGAAAAATAAAGGTATGTCGGATTTTAATTTCGCATGACTGTATTACCTACTTATATACAAATCATTTTTACAGGAAACCAATTCATTGCCTGAAGAAGCATATACGAAAGATGTATCACAAAAAGAGAACAAATTTTATTGAACATTTAACAGAAATATTTGGATACATTTTGGTCTGTATTTGTGAAATATTGGAATAATTATTGATGGTAATATTTGAACAATTATTGTTCAGTACTAACGGCAAACTATTATTTCCTTTTATCAAACCTAAATTGCATACTTCTGGGGGAGTAGAATCTACCATTTCATCGTCGGATGACAGATTGCAGCAAAGAAAACTGAACAAATTATACGATTCGGTACCTATCTACTTGGTAAATCACATTGACAGTACCTATAATATTATGAATTCGTTTGTAGCCTATGTCATTGTCACAGCTACTTATGCATGAGTAAAAATCAGAGTATAGTTAACTATATTAGGTATGTATTTTTTTCGGCAACCGTCCGGAAAGTACGTACTTTCCAGACGATTTTTTTTTTGAGAAAGTGGCATTTTTCCGGCCTAGTCCGGGAAGTACGTACTTCCCGGACTAGGCCGGGAAGAATCACATCGTTGTTGTCATTGTAAATATGAAAATCTTGGTAGTATGGTTTTGATAAATGCAGTTGATCATTACCATAGCAGCAAAATAACGACTGACAGCTATCTGACATAAAATTAGCTAACATTTCAATTTTTGAAAGAAATGTGTTTCTTTGATTTGTTATTCTACACGCGGTTGCCGAAAAAATTGTGTACGCAACACGCCCGAAAACAGTTGTTTTGGACTCGCAGACTTCCAGGACTCGCTACGCTCGTCCTAGAATTTTGTCCACTCATCCAAAAAAACAGTATTTTCCGGACTTGTTACGTAAATTACTATTCTGTACTAGTTTACAGTGATGCGAAATGATACGTATATATAGGTATATTTCAGGTAGGTCGTCGGAAAAATATGTTACTATAATTGAATTACTCATTTATTCAATATTGTAATCAAAATTATTATTGACAATTATTTGTGAAGGAATTTGTATCAATATAATTTGGAAAAAAGTTGAAATAAAAATCTAGGTGCATTAATTTTTTGTTGTTCTATCAGCTACAGAAGGTAATATCGGGAAAGAATTTAATGAAATGACGCTTCTCGTATCGATGATATGATATTCAAAAAACTCATTAACAATCTGTATCTGCTATAAGGATTTTAATCTTTAAAATAAATGTGGAATCGAGAGAAAACATTAATAAATTGCTTTTTTCGAATATAAAACTTGGATTATTCCGTCGGAATTCATCCTGATTAAAATTCTTGTATTTTCCACAGCTAACTGTTCTTTGTTCTATTTATAGGTAATATGGAAACAAGTTTATACTTATCAACAGTTGCGTGAAACCTTATTTTTTTCCAAGAAAGATATCGTCGCTTTATAATTTGCTCATCCTCTCTCATCGTTATGAAAAAACATTTTTGAGCGTATATCTCTACTGATCAGTTTTTGTGTTTTGTTTACTGTGGTTCAAGTGTTTAGTGCCTTTATCTCAAATTTCACATTCGCCTCAACTCAACGTCAAAATAACATTTCAATAGGCAACGTATGATGGTTAAAATTCCTAGTTGGATTGTGATTGGACATGATTTGGTTGACAGGTCAGAAAAATTCCCAAATTTTATTAAAGTGGTATATTTTTTACAGGGCGAGTCAACAGTGTGTTGTCCTTATTCGACTGGCCTATATGAGGATATACAAAATGTGATCATCAGATTTATAATAGGGTTGGTTATATTAGGTTGTTTAAGATATTGGTTATTATAGATCATCCGCTCCACCAACATCTGAAGATTGCGATCAAGTGATGAATTGTCAATAAAAAAACTGGAGTTTGATGAATGTATTGGTGAGGAATTCAAATTGCGCATGCGCTTCCGAACGAAGCAAATCCATTATCATCATTTAGATGGAAGTTGATTTCTATTTATCACAGTAAGTGGTATACCTACACTGGAAAAAAGGAACCGCATTAACTCAAGATATTGGTAATCTTGAATATTAGGTCCAACCAAATATCAGTTTGATTTTTCGACAAAATCCTCTTGACTACTTAGGATCAAAAAGTTTTGTGTCAAATGTACACTTCCTTGTTATTATTTCACAAACTGAAGCTGCAGTATTGATACAGCCAAGAATTATTACTTCAAGCACTTTAACATGACCTGACAACACGAAACAAAGCATTCTTAACACCCAACAGTGCCAGTGATACGATGCCATGTCCACATAATATGTTATAGATTGTTTGCTTCCATCAGGAAACCTTTTACGTCCATGTTGAGTACTCGAGTTATAAAGAATTTGCGAGCCTGATGCACTCTGCATTATAGGAACACAAGTACCATCAAAGAAAACTTCACAGTAACCTGTCACAATGCATCTCTTGATAGTCTTAAATGGCGGCCAAAGGCGTTATTTTTGGCGTTGTCTAGCTGGTTCCATGTTCATTCTCTATATGCTTATTGGTCGAGCTGGTCACGTGTTACATGCTTCCGTCATCAAAACACTATTCATAAGAAACGATATTCTTGAGAGAAATATATGCTTGACTGACATTACTCACATTGTTTTCTAAGGTGAAGAGAGCAGATGATTCAGTTCAACCAAATTAATTTCAAGAAAATTCATGGAAACAAGCAAACAACGCGATTAGTTGAAAATAGAAATGTTTTGGTCCATCTGAGATTATTATCTTATCGGAAGATTATACAATTCAAGAATATATATATATTTGATTTAAGAGATCCGTTTTTTCTGTGTATTAGGGAATGAAGAAATATAACCTCGCTTTCTGTGGCAAATAAGTGTTTTCCTAGCAGAGTCAACCTGATCAGAGTAGATCGGAATATATTTGTTTTGACTATATAGAAACATCGCATATTGAAGGCAATTTATGCAAATAATTATATTGAACAAATTGATATCATGCTATAGGCTATACAAAAAAAGGCTGTAGCAAAATTATTGTATTTGTACTTGTTCGCTCCTAGTTTCAGAGTGAATAATGAGTACCTATTTCTTTGTCAGAGCATGGAATCCATTGAATACAATACATAAGGTCTTAGCGAAGTACTTTGTTTGGTCAATTTCTGATTTCTCCCAGTGTAGGTACGCCCCTGATGTGGACTTCTCCAATGTCTTTCACATTATTCTCGCCCTGCGAGCAGTTAGTCGATTTTATTCATTTCATAAACGGCAATGCAGATGCAACGAACTCGCAATCCCACAAGAAAAGCAACATAATGCAGACATTTTATTTAAATTTCAAATTCGAGCATCCTCGCTCGCCTCCTCCGATTCCTCTTCAAGAACACAATAAAACGAGACGCAGGCGGCCATGCCCGGTCTCGGCAAGTCTCGGCCAGCTTGATGCAATCGCAGTAAATTAGCATTAGCGTCTACTAACTTTATGCTATTTGTGTCGGAATAAATCCACGAATTCACTGCTGCTTCTCCCGTTCCAGAGGTTTTTACCTTCTCGATTCTAAAGCGGATTATCGTCGACGTCGCCATATCCACATCGGTGTTGAGAAATAAGGTACTTTCTGGATATTGTACAGGGTGTCCATCAGAAACTATGGTGTCAAATTGAAATGGAAGAATCATTAGGACTTTTCTATGTTTTTTTTTTTCTCAAATATCGCTCGTCGCAGAAATACAGACACAGGGCGATGTAATAGGAAACACTGAAAATATATATTTTTTTCAAACTTCCAGTTTTGAGAAATTTGCAGGTTAATTCGAAGGAATATTTTAGCTCGATAAGGTGGTTTCTATCATTGCTATATTCTAATCAGTAATAGATAATCAAAGACGATTAAATAGGGAAAAAGGTGTTGGTCATAAAAAATCTACAGGGACTCTCGCGCCCTGCCCGAATTATATTTCCTGAAATAACAATTCTATCCGTAAAAAAATACTAACAACATATTGAGTTTTCCCTGTATATAACTGCTCACCAAAATAGTTACATTTTTTTGTATCTATCACGGTTTAGAATACAGCAATATTACTGTACCATGATAAAAAAAAACGACCTGTATATAATTTGTCATAATTTCAAAAAGACCGCATTCTATATACGGGGTGTTCAATAATTGAATTCTGATCCTATATAAAGGGCGATAGTTCTTGGATTATTTTCTAAGAAAAATTCTTCTTATCAACATGAAGGTGATGGCAAAAATGATATACCATTTTGTTTATCAGGCACAACTTTCAATAAAGTGGGTGAATTGGCTTTAGATTTGGTGAAGCGTGATGCCTCAAAAAATCAGGACTGAAAGCTTTAAATCATATTCAATTCAAATAGTCTTGAAAATTAACAAAAAAATTTGTTTTCTTTTGAAAATGTCATGACTGCACAATTTGAAATAAATGCATTATACCTTATATATAAAATTTATTGATCTCCAAATCACATTTTTTATTCACACAAATTTACAAATAATGTCCCATGCACAGTGTGCGAGATGTGGATACTTTATTCACTATTAAGATATTATTCCATAGGACAAGCATATTCTATATTTGCCACATTTCTATGAAATGTTAGAATTTAACAAGAAATTTTATTTCTCTGAAACCATCAGAGGAAACTGCTTTGTTTTTATTTTCCATCAATTTTATTTCATTCACACTGTATTTTGTAACTTATTTTTTCTAATGTTCGTCAACGCGTTTTTATAGACTGTATTTTTTTGGAAAGCACTATACATGGGTACTCAACTATACCATGGAAATAAAATCACTTATTTCTTCATGTGACTATAGGAACTGTCAATTTATTTGCGGACATTGTCGACAGTCGCAATCAGATATAGAATCATTGTTATTCTTCACTCAGATGCAACCTTGGATGTTACTCGCCCATTTTGCGGCGTTTTCCGTTGTTGCAAAAATCGTTCAGTATGCAAGTCGCAGAATCTCTTCAGCTATTATAGCAGGGCAATAACACTGGCTACGAGATTATCCTCATGCGAGATTCCACTAAAATATAGATGTTATGCTATACAGCTGTCAGTGAACTTGTTCTTGTTATATATCCTTATTTGGCAAGTTGCGAGTCAAGAGATACCAGAGGTGGCGATGATATTTCGCAAAATTTATTATTCATTTTGGATAGTTTTTGATTACAATAATGTATACATATTGGGGCCCCTCAATCAATTAAGTACCATCGTGATAGAAGAGTAACTTTTCTTGTTTCTTTCGGTAGGTATAAATTTTGGAAGACTGATGGACCAGCTGATATGGATATATTATGAATATGAGCTGAGTCGAATGTATAAAGAATAACTGAATATACAGGGTGTATCTAAATAACACCGAAAAAATTAAAGGGGTGATTCTGTGATGAAAATTAATGTGAGTGTTTGGTATAAAATTTTTTGAAAAAACCCTCCCCGGAAAAGTTACACCCCTTCGAAAATTTAAAAAAAAATTGTTTTTCTTTTTTATTTTCCCTGTATATCAAGCTAAAGACACGAAACTTGGTAAACATTATCTGTCAATAAGAGTACACTTTTTGAAATTTTTTCAACCCTGAAGTATGCTTAGAAGGGGTTGATTATTTCAACCCCTAAGATATTTTTTCTTACAACTTTTTTTTAGATGAAATTTTTTTCTTTAAAAAAGTATGACTGAAAAGCCCAATTCATTGACTAACTTTTTTAACTCTACAAGTTTTTTTCGAAAACTTAAGCATTTATGAGAAAAAAATTAATAAGCTCATGTAAAATAGCATTTTATTAAACAACAGCCAACCAAATTATGATTATGAGACTTCTACAACTAAAAACAAAAGTGAACAAACAATGAACAAAAACCTGTCTAAGCATACTTCAGGGTTGATAAAATTTCAAAAAGTACTCTTATTGACAGATAATGTTCACCAAGTTTCGTGTCTTTAGCTTGATATACAGGGAAAATAAAAAGAAAAACCATTTTTTTTAATTTTCGAAGGGGTGTAACTTTTCTGGGGAGGGTTTTTTCAAAAAATATTATACCAAACACTCACATTAATTTTCATCACAGAATCACCCCTTTAATTTTTTCGGTGTTATTTAGATACACCCTGTATACTTATTAGTTATGGAATAGTTATGGAAATCATCCATGCCCAAGGGTGGCCCCAAATTTGAATCAATCAAAACAAAACACTAATAATAAACAGAAAAAATTTTGATTGATATACTTTTATAATTGATTGAATACCTATTCGTATATAGAGGAGATTTTTGATGGGTATGCATCAGGATGATGAAATTATATAATTATCATCAGATTTCTCGAGTAGTTATATGCAAAATGAGGTAGGTATACCTATACTTATTGATGATTACAGGCTTAGGTATAATTCAGTTCTTCTTTAAAGAGATTGTATAGGTAAGAAAACCGCGTGTCATTATAATGAAATTTTTTGCTCTTAAGGTCTTCATCTTCTTTATTTTCATTTCGGTTTCATACTTATATATGTAGGTACCAAAGATCGATACATTCTTTGAAACGATAGTTTGTCAAATTTGAACACACATTCAAGATATACCTATCTATACCTATATCGATAATTCTTCCATCAGAGTGTGCGTTATTGAATAAATATGAAATAAATATATATTGTGATGAAAAAACGAATAGTTATTAATTGTTGCACTTTCGTGGTATGATAATTTATAAATATACTGTTCCGTTATAATATCCAATTGAGATATATTCATTAGCGAATTCATGAATAATTATTGATCGTTATAAGAACCACAATAAATCATCAAACTGATAAAATTAAAATGCTTTCAAAGTGCTATAAAAATATATAAATATACCTACCTATGGAATAAATATTATATGATTGAAACAACATTTTTTAATGCACTTTTATCGTGATCATCAATAACTTTTGCTATAAGTAATAAAATGCAACCGCGAGATGTAATAATTAGCGAATTTCATAATTTCATCAATTTGATATCCATCAGAGTGATATATTCTCTTGATACATCGTGATTAATCATATAGTGTCTTCTTAACTTCTTCTAGAAGCATATCTTGCACTATAATATATCTATACGCTGTTGAAATTTGTAAATGATATAAAGTCTCGAAATTATTCACACTCTGTACAATCCAAATCACAAAGGTAGGTAGTACTTTAAATTCTATATCGTATTTTCAATCGTTCTATTTCAAAACTTCACTTCATATTCTTTACTTTATACATTATAGTGTCATCATTTCAAAGTCAATTATATTGCTTCAAAAATATTAATTGCCCATTCAGAAAGTAATTTGTATGCATGATCTCGGAAAACTAGAAGATGAGACTGCGTTGAAGATGTAGATATATAAATATCCTTTCTTGTTAAGTGTAAGTATTTTGGTGATATCTACATTATTCTAGAATCTAGATTATAATTATTAGGTACTTACTGAGAGATTTTTGAGATGGCCCACAAACTGAAACAATCACTTCAAACAACGTATCCACAAATTCCCTTGGGAATGACTTGTCAGGCTATTTCACATGCTGTTCTCACCCACAACAAACATATACTAAACCTTCCCCTAGCCGATTTCATATAAAACCACAGCACCAAACTTTCTAATTTTTTGCATTCGAAATGTGAAATCTTTCCAGAGAATGGTGAAACTTCGATGCATTTAAATGGTTCATTTGCCTATATTTTCTATTCAGTAGAGGGACAAAAAATCTGAATATTTCTACCGTTTGACAATAGCACAGCGTGGTAGCTTAGAGCAGAAGGAATGGAAAGGGGTATGCAATGCAAAAAATTGGGTGGAAGGCTGAATAGAAAGACTACTACAGGTATAAAGAATTTGGTTTTATGGTTTACCCACCAAGGAAAATATAATTTCATAACTTTTAACTCATTCAATTTGTTTATAATATTGTGGGTATTGGAATAATGAGTAGGTATACTTAATATCTGAATAAAAATCCAAATTCTTAAATGTATAAAATTATAGGAAATAAATAAAAAATTCAGTTCACTGTGTAATGATTAAGCATACACAGAGATGTCTGGTTTTCAAGAAAATAACTGAATATAACGAAAAATTTGTAGTTATTCGACCTAAAAACTTATTTGTAAAATATCTTCTTACTGAATGGACGCAGTGGCGTGTATCATTATATATAGATCTAACATTCTACATTTTTTGATGAGGGAAGGTCATACAGGATGATTATTTAAAATCCTTGCACATATTTTCAAACTTGATCGCACCTTATTTTAGTTATGGATGGTTTTCAGAAAAAATATGGGAAGGACTCACCATATCACCAATGTGCATTCAGTTTTTATACTTAATTGATTGATGTTTCCGCTGATAAAAATTCAGTGATGAGACTCTGTTTGACAAACGTTTTCTTCTACCTATAATAATCGCGCCCTTTTTTTATTGTATGCATGCTCTTATCGAGTCATGTAATTTGGTGATTTATAAAATACTACTACTACTACACTTTTTCAAAGATAGCGGAAATGCAATTTTGGACTATTCCTGTAAAATATGAATTTAGAATGTACGACTTGTTCGTAGACTTCTATACGTTCATTTTATTGGATCGATTTGTTGTGAACATTGTTATACATGGAGTCAAATTCCTGGTAAATGAAAAACTGTATTACATTTAATTATTGAAGTATGTCTCCAATCTTGAAGTACAAAGAAGAAACACCATTGCTAGAAGTATAATTCTAGCTCAATTTGAAATAAAAATCCGTTTCACAGCCCTCTGATAGAGTTCTGATATTGGTATCCAAGCTCTTGCGAAACGACCCGCATAAAAGTTGCCAAGATGGCAGAATCAACCCACCAACATAATATTAAAATGAATACTTTATTGGACTTATTTACATACGAACTGAACTAATTATCATAAACTTGAAAGTTGATCTTCTCGGTCGGACGGCCTAAGACAGAGTGGAATTCGGAAAAAGCAGATTGTCCAGTTACGACCAGCCAATCCGGTTTGTGCAGTTGCGTTTCGGAACACGTATATGCAACATGCAATGCACACAAACGATTTATTGGATGCGCTATAGCCAGCACAGCCCTATGGCCACTTCTGCTGCCCTGACACCAAGTATGAACTTATAGATCATACTTTACTTATCCTAGACCAAAACTAAGTACAGTAGCTCGGTGCGCAATGCGGATTGCTTGTCTAGGAGGACATTGTTGGTGCATTTGATTCGAAAAGTGTCTTAGTAACAACTGCATGCACCGCTGAATGCATTCAAGCCGGTGCAATGACCCCGCCGTTCCGCCTTATGCGATGTTTGAGCGATTTCCTAGATGTCTTGTCTAATACTGAATTTGGCACATGGGCTACGAACATTTTTATGCTGCCCCCACCACATTCGCCAAATTCGCCAGACGCACACTGCCTGGACGGGAATTCCTATTGAATTATGAATAAACAAATTTGTTTGGCGTTTGAACTAATGTACTGCATTCAGAATACATTTCTTATCAGGCGCGCAGCAATGCGCGCGGGTATTTCTATGGAAAAACGAGTTCTGGTAGGCTACCATGGATTTGTCTACTCTGTGACCATGGGTTTATAATATAATGCAGTGGTGCGTGTTAGTTGTTGCAGTTAGCTCCAATGAAATGCACTGCGTGCACTCTCCATATACCACGTGTCATGCAACAGCAATGTTGCATGTGAATAAGAATCAACTACTTATTTTATATTTTATTAGCGCCTATTCGAATCATGCAGTATTCCACAATGTTTATGAGATGCAGGTATAGGAAAATATGCAAGATATTTTCGTAACATGCACAGCGTGTACCAAGTCATAGCAAACACACGATACTATTTTTTTATTCGGAGCGCCTTCTGAACAATATCTTTACTGTGTATGGCATATCTACTGCAACTGATGCAAATGAACTTTCTTATTCCCAAAAAAACACCCGATATTTCATTATATGTAATACCAAAGTTTACAGAATGTAGTCATTGCTTATACTGAATTTTGGTATAGGTATACCTATAACTATTATTCCGAATTGATCCACAAATATTTATTTTTTCAATTTTTGAATTAGTGTGCAGTCGTTTTAAAAGTCAATATATTTATGGATTCTATTTTTTCATAGTTAATGCAATATCGTTTTCACTTATTTTACGTTTTGTTAATATGGAGATACTATTTTCCAAATGGATTTATTTTCGAGATACAGCCAATACAGGGTGATAAAAATAGATTTGTATCTATTTATAGCTTATAAACCGTACAAGTGAAAAATGAAATTCAGAAGAACAGAAATATGTAAAATGAAATGGCATCGGAAGGGTTGAACAAGTCTTGACTTTGAAAAAAGGGAGACCCTGTGGATTATGTGATGAATGAATAATTTTTGATCGTGGGTCTACATAACCGTTTTTGACTTTGCCTATACCCAAATATGATATATTATCGACACTAAATTTATTTATATATTTATACACATCATCATTTTCTTCATATTCGTTTGAATCTATGTCCAATGTTTCCAACAATATTGACAATCTCTTCAAAACACGATCATTGTTAAATGATCAGTGAAACTCCAGCCATAACTATAATACTAAAATGCGAACAAATTATGATTTATTGGTTATAAAAATCTGAATTGGTGAATGAGAGAAGAGTCTTTGTTTGTTTTTCAGAGCGTGAAATAAGAACGCCTTCGTTGGGGAATTTCTAAGAGGGTCATTGTTTTCAGTTTGGAATAAATTGAGTTTTTAGGAAGGGGACATTATCTTACCCCTGCCTCTACCATAAAACTTTATCAATATAAAATTTATATGCTTTTACAACAAAATCTCAATATAGATGACTTCAAGTGCCAATTTCATATTCATACTTCAGACAATATCTTTCAGATCATTCATACAAGAAGATTCTGAATTTTAAATTATGGGTATCTGTTGCAAAACAGAGTCGGAAATTTATAAAAAGACTCATGGAAAGAAGTATGTGTATATATGAAAAAAACTAATTATATATATATGCACTTGACACAAAACGATCTGTCTCTGGGTTTTCCGGAAAAATCTCCATTTAAAATATTTCATAGTTCTTCTTTCCCCATTCAAACTTCAAAAGACCTTTCTATACATCATTCCCCTGGTTTTTCATTATTGTTATATCCGCTGGGCAAAAATCTAGACGTGTAATTTAAATTATATGTTCAATACTAGAAGTTTCTCAAATACCGAGATATATAGATGCATTAGGGTTGTAGCTACATATAGATACATTACCTCTACAAGATCAAAATAATATGTTATACATTTGACATTTGACATCAAATTGGTTTCAATAAGAGGCAAATATCAGGGAACAGGTTTCTTAACCCAAAATATTCATCCCATCGCCTTGAAAACTCAATGTCTAGATAATTGTATACACAGTAAAGTTGCTATTACCATGACACATGGTTGACCTCAGAATAACGTGGAATTTGAAATAACTGAACTATCTGCATTGATGTTGGTTGATAAATGCCCAAAAATGGACTTTCAGACTGATACTTGTCTTGTTTTCATCTATATACTCTTGACATTTTAGAAAGTAGAAATGAGCCTATACCATCAGAAAACTTGTTCTCAGCCAAGGCCCTCAACGTTCCCTATTGGATAAGTTTTAATTATCACGTTTATATTTTTACTGAATTTTCACGCTTGTCCGAAATATCATTATATCTTGAAAGCCGAAAGAAATTAACGGAATAGGGGGGTTGTAAACAATCCAACCTGATTTGTTAAGATGTTATAGCATCCGCGCCTTTATGGAATGGTCGCGCATAGCACAGACATAATTAAAACCATGTGTTAAACGTGATAATTTATCGTATTACTAAGTTTATTCCCTATGAACCTTTTCTGCTGGTGTTTGAGCAGTTCGTGATTATAACAAATTAAGTTATTTGTGGACGCCGCGATGTTAATACAATGTTGCGTATTTCATGGGCATATTCTTTCAGCTCGTAAAAATCTGTGAATAAAAAACCGCCAGCAGGATCAAGCAACATAATTATTATCTGATTGGGGTTTATTATATCACATTCACGAATAGGTACTTCATGAGGAAATTCGCTTCATATAGGTAACAATGAAACATTTATATTCTATATTTACTTGTACCCAGTTGTAGATGCAATCTCTTCACTATGGGAAATATTTCACTAGGTATATAGGAAAAATCAGTTCCAACGTGACAATATCCTACGAGATTCACCTGATTGCACATTGGTTTATTGCATACCTATGAAGATTACTCGATTCTAATAAAAAATGTGCATCAATCCTTATCGGATTCTAGTTCTCTGTAATAGAGTAAAGGTTTGATGAACATTGATATTCACCTATAACTAATGTAAAAAAAGCATATTGTTCCTCAGTATTTATTTAGAGTTTAGACGCATATAGGTACTATCTATAGACGTATAAATCATCAGTATATCATCCTTTCTTGGGAGAAAGCTAGCCAGGGATGTTGATGGTGTGCAGGACTACCAAGCCAAGGCATCATAATATATATATAAAACGATACGCGCTTTATTGTTATACTTACGAATGTGGCGTTTACACAAGAAAGCTTTTGACTGCCAGGGAGCCTGAAAACGGATATTGAACTGACGGTCCTGCTTAATAGAGGGGACTTCACGAACCCCCCAATTTCCGTTCTTGATTGATAGTGATTACTGATTTGATAGGTATCAAAATTCTTATAGATTTTATGAAATTTTTTTTCGTTGTATGATTCTTCCTCTATCAGGTGTTCATAAGAACCAGCCCTGTAACTGTAAAAAAATCATTAGTGCAAATTCATACACAAATTTTTTTCGAAAACTCATTAAATCTGTGTCACTGGAAAATAGGAAGAATATTGATGTTGAAAAATCAACTTCAAAGGTCTATTATACCTTCCTGATTAGTGAGTTTTAGCAAAAATGTAACATGATGTTTTGGAAATATTTTCTTTTCAAGCTTGTTTTCAAGTAATTGTTTGCGTATAATGTTTTGAAACCCTGCATATAGGAATAGTTTTATTCCAAGTTTGAAAGTATTCAAAACTTCTTCCTATATAGTTGTATAATATAGTTTATAATTTCAGATTCAAGATAATGATCTCACAATTGCTATGGTATGTCAGTTTCTAGTAAAAAATATTTTCACTGATGTGAAATTATATGGTGCCAAATTGAAACAGAAGATTCTCCTTGAAAAATATCTCAAATATCGTTCGTTGCAGAGATTAGGGTGTTGAACATAAAAAGTATTATCATTCATAACTTCCGTATAGTTTTGAAACATTTTCAATTAAATTTTGAAAAGAACTCTGTTCAAGCAGTGTTTTGTTTAAAAAAAAAACACATTTTCAGTTGCCTACAGTGACGTACCTTTTTCACCCATTTTATACCGAGTTTTTCTCTTCAGTTTTTTTAACTAAAGACATTATTTTTATTATTATAGAGGAATCTTCTTCAATATCATTCCAAAATAAGTATTATAATATAGATGAGATAAAATAATATATATAGATGAGAAAGTTGTTGGTCAAAAAGTTCAACCATTGTCATCATAAAATCGAAAATCGCGAAGGAATTTCAGATTTTTTTCTATTTCTTTAAAACATTAGCATTATATAGCTACTTTGAGTGCGCTTTATAGATACTAGATATACAGGGTGCGGCACCGAAAACGAAACAGATCGAATATCTTATAGACACATGTGTTGTGAAAAAAATGCAAAAACACGTCGATTTGTAAACCAAGGGGGACATCTTTCTACCATAACCTCAACTGTCATACCTCTCTCTCCTCCCCTTGGTCACTATCACCCATACAATTTAAATAGGGAAAGTACTAAGTGTGACACATCACTGAAAAGGTAATTTGAAAAGGAATTCAGCCATGTGAGTGTTCGCTTCGTAAATTTTCATTTTGGCGCCCTCTTGCGGAAAAAAAATGTTTATTCAAAGGTACGAATGTCGTCAAATAACTCCAGAAATGCTCCAAAACCTCAGACGTTTCGAGACTAACTTATACTCATGTATATGGCAGTTAATGGAGAACACTTTGAGCAGCTATTGTGAATTATTGTAGTTTGGAATGATTGGAGTAAAATTTATGCAAGCCTTTCCAATTTTTAAGTTCATACACTGTTCATACACTGTAATTTGAGGTTATGGTAGAAAGATGTCCCCCTTGTTTTACAAATCGACGTGTTTTTGCATTTTTTTCACAACACATGTGTCTATAAGATATTCGATCTGTTTCGTTTTCGGTGCCGCACCCTGTATAGTGAATTCTGCCATGCATATTTGATAAATCTCAACATTATTACAAAAAGGGCAATTCACGAATATATGTAGGTACCTCATTGGAAATATCTCGATAATAGGAGAATAATTTTCAATGCTCTATAATATTACCAATGTTCATTGGAATCTCAAAGAATATCATAATAATTGGTGTACCTATAGGTAGATAATACATATGAGTTTTATTCCCTCAATGAAATGAAAAATTACTTCATGCAAGTATGAAAAATGGAAAAGCCATATATTGCACCAAAATTTTTTAAAGAATTATATCTGCTCGTAGTCCATGCAACCATTCACATCACTGAGAATGCAGATCGCAAATGTTTCTTTCATCCAAAGACGTGACAAATTCACATCGAGACAGGCACGCTCAAAAACCTACAGACCGGTTTCGGGCTTATTGATGGCCCTCATCAGTACAGGGTAGTTATCCGAGTAGAGACAAGCGTTGCCTGATGTCCCAATGCATTTTTAATCGCGTCTATTTGACCGCACTGAGCCGCGTTTCAAGAGACAATTGAAAGTGGCGACACCATGTGGCAGAGGAAAGAAACACTCCAGAAACAAATCTCCCAAGTTACAGAACTTGGAAGTGGCTGAGAGCTCGACTAAGCTATTAAATGAAAAATGAAAAAGCCATAAATTGAACAAAAATATTTGAAAGAGAAAGTAGTCTATCCAATTAAAATATCAAACGTAGTTTGAAATGAATGTCTGCGTGGTATTTATCAGAAAAGTAAGTTGTTTTCTGCTCGTAGTCTACCATTAGACATTCATTTCAAACTATGTTCGATATTTCAATTGGATAGACTATTTTCTCTTTCATCATGCAAGTATATTTAGTGTACGGTACGTTTGATCAGCAATTGATTATTCCGAGAAAATAATACCGATGTTAATGGAGTGTCTGCATGACGTTAATTTGAAAAGACAGCCAAACGACGTCGCTCCATTCTGATGGAAACTACGTTTGCTGCATGCAAAGCAGGGGCTTTGGAAATGCACGAAGAGGATTTGGGATAGGATCCAAACGTTTTCAGTTTATGGAAGGTGCCTAACTTTCTGTGAGCGCCAGATATCTCTGCGGAAATGGCTGCTTTCGGCTCTAAAACGCGAGCGCAGGTATTTCCATCCAGTCTCGGATATACCTACTTATTCGCCCCAATCTGCTGAAGACACAACGGAAATCTAGATAAGAATACGAGTCGGTTTTGAAGGTGCCCGGCTTGGTAATGAAGATAATTAGAAGCCATCGTTAGGGTTGATGCTGATGATATTCATGAAAGTGTGAGGATTCGGACCGTATTTCCTCGGTATCTAGCGTTAATAACATTAACCCTTAACTTTTTATGTTACAAAAGATAATCAGTATACTCTTCATATTTTAATGTCTTGAGGACTTTGAGCTGGTGTATTTTCATTTTCCATGATTCATATAGAAGTGAAATTATAGTCAATATATATCAAAGTCGTTGACAATTCTAAAATGAAAAACTGCATGTGGTATTTTTTTTAATTAGTTGCACAACCAAAAAAAATATTGCGAATGTGGGTGCATGTTCGATAGTCATATTGGTTGCAATTCAAACAGCATATACAGGCTGGGAAGGGTAAAGTGTAGGTAAGTATATACGCTTAGTTTTGAAAATAGAACAAAAACTTAAAAAAGTTAATCAAAATTGAATCATTTGCTCGTAACCTCCTTCAAATTCAAGTATATTTGTAAGATTTATTGAATTTTATTTTTTTAGAGAATCACAAACTTCATGTTTGTTGCAACTATATTCAACACCATACTGAAATTTCTATATAGTTATTGATCCAAATGACGACTTCCTATTATAGAGCACGCCACAATAATTGATTGAGATTGAATTGACAGACATTTTTCAGAAAGGAAAAAAGTATTTTCTTTTGCCTGCTTGCCTCCACAATATAATTTCTTTGTCATTTCAAATACAGCTTCGCTATAGCGTATTCATGTAGGTAGATATATAATCTTGAGAGTATAAACTATATCAAGTGGAAATCAAAATAAAACAAAATAGTAACATCGAGTAGGAAAAAGGTTGAGCCATCACTGCAGACAGATAAAACCAGTCAACTCTAGTGATCAGCATGAGTGTCACTCTTTCATTTTGCTATTTAATCTGTCTTAATCTTTATTTGCAACAAGCCTGGAATAACAAGCTACAGTGGCAGTAGCGACACATGTACCTACTTACTTCGTGATTCAAATTGTAAAAGTCCTTTCGAAAATAGGTACAGTAGTACCCATAATATTTTTGAACAAATCAATGAATCGATGTCTTTACATATACCATACCATAAAGGAAGGTATTTGTTTCCTAAATTGTATTTGTTTTCTAAATCAGATTTGTTCACAAAATGTAACCAGAAATTGGTTTAGAAGTTGTCAACTATCTGAAACTAATAACGAAAGTGGAGATATATAATTGACGTTCCAAATGTACATGGTATACCTCAGTTATATATATAGGTATATCAATATATACCTACCTATACCTATATAGTTGGAATTTTCAGGCACATTAGGTAATCAATAGTAATTATCCAACTTGCAATAACAACAGTTACATAATCGTATTGTATGTATTACCATACAGAAACCACAAATAACTTGGAGACTAGTAATTACTGGTCGCTAGAAAATAGAAATAGAGAAAATGGCATGGAATAAAAAATCTACATATGCATAATAATATACCTATTGGATATCCCGTTCAAAGAGTTACACATGATAAATACTTTGTTGCGTGTTAATCCAAAGTTCGAATGATCGACACTCCCATGTAATATCATTCATTGTTTCAAAGACATTCTGTTGATGCTTTGGAGGAAATATTTCAGAAAAATGCTTGGATACGTCCATTCTTATTTAGTGAATGTAAAACATGAATATAATATTTCGAATTGTACGCACTAGATTATAGGTAATAGTGTCATCCTCAAAGTATGCACCATATGGGAAACTTATTTATTAAGTTATTCTTGATAAAAGTTTGTGCATCCCCTAAAACTAAACATGCACCAACAAAATACAGTGAAACAAACGTAATGTATGAGGAGCCTTCAAATATTTGATTTTGAGACAAGAGACAAGTATACGTTCATTTTGAAAAATCTCGGGAAATGTTATTTAGAAAAAATGTTCAGCATTAAAAAATACATCTAGTTTTGAAGTCATGGCCAACTAAGTGAAGTTTTATTTTTTTACCCAATTTTTTTTATTGGGGACTACGAAAAAAATAATTTGCTAAAACGATAAATACACAGCATCCTGTATACGACGGGTTATTTTAAAAGCTTGTAATATTACAAATTACACAACTATGGTGTTAACCACGGTCAATTTTTCTGAGGCGTGAAATAATTTTCAAATGTTTTTTATTTTTTGTTAGCACCGAAAATCACTCAAAATTATATAGTTTTGTTACAAGAACTCAATATTCAATAATATCAAATCACAAAACCTGAAAATAAAATATGTATTCCGGAACAAACTCATTGATTATCTGGAGATTTTCTTGCCCAGTTTTAGGGGATGCACAAACTTTTATCAAGAATAACTTTTCGTCGAAAAACCCTTAATAAATAAGTTTCCCATATGGTCCATACTTTGGGGATGACACTGTAGGTATACTTTTCCATTATGGTTAAGTTATTTATATCCATATATCTCCAAATATGACAAAATGAATTAAATAGGTGTCTTATATATTCTCTCAATAAGTTAAATAAATTGGGATGAGTAGAAATATGATCATGTTGAAGTTGATCAGATATACAATCGTCAATCTATGCAAAATAACTATATACCGGGCTATTCAAATTCGTTTCTGTATCAAGGGGATCTCGTAAACGAAGAGATAGAGTGTCGGTTAAATCGTGGCAAAGTTGCGTATTTTAGAGACCTATTCAATTATGTGAAAAAATCGAATTTAGCTCTTTTGGTTCTGGAATATACAGGAAAAAACAAAAAATCCCAAAATATTTATTTGCCTGTATCTCCTTTATTCGCAGACATATTGAAAATCTATCCACATTTTGCCATTGGCACTTGATGTGGGCTATCAGAATATGTTCATGAATCTTTTATACATCAGGGTGTCATCGGACTTGGGCCACCCCCATCTTTGATTTTTTAAATACGGACCTGTATTTTTCTAAATTCGATTTTTTAACATCATTGAATAGGTCTCTAAAATACGCAACTTTGCCACAATTCAACCGACACTCTATCTCTTATCGTTTATGAGATCCCCATGTACAGAAACGAATTTGAATAGCCCTGCATAAAGATTGTTATATAAAATGTTTTCAAAGTTTCAAACTTTTTGCGATAAATTGGATATCATATTGACTTGGTAAATCTCATGAAGCGGGGCAGTCATAATATGAATCCTACACAATTCGATATTATTCCAATATGCGAGATTCATTTTACGACAGCGCCATACACACGATTATTGAAATTGTTTTTCCAGATTCGAGTATGGTAATATTTGCAATCGGTAAATTGATTTTTTTATTGTTTCGTAGCTGGAACATTTTGGAGGGTTCGGAAGCTTCTCTATAACACAACGAAATTTACTACTTTCATCAAGAGAACTATGGAAAATAGCTATAAAAGAAGATGGATCTGCCTTGAGAACCGCACAGATTCAGGGCACACTAGGATATACTTTGTGTTGTGTGTTTGGCCATGAGATTAGAATTTTATTTATGAGAAGACTAATTCACCAAATGGAACGCTGTTCTTTTACCAATGTTTTGACCCACTTTATTCAGTATACTTTCATTTGTTCAAATACTCCGCATTGACTCAATCATCCATTTAGAACAAAATAAATGTGCCTATTTAAAGTTGTTATAACTAATCACAATAATTGTTGTGAAGCACTGATAAGTAATTCGACGGTTTCATCAACGAGGAGTCCAACTTGAGATAGAATATTTTACAACCGAGCTTATTCCTTCCCTGTATCACCCTTAACCCCCTCAATGTTCCTTCCAAAATATCAGATTAAAATTTCTAACACAGGGGCGCTATAAACATTTTTCTTTCTAACATATCTCTGAATATTATTGGTAGTCAATTATCCGGAATTATCTTAATTCGAAATGAAATAACCGAAACTATAACGTCTCGAGTAAATCATTTCATCAATTCATCTTGACAGTGCATTATTATATGTAAATATAAATATCATCATTCTAACAAAGTGATTATTCAGTATGTCTATTTTTATATAAAAAATTGAGGAGTGTAGGGTTAGCTTCTTTCATATTATTTGTATAGTCTGCCTTCTGTTTGATTTTTTGATTTTTCTCATTAAATATAATAATTTCAGTAAAACATGCAAGCCTATTAATCATCTGAATTATTGGAACTCACTTCAAGCTATTATTAATTGATTAAAAAACCTGATGTTATGATTCTATCAAGATAATCATGGACCATATAGTACTTCTACACATTCATTTGTAGTAGAAAAGAATCCTATAACATATACATATGAAACCAATATTTGGAAGTAAATCATCCTATATTCGAGATATTTATTTATTTATTTATTCATTCCATTACGGTCAAAATTACATGACATGTGGACAGGTCACTAAAAGCTTATGTAGTCAAATTAAAGGTAAGCCAAATCATGCTTAATTAGCTATAAATAAGGTAAAAAACAATCATATATGAATGAACAGCGACACAAACTCAGCATGGTTTGTACATGTATATAGATATTTTTTTAATATTCATCTAACGAGTAGGTATATCGAATGCTGTATTAAAAAATCTTCTGTTTTGCGTTTGAAAGTTATTACATTCGATACATCTTTCAGAGCAATAGGTCACCAGATACAATGTATTTAGAGATATTCTTTTTTACAAATATCACACATTTGAAAATGTAAAGTGAGTTTTAAAATGCCTAATTCCTTGAATAGATTTTTGTAGGAGTAGGTTCCTTGAGTTTTTGAACGTCATTGTTCTCAATATTTTCCTTTTTAATATTGAGAGAGAGTATTTTTTTTGTGTTTCTCCGTCATACAGTGTCACACATAAAGTTCGTGACATATGGAAGTTTTTTTATTAATAGGTATAAAGAAAATTTGACTTCGCAGTAAGTTTGTGTAAATGAGTGAAATACATTATCTCTCCTTTTTATTTATTTTTTATTTTGATATTTCGGATTTGTTTGTAGAAGAAGAATAAGAAGTTTATTTAAAATAGGTTTACCCTAATATAAACATTAGATTTATCAATTACAAGTAGTTTTTAAGAAGGGAAAAACTTAAAAGAAACTCCAAGTCGGTCGACCACACTTATAATATACCAAAATTAATGACCGGTTTCGGCTTACATAGCCATCATCAGATTAAAAAACCTATAATGTTGTTATTTAGTATAGTGATTAGGAGGAAATTTATATAATACATACCATAATCAAAATAAATTCAATTGAGAAAACATTGAAATTTAAAATCATTGAAGATTAAGAAGGACAATACCCTTTCCAAAACATGGTTTTTTTAATGAAAAAACCATTTAAATTAGCCAAAAAGTTGGAACAATTTTTGAGCAACATGCTGTTTAAAGTGAAACAAAATGTCTGACTATGAGAAAGACGGAAACCAATAAGTAGGAAATCTAAATGACAATTTGACAATGAAGTTGACAATTGAAGTTAAACAATGTCAAAGTTAACAAAAGAAATTAACAATGTTTAATTGATATATGGAAACTATTCTTGAATACATATGAAGAAAATTGATGAAACGGTTGGGTTGAACAATCAAGGAAACAATTGTAAAAATAATGAGAGGGTTCTTTGGAGGCTGGAAAAATTATGAAAAATTTTTGAAGAAGATAATTTGAGGTTAAATAATTATGATTAAAGGTTATGAAACATGTAATGTACGAAAAATCTGGTTTCTATCAAAATTGGTTTGGTCATTCAGACAAATCACTTGTGGATTGTTAATGCATTTTTGAATCTCCAAAATCTCCAAAATATTCAATCTGTGGCCTTTATTACATATGTGTAAAATTTCAAAATCTGACTTAATATTGAAAGAATGATTAGAATCAATGATATGGTTGGCAAAGGAAGAAGAGGTAATTGAATTTTCAGAGTTAATAAATTTATGTATTAATCTATTGTGTTCAGAATAACGAATTTCAAAACTTCTACCAGTTTGTCCAATATAAGATGAATTGCAATCATGGCATTTAAGTTTGTATACACCTGACTTTTTATTAGATGGAATTTTGTCTTTGGAATTAACTAAAAAATGTTTCAAATTTGAAGAAGTCTTAAAAGATATGTTAATATTGTAATTTTTGAAAAGTTTTACTATTGAATATGAATAATGACCATAAAAATGTATAGATCTATATATTGGATTGGTATATGAGTTCTGAGTAGAAATAACATTAAAAGAAAGTCTAAATTTGGTATAGAATTTGAAATAAATCTTCATAATAAAATCTAATGGGAAAAGATTGTTGACTGCAATTTGCCTAATTATATCAAGTTCTTTGTTAAATTAGGCAAATTGCAGTCAACAATCTTTTCCCATTAGATTTTATTATGAAGATTTATTTCAAATTCTATACCAAATTTAGACTTTCTTTTAATGTTATTTCTACTCAGAACTCATATACCAATCCAATATATAGATCTATACATTTTTATGGTCATTATTCATATTCAATAGCAAAACTTTTCAAAAATTACAATATTAACATATCTTTTAAGACTTCTTCAAATTTGAAACATTTTTTAGTTAATTCCAAAGACAAAATTCCATCTAATAAAAAGTCAGGTGTATACAAACTTAAATGCCATGATTGCAATTCATCTTATATTGGACAAACTGGTAGAAGTTTTGAAATTCGTTATTCTGAACACAATAGATTAATACATAAATTTATTAACTCTGAAAATTCAATTACCTCTTCTTCCTTTGCCAACCATATCATTGATTCTAATCATTCTTTCAATATTAAGTCAGATTTTGAAATTTTACACATATGTAATAAAGGCCACAGATTGAATATTTTGGAGATTTTGGAGATTCAAAAATGCATTAACAATCCACAAGTGATTTGTCTGAATGACCAAACCAATTTTGATAGAAACCAGATTTTTCGTACATTACATGTTTCATAACCTTTAATCATAATTATTTAACCTCAAATTATCTTCTTCAAAAATTTTTCATAATTTTTCCAGCCTCCAAAGAACCCTCTCATTATTTTTACAATTGTTTCCTTGATTGTTCAACCCAACCGTTTCATCAATTTTCTTCATATGTATTCAAGAATAGTTTCCATATATCAATTAAACATTGTTAATTTCTTTTGTTAACTTTGACATTGTTTAACTTCAATTGTCAACTTCATTGTCAAATTGTCATTTAGATTTCCTACTTATTGGTTTTCGTCTTTCTCATAGTCAGACATTTTGTTTCACTTTAAACAGCATGTTGCTCAAAAATTGTTCCAACTTTTTGGCAAATTTAAATGGTTTTTTCATTAAAAAAACCATGTTTTGGAAAGGGTATTGTCCTTCTTAATCTTCAATGATTTTAAATTTCAATGTTTTCTCAATTGAATTTATTTTGATTATGGTATGTATTATATAAATTTCCTCCTAATCACTATACTAAATAACAACATTATAGGTTTTTTAATCTGATGATGGCTATGTAAGCCGAAACCGGTCATTAATTTTGGTATATTATAAGTGTGGTCGACCGACTTGGAGTTTCTTTTAAGTTTTTCCCTTCTTAAAAACCTCTTGGACCACTTTGAGAAGCAATGGATGATTTTCACAATTTATTTTAAATTACAAGTAGTAACATAAAAAAAGAATAAATATATATATAGTATATAAAAAATAATAATAAACGATTACAATTAACTGAATTATTGGTCAGAAAAATAATGAAACTGGATAAAAATCTATTTAAAAAAGAAATACGAGTGTAATAAGAAAGAAGAGATATTCGTTTATTCGATTACTGACATATTAACGTCCATACATTGAAAATCCACATCAGTTTAACAATGAAATGAAAAAACTAGTTGAACTAGACGAATTTCTGGAGATGCGTTTTGTTTTTATTTTCTGGTAACAGGCCAATGTGGGTATTTCCTGGGCAAGATATTATGATATTGAAGTCTCATATTCATCAAAATTATGGAATTTGAATCATGTTTCGTTCGAATCGATAGACCGAAAGATTCGAAAAAAAAAATTGAAAAAAGTCGAAGTGACAGTAGAGAGTCCAAATTTTGAACAAAGGCATAAAATTGGAAACTGTGAGCAACTTTTTTCTCTGGCATTTTTCAAAATTTCCAACAAAAACTGATTTTTTGAGGATTTTCGAAAAAAATGTCAAATTTGACAGGTTTAGAGTAGCACATGAAAAAAGGAATGATGCTGTATTTTACTCATTTTTCAAGCACACACTAACTGCGAAGTCTAATTTTCTTTATATCTTTTAATAAAAAAAGCTTCCAGCGAACTTTATGTGTGACACTGTGTATATCGTTGAGTATAGATGATAATGTGGAATTGACATACGAATTGTAATAAATCAGCAGAATATCTTTGTTCACACTCTAGAATCTGTTGGAACCGTCGAATTGTTGAATCAATAACTCCATTCGAGTACAACCTCTTGAAACAACCATTGGAGATGTTTCTTGCTGAAGTAATTCGAAATGGAAAAAAGTCTTCGAGGATAATTCGTGAATCACACGTCACGTTTCCTCAGATCCTAAAACAAGGTCCATAACACAAAAGGGATCCAGAGTCCCCTGCATTTAAGGTTTCACCAAGGCACCGGCTTATAATTGATATTTGTGGTTGGGTCTCCCCGGGAAATGAAATAGTTTCGGTTCACTTGGTCTTTATCTTTGCCAAGATGTCTCCATAAACCCTGATTACTCGCTGAACCAACGGGCTCCGGGGATAATAACAGCAGAAAACTTTTTCTCCTTTGTTTCCTTCCCCTTCGTTATTCCAGAAAAATATCTGTCAATGCCAGTGGAATTTATTTAATTCTACTTTCGTTAGTTTCGTTCGTTTCAAGTCTGATGGAGGAAGCTTTTGTTTGCAAAGAAAAAGCCCACAGCTTAATGAATCTCATTTTTTTATAAATATAATGTGGAACGCAGGAAGGAGAAGTATCATAATATTGTGCCTTGGAAGGTTTCATTTCATTTACGCTTCAGAAATTTTAATTAAAACGATACCAGCTTGATTAAATTAGTCTGAAAAAAATTCAATTTGTGTTAATATGAAACTCTATTGTTTCAGGCTTGAATTATTTCCATCCCCAGTGTTAAACCCAATGCTTCAAACTGTTCGGGGACGTGGAGAGAGTTCTACACCCCTTCGAGTTGTCTAATAGGTGAGTCAAAGTAAAAAATATACATAGTTTGATTTTTCTAATATGCGTGGAAATCATTCGTACATTAATTCCAAAATGATGGTCCTGATGGAATTTTCATTTGAGGAAACATCATATAAACACTCAAAGTCGATCGATCACAAAATATTATAAAAAAGAAACGTAACTTGTTTCGGCTATCTAGCCATCATCAGACTCCAATTTTATGCATTGCAAAAAATAGAACCTATAGTTAAAGCATCATCATGAGGGCGGAATATAATTATTATAAGTACCATTATAGGAATACAAATATGTAGAGGAAAATTAAAATGGAACATTTTGTTTTGAAAATTAATGGAGCAAGGGGCAGTACTCCTCTCTAAGAAGGTTTGAAAAAACCCAAATTGCATTGAAGCAACCACATTGAATAAAGAAATAGACGGAAAATAAAAAATAGGAGCTAATGAAGTTTGCAATGATAGGTAACAATCGAAAATGAGTATTGTCACCTAATCTGCATCAAGGCTGAAATTGCTGGAAAATTAAAAATAGGACCTCATGAAATTTGCAATGATAGAATATTTTTCTAAAGAAGCTATAACCAATTCATTGGATTTATATTTATTATACTCTTATTATATTGGCACATATATATACAGTGTCCTTCATAAAGTCCGCATCATATGGGAAAAACTTTTATTAATGATTTATTTTGAAATTCGACTGTACTTTGAAAAATATGAAAAATGACCTACTCGGATGTGGTCACGTGACTTTCAAAGTAATCGCTGAAAATAGGCTTATTTATTCGAATTTCAAAAATTTTTGAGGGGAAAAGTTGTTTCTTTTTCGATTCCACAGCTACATCTCAAATTTGAACGTTCTATTGCATTTTTCACTTTTTGCAATTTTTTTGATAATTACAAAATTTCTGGGACATTAAAAAAATCGTTACTTCGACAAAACTGTTTTATACCATCAGTAGCTCTAATATGCGACTAACTTTCGATCACGAATCATCCAAAAAAATATGTTTTTCTCAAGAAAATGAGAATTACTGGTCAACATTTCTGTTATTTTTGATGCAAAGTTGACGTATCTTCAAGCATGTAGGATAAGAATTCATTTAAGTGGATTTTTTCAGTATTAAAATGATACCAACGTAATAATTCGAAACTTTTTCCCTTGAAATTTTTTGAAATTCCAATAAATAAGTCTATTTTCAGCGATTACTTTGAAAAAGTATTACTTTTGACAGGTAGCGAAAGTCGCGTGACCACATCCGAGTAGGTCATTTTTCATATTTTTTAAAACACAACTTAACGCCCAAGTCGAATTTCAAAATAATGCGGAATAGATAAATCATTTTTTCATGATTTAAAATTTCGTTATTTTTAGACAAAAACAACTCTCTTCAATCTGATTCAAATATTTTGTTAAATAAACAGTTTCTATGTCATCGAAGACCTCAAAATTAGAATCATGTCAGAAATGAAAGATGATATCAAAAGATATGCCCAATTCCGTTTGGCAACTTTAATAGTATATTATGCACCCAAGGACTAAAGTGGTATTTTAAATCCCCACAGACAAAAGTGTATATATATAGCCCGACCAACCACCCTGAAGTGCGCATTGAAAAATATTAGGTAGGTAGGTACCAAATGCAATGCAATATTTCAGAAATAAATCTGTTATGTTTCCTAATAACATGTCAATGTCCATTTTGAGAAAAAAAAACTTCACATGAATATGTCCTGGTGCTGAGACGATTCTCTCTCACATTTTTCCCATCATGGCTGATTTGATCGAAGGATGGAGTTTGGCGATACGTGCCGAAATCTAGAAGGCGAAAGGAAGCGAGATATGTTGGAGGCGTTATTCTTCATCTCAAACGTGACTAAGAGAAACAAATAAAGATTATAGCTGATTCCCTTGATAAAATTTATTGCCGTTTTTACGTGAAAGTCGAGATTTTTCTGTATAGCGGTGGGAATGGCGCATATGTGGGATAATCTGAAAGTACGGGAAGTATACCTATATACAGGGTGCGGCACCGAAAACGAAACAGATCGAATATCTTATAGACACATGTGTTGTGAAAAACATGCAAAAACACGTCGATTTGTAAACCAAGGGGAACATCTTTCTACCATAACCTCAAATGACAGTGTATGAACAGTGTATGAACTTAAAAATTGGAAAGGCTTGCATAAATTTTACTCCAATCATTCCAAACTACAATAATTCACAATAGCTGCTCAAAGTGTTCTCCATTAACTGCCATACATGAGTATAAGTTAGTCTCGAAACGTCTGAGGTTTTGGAGCATTTCTGGAGTTATTTGACGACATTCGTACCTTTGAATAAATTTTTTTTTCCGCAAGAGGGCGCCAAAATGAAAAGTTACGAAGCGAACACTCACATGGCTGAATTCCTTTTCAAATTACCTTTTCAGTGATGTGTCACACTTAGTACTTTCCCTATTTAAATTGTATGGGTGATAGTGACCAAGGGGAGGAGAGAGAGGTATGACAGTTGAGGTTATGGTAGAAAAATGTCCCCCTTGGTTTACAAATCGACGTGTTTTTGCATTTTTTTCACAACACATGTGTCTATAAGATATTCGATCTGTTTCGTTTTCGGTGCCGCACCCTGTATAACAAGTTCACCAAATTACCAAATCTCACGTTTATATATAGGATAGATTCATAGCAAAATTCTACTCTCAAATATTATCAATGAATAATTACAATTTAGGTAATCAGTTTCCACTAAAAGAGTGTTCTATGAAATAAAAGTTTCAATAATTTTTATTTCCGAAATAATGACGAGATTCTAATTTTATTATTGTATAGGTATAACTATTATAAATATAACATAATTATAATGTATAATGGTCATCTCATACTGACTGAACTCGTCATTTTTCTACGTTTTTTCCCAGGAAGGGCGCATCTTTTCGTTATATAAAAAGAGAACCTTTCTCGAATATTTTTTATGGCGTTCAATTTCACATCTTCCTAATTCAGAAAGAAATATAAAGTTATGAGCATTTTTCAAAGGTCAAAGTTAAGGTTCTTTGGCTTTGAGGGATTCAAGTCTAATTCGGACCTATTTAGGAATGCAAAAGGAAGATCACCATTAAATGTGCCAAATTCGGAAAAATTCCTTGCCCTTCAAATAAGTTATGAATTATACTTTATTATACGATATTTTTCCTGATGCTTTGCCTGATTGATTGAATTGAAGTTTGAAATATCTATCTAATTTTTTTCTTTTTTTTTCAGACTCTCGAGAGTATTTCCTGGCACCACACTCGCCTCCTTTCATCAAGGTATATTTACTTTAAAATTCCATTTGAATTTTTTGATTGATTTATCATTTTATTCGAATAGTGAGCTTCGTATTAATCGAATGAGTCAATTCATAGATGGTTTTCTCTTGATACATCTGATCAAAATTGAAATAGAGAGTTAGTAAATTTATTATCATCGTTTATGGGTATATAGAAAGAAAAGTATGATTATTTTTGCTATTATTTGAAGTACAAAACATTTATGACGCATAATCAATCATCCCCTTCCTTCTATATAGAGCTGACTATATTATTTTTTGGTTGAAAATCATCTCATTAATTTTGGAAGGGTATAAAAGACCCACAGTGTACTTTCTATAGGATTGACGCTCACCAAATAAGCTAAATGAGCGTCAAAATATTAATCAAATACTGGTGGAAATGAGGTACCTAAGTAGATATAAAGTATTTCGCAAGAATACAATGCTGCTTCCCCTAACTAAAATGTATACCGTTAATTGAAAAATTTATAAGACTCAAGACTAATTCAATCTCGTGGCTTAAAAATACACCATTATTCAGAACGACTGATTTCATTACATAAGAATGGATATATATAAACACGCAGAGAAAAAAAATATTAGACCAGAAATATTATGAAATTTCACCACAAATAAACTTCGCTGCTGAGGAGCTTTTGTGACCCCAGCATATTTTGCAGTCAACTACCAGGAGATTCGTTCGCACACCCTTTTAAAAATACCAATAATAATTGAATCCTGATGAATCAGTTCTTGTTTTTCTGAGGTATAGGTAGGTACTCCTGAAAAATAAAATAAAATAGTTTTTCTGTAAACTTTGGAATGATACCCAGAAAAATAATTTCTCAACATTGTAAAGGTATTATTATATTTATCACATCGGACATGTTTTTATCATTAATTCCCATGTTGTCTTCTTCTCATTATATAAGTATAGATACTCAGGGAAAATCAACTGGTTTATGATGTAGGTTTTGTTAAATAGACGATATACTCTGGATAATTTTTTCATGCAGGAATTTGACAGCTTAAAGAATATAGATTTTTAAGAAAAAAATGTCATGTGAACATTTCCGTTTAAAGGGTGTCAAATTTAAAAACATAAACTTACATGGAGATTTCAAAAATTTTCTCGTTTTAGCTGGAGTTTGGTACGATTTCTCCTTCAAAAATCCACAAACAAGAAGTCTGAGGGGGTGTTTCTCGATTTTTACAAGTGTTTCAAACATTCATATTAATTTGACCACTGAGTTTCATGATCAGGTTTTCTAGTAAAATATTAAAAAATTTCGAATGAGATGTGTTCGAAAAATCGTTTTTATATACTACAAGAAAATTGATATTGGCATTTACTCACCTCAAAATATATTCAGTTCAGCAAAAAGTATCCACTTTAAAGGGATGATCTGAGATTACGTTTCGTTGAAAGCAGAGGCGGCACGTTGAAAAAAATCAATAGAGTTAAACTGGATACGACTCCCAAAAGTGTATCACCCTGTAGGTATTCAAATTGTGTTGGAGTGTAATAGATGTAACAAATTTTAATTGATTATTCTAAAAATTGTACTTCCTGTAAATCGGAAACGTTGCTCCCACGCATATAATATTTTGATAAAAGATTTTCATCTTTGAAAAATGTATTCTTTAAGTTGTTAAATTCTTTCTACGAAAAACTGTCTCACTCTGTAGAAGCTCTGAAACATCGATACATGCTTTCTGTCAAAATTCAGCATAATTCAGCTGAAACCCCGCCGCTGCTGTAATTTCCCGCAAGACGGGGAAATTTTCGCAGACAGGCAACAGCGCACTCCCTGCCTCGATGCCCCAACTCATCAAGCAATCTGTGCGCGCCAACGTACTGGAACGAATGGCAACTGCGTCCAATGCATAGCTGGATGCGCACAAAGCCAATGGTGCCACGGCCTTGTGGCCATAGCGCGGGATTGTGCGCCTTATGGCCATGTCCGTAGGTGCCATAATCGCGTGATCGCGACGACGTGACGGTCACGTTCCCTTGGCGAATATTTAGAGAGAAGTTGCCAGCGCTCTGTGCTCTTTCTCACCACCCTTTTGCCAGGGTGGGGATGTTTGAATGATTTCGCTATCTCTCGGACCTGGAGATGTCTTGGTCTTGGGGGTCTGAAAGAAATTATTGTCGAGATTAAAATGTGGAAATGATGATTTTCTCATCTCATTACATCACAGGTAGCAACAAGATTTTTCTTCCTATCCAGATTATTAATCAGACATGTTCCATTCATCTGAAAAGTATTTTCATCAGTTACAGTGTTGACGCTTGTATCAGAAAGTAGTAGGTAATTACTTCTCCTGGCTTCACCTAACTTTGAAAGATTTCGCGTTATAAATTATTTCATCGAATTTTTGTGCAAAAACTGCAAATTTACAAAAAGGCATTGCATTTTGAGTGATAGTTGCATCGTTACATTTTCATGGTCGATGTTCTTCGAAAATCATGTGTATATATTATTCCACCACGAGCTATTCCAAGCAGGCAGACAAGACAGGCAAGCTCGAGACCTGCCGAACTTCATTCTATCAGAATTATTTTTGTCGAACGGCGAAGATATGGAACTCATTGCTGAGTGTGATTGTCCCTGATGCCTATTATAACCACGAAACATCCAAGAAATATTCCAATATCTAATTCTTCTCCCGCGCAATATCCTTCTATTGACATGCATGATTTTCCTCGAACATTATTGGTTTTTCTTCCACGTGAATTAATCAGGAAATAATATTGAATTAGGTATAGGCTCAAATGTGAGTTCAGTGTGGAGGCTCATGGAAATGCCTGAAAATATTGAAACATCCTGAAGGTATCTATTACAATTAATCGGGATAGCTCAAAAATGTTCATATTCAATTGTGTGTTCAGTTTGTGAATAAGTTATGATCATTAATGTGATATGAAATTGTCTTCAATAAATAATTATTATAGATAATGATTAAATTTCAGGCTATACCTACATATTGTTCTTAAAAAAAATTACTAAAAAACATATTGTATTATACTTATTCGCTAATATATCTTCACATTGCAAACAACTTCATTTCATGAAAAAATTCTGGGAGAATTTTTTTCATCGACTTATATACCAATCGAAAACAAAGAACCATACTTTTGTCCTGCATTCAATTATTAAATAATTACCAATTCATGAGAGAGATGATATTCCTATATATACCTACATACATTAAGAAGAAATCCATACTTTCACAATAAATAAGAAAGCTTATTCTCAATGACTCGCTGGATAAATAATATTTTTTATTTTCATTTCATACTCCTGAACGATTGGCTTGCCACGCGGAAGTTTAAAAACTTGAAGTTATAATATATTCATCCTTAAGATTGCTCCTATACATGGAAGATATTACCAAACGGATTCGAATTCAACAGGAAAAATATATAAGGCGTTTCTGCGTTAGGCATTTTGCAAATGTTCCCTTATAAGTATATATATAGACAACAACACATTGCCCCAGGCTCTCGACAAGAAATCCTCTCGCTTTATTTCTGGTCAAGTGGCATGAGAATGCTCTTCAGTACTTGAACAATCATAAACATGTTCATCATGGCAACTCTTATCTATGTTTACTCACTCCTCACTCGGAATGTTGAAACCCTACCATCATGATGATCTAGACGACGACGTTGACGTTTTGTATTGCCTCCCATGTTGCTTTTGGCCCTTAGCCAATGTCTGATTTAGTCGTTCGTCAACCTTATGATGCTTATGATGTACCTACTTGAACAGTGCGGTAGGTTAGATTCTGGTGTAAATTCGCGGAATATCATGCGGTTTTCACATCTAAAATATTTTCATTGGTTTGGATTCCCAACTGAATATCCGATTACTCTACCTATTACTCCGATTAGCATTGTTTCAATGCTTTTTTTAGAGATAGATAGATACTCACCCTGAAACAAACATCATCAAGCCCAGCATTCGAATAAACCAGAATTTCTGAAATTATCTTTGCTATCTCAATCATCTGAATTCCGATGACTCCCAAGTTTGGAAATTCCAATGCCGATATATTTTATGTACTTATAGAGAAAAAACGAAATACTTGAAGCATTTTAGGAAACTGAAACCGAGCCCTATTAAGAGCGGAATATAAATGAGAACAACATACTATATAATGTCACCACTTCATTTCATTCGCTCTCACCATCCCATTATTCACATAAATTAGCCATTAGTTTATCAGGTTCCTTCAGAAAATGAGCGGACCTGTATTGGATCAAGCCTAATTGGCTATATCCAGCTATATTAGTGGGCATGCCTTGGTTTATTTTGATCAGATTGTTTTAATATATATATCCCACAAGCGTCCACGACTACTGATTTGATTCTTGGTAGATTTCTCGACTTTTGAGGAACTAATGTACGGTTGTGTGCATAAAAAAGTCGTACAGCAATTATAGGCAATTTTGAATGAGGCTTGCCAATATTAATTAAACTTCAAACTATATTTTTGTGACAAAAGTTCTAAATGTGTACGCGTGTACTGGAACATCATAAGCAGGTTTACACTACACCATACAAACCTTGTGCGACTTTTTTATGCACACAACTGTACCTACCTATAAGTAGGTGCCATCGAGAGATTTTGCGAAAATCGTGAAATTTTGTGTCACTTCTTGGGATTGAAGAAGAAATAATCAAATAAGGCTTGCATACAAAAACAATTTATTTTCGATGAAAAATGCAAAAAAATTTTTTCCTCATATCTAATTTGGAGACCTAATAATTGTTTGACGGATAGGTATTATCTCGAATCTATTATTATTCGAATAACATTTTAAAATCGAAAATAATTTTTTGATTGGAAATATTCATGGGCAAAGATAAAAAAATATCAATTGATGATATGATTGTTTTTTCTTTTTTGCATCATGAAATATTAGCTGAGAAATTCATTAAAGCCATTTAGGTGGAAACACACGTTAATACATGTTGATCATCAATCAATAATACCTAGTTGATTTCTTATTTCATTGCCCCCAATAAATCAATATAAAATAATCGGTGAATATGAAAGAATACGCCCATTGGATGAGTGTACAGTTGTTATTCAGTTAAATTTAATTGTATTCAAATGACCCGAACAAATCATAAAGCCTAAAAGATGGTATGATGTTAATTAAATGATCATTAAGTTAAGTTATGGTCAATATAAAGCCACTTAAATATATTATGTAAACAATGAGTGAAATGAAATCACTCATCAAACACATTTAGCATCACGCTCATAGATGTATGTATATATATACACCAATATAGAATGAAGAATCGTTGCAGATAAATAAGGTATGAAATATTGGGGATTAGCAGCAACATTGTAAGATTGTTTTTTTTATATATCTAAGATGTTACTCTCATTGTTTCGTTCGTTTCAAATTATATTTTGATGTGTTTTTTACTGCGTGTCATTTTATTTTTACACCAAAGATTTTCCCTGAGGATGGAATAAAGTTATTCCGAAAGCTTGGAAAAAACTTTAACGAGTTTTCTTACAATTTTGCTGCTAATCCCCAATATCTTCCATTTTCATATATACATACCTATATTGTCCTAAGTATATAAACTTGATTGGGCATGAAATCTCTAACTATATTATACAGAGATGAGAAATAATAATACAATAATAATGGACCAATATTTTTTGTTGTAGGAAAAATATAAAATCGAGCAATAGTTGTTGAATATTTGTTGGTGAGAATTTGAATCCTTCAAACAAGGATAGCTAACTGACATAAGGTAATAGAAAAAGATAACATCAGATAATGGTCTAATGTTGTGAAAATTCAAAATTGTTTGAGAAACAAGATAATATATATTGCATGATGCAGTACCTTTGCTTGTAATCCAAAATAATTTCCTGTTATAGCCTTGTGCTGGAAACAGGTGAACTTTTGTCCCTGGCACCTGCAATGCTTTCATTAATAGACAATGTTGTTGGAAACATCAATTACTTTATCTTGTCTTGCCTTTATGAGCCTACATGCGCTTTATCAATTTTTTATATTTTATTCAGTTTTAATGTGGCAGGTTCAAATTCTGGCACAAAGTAGGTAGTCGATTAATTATATATCTGCACGTATTATCTTTTCTATTTATATGATCATATAGGTATAGGTTATTATGTTCGCTGTGAGAAATTATATTATAAATGTGACTATTTTGCTTTGAATTAACACGTAGAATGCCACGATTGGTCTAAGCAAAACCTGGACGAAAATTTTTCCGTATAGTATATATAGTGGGCATAACTGAACCACCAGACGAAAATTTTCTTGATGATGGTGTTTTCAACTATGTTTGCAATATTTTTGCAATATTGCCAGTGTTGGCAAGTATAGATGCTGTATTTATTTGATGTTATTTTTATCAGAACCATCAAATAACCAGAACCACAGCATAAACGAAAAATGAGATTTTACCGTTCAAAATAGTGTTATGCATCTGAAAAAAACACTCCAAACATAAATATTTCTCAGTAACCGAGCATATTTTTTTGGTCTTGGATGTTCGATATAGATTTGACATTTATCTGGTAGCATCCAGAACAGATCTTTTGCCCAGTTTTGGTCGAAACATGACTTGATTTTTCATGATTCAGCTTGATTATGGCTTTCCCATGTCAGTATAGAACCACGCGGACCACCAAGATCAAAATACGTTTTATGGCCTCAAATTCAAAATTTGTTTGATGACAGATCTAATGATCACCTAATAACCGCTTTTCAGTCAGAAAATAATAATAAGAGTACCTATATTTGGCCAGTGAGGCACACCTTCATTATACCTATAGATGGTGGCACTCTTCGTGTAAAAAGTATTCTGCACTACTCACTTGATAATTAATGATTGGATACAAAAGAAGAATATTATTTAATTACCCCTCTTCCAAAATTATAATTCAATTAAGAGATTATAGATATACTTATAATAAATTAGGTATATGCTGATGATCACCTTTAGATTTCTGTCCCATATTCTGTCTTTATAATATGATAAACGATTATGGTGACAAAATATCTTGTTTGTACAGGTAGTTTCAATAGCTTTGCGAGGAGTGGTGAGATAATTAGATCCATCAATACGTTCTGTTTGGTTCTGCCCGATTTTATGACCTTGCGGTTCTCTCTTATTGCGGGCCTCTTTTCGAATGGATGCCCGAGAGTGAGTCTCTATTTCCAAGGCCTACCTATAGGCCCCTTTGCATCAAACCGTCGATGATTATCTCCATTTCGCATCAAGCAATTTCAGATGATTTCATCGTTATTCCTGGATAATGAATGGTCAGGTTCCGATAAAATCATTACAAACGAACACGTTAATTTGACTGTATCACAAAATTTTCATAATGAAATTCTTGATGCGTCCAATTCACATGCAGAAAGGTGCATAGGTATATAGATACAGATATATAGATGTCTTCATAGGTATAGGTATGCATTTTGCTGGAGCAAAATCGTTTGTTCCTGATGGATCGTTTTTTTTTTCTGCGTTATTTCTCAGTTGAAAAGTGCACTTCAGATGCCAAAAGTGCACATTTTTTGTAATAGATTCATACTACTATTTCATGAACTTTCCACGCATGCGCAGGAAAATTTACAGTGATGACAGATGACAGACTGCTGCAACAAGGAAGGATATTAATGATATTTTATTATTTTATTATATTATGATTAAAAAGTAAGATTATGATTTGATGAATAGACTGAAACATTTTGAACATGTATTTCAATAAACATACAACAAAAAAGCAAACTCAAACAGAACTCAACAAGAAACTGGATTTACACAAGCATATGAAAACAAATCAATCTGATGATTTATGGTTTCTAAAAAATTTCGGGTAAAATTTCACATTTTTTTATAACGCCATTCTAGTGCGATGACCCCCTACTATTTTATACCTATAAACAAGATCAATGTATTAGAATGTAGATTGTAGAATTTGGTAGAATCCTTGATGGACTCTTGTTGAAGAATAGAGATAAAATTTTTCATACAAGTTGAAGTTTAAATTGACAACAAAACTGTCAAGTGTCAATGGCCACTGACATCAAGCTGACATCCGAAAATCGAAGTTATTTGAATTTATTCCACTTCTTAATGACATTCAACCAATATTATTGATAAAGATCATTGCATTCAACAGATTATAAGCAATATTTGGTAACCATTGTAAGTTTCAATGAAAATGAAAACGTGCGATTTTTGAAGGAAATAAGAAAAGTGGTTCCGCAGTGCACACTTATGGTGGATTTATGCAGCGATTTTAAGTAATAAGATCTAATTTGTAAGTTTTTAGTCATAATTGTCGTAAGAAGTTCAATCATTGGTTTTCAATGCTACCATTCATACACTTGACATAAGTTTTAAGTTGCAAGTCATAAGTTTTAAGTCATGAAAATGTTGGCCAACTTTTATCTCTTATGGCTTAAAACTTAAAACTGATCATATTTGCGCATGCGTTCGAAGTTTTCAATTCTGTGACGGTTTTTTATAGGTTATTGTCTGAGATTGTGTTGTTTATTCAAACTTATATCAGAATTATCAGATTATAAAAAGAAAAAATGTATATTGATGACTGAAATTGTAAAGTGACCACTGACACAATCACAGAAATTGACCAATGGGAGAGTTACCCTTAAGACATGACAGTCCTTAATAATTCCTGCATAAATGGTGTTTTTTCCTTTATGTCTTAAATATTATTACTAAAAACTTACGACTTAAAATTGCTGCATAAATCCACCATTATAGTTCAAAAATTGCACAACTATTGTGAATTAACCATCACAGACAGAGCGCGGAATAAGAACCCCGCGAATCGATCACCGAAAGACCCGCGCTCGCTCCTCCGCCAAAACGCGACCAGCTCGAACGTGTGTCGCGGCTAGCCCGCCACTTCCCACTACCGCCGCTAGATCGCAGGCGCGTGCACGATCCGGCCGACTGCCTGTTAGCGACGCGGACTTCCACGTTCGCGGAGAGTTCAGTGTGTGCTCGACGTTGGACGTTGACACGTGTGCTGCTACGCTCCACACATCGCGCGAGAAAGATTACGAGCGCACGGATTTCGAGCGCGGGTATACAAATAATGTTGGCTAGTCGCGGGCGAATTTAACTGGGCTTTCGTTCTATTTGGTTGAGCGAGTGTGCGACTGGGGGTAATAGCTGCGCTCATTGTGGTGTTTTCTTTTTCATAAACCCCTTCTTCCTCCGACCGACTTCCTGCGGACCGTTCTTCGCCCGATGCTGTGATTCCATCCGACCACCATCATCCTAACCATCGCGGACTCCGTGGCTTGCGCCGCACCCACCCTGTACGACCATGTGCATCCCCCGGGCTCCTCCCCAGCCACCGGAGCGGGTTCCTCCACCGGGGTAGCCTGGTGGTCGATGATGAACGGCGGCCTCTACGAGGACAGTCCGCCTCCGGCGCCTCAAAGCGCCGCGACACCAACCGTGAGCGTCGCGAGCCCAACCACGGCGCCGGCCACCACCACGTCCAGCTCATCGCCGGCGAGCGTAGCCAGCAACAGCGGCCCGCTGCACATCCCCGCGAAGCGTCTGGCGACGTCTTCCACCACTGGGTACGAAGACGGTGGCGGTGGCGGGGTGATACGTCACGGACAGCCGTGGGCGTACTCGCCAGAGGGGCCCTTCGAGGCGCAGTACAACGCCCCCACGTACTACAACCTCGCTGGAGATGGTGGCCGCGAGAGGGCCAAGCCCTTCTGGTCGCCTGCCGCCCCCGAGTATAAATACGACGCTTCGGCGGCGTCGTGCCACCAGGGGTTCTCGTCCGGCGGCACGTGGTGCAACTATGCGCCGTACTCCTCGGCGACGACGTCCACCAGGCACCATGTGGAGGCGCCGTACCTGCCTGCGGATGAGCGGGGGCGAGCGGTGGCGGCGGCTGCTATGGTGGCGGAGGGCGCTTCTTTTGCCCACGCCCACGCCCATGATAGGGGTTATGGTTTGGGGAACTACGCGCCCGAGCCTGTGGCGTCGACGGCGTATCCTCCCCCAGGTGAGTTGGAGAGTGATACAATCGGAGGGTTGTCTACAGTGAGGACCAAAAGTATTTGGTATTACAATAGGTTTTAATAAACCATGTTCTAAAAAAAAAAACATGACGCATAAAATTTCGAAAAAAATTTAATGTGGCCTTATTAGGCAATTATTGAATTTCCTTCAAAGTGAATTATTTCTTGATTAATTGGGGACGAAGCTATCACGTTGAGATTTGAGAGAGGTGAAGAAGAGTGGAATTTTTTATGTGACCGTGTTTCTTTTCAAAATCGACATGTTTCTGGGATATTTTTGAAAATGGTAATAACTTAGAAAATGAAATTATCCGATATTTTAGGACCTCACTGTATATATTCGAATGTAATCCTCACTGTACATATTCAAATATAGATATTCATGCTTGAATTTCATTAATTAATAATAAATTCCATTCATTTCTGTAGATAGACTGTTATTTAAACTAGAATGTGATGCATCTAAAGCTAATCTAAGGAAAAAATTGAGTTTCCTTCACATTGTTGCCATATATTTCGAGTTCCACGATCCGTGCTAAATCTGGAGAGAAATTTGAAATATCTTCAACAGTTTTGAAAATATCCCAAAAAAATGAAAATTCCAACAATTTTATGTGAAGAGGTCGACTATGGATTTTTTTTTTAAATAATTTCAAACATTGAGACAAAACCACCTGTCGTCATTTTTTTGGATTCAAAATTTTCAGATATTTTTTTCTCTCAGCCATATTTGAATTCTCAATGTGAATTATTTCTTGCTCAGAAATGTCTACCATGATTAGTTTATCGAAAATCAAAATCAAAAAACATGAATTTTTTCTTTTTCGCGATATTTTTCAAATTACCAAAGTTATTCAAAATCCCATTTCAGATTATGTTCGCGCAGTAAAAATAGGTACACCCTGTATATCTCATGTTGGCGGCATTCGAACGTACACGGTTTTATTGCCTCACGCACACACGCGGCCGTTAGTTGTCCAAAGTGTCGCTAGATGGCCATACGATTCGGATTTATGTGCTGCATGTATTTCGAGAGGGGTCTGGGTCGCCGAACTCGAAAGTCGAAAGTCGCTAGGATAGGAAGCCCACAAAGTGTGGGCTCTTTCACACTCCTCGGACCTTTGGATCGATAGCCCAGGCCGTCTTGTAACGTAAATTCGAACACCTACTTCTCTTTCACCGATGTCGTTTGGGTTGTGTTTGTTACACCTAAATCGTATTTTTTTTCTTGCTTCCTCTGTCTGGCGAATATTTCGCCAAAAATAATAATCCCATTTTAATATAGCATTGTTATTGGACTAATTATACAGGGTGGCCAAGATAAGATGAACAGCATTGATATACTTATCATGGTGACGATATTATAGCAGATGCGGTTTTGATTAAATGTTGGCTCTACTTCTTTCGTTTTCGAGATATGTATTTGAAAAATTCGAAACTCGCAAGTTTCGTTTTCATTTATTTCTGATTTCGTTCATGTAATCAGGTATATCGAAAAAGTTTAGTTATAGGCAGATTTCCTCCAGTATATCCTGGCTTGCACGATGTTTTTTAACGAATTTTAGGTTTTCCTCCAGTGCAATAGATGGTTAAAAAAAACTGCTCATGCCTATTTCATACAAAAAAATTAAAAAGCGATAAACTTTAACAACTCCCATCAAGATACCTATCCGGTTCATTATCATCTTGTCCACCCTAATTATTAAAGACAAGAGAATAGAAGTTTCACTAATCATACAAAAAATTTTGCCAAATCACATAATCAGTTCATTCAATCATTCGGATGAATTTTCTCATTGTTCCTTTTGCAGGTGCATTTCAAAGATACTAGAATTTTGGATTCAAATAACAAATTAAAATTATCTTTTATTTATATTTTTTACTATTTGAAATAATCCAACTTATTTCAAGCTCAATAGATGTATGATTTTATTATTTTTATTAATGGCTGTCAAACAAACTTTTGCGAGGTGTATTGAATAATTCATTTACTATTGGGCAACAACATAAAGCACTTTCCTCGAAATGCTGTTATCCCAGGTCAGTTTTATGACTCAGTTAAAAGTCCCATTATTCTCATACTCAGTATCTCTCAACACAAGACAACATAATAAATATATTATGCATAATATATTTTCGTCTGGTCAGATAAGATCATGAACGAATTTTGAAGTTTCCGACACCATCAATTAACACCACACTGCTCTGAATCTTGACTCTTGACCCACGTGCGGAGTGTCGTGGACAATGTCCTGCTCATTTATCATCGCCTGCTGGATTTTATTTTTCCCAGTCTTGTGGTATGTTGTTTTCCGCGCCAAGAGTAAAGAGATAACGAATCTAGCCGTGACGTCACAAATTTATCACGCAGCGAAACAGCTGTGAATCGGTTGTAAAGCCGGGTATCGCATTAATAAGGGGAATGACTCGGGATCACGGCTATGGACCTGAATTATTTCGATTACTGTAAATATCATACACGGTGAAATTAAGAGCCACGAATTGGATAGTATCAATAAATGAAAAAAAAATCTTGATGCCAATGATTAGCTTACTCATGATATCTGGAGTGTTTCTTTCTGCCACCGCATGGTGTCGCTAGTTCCAAGTCCCTCTTTAAACGCGGTTCAGTGCTGTTAAATACGCGTGATGGTGGAGAATGCGTTGGGACAGGATCGCTTCGAGTGAAAATCTCAGGGTCACTACTCGGTTAACTATACTTTGAACTGATGAGGGCCAATTGACCCTTCCCAGAATAGAATAGATATTTCTTAGAATTGAAAGGCACAAGAATAATATGGAATTTGGATTTGTTCACATTTTGATTCAACTTTGACATAGGAAACTTATTTTGTCTACTGAGGGGTAAACCGCGGTGGAATTCTGGTGTACAAACATATGGAATTCCTTGGAATTCCCTGGAATTCCTTGAAATTCCTGGAATTATTTGAAATTCCTGGAATTTTTTAAAATTCCTCGGATTCTAATTCTCGTATCCTGATGTACGAACATTTGGAATTACATTCAATTCCCCGGAATTCCTTAGAGTTCCCTGGAATTTCTTGGAATTCTTTGGAATTTCTTAGAAATTCCTGGAATTCTTTGGAATTCCTTGGATTCTAATTCTGGAATTCTGATGTACGAACATTTGGAATTCTTTGAAATTCTTCGGAATTCCTCGCAAAATTGAAGTTTTGTGTACACAATTTTGAGCGCGGTTTACCCCTCGTCAACTGTCAAGTGTCAAATTTTTTCCTAGATATTTCGCTAAATCTGTCACATGTCAAAATCCGCCTATTCTGGGGAGGGTCAATTGACCAATCCCACGAAAAAAAGTTTGGTGAAAAGGTAAATGGCAGCTCTTGACAGCTGTCACTAATTCTTGTGTTTTGTGCTCCGTGATGTACCTACTTTTTGAATGGCGGACAGTTTTAATTCGTCAGTCCATTTTAATGTTATGTTCAAACTGTGATAGACCTCAGATCTTATATATTTCCTTATAATTGAAATCATGACAAACCTACATAAAGAAGGTAATTTATCTCTTGCAATTATTCTGTGATAAAATAAACTCCAGGCAAAATGATTCATCAAGAACATATAATTATCTTCATTTCT
Organism: Chrysomela aeneicollis; assembly: GCA_029955515.1. Classification (NCBI taxonomy): domain Eukaryota; kingdom Metazoa; phylum Arthropoda; class Insecta; order Coleoptera; family Chrysomelidae; genus Chrysomela; species Chrysomela aeneicollis. The sequence continues at coordinate 29,816,264 of JARUHQ010000002.1, forward strand.
TCTTCTAATATATCTGAACCACTATCATTCACAGTTGCATGACATGAAAATTAAATAAAAAATCAAAATTTATTGGGATTCCCGCAATAGAAGACAGATGACAGCTGTGCGCCATTTAAAAAGTTTATCACGGAGCATAAAACACAACAATAAGTGACAGCTGTCAAACGCTGCCATTCAACTTTCCACCAAACTTTTTTTCGTGAGATTGGTCAATAAGCCCGGAACCGGTTTGTAGGTTTGTTAGGCATGCCTGATGTCTCGATCTGAACTTTATCACTGGTTGGGAGGAAAGAAACCTTTGCATAATTTCCTCACCGCGTGGACTACGAGCATATTTATTTCGATGTTCTGCGTGGTATTAGCCAGGAAAGTAGTACTCGTTGTCCACCACTCAATACAACAATTGTTTTCATTATTATATACATGGAATCAGTAATCTCTTTTCCTGGATTATTAATTGTTCACAGTTATGTGGGGATCATCCCCATCTCTCTTTGCTCCAGGCTCTCTCGGCTCGATGGGCGTACCCTGCGGCGCTGGCGCCAACCCTCTGGAGTGGACGGGCCAGGTGACGGTGCGCAAGAAGCGCAAGCCCTACTCCAAATACCAGACGCTCGAGCTCGAGAAGGAGTTCCTCTTCAACGCGTACGTGTCCAAGCAGAAGCGTTGGGAGCTGGCACGCAACCTCAACCTCACCGAGCGGCAGGTGAAGATCTGGTTCCAGAACCGGCGCATGAAGAACAAGAAGAACTCGCAGCGGCAGCAGAACCAGCAGCAGAACAACAACAACTCGGTGACCAACAACCAGAACCACCATGGGGGCCATCACCATGGGCCGCACCAGGTGCACTCGCAGCACCACATAGTGAACCACCATGTGGCGGCGAATGGGACGTTGAAGCACCACCAGTGACCGATGGGGTTTTCTGGGAGTGCAATGGGTCACCCCCTGCACCAGGGGGTGGTCTGAGACGATCTTTGCAGTGCCAAAGAGTAAATTTGTGAATTTACTTATATGCGAACGTTGGTTTTCGAATTTTTTTTTTCTCCAAATTCTGGGCTTGTGCAAATTATTTTCATGGTGCGAAGCACGAGATTCGGCTGCCTGGTAGGTGGCGCTACTATTGAATGTGTTATTGATGCGAAACAAACATGTGCCCTTTGGGCATTCGAGACTTGATATTGTATATAATAGGTACGTCGACTGTACTTTTGTCACTAGATTATAATTCATTGGTATGTTATTAAAGTTATTGTAAACTGTAATCAATGTTGACTGTAGTTCAATGTATAATAAATTATATGCGGGTAGATCGTTATAAATACAGGATTCTTGAGAAGATTGACAAAATAGCTGATTATGGAATAAGCGAGTTTCTTCTTATTGGTAGAAAATATATTTTCCTACGACCCCGTGTATGAAAACGCCATATAGCACACTGTTTTGTTATTTTGAAAGTAGCTCATATCACCATGGTGTTGTTATTTGAAAGAAAAAAGCACACGTGTTGAAATGAAAAATATCAAACGCTCGTCTGAATTGATAGAAATAATGAGGTATATTGTGAAGGTACTCACTGTCAATATAAGCGTTCTCAAATCAAATTCATATTATCTATTGAAATTTCTGTCTCGTTTCGAATTAAACCGAGAATTCTTTATAGGTATCTATCAATTTCAATGTGCCAATGATACATAACCTCGATCTGAATTCACTTTGATAAAAATTAGGGACAGTGACTGGAACTATTTCTGAAGATGTTGATGACAGCGGGTGAGATCATTCAAAAGAGTACGGCTACAGTTTTATGCGCGGCTTGCATCAGTTGCATGTTGCATCATATCACAGATGTTTGCACTATTTACATTTGACAAGGAGTCAAGGACGCACTAACTCGTACGCGCTTGCGCTCTACGTACTTTTGTGGTTCTGTATTCCTGGTTGCGTGATTACTGGCGCTAGCAGGCGTATGGTGTTAAATATCAATAAAATTGTTTATCCAAACTAAACTAACTCAATCAATCAGTAATTCACATAATAATGAACTGTCGGAGAAGTATTCAAATATCATCTTGAATATGGAAATAAACAGTACTTGATATTGAATCAAAACCACCTGAAATTCTAGAGACCGCTCAAGTTAAATTTTTTACAGGACCTCTCGTGAAATGAAAGTATTCGGAGTCGTAGGAAAATAGTGTACAAAACTCGTTGGAAAGTGCATTTCCTTCACTCGATACCTTTCCGCACTCACCGCTACGCGGCTCGTGCTAAACCGCTACTCGTGTGAAATATGTCACTTTCCACACTTGTTGTGTAATATACTAAAAATTATTAATTATGGAAAGCTGTTATCGACTGACTGAATTCGCCTTTAACATTCATAAGTAATCTCCGAGTGGCAATAAGAATCATAAAATTTTTCCCCAATTGCCTATCCATGTGCCATAATTCGTTTAGGAAATGTGTTTGGAAATATTCCATGGTTGGATTTTATTTACTTGAACATTGGTTTTTCGATGTGTGATATTTTCGATTTCAAATTGAAAACTTTCTGTATATCGAGAACACATTGTCAACCTTCTCACTCTTGGTCCTGTATAATAAGCCATATTGACCATATTATGTCGAATTGCTACCCTGCAAAATGATGTACATAATAAATACTGTTAGGTACCTGTATATCTGTGGCTTGTTGTGTACGGTTGATGCAAAATTTTATTTTTCGTTAAAACTTTTCATTTGATATGATATTACCGCTTGGTGTATAGTCACTTAACTTGTAATATACTTGAAGAAAAATCTCTCTAGAAACCCGAATTTCATTCAGAATATAACTGCAGAATACTGTACTAACCAAACCCTAGAAGTCTACATCGTAGATATAGGAAATGTATGGAAATTTTATTTACCGTTTCCTAAATTCATGAATGTAAATACCTACACATTTTCTCAAGGAAAAAATGAGATTGATGAAGTTTATTATTATCTACTCCCTATTATTATATACTTTGATGAACAGACGATTATAACGCGGAAAATGTGGAAAATTAGCCCATTCCGTAGGAAAGAAAGTCATTCTAAACGAATTCTTGATAGAGAAAAATGTAGAATAGGATATATTTGCATTTGATCTGTAAGAGAACCAATTTGACAAAAATTGAGCTCCGCGATTGGGAAGATTATGTTACTTAATTTTATGACTTTTAACGAGCATTGACAACCTTCCAGAATTATTTTTCACTATTTATTTATTGGTCATCACAATGTTTGCGATGATAACTGAAAATTGTAATTTCGATGAGCGATAATTTTTTATGTATTTTATTAAATTGTAATTTTACTTGTTGTGTTCAAAATACAAATTGTTGTGTTTATGTATGTATATGTATACACATAAATATTATTAAGTAACTTGTTTAGTATTCTTCATATTCCGTCTTCATCTCGTTTTTTTACAATATTTACAGAATTGAAATTTGAGTTAGTTCACCCCTTTGCTGGCAATGGGGCCGTTCAAGTATTACGTAAGCAGATTTATTACAATTATTTACCCCCCCCCCCCCCATCCGCCTTGTCAGCAGAAGTAAGCAAAGCTCTTACCCCCTTTCCCCATGCTTACAGAAACATTTTTCAATTAATGCATTTTTTTTCAACATTATATTAATTATAATGTTATAATTTTGAAAATAAGAAAGTAGATTCAAAATAGAGATAAGATTTTACTGATCCGGTACTAACATAGAATAAAAGGGAGAGAAATATTATAATCTTGCGAACATAAATTTTTTTTTGATACACATACAGGGTCACCCACGGTCGATGGTACCTTAGACGTTTACGGAGAACGGGACGTAGGACTATTCTGAAAATTTGGTTACTTGGGTAATCAGTTTTGTTCTATCGATCTAAAATATTTTCAGCGTTGCGGCGTTGCCGCTTCTATCAAAAAGTAGCAACAACTTTGTTATTTCAAAGGGAACACCTTGTATTTTATTTCATTTTTAGATTCTTCCTGGAGAGCTGATTCCGTCGATCTATCATACTTGGGGTATAGCGCGAAATATTACAGAGATATAGGGTGTGAAAAATCGGGATTTTTCAAATTTAGGAATTTTTTGTGCCTGTCTCCTTCCCCTTCATTCGTACCCAAAGTACCCCAAGGGGGCAAGGGGGGCGACAGAATTTTTTTTTTTGATATTCGATCCCGATGTGGGGGTCAGGTGAAATATGTATACCGATATATCAAACCGTTTGACCAGCAAAAAATTTACCCGCAAAAAAAATTTTGGGGGGGAGGGGGTAAAAATTTTTTTATCAGTATTTTTGGTGGTGATATTTTCGTTTCGATCTAACAACGTTTTGGATATTTTTCTTCTTCAATCGGGATTTCGAGGGGGATTTATATTTGGGTCACCTTTGCAGAAACCCTTGATCTTTAATATTCATTTTGAGTCAATTATTATCTTCATATCTCTTCATTCAATGTTTCAGCATTAAAATGATCCTGAGATTTTGAAAATCGGTTGAAGAGGAAAAAAGTTATGACTGCAAAATCAAAAAATTGATTTTTTATGATCACTCTGTGAAGAAAAGTGATAAGAAGACAATTTTGGAAATGGCCAAAGGTAATGAGATAATCTTCATGCCTCTGCTGTTAAAGTTGAAAAAAAACTGTTTTTCTTTCGGGATCCTTTTGAAAATTTCGAAATTTTGCACACTTTCAAAAAACATCCTGTAGCAATTTTATGGAAAAAACCACATGTATTGGAGAAGTACGAGATTATAGCTGAAGTACTGAGCTAGCGAACAGTGCAAACAGAATTAAAATTGTTCAAAGAAGAAAAAAGTTATTCAAAATTTCGGGGTGCGACGTAATTAGTGTTGCGTAGTTTACTTGGACGGCCCCCAAATTCAAAAATCTAGAATTGACACCGCTTAGTCGAGAAATTATTATCTTTAACCACGGCATATACGGGGATGGATCAATTGCTGATTCGAGTCGTTGTATGATATACCAGGACCGTCGAATATTTTTGTATGTAAATCTTGACGCAATAAATAAATACAAAGTAGAATTCAATCTAAACAAATGGCTCATTGTTTGGTATGTCTCTTCATGATATCACTATATCTAATGACAGCAAATTCAACGATATTTTCTCGAATATTTTCAAAAGTACAAGAAGTTTATATAACGCCACTTGAAGTGTTGGAGTTAGTAAAATTACTACAAATTCAACAGGAATATTGCAAGAATTTTTTCGCTTCTATAGCTTTGATGTTTCGGAACATAAACCAATGAAATTTGGTGTGTAGGTATAATTATTATGTTTTTTGACGTACCTATTCAATTGTTGTCTGTTATCTCAGGTTTGACCTGAACTGACACCTACTTTCTTATTTGGGTCACCCGGTCTTTATTTGTAGTTGGTTTAATGGAATATCTCATTGTGGGTACAGTGATGCCCTTCTTGTCACTTTTTGGCATTTATCATCCTGAAATTTTGAATTTTTGAAATCGTAATCATATGATCAATAAATAGGCATCCATTATGTGGTATCAAATTATTCGTAACAAAATGCCTTATCAAGATATCTAAATCAGCCACCCTTGTTCCAGTCGAAAAAAGTAAGTTAACATCATAATTATGCTTTTTTGAACTTTCAATCAACCTGTAAAACAAATGAAAAGAGATCAAGACTAAGTATATTGGCAACTCTTAACCCATTCATAGCACTCGAGATTGAAAATTTCTGGATGATAAATGCCAAAAAGTGGCAGATGGGACATCATTATACTAAAAATCTGATTTTACATAATGAAATAAGTAAAAATATACCTATACCGGGTGTCCCATTTAAAATAAGAAAGTGAGGTTTTCCAGTCAAATTAAAGATGACAGAGAACAATTGAATACGTCAAATATGATATATCATCAATCAAATAATAGATACATTGTATTATCTGTCAAGAGTGTTGAAATCGAGATATAATCAGTCGTCATTCTATAGAATCTCTTGACTGACCTTCTCGAAATGCTGAAACAATATTGAAAAACTTTATTGATATTCAATCAAAATATTTTGTAGTGAATATTTTTGAATACGAGTTTGATTTTTTATATTACCATAGTATTTTCTAACCTGATGTTTTTGTTAGCATTTTTTCGTTGACATTTTCTGCCCGTCAATGTTCGAGGAAAGGAGGTATTTTGGAACTTTATAAAAAATAATAGCATCGACATTTCAATCAATTGTTGATTTTTTAATTGACTCAATAAACAATAAGATATTTTCAATCTGAGTTTGGAGAAGGGTGTTCAAGAGTTCAAATTTTCAATCTTACACTGATGCTTTCTTCTATTAACAAAAAACTTTGAAAAAATTGGAACATCAAGAAATAATAATTTTTCATCAAACTCATTAATTATATATATACAGTCGAGATATATCGAAAGGGGCAAGGGTTTAGGTAGATATATATATATTTGCATTATAGATTTTGCATTCGAAAATGCATGCAATAAACATTAAATTTCAAGTGACAGTTTCCATGGAACCCTTTATAACTCTGGCATCATTTGAAATGTTGAATAAGGAACACATTATTGGCTCAACCTGTAAGTCTGATCAAAAGTTGTTTTTCGCAATTGTATCCGTAAAACTCATGTTTATTTTGATTTTGATAGACATGTTCACCATTGATAAAACAATGATAAAAATTAAGAAAGAAAATGATGAACATTCATCATCGACAATTTCGTATATAAATTGAAATGTTCGTGAGTGTTAAGTGTTAGTATAACGCATCAGCAATACACATCACCACTGACCAATCTCAATAATGCTGTTTTCTGTCTAATAAACCTTCAGTCCTCTTCAGGATTTGTTAATAAATTCCTCTTGGTTTGCTAAACTGATGAAATTCAGATTGATACAGTTCAAAATGTTCGGTAATTATTTACTTAGGTTCAGTAGTTTTATTCTCGATCTTTGTGCATATACCCGGTATGGTGGTATGGATAAGTTTAAAACATCATCTCTATAATTAATTCAATTGTTATATCTTTATAATCAAATACTTAATTCATTGTGCATCAGGTATAGAGGACGTTTATTTTATTGAATAGCACCTAATGCAGCTATTTGGGCATTATTTTTGAATACAAAAATGGTACCACAATGGTCTCAACCAGGGGGATACAAGAGTCTCAAGTGAAACATGCTGGCTATCGAAAAATACGGCATAGGCAATATTTTTGCTTCAAGGTCGAATAGATTCGAAATTAAATTGTTTACAGAGTAATGGCAGTTATTTATTCATTTTGAAATATAAATTCATCATATCGTTTTCACTCATATTACCTATAGTATACGAATCTGAAGATCTATTGAAAAAAAAAATGCAAAAATATGGGTTAAAAGTGTTCCATTTCAATAATGGAATATAAGAAATTATATAGTATGACATTGTCTTCGTCTCATGAGAACTATTTTGAATTTTCAATTGACTTGGCCATCGAAAAAAAATAGATAAAAATCAATATCAACATATTTTCAAGCTGCATCATCAGAAGTTAGCATAATAACATGTGGCAAATACTATCCATATACACAAAAATAAACTTCACTGTCATGAGGTAGGTATATTAGAACATATGAGAATATACTAATTTGATATGTTCACGACACGAAATTTTCTATTTTCCAGTTTTTTATCGAATAAATCAACGATGTATCTGATGGAAACTTCACTGCCATCAAATTTGTCCGGATATACTATAAAACAATATATACTCGATATTACTTATTTATAAGATGGCAAACTAGGGGAAAATATTGATTAGGCTTGTTAACGCGTCAATGAATTATTCATACCATATAGGTATTTTTCCGAAGAACAAGAAATTTATATCTTATTTTATAACCTATCGGCTATTCCCGTGTAGTCATAAAGGATACATGGGAGTGGTTGAAATTAATTCCAGAGTTGAGGAACTGTTTCGAATATCAAGATGATTTGCTGAAAAAAAATTCAAAAATATGCAAAAAAATGCTCGAGCTTCATTTCTCATTGGAAAGTGAAACATGGAGTTCACTTCCCATCATATAAGTATAATGATATTCTCCATGCTGAATAGAGTCCGATGAGAAGTGAAGCTGAAGAATCACTTTCTATAAAACAGAGAATCTCAACACATATAATAATAATAATAATAGTTTTATACTCACCAAGTAATACAATGAAGTGTGTTAGATAAAATATAAATTATATGTAACACGTAAAAATCAAATACCGTCACTCAAAATCAGAGTATGAGAATGATAAAGTAAACAGTGAGTAAAGGGCACAATGATTCAGATAACAACTGATATCTACTGTTTCTGTTCTTCGCATCACAGCCATGAGAAGAGGTACAAAGAAAAATTAATTGGATAGCGTAATGACTTATTTTTTATTTCCAAGGAGAGACAGAGAGAATATAAGGGTAAAGGAGAAGAAGAAAGAGAGAGACGAAGGGCAAGAATTATGCAACGCAAAAGTTAATTGATGGGCATCAAGTAAAAATTTTTTATATTTGAAACGGAAAGCCGTTCGCGACAATTCTAAAAATGTACTACCTTATTGTTTGAAAATGTTATTGATACAGATTGCAATATTGTAGGAGAAAGATCGTCTACATTTTTGTATGGAATGTGAGATCCATCTTTGCACTTTTCAAAATCAGTAGTCCATAATGAGAAGTGAAGCTAGAGAGTCACTTCAACACAATGGGAAGTGATATACACTCATCTCTTTCCAAAATCAGAAGTGAAGCTGAAGCAATACTCAGGCCAACAGTACCAACACCATCATGCCGGAAGGTGAAGGCACATTTTCAGTATCTCTATCAGTCCTCATCACAGAGTTCCATCAGTCTACTTCGATAATTACGAAATGTTATAGGTACTGCGGTGCGTCAGTGAATACTTCTAGTAAGTTTTTCAGGATAATCGAAATTCTATAATATCTACGTTTGCACAAATTCTCACAAACGTAATTCCAATATTCAGGGCAGGCCTTTTTATCGTAAAACATTAGGGGTGGGGCGAATTTATAGATATATCGATAATTATCGAAAATATCGATAATTTTTGAAGAATATTGATAATATCGATGAACCGATTAATATCGATGCATTCTTATTATCGATAATCGCGATTTCCAAACCGTTATCGCCCATACACCTGATTTTCTGAATCTTGCATCAATATAGTTTTTACATTTCCACGTACACAATACAACAAATTATTCGAATTTTTGGTCTCAATAGCTTGTGAAGGATTAAAAAAACATGGATTTATCGATATTATCGATATTATCGATATTATCGATATTATCGATATTATCGATATTATCGATAATATCTATAATGATCGATAAACCGATAATATCGATAAATTCTGATTATAGATAATCGATATTTTCAAATCATTATCGCCCACCCCTAAAACATGTACAGATGTACCAATAAACTATAGCAGAAGATTTTAAATCGATTGCGCTTTGCATCATTCATCCAAACCTCCATGCAGAAGTACTCTACGATGTTGATATCATTCATAAAAACTCTTATAAGCATCAAAAGTGGAACTTTATTGTTTGAAAAGCGAGTCGAACAGATGCACTTTCGATCCGAATAAAACATGCTATTTTTTCTGTAACCAAAATAACTGATATTTACCTAATTGATAGAATATAAGTAAATGTGGCTCATCTCAATCTAACCTCTGCTAATTTTCTGACAGGAAGATGTCAATAAGACGAAGAAGAAGAACTATCACTCACCTATTCAACTGCGATTCATTATTAAAACAATTTTTTATGGAGAACTCAAATGTGACATCGTTTCATTTTAATGATTTGAAACATGGCGAAAAAAAAACATGTCAACTTCAGTTTTTCTCATGAATGCCATTTTGGATAGGTATTAACAATGGGTATATAGGTAGTTATTACATAACGTTTTTTTTTCTTCATCAGCATTAAGTATTCGGATTCTGCATAAGGAACCATGCATTTGAATAACGTCTTGGAAAGGAATTTCTAGTATAATTAATCTATCGTGCGTGATAGCAATGATAAAAATTTTTGTTTTTGGCACTCGAAAAGTGGACAGTCTGTATCCTATATATTCCTTGATTGAGACTGTTTCGGAACATAGTAAATATCATGTTATTTAATTTTAATAAACCTATAAATTCTTTCTTTAATAAAAATCACAATTATTATATCACAGATACAGATATTACCAAGCATGACAGTATGAGCAACGTCAACTTTTAGATCCAATTCCAGAACGAAAGTGGACGTATTTTGCAGAAACAAGTAAATCCTCGCAACGAACTCCGGGAGTTAGTTTATGAGCAGCCAACTGCGACCGTCTGGCCACTCGAAGGGTGCCGCAGAATATACCAGGGGTGGAGGGGAGAGTGACAGAAAATGTTGCCGATTTACGTGCATCCTGCGATCACTAATGCGCGAGAAAAGAACAGCCATGCCATCTGCAGAGCCGCGACCCATCCGGGTATCAGAAGACTCAGAAGAGTTCGAAGCCGAGCCGGGAGGGTTTTTCGCAAGTGTCCTAAAAGTTTTACAATCCGCCAGCTCGCTGTGCGGTATACAGCCAACTTGATGGCCCATCTTCCAATGTGAGTGGCGGCCATAACACTAAGATGTATACGACTGCGCTGGGCCCCTCCTATATGCAATCCGCATGCCACATATACCCATAGGTATGGCGCAAAGAGTGCAGGGTGATGTGACAGCAGACAGTCATTAGTCGTGTTCGATAGCCGCCGGCAAATGTCGAAAGGTGAGCCAACTTAACCTACTTTTTGTTGATTGTATCCCGCCCGGTGCTTGTTGCTTCACTACTTGTCCTCTCTCCCTTCGATGCGTGCCGAAGCCAGGCTAACCAACCACGTTCTTTGTCGTTTGCATGTGATGTGCACTGCATTGTTTATTCAAGGCTGTTGCGATAGTTCAATGCGTTTCTGCCACACATCACAATAATTATTGTCAGGTGCACGTATGTACCTGTGTACTTGATGGCGGTGTATAGATGTTTTTCATTCGTCGAAGCCAAGTTATCAGCGATCTTTATTTGCAGTGCGTATTTTTTTGAGATGCTTATCTGTTTTGTTGATGGAACGCATACAACGACAATCCTTCTTATTCAATGTTCTTCGGAATTGATAAGATATGTTTATTGAGAATGTGATGGTTGGAATGCGAAATACTTTGCTTTCGGAGTAGCAGTCGCTCCTTTTGCAGAAGATTATTATCTGATGCGTAACATTCAGTAGGTAATCAAATACCTACCTCTATCTATGAAGGAATTCGACTATAAATCTCTCCGGTTATACCTACGTTAGTTTAACTCGAGGACACTTCAATATAAGTAGATTATTCACTTCAATCACCAATCAGTAGGTATATATCATTTCATCATTATATATACCTATTATAATTTATGTGGCAAATCCCTCGCTAAAAAAAAACCTATACCTATACTGGGTTTCCATGATTTTATTTATTAAACATTTTTTTCCGTGTTCTGAGAATTATGATAGCGATTTGAAGTACCTAAGTATAGCTGATAGCTATATCAGAATCAGATTGATTTGAGAAGAATTCATTACTCCATTATTGCCAATTTTTTTGCACTTTGATACGAAACATTATTTCTAGATGATGTTGACGTATATAGGTTTACACCAGAATTAATTGATGTTATTGTTACAGCATATTTTTGAGAGCGGATAAATTAGGCTTGGATATGAGCCTTCAAAAAACCTTGAATTGTGTTTTATTCAGCTTACAAGCTTACATAGAGAGTTGCATACAAATTTAGCAGGGAATTCAACAAATAGGAGAGTGTCGAAAGAACCTCAATTTGTATATGTAAATACTTATTAGGATTTTCCAACAAAAACTCTCTTCAATGTTTGGTTTTGATATAGATTAACAGTTAGGTTGGCTTGGGCATTGACTGCGTGGGGGTGAAGAAGGAAAACATTGTTTTCAAACCGATTTTTTCACTGAAAGAAAACTTACCTACTCATTATTTACATTTAATACATTTAATACAACAAAATTAATATTTTTTGTCCAACTTCAGTTTCACAGTCGCCTATAAACAGTTTTGTTGAATGAACTGTTTCGAATTTTTGATTTAAAATCGATAGGTATTCAGACGAGTAAGTATATTTTCAACAATTTTCACTTTCTTTAGGTATATATCTAGAAGACGAACCGTTTAAAAATATACCTGTTATGCATATTTTATTTTTAGTATTCCAAATACAAACTGTAGAATTGTCTACATTAAAAAACCCAGCCACCCTGTTTATTCAACGGTATGGGTATAACTATTTGAAAAAATATTTCGATTTCACTTTTCAAAAATGTTCTCTTGAGAATGAAGCTAATTTGAATTATGAATTCATCATCACAGTAAAGAACCTTCTCATTATCTTGTGAATGTAAACGGTGCTCAAAAATTTACCGCATTTTTTTTTGTCACATAATATATAGGTAATGACGTTATATCTTCTGAAAAAACTTCCTCATAAGCACATAGGTATATATATAGACATATTTGTGTGTGTATGTAGGTACGTATTTTCTTTACGCCCGTTTATCATTATTCACAATAAAAAATTGCTTCGATTAACCTTGGTTTATTCAAGAAATTTCAATATTACCTACCTATTAAATATTCGAAGTTGTCAAATTCCTCGGAACCTCTTGGCTTGGGTATATTAAAGCATTCCTTGAAATACTTAGTTCGAAATCATCTACCATTAAGCTGATAAAAATCCTGAAAGACTGACTTGTTTGGTAGCATCTGATTGGTCGAACTTAAATGAATATGGTCTGATGGCGAAATTCTGAAGATATAGAATCCTCGAATATCTGTCGATGAACCATGCATTAATCTGGAACCACTACCTGAGAACTGGTTTAACCAAATGCGGTAGAAATGTAGACTTTGATTTCTTATTCTTCTTCTGAAGAAGGATAGATAAAATGAACGAATTTGCATTTTTCCATCATGGCTCTGATGACAATGAGACATTTGAAGGGTTATAGGTATATAGATGAAATTTTTGTTGATCGATTACAAGGATTTCCATAGCCATTAAACTATAAAAAAAATATAGTCACTCTACACCTTTTCCAATTGTAGATCAAAAAGCGTCCAGTATCTTTCAAAAAGTATCAATTGTATTTCAAATAAGTCAATTTAATTTCAAAAAGTAACAAATGTATTTCAAAATTATCAATTCAATTTCAAAATACGTCAATTGTATTTCAAATTAATCAATTTAATTTCAAAAAATTCCAGTTCAATTTCAAAATCCATCATTTCAATTTCAAATCTTATCATTTTTATTTCAAAATCAGTTACTATAACAATCTAATATGTGATATATGATAGGAACCAGGAGCGTTCCTAACCTAACCTTTGCCTGTGCTTTTTCAGTTTTGAAATTCAAATGATGCATTTCGAAATACATTTGATATTTTTGGAAATACAAATGACCATTTTGGAATTACAAGTGTTAGTTTTTGAAATTGAATTGATAATTTTGGAATACAATAATTATTGATGCTTTTTGAAATCAAAATGACTAATCTGAAATACAATTCACGCATTTTGAAATTGAATTGAAAATTTTGAAATACATTTGATGCCTTTTGAAATTAAATTTGATATACAATTGATCCTTTTTGAAATCCAAATGACTATTTGGAAATACAATTGACCATTTTTGAACTAAAATTGGAAAAGGTATAATCACAAAGAAAAAGAAGTTTTAAACCACTCTTTCATAATGGAAATTTTGCTTGGCTTCTTCGTCGTTCGATAATTTTACCTTCTGAATGTTTAGGATTGTGAAAATATTGAAATTCATTGTCCTTATGTCATATTTCGCGAAAAAAAATCGAAATTGATGATTATTCCCTAGAAAACGGCTTTAGATAGGAAATGGTATATGGATATTATAATACAAGTTTTATAAGACGCTATTTTGTCGCATGCGTTGTTTGCGACAACGTGTCTTATAAAACGTGATGTGTCATGTAATTTTTTTTCTATTTTGCATTAATTGAAGTCTCATTTTAAACAAAATATTTAATATCAACAGAAACATCTTCGATTGGCAACAATGATGACATTGAAATATTTAAAATCTGACGCACATGTAAAGCCCAGTTTACTGTTGAGCTATTTTGATTTTTGCCACACCATCAGCGATGAAAAATGTAATTATGTTTTTATCAGTCAAATTGAATTGAATCATGGACACTCTGAATTAATATTTACTTAGGTATAGACATTTTTCACTGCTAATATCACAAAATCCATCAAAATTGCTCAAAAGTATAAGCTGGGCCTAACTCATCTGACTATCATTTAACAGATCGATTGTACCAACCTCCGAATGATTAAAAATGCGTATAGAAACAGAGGCTATTTCCGAGGCTATTTCGATACGCATCATGCATCATTTGCGTTTCATATATAATGACTTCATTATACAACCAAAATACAACAAATATTTTATAAAAACTGACGAAGATAAATTTCATCAACTAAGTGGATCAGACATATTTTAAAAATACACCCAGACTAATCATCTCGCTTAAACCTACCTATATTCTTGAAAAGTTACTTAATAATTCAGACGCACCATCAATGACTGAATGATGGGGAAGCAATATTCATACTTCCTCATATTTCTCGCTTTTTGATGAACGTAGTCGGTAGCTATAGTGGTAAGTAATGAAATATTACCTCCCGTGGATGGTAACGAACGATTACTTCCGCATTCATGAATAACAACTGACATGCAGTTTATGCAACATACTCTTCAACGCTATTATTTATATGTCAATTTCCATTTCAATTATCATTCAAATTGCTCTATTAGTAGGTACGATATAATCTTCTACTGAAATCTGAAACTAAAAAGGTATAAGTAATTAGGTATCAAATAAGTGATTGATTTATACTTGAAAGAAATGGAAATTATTTCCTGCAATCTCGAATCTAATCTTTGGTATATTATATAGGGAGACTAAAAGATCCTGCAATGCCAAATTGATTCACAGACTATAGAGACTGTTACAAATTCGATTATACCTATACCAGGGATACTAACAAGTTGCGTAATCATGACCCATCAACAAAAAACCGGCAAGAATTCCGACCAGTTTGGGATATATTACAATTGAAAAAATAAGTCAACATTGTCATATATAGGTTTAGGTATATAGGTATATATAGGTTCTAATTATAAACTATATAAATATTTTTTTCTATATTTTTGTTGTATATAATAACGCAACGCAAATTCGTGTCGAAATAGCCTCTATTTCGATACGTATTTTTTATTATTCGGAGATTGGTACAATCGAACTGTCAAATTAAAAGTCGGAAGAGTTAGGCCCAGCTTACTTCTGAGCGGTTTGGATTTGGTGATTTTAGCAAAGAAAAACTCAATGTTTTAATTGGTAAATTTTGATTCAGAGTGTAATTTGATTTGAATTGACCACTAAAAACAATAACAACATTGAATTTTCCACCGCTGGTATTGCAAAAATCAAAATCGCACAACTGTAAACTGGGCTATACGCTTGTGCGTCAGATTTTAATTATTTCAATGTCATCATTGTTACCAATCGAAGATGTTTCTGTAATTTATCGATTTTAAATCCATTATTTTCTTCAAATCAATTCAAAATAGAAAAAATTGCATATGACACACGTTTTATAAGACACGTTGTCGCACTTGTTCACAACGCGTGCGACAAAATAGCGTCTTATGAAATTATACTTTTATACTATATAACATATTATTTTCAAACATGGACTTGAAGCATTCATATCAACAACAAAATCTCTCCTGTATTAGTAATCTACTTTTCAACAACAAAATAATAGAATGAAACCTCTTTTCTACCATATAGCATATAGTTACAGGAGAGTATCTTTATTACGACAGCAGAGTTACTTTTTGAAGTAGTTGTGCTACAGGTAGACGTTGGCTTCTGCAGTAGCAAAGATATTTCCTGTCCCCTATGTATAGCCAAAATTTTTAGCTGAAGCAGCTGAAAAATCTGCTGTGACGATGATGAAAAAATTTTCTCAGTGTAGGTATGTAGCCAACTTTATGACAGACACTGTATACCTATATCAGAGCAGCCTAATAGTTCCATTGAAATCATAATGTTTGTGAGATGGTGGTGAAGTTGGGGTTGGCCAGACGTCTATATGACTCTGATTGTACAAGAGGGAACAGATCGATTGAATCCACCCCATATCGTCAGTCGCTCCACTCTCTCTCTCCCTCTTACTCTCTCTCCCTATCTCTCTCTCTCATTTTCCCTTTATTTGCCCAGTCTCCGTATGTCGGCCATCTTGATATTGTATCCCTCGTTTCCCCATTCGGTTGTTTATCCACTGGATAACTTTATTAGATCTATAGTAAGTTATTGCGGTTCTAACGAATATTGACGTTTATGAATTGAATCTTTGTTCACGGGGTGATTTATCTGATGATCTGGATCAAATTTCGGAACATATCAATATTTACACGTGCCAAGGAAAATATGTTTTTTAACCAAAGTGTATATATGAAAACTTCGTTTTTCGGAGATAGAGGAAGTTGAAAACCAACCATGCATGTGCATGAGTTGGAAAATTTCAACAATCTGTTAGTAGGTAGGTATATATTATTCTCGAAAACGAATCATTATGAGATAAAAATTTTATATAGGATAAAAGTTATTTATACTTTGACGAGATCTACTATATACAAGGTATTAAGTGATCAAATTTAAAATTCTACTTATAGCCTTGTTAGTCCGGTCAATTCAGACATAAAAATAGTGGTCAAATAACAAAAATTCCCGGAAAGTAAATATTGATGGAGAGCTGGGGTTTACCATTACAAATAAAGTTTTGAAAATCCCCATCCATCCTATATGTCTACTACAAAAGTTATTCGGGGTCAAAGGTCAAAATTTTGGGTTTTTTTGATATTTTTTGAAAACGGTGAGTTTTATCAAAAAAAACTTCACTTCAAAGTTTTAAACCTTGAAACTGTCTACAAAAATAGTCCCTATAATTTCTTTCAAGAGTTACCATTCGTAAGATATCGCGACTCTAAGAGTCACATTATACATGATAATATGCACATTCGCATATCCAGAAGATATTCAGTCTCTAACTGATAAAATTATTTTCTGAAAACTGGGAAGGGCTCAACAGCTAATAGAAATATATTCTTCAAGAAGTGCATCTGATGCTTATCCCAAATGCCAAAACTTTATTTTATTTTTACATGTAATAACCGGCTGCGACACTTCGTCAGCAATGTACAGAAGGGGTAAAACGTCAGTATTAAAACTATTCAAAAAAAATATTTGATTGACTGCCTTAAAGTATTTACAGAAATTGATTCAAGACCTCAAACAAATAATTACAGAAGGAATTAGCTTTCTTCTTGCGGTTTATGGAGCCAAAAAAAATTACTTTCATTGATAAATACCGATTCTTAACTAAAAAATCCGCTTGTATCGAGTAAACTATCAAGTTCAAACATTGCTGTGATCTCCAGCGTGTACCAATTGCCAAGGTCAGTCTTGCTCAAATGTCCAGTTGAGTACAATAAAGGAAGATTTCCTGTGATTTTAATGAAGATACCAATGACTCAGCCACATTTGAACAATTTATGAACATCCAACAAGAGGAAGAAGAAGAAATCGAAGAAGACATGACTGTTGAAGTACAGACTCTCAAAAGTATGATCTATCTAAAAAAATCAAAACAGCAGTTAATCCAATAATCAATAGCAATATCAATAATCAATATCAATAATAAGGTAATATCTAGAACTTGACGGGTATTGTTCCCTCAAATTATCCTGAAATTGTCATGATTGTTAGTGGAGTAGGTCTACAGGGAAATCCACGATAAAAAACTCGCAGAGTACACTATATAACTGATGGAAATGTGTGATGATGATGCATATCATGTATAGAATCGCTATATCTCACAAATGGTAACTCTTAGAAAAAAATTATAAGGATCATTTTTGTAGAGAATTTTAGGATCTATAACTTTGGTCTGAGTTTTTTTTTAAGAAAACTCAACGATTTCGAGAAAAATCCAAAAAACCAAAAATTTTGACATTTGACCCCGAATAACTTTTGTAGCACACATCATAGGATCGATGGGATTTTTAAAACTATTTGTAATGGTATAAACCCCAGCTCTCCACCAATATTTCGCTTTCCGGGAATTTTTGTTACTTCAAATGTCTATATATTGACCGGATTATGTATTTTGATCAGTGTTTCATAGGACAGCGTTTGCAAATTCACGATTCACGATAAGATTACGTATATTCGCTGTGAAATAGGTGCATTTTTTTATTGCATATACACAACTGTGGAGTATAATGATTTCAGAAAAGAGCCTCTTTTTCTGAATGCATCCTAAGATTTTTGTTTATATAATATTTTCCATTAGTGATGAAAAAATTACCTATTGAGCCAACATTCAACCTGATAAAAGGATGTAGATGATTTCTACCACACTATTTATCATCTACAACAAATCATAATAAATATGGTTTGACTCACCTCTATATATCATTCCATATGAACACCATTGTCTTGAAGTTTGAATTGCAAAGATCAAAGATGTTTCACTTCGCACGTCCCGAATGAACTTCTAACTGACACTGAACTAAATAGAAAATAGCAGCTTTCGACGAAAGTTAGGGTCGTTCGAAAGTAGGCCATTTTTTGCTTTGCATATATTTAGAAAGTTTCCTCTTTCACATCACCGAAATGAGAAGAGACTTGGGTTGACCTTTAGGCAAATACAGAACTCAAAGCGGTTATAAAATTTTACCTGATGCAAATAGTTGGTGCGAGATTGTCGAAAAGGAAGATTGATATTCGAAGCCCAAAATAGATATTCCTGATTCACTTCTAGATCCATGAGAAGTTGGAAAAAAAATCATAATTCGAAAGTATGGTACTTATAAACCTACATATATATATATATATAGGTACATCATTACTGTAGTATGTATTTTTGCTTTTTTTGACCTGTGTGAAGATTGTAAAAATCATCTTTACCAATAAACTCTCTCTCTAACTCAATCTACTCCACTAATCCAAGAATTTTTTTCTCAGAGCTTCTTGGATTAGAGAAAGTATACAATTTATTTTATTTTAATCGCGTTTTTTAATCACACTTTTCTAAACTAGACGATAAACTAAACTACAGACGATAGCAAATTTTTTGTTTTCGTCAGTGAATTTGTATCGAAAAAATAGATCTAGGGTGCGACCTAAATTTTTTCGTATCTCCTATGGTTACCCAGTAAACATCGGAATTTGACCACCATGTACAGACTCATAAATTATGAGACATTGTCAGAGGCATTGTTTTTCTATCCATAATGGCTTGCAACTTTCCGTCATATTCATATTGAATATCCTTCTTATGCATTTCTTCTGTATTGTGAAATTTGAGTTGTACTGCTAGAGCCCCAGAATATGATACCATATTGAATGCGTGACTGTACGGGGTGTCCCAAATTAGCAGGCCAACATGGGGAACTCGGGAATGGTCAGATATACAGGGTCGGTTAATTTAGGAAAAAGTTGTGTCTTTATATGCGCAACAATATGCCCCAAAGAAATATTTGAAAAAGATGTTGGTTTTTGAGATATTCAAAAAAAAAACAAATTTTAGATTTTTCATTATTTTTTATTGGATTCATTTTAATAGATACCAAGAAAGGATCACACTTTCTCACAGCTAATTTTCATGCTCTATAACTTGACATTATAGAATTTGTAATACGACATTTCGTAAAAAAAACGCGGAACAACTCTTGATCTCGCTCTTGGTTGAGTTTTAAATATCAAACCAATAAGCAAAATCTTATGATTTCTTAGCCATGACATGCATAGCTATACGTGACTATTTTCCATTTCTGTCAGATTCATGATATATATTCAAAAATAATTTATTGTATCAAATACTTCATATCACTTATCAATGCCTTTCCCATGCTTTCTCACATGCATGAATAATAATTGATCGATCTGATGGTTGGAAGAGAACGAAAAAAAAAAAAATATCTTTTTCCATGTTGGTTCTATAATGATGTCATTATAAAACGACGCAAATTGTATCTGAATAAGTAGCCTCTGTTACTAATCGATGATGTTTCTATTATTTATCGATATTGAATCCATTTCTTTCAATAAAATAATTCGAATTAATGCAAAATAGAAAAAAATTGTATGTTACACACGTTTTATAAGACACGTTGTCGCACTTGTTCACTTGGAAACAACGCGTGCGACAAAATATAGCGTCTTATAAAACTTGTATCAAAATATACTATCTCGTCTACGAATTTATGAAATAGTTACAAAATAGACAGATAACACTGATGGAATGATATACGAGCATGAAATGGCAAGACTGAATTTCCATGAATTTCCAATTATGGGATTCTATAGGCAGACTTTCCACCATCAGACCTCCATAAGCATTCCATCAACATCACAAAATTTGATGGCCAAAATGAAATTGAGCAAGCTTTTAGTCCTTATTCGGTTATTTACGTAATCAGGTAATAATCCCATTGGTATTTGCCGAATATTTACCTGTAATATTATGCTGAGCTAATATCCACAATTACCTTTTGTCATGATCGATAATAGCATGATGAACACGAGTTGATGTTCCAAGCTGGGCCAAGCTTTCCAGTTTATTGACTCCCAGCTCTTGATTTACAACTACTGTGGCTGTTATTGGCTCGTTTTGCTAGTTGCTCTGTTTATTTACTTTAACAACCTGCTTCACGGAGATAAATGATTGCTGCTAGTCAGAAAATTGCTTTGGTGGAAATACCTATAATTGAAACAACAACCAATCGGAACTCGCAAGTGATTGGTACATCAGGTGTATATTGCGAATCTAGAATTTCCATCAAAGTGAATGTAAGTAGAGGTTATATCTCATTGAAACATTGAAATTAGTTATACGAATCCTCTTTACAATCCGAAAAGAGCGAGGCAGAAAATCCAATAAACATGAATGTTGTGCGTATTCAAGTAGGTATAACAAAAGCGCTCATATGTATACCAATATTCGTCACCTTAAGACAAATTCAATAAACTTTATTTGTCTGTATAAAAGGTACCCTATTCTTCAAAAAAAACGAGATTCATGGTTGACTTTCATTCAAGTGTAAAAATAAATCTATTAGTGTTATAACATGATGCTCAGCTGATATTATTAATAAAATAATAAAAAAGTACCATTTGGCCCAATCCGTCTAATCAAATTTGATCCTATACACCAGTATTCGTCATAAAAGTGTCTGAATATCAGTCAATATGTTGAATGATGAGTTATTCCAAAGAAGCATTCATAACATTTCATTTTTCGTTCACAGAATAAGCAATACAATAATTTTTCGAAACCTTTGATATATTGTTTGCACAAATTGCACTCATCAAATATAATATTTATAGTCTGTATCAATACCATCTATCTGAAAAATCATATTGAATCAACTGAACAATAATTTTCCTTTCTCTGTCTTTCCTCATCGCCAAATTTAACATCCTTTTTTTCTTGCAATTGCTTCTCTCTTCCTTTTGTTTTTTCCATTTCATTTCAAATTTGTCCTGTTTCTTTTCCGAGACGTACCCACCTACTGTTGATTTGCGTAGTTATAGACGGCCAAAATAAAGATTTTTATAAGATTGTTCGGAAGTACTTCATTATTTTAGGTTCCATCAACAAAGCTTCTGGTGGTGACTGATGAATGTATGTTGTTGTGAACTAAACAATATATTTCCTGATGATGGATTTGCCTTCGCTATCACCACTTTCTTTCTACAGCCAATCTATTGGTATCTATATAGATTAATGAAAAATCTGTATTCGTCAGTTGTTGGTCCCTATATAATCGTCATAGCGATTCAAAACTTTTCCCTATATATACACTGTGTCCATCAAGATAAGAATGAACAGCATGGGGATATCGGAAACGGTAAGTGATACGGGGTCGATTAAATTAGAGAAAAGTGGCGCATTTATGTGCCTAATAATATGACGTTTAGAAATTTTTAATATTCCAAGTAGTTTCGGAGATATCCGAGAAAAACCGAAATTTAAGAATTTCGTTTTATTTTTTCCTAGCTTTATTTTTAAAGGAAATGTAAAATAAATAGCACTTCGCCATTGCACTTTCTAAGGAATACACGATAACATAAGCAGAATTTTTCTGCGACGTTTCGTCTTTTAGAAAACATCATCAACTTTGTATTTTTAAGTAGGTAAAGTATACGACTCCATTTTTCATCGTTAATACAGCAATGTATCACACAATATGATTTCGGAACAATTTCTCGCGCAAAATGTAATTTTCTGTTCTGTTGTCATAATAATACTGTAGTTTATTGGTAGAATTTTTGACATATTACCGTTCCTACTCTTACATCTCGTTACCTACCTAATTTGTGTTAAAAATGGAAAACGACAGCTTTTCGAATACTGAAAAGTTTGATATGTTGTCATGTTACATTTTGTGCCAAAGAAATTGTGTTGATGCTGAACGTGCGTACTCTAATAAGTATCCAGAAAGGCGACAACCTGGTAAATCAATATTTAGACGCCTACTATCTAAAATTGAAGAAAAAAGAATTAAGTAATCACTAAATTACATTTTGTGCGAGAAATGGTTCCGAAATCATATTGTGTGATACATTGCTGTATTAACAATGAAAAATGGAGTCGTATACAGGGTATACTTCAGTTTCGGCCCATCATATAAAAATACAAAGTTGATGATGTTTCCTAAAAGACGAAACGTCGCAGAAAAATTATGCTTATGTTATCGTGTATATAGTCCTTAAAAAATGGCCATGGCGAAGTGCTATTTGTTTCAAATTTCCTTTGAAAATAAAGCTATAGGAGAAAATAAAAACGGAATTCTCAAATTTCGGTTTTTCTCGGATATCTCCGAAACTACTTGGAATATTAAAA
The DNA here is from genome assembly GCA_029955515.1 of Chrysomela aeneicollis. Classification (NCBI taxonomy): domain Eukaryota; kingdom Metazoa; phylum Arthropoda; class Insecta; order Coleoptera; family Chrysomelidae; genus Chrysomela; species Chrysomela aeneicollis. Next base: position 29,839,418 of record JARUHQ010000002.1, read on the forward strand.
CTTTCTAAATGTCATATTATTAGGCACATAAATGCGCTACTTTTCTCTAATTTAATCGACCCCGTATCATTTACCGTTTCCGATATCCCCATGCTGTTCATTCTTATCTTGGACACTGTATATATATACACAAACTACACATAAAACACTATATGATGAATACTGCTCCTCAGGAACCTCAGATTTTTATGAAACGATATCATGCAGCAGTTTACTTATTGAAGTAATAATATGGAATTCAATTCGATACTCAACTCAAAAATTTATTCGCCCCCAAAACCGTCAGTGATGGTGACGAATACTGGGACGTATAACGCAGTTTCGAAATCTAATAATTTTCAAATTTTTACCAAAAATTTTCGATAGAAATAGACTCTTTGAATACCAAACATCACATTAGATCCATAACAACTCATCTTCATACTCTCAGTGATTGTACCTATGTGCGAGTACAAATATTTCATCTCCCATGCATAACAAAATTCACTAAGAAATCATGTGAAATCTTCAATCCCCCTGTGTGACTTTCAACCACGTGTGCTTTTTCCAAGTGCTTGCTTTTTGACGTGGTCGTTGGAAAAACAGCTTAAATACGTATAGATGTGTAAAAACTCGAAGAAATATATATAGCTCTTATCTAATCTTATTGTGACTGAAAAATGTTGAGAAATATTCAGGTAGTTGCAAGAAATGTGAATGGAACTAACGCTGAAAACGCCTGCTTTTATGTTGTTATTAAAAACCCTATAAAATATCTGACAGGAGCACATAAAAACCTCCTAAAATGGCGTGCATATGTCTAGAGCCGACTTTGAAAATTTCACCGTTCCTTCAGTGTAACGACCCTTAGCAAGGGCTATTTAACTCTATAGCATGGTGGAGGGACAATTAAAAATATATAGCTGATGTAGGAGGGATTTAACACTTTATAGTTTTCGTCTCCACATCAGGATATTTTATAAATCAGTTGTGCTTGTGACTCTACAAAGTTTAGTGCAAAATCATCGAGTGTGTTTAGCTGTGGACATAAAAACAAGTTGAAAACAAGTTCCAAAGGATGCCAGTAAGTACTTTTATTATAGGTATGTTAACTGCATCAGGATGATAATATACTTAGTCATATCCTATAGGTAACTATACTTATGATGTTTTTTCTATGGAAGGATACTGATTGGTGTTCTTGGTTATCACGCAACACTTTCAAAAAGTTTGTTTTGCCTATTTGAATTCATTTAGGGAGAACGTTGTCAGTATCAGTGTTTGAGGATAATGAATAATTCAGATTCTATACTATTTCGTTGCCATCAACTCTTCCAATCCAAATCTATCTTCAGGGCTCTCTAACAATGAGTTTTTATGCGTGTTGAATACTTCTCATAATATACTTGATGGAATATGAGAAAAAATAAAATCATACTTAGGTATACCTATATATACGTACCCAAATAGGTAATAATATAAAATCAGTACCTATATATCCATCACATCAGTTGATTAAAATATTAGGTATATACGGTAAGTATACTCATCAAAAATCAGTTCTCCCAGTTTATTATAATAAATTGCTCTAAAACTGAAGGATTTTATCACTATAGGCACAGGTACTTATATAGGCTGATATTTACGTATACCTACCTATCATAAGATTTTGATTAGCCATATTTCTAATATGATGAATTTTTTTCCTCAGGACTAAATGCCTACCAAAACCCATAAAGGTAACTACCTTCTCTACTGATGAATGAAAATCTGAGAAATCATTTCAAAGTAATCATGAAATTCTCATCATCCATTCTGTTTCCATTCTTATTAGTTTCAAATTGGGTTAGGTTAGGACACCCGAACCACCGAACTCCCATCTAGATGCAATTCTTTCGAAACGCAGACATCATCTACATCTAGTAGCGAAACCTGAAAGTAACATTCAGCTGAGAAAATCATAAAATTTTAACTATTCACCATCCAATGGTATTCATCCCTGCCTTCGTGCGTCTCCCTCTTCAACACGAAATAACGATCACTCTGTCCCACTCGAAAAGGCGGGGACAAGATCGGTTGCCATGACGATATCGACCGAATTCGTCCAGTTTATTGGCGGCAGTGTCGTTAGGCTCTCCACGTGACTTCTAACAATCATGGCTGAACCGTCGCTACAGTGGTTCTCATCATATGATTCAGGCAAGACTTACGTTCAACGTTGTCTCTCTTTTACACATTGCACAAGGTCAGGGTAGCCGTTATAACTGTATTTTTTCGTACTTCTGTCGGACGATGATTGCATATCTTCAGAAGCTCCTTCACCATTATATACATATTCGATTCAAAGGAATCTCAGTAATAATAACAAATTTCAACTAGAATTCATTTCGGGATGAGGGTTCCTATTTAGGTGCCTATGTAAGTGAAAATTATGGCAATTTGGTTTCAGACGAGACGTTATATTTCCCTCTCCAGCAATAATGTTGTTTAGTTCTGGGTTTCGCCGCAATGTCTAATAGCAGCACACTTCAGTATTTGACTAGATAGGAGACAACACACATCCGAGTCGAACTAACCTAGAGGTAGGATCTGGGGTGGGGCAGATAATTATAATTGATTCAAGAGCTGTGGCTCTCTCTGTTCCGTTATTGATGAATGATTTATCATCACTAGACAGGTAATAGACATATAATATTGTGAGTATGACAAAACTAGCAACTGATAGGTACATTGGATGTACCTATAGGTAAGTTGAATTCCTATATCTTTCATAGAGATTATTGATAGGTATACCTAATATGACCTCATGTGAAAGTTGAAACCTAATTTTCATTATCCTGAATTTCGTTTAAATTTCAGTCAACATTGAGGATTTAAAGTGAATGAAAGAAGGGAATACTACCTGTTGGGAATTGTTTTACAATGAAACAAAGATAAATGAAACGTTTATTCATTGAAACCAAAATTCAGTTTGGGAACCTATATAGGTACCCACTCAACTGTAAAATCGATTGAAAATTCACTCAGATATAAGTACAGAGGTTGTATAGATAATGTTATTTTCATCCCATGTAGTTCAGTGAAGTGAACCTGTAAAAAAAAGAGATTTGTTGTTAGTGATAGACACCTTGTCAGTTTGAGCCAATCTGAACTGCCTGATTGGAACCAGAATTAATAGGTCACATGATTATCTCCAATGAGCATCGAACCATGGACTTATCTTTGTAGAAAGATTTTTTAATTTGAAATAATAAGTCTATTTTCAGTATGGCAACATAAAAACTTTTCGCCTTCTTTTTGTACCTATATATGACGGTGTTCTCATATATTATATACCACCTATATGACGCAATCAAAATAGGTACCTAAATACCTACATGTTTCCATTTTGAGGGAATCCAAGTGAAAGGAATTAATTGTTAGCATTGTAAACCACATTCACTGACGTGCGGGTTTAGGGAAATAATTCGATATTCAAACCTAGTTAGGTGATAAATTAAGTAGGTACTTATATCGATTGATATAAATAGGTATACCTACTTATATCCTCCATACCTATATCTGTGAAGGAAGAAGATCAAAGAAAATGTTTCAATCAGTACCTATTTTGATGTGTTGCATTCGTCTTAAAATTGTGAATATCAATCATTTCGCACTCCTATATGAACAAGAGGTCAGTGTTGATTATATCTACCTATTTATATATCTTACTTCTCATCCTCTGATGGAAAAACTATTATAAGTATAGGTAATTCATTCATCTGAGGTTGTTCAGAAAATAATTTTCCGACGGAAAGTGCGGTGTACCTAAGAATTTCTTCGTGATGAAACTTCCTATATCCCGATACTATAGGTACAGTCGTTAAAATATTTGCTTCATTTGTTTTCATTGAACCATAAGAGATATAGGTAATAAAGTAGGTAGATACCTTAAATGATCTTTTTTTATACCTACTTATTGAGGAATGACTACAATTAGGTGTATAGCTGAAAAAAAAAACGATTCATTTCATTCGCACACTTTCCAAATATTTTCTTCTGTTCTTACAGCATTCCATAATTTTTCACCGTTTGTCATCGAAAATGGTCTCAGCATTTCTGGACCAAAATGTTTGCAGCGAAGTATTCTTTTAGGTCATTATTTTGTCTTTTCAATACCTATATATCGCATCTTTCAAATAGGTATCCATCAAATATGCACAGAAGAATAAGGGACCAAAATAAGACTTGTTTTCAAATAAACATGTTTCCTAAAATGTACACCTTTCGAGCTCAGAGATGTCACTCTTTGATTTGCCAATTATTCTGATGAGGGGTCTTGTCGCAACTTCCTTGGCGAAAGGCTCATTAAAGCCTTTTCGCCTTCCTTCAACCTGAAGGCACTTTCCAGAGAGATTTCATTTCATCCGTTTCTCAGCGTTGAACCTATATCAGTCGAAGTTTACAGAATTATGTAAATTTTGCTATAGGCTAGTACCTACATATACTGGAAAACATTTAATGGCCACACATGTTTGCTCTCGACGAACAAGTCTATATTTCCATCCAATGAATTGTTTCCATATAATGAGAACGATGATGCCACAACACAAGCTTGCTTAGGTGGTATCTTCTTCTCTAAAAACTTGTATCCCCAGCTGCTATATTATGTTTGTAACTAATATTACGTTCAGGCTACTCGATTATATTTATAACTGATTCATTTTCTATTGTGCTCCCGTGCTCTGTCATATTAACTGAATATAGTTATTTATGTATTAAGGGTATTATGAGGGCCTTAATTACCGATGGCAAAGTTTGCGTCCCGAGGGCCTCTGGCCCGAGGGACAGCAATTGTCAGAGGTTATTAAGGCTCTATAATTCCCGTGGTACATAGATAATTTTATTTTTGACCGATTTTCATAACAATATGTCCGTATTTAGAACGCAATAAATGTTTAAATTCATAACCTTTCTGGTATATTTGAATTAGGTAGCGTTGATTGTAGCATTGTTGGTTGTTGCTAGGTTGTCGCTATGTTACATGTTTATAAGCAAACTTTCTTTATCAATCAATGTTTTTCCGTTAAAAACGTGTTTATTTTTTACCACAAATCGACGATCTTTTTCTGATATAATGGAGGATATTATAAAAAAAGCGGAAAAAGCAAGACAATCACTACTTCCATCGAAAAGTGAAGCCTTATATCAAAAAGAATACAACTTATATCTGAAGTGGCTGACACAGAGAAATGTTATGTCAAAAGATGCCAACGAAACTGTCTTTCTGGCATATTTTCAAGAACTGGTAAAGTATTTTCAGTATTTTCTGGTAGATTTGGTAATAATTGTATATTTATTCGTTGCAGTCAGAAACGTTTAGCCCAAATTCGTTATGGACTAAATGGTCAATGCTCAAATCGATGGTGACCATATATGAGAAAAGAGATATCACCAAGTTTAACGAACTAGAGGCTTTTTTGAAACGGAAAAGTAAGGGGTATAAGCCGAAAAAGTCTGCTGTCTTATCTCCTAAAGATGTCATCAAATTTCTAAAGGACGCCCCTAATGAAATTCATTTATTGCATAAGGTAATTTTTTTCTGATAATTTTCTTTTTCGTTTGTTTATTTCGTTTTATTTGATATAGGTTGTTCTAATTATGGGTTATTTTGGAGGATGCAGAACTCAGGAACTTCTAAATATGAGTATAGCAGATATAGAGGACCGGGATACTGTTATGGTAGTGAACGTACCGGAAAGTAAAACTGGTGTATCGAAGAAATTTACAGTTGTGGATGAAAAAGAGTTCTCTGCTTTGCCTTTATTGAGACTTTATATGTCCTTGCGTCCTGAAGGTACAAAACGATTTTTTTTGAGCTTCCGACAAAATAAATGTACAACTCAGCCAATTGGAAAGAATATGTTTGGCAAAATTCCCAGCAAAATCGCAATGTATTTAGGATTGCCAAACCCACTAACCTATACGGGACATTGCCTTCGTCGCACTTCTGCTACTGCCCTAGCCAATGCAGGAGCAACTATGACAAACTTAAAAAGACACGGAGGTTGGAGAAGTTCCACGGTGGCAGAGGGGTATCTGGAGGACAGTATTGAATTGAGAAATAAAACGGCGTGTATGCTGTCTACTTTGCCATCAGAAGAGGCAGGCACCTCGACTGTAGTGAACAGCAACAGCACCACCCATAAAAAAGAAGAAATTGTTTCCAGCGGCGGAAGTAATTTTCAGGGAACATTTGAAAATTGTACATTTATTATTTGTAATGACGTGAATAAGGAAAATATGTCTTAGTTTTCATTACATATAAACGTTTATAAGCATTTCTTGTATCATTTTCACCTGTAAAAGGTAAGAGGGAGTTTTTGAACCTTAATATCCCAAGGGAGTTATGACCCTCATTATAGATATCGTAACTATGACGATATAAGCTTATAATGTCACTGTCAGAAATAAAATTACTAACTCACTTACTTACTATATACTGTGCTTTAGGTACCTAGGTATATACAATGATTTCAAGCGGGCTTTGAAGAGTCCACACAAGGGTTCTCAGATAAGTATAAGAGCAGCATTCATGAAAACCCTGATGGTGCTTTGGAATATTAGATTGCCCTGGGCGATGTATTAGGCTAACACAACCCTACTTCAAACTCGCTGAATGCTCCGAACCAGTAAAAAACGCAAATTGATCACGATAAAAGCTGAAGCTGCTGGCTGACGTATATTTGCGGGATGAGATGGGAAATGACGGTGTCTGCATTACGATCCTCTCTCACCTATATATGCGGTGCGCGGTGATATTTCAGACGCTGCACTCCTGAAACTGAAAGCCCTCCATGCTGTGAACAGGTCGACGACTAAACTGTTGTAAAATGAACATATAAAGCAAGCTGTCAGACGAGCAATACTTAGAGAAGTTGTTCATGTGTCACCATCAGCTGTCGGTCTCGTAGTCTGATGGGTGTCTGTTCGCGTGACTTGTGTTTGTACTTTAATCTATGTGGTCGGTCTCCTTCCTTTCCGAAGTGGTTTATAGGTTTGGTGCAGTGCAGTTGCAATCCAGGTTAGGGCTTCCTATACACTGATAAAAATAGGTGAAAAAAAAAACAGTATATTATCTGTAAAATAATGCAGAATATTTACTGGATTTTCGCAGAATCCAGTAATTTCACCTGAAATAGGTATTTTTCCCATGTAATATAGTACTTCTCTGGTATTTATTATGTTTTTATTGTTTTACCACTTAAATTTCAGGTCCTTACTGAATAATCAATTGTAATACTGTCATTTCCCTTTGTGAATCCCAATTACACTGCTTTTTTCCTTGGGAATAACGTAAAACTGCAAGAGTTAAGTAAAATTCAGGTACCTATACTTGAATTATGCACGTGACGTCAACGCCTATGCCCGCGCCACAAATGGATAACCTCAAACCTCAAAAAAAATTACTTGGTGCGTCGGTGACACGGTGACCAGTGTGTGTGTAAATGTTCATGTCAGTTGTCAGTTCCAAGTGTTTTTTTAAGGTTAAACAATTTCATTCATATAACTGTAGATCTAAACACAGTAACCAATATGTTCACGTGTAGGACTTGTAATTAAAATTGTTTGATTATAGAATAATATATAACAAACATCAGTATTTGCATAGACAAAATGGAGGAGCAGAATTCCCGTGCTTATATATCAATTGTTAAGTAGTTTTAACAAATTAGAGAATTATTTGTTTTTGTTAGTTATTGCTGTGTGATGAGCCTCTTATTTTCATTTATCATCAGTATAAATGAGAAGTTTAGATTTTTCATTTTTGTTTTCTTAGTGTTACATAATGTTATGTATAAATGTGAGCATCGTCAGAATGACTAATGTATTATACGACATTTTATTTTTGTTTGTTATGTTGAATAAATGTTTTCTTTGGAATTGACATTTTTATTACAAACATCTCAACCTTTCAAATATAGAATTAACAGTACAAAAGTACACTGCACTGTAAAATGTACCTATCATTATGTAATAAACCAATGAAAAAGTACCTGATGGTAAAAAAAAGAGCTAAATCACATGTGAAAAGTCCTATAGAATAAATCCAGAATAATGAAAATAACTAGGTGAAAATAAAATATATTCACCTGAAAATCGCAAAGTTATAAAGCAGTTTATATTATGTATTATTACACAAAATAAGTAAAATTACCATGTGAAAATACCGAATATTTACCTAAGAATCGTTAAGTAATAAAGCAGTATATATTATGTATTATTATTACAGTATAGGGACTGTAAATGCATTTTACAGATTAGACTGTAAAATTCCGGTGAATAACGTTGGTCATAAAATAACCAACGTTATTTACCGGACTTTTACATATCTGTTCTTATAGTGTATATACATCAGAACTGCGTATCGAGCTTATTAGGGTTTCTTTTTTGTGGTCACTGACGTGCTAATATTCTTAGGCAAATTTTTGAAATACAAGCTGCTAAAGCTTCAAGAATTTTTTCAATGATAAATTTGGTACGACCCTAGAAGAATAAATCACCAATGCATGCTTATTCTTGAAGTAAACATTATTTTTCATTGCTTTCTGAACAAGTCTGGTCGTTTGTCGTGGTATTGTTTTTTAAAATAATTCATTTAGAACCATACTTGAGAAAACAATGTGAGCATGTAGTTTGCCATTTGAATACCTACCTATTAAATGGTCCATTCCATTTTCTGACTGATAGAACTGTGAAAATTCGAAGAATTTTAGAGGCTTCTGATGCTTGTCAACGAATCATTCCCAAAATCTAAATTTATGACGAATCAAGCTTTCATGGTATCCAGAGATAACGATATCAATAAAAAAATAATGAAGTTGAGTTATTTATATACCTATCTGGCGGAACGTAGAATTCAAAACTTGATAATGTTATCATCTTCTATAAGTTGAAAAGTGTATCTGAAGATATTCAATATATTTCCATGAATCTACTCAAATAATGAGATGAAAAATAAGAAAGGTGCAATGTATGTTTAGTTTTTCCCGGATCCAATTTCAGACAACATGAAAGCATATATACAAAAGGTTTAGAAAAACGAAAACTTTGTTCTTCATTTTCGCTTCACCAAGTTGCTTGTCCAGTCAAAAATGTCAAATGTGATGTCACAGCTCCGTATAGTGTTCTGATGATATTTTTCTGATGTATTGACTGAGTCAATAATGAACGTGCGTTCCATTCGAATGACCTGTAGAATATATAGGTAACCTTTTGGAATCATCATCATCAGGTATATATACGGTATTCAGCCTATTCATCATCCACATCATCTGAAAATAAAAAAAATAAATTACCAATCACCATGGGTATTTCTACTGAAAACTGAATTAAAAAAAAACGTAAATTTTTAGTTCACAGCTATAATTATGATTGCCATCTGATTATATTTTTTTATTAACATAAACATAAGAATGAAGTAATTAAAATATCGAACCATTATTGTTACAGCAAATAATGAATTGTGCCCGCTTCAATAATTTCAAAACCTGTGTGAAAAAGGCCAACACCAATTTTCATACTCTCCTCCCAAAACTCATACCAGTCTAATTTCAATTGTCAGGGTTAAAAATACGTTCTGTTCTATTCATGCAGTTGGTGAAACTTCTAAAGGGTGATAATTTTTCTTGGGAATTTCTGATCTATATTATATAGGGAAATAATCTATAATAATTATATCCTGTACCAATATAGATACAGTTGTTATTTTAAATTATTGGAAGGATGATTGAAAATTCCATGTTTTTCTTGAACGCACTGATGCAGGTGAAACGAGCACATTTTTTGGGAGATTTCACAAACATTAGCATCGTTAACAGATCGCAAGAATAGTCATTTCAATTTAAAAAATAAATTACCATGGAAATATTTGTTTTCTTCATCTTAGTCGAGACTAAACAATATTGTTTTTTCCAACTTTATTGCTTCAATGCATATAGGTACTTTGGACCAGTCTCTGTGATGAAAATAATAATGTTTTTTATAATCTCAAACTTCATCTTCTCTGACAATGTTTATCACAATAGGTAGGTACCTTATACTCATCCAGTTTTAGGAGTTGCCATGCATGCATAGGTCACATGAAATACATTTGATGATGGTCATTCATCCATCTCTATGGCAAATTTCACATTTATCATATACAGCGTGATTTACGTAGGCCGTGCGTTAGAAGTTTTTCAACTTGCAGTTGGACTAGAAACTTGAAATTTGGTATGCTGTCATAATTGATCATGTGCGTTCTACCTCAAATGTTTTTAGTCCTACAGTTATACAGGGTATGCCAAAAGTCAGTACCAACTTTCTTATTTTAAATGGAAACCTAATGTTTTTTTGTCATGGTTCGATTGGCCTTCTGATTATGACTTTAGACAACCTAAGTTATGTTTACTTATCTATCACAGTTTTTGAGATATGTCCATTTTTCTGAAAAAAATTACGGCTGTAGTAGTTTACGAAAACACGTGTAGCCCGCAAACTGTTCAAAGTTAGGAAACCAAATTTATGGAGCAGTTAGCTGGTAGTCCAGGCTAACACCTGATGTCCCATCGACGGTCCCATTTTGTACCATATGGGCGCAGGCGATTTTTGAATGTCGCAATATAAAATTGTCAAAAACTCAATTTTTTCAAATGGCACCTACCATTTTTTTTAACCATTCGAAAGAAAATTGAATTTTAGGATGAGTTATTTCAGCATTCCCTATACCCAAGTTCCACCTCTATCGAGTTATTCAATAAAAATCAAGAAATGCCTTATCTTGCAGAATGATTATGTGTGTATGCCATGGAAACAAAAGAAAATTGTAATAATTTAATCAAAAATATTGAACAATATTGACAGAACTCTAGCGTAAATGTTCAATATTCAAAATGGTAGGTGCCATTTGAGAGTTTTTGACAATTTTATATTGCGACATTCAAAAATCGCCTGCGCCCATATGGTACAAAATGGGACCGTCGATGGGACATCAGGTGTTAGCCTGGACTACCAGCTAACTGCTCCATAAATTTGGTTTCCTAATTTTGAACAGTTTGCGGGCTACACGTGTAAGCTACTACAGCCGTAATTTTTTTCGGAAAAATGGACATATCTCAAAAACTGTGATGGATAAGTAAACATAACTTAGGTTGTCTAAAGTCATAATCAGAAGGCCAATCGAACCATGACAAAAAAAACATTAGGTTTCCATTTAAAATAAGAAAGTTGGTACTGACTTTTGGCATACCCTGTATAACTGTAGGACTAAAAACATTTGAGGTAGAACGCACATGATCAATTATGACAGCATACCAAATTTCAAGTTTCTAGTCCAACTGCAAGTTGAAAAACTTCTAATGCACGGCCTACGTAAATCACGCTGTATACAACCATTCGTTCAATGAATAATTGTCCATTTTCCAATTTTATTCTCTGTATGAAAAAATAATGATTTTTGATAATCCCAAACTTCATCTGCTGTGAGAATTTTTTTCAGATTAGTTTGGTACCTATACTCATCATCAAGTTTTAGGAGTTGCAATGCATCATGCATGAGTCACATGACGTTCACTGAAATTGTCCATTGCCATCACATCCCACTTCTGACATGTTTATTCGTCTTGAAGAAAAGAAACTTCCACAGAGAACTTTGCGCAAAAATAAGAGTATATAGGTACTTACGCGATCAGGATTCTGTATCGCGAATTCCAAATCAATTTGGCCGAGAACCAATAACATATTCGTATGCAAATCCGCGTAATGTCCCCGACTGCATCAGCAATAACGCGACAAGTCTTAATTATCGCCGACAATATTCCCGAGAATTATGCTCTTTAATTAACATAAATTCGAAGACTTTATTGCAAATCCTAAGTAAGAATATAGCGACGTTTGGTCCCGACCGTCTCGATTCCAATGCAAATTTCGATAGATCTGGACGGAATCGTTGAACAAGACGGGAAAAATACATTTCCATTATCTGATTTGCAGAAGTTGGCAGAGCAATGGTGCATAAAGTAGATATCAAAATGGCAACGAGTCGGTCGCTGGAATTACTGAGATGTCCAAGATTCCTCCTTTAATTTTCTCGGGCTGTTTTTATTGGCTTGCTTGGCTCGGACATGATGATATGTTAATCGGGAGCTTTCAGGTGATTTATTTCTCGAATAAACCCGCGTGAATACTAAACAGCAAATTATAATATTCCACAGACTGTTACTATATGCAAAGCAACATTGTTATGTATGAATATACTTTTACTTAATTCATATTCTCATTAAATTTTGGTATAACTAACGAACACTCAAGAAGAATGCCATGTAACAGCTTTTTACCACCTCTCACCGTCATTAGATCCTGAAGTTAGTATCGATAGAGTTGGTAATTCTGGAAAATATGCCCCACTTTTTTTCTTCTGATTATCTTCGACATTGTTAATACGTATCATTTTTTCTATTGCACATTTCCAAATAGTTTCCTTGATGGTATAAAATGATCATTTGATAAGCCGTCATTTTGTATTGAAAAATCAAATCATCAAATCAATACTTATTATCAAGAATCACAATTTCAAATAAGTGAAAGAAAATATCCCACCATGTGTGAATACACACATAAAAACTGTATTTTTCTATTTTCGATTAAGTCGAATGTCTCCTGAATTGTTAAGCTATATAGTGAATGAGATAAAAGCTGAAATAACCACTTATTTTCTATTGATATGTTTATATTACATATGCTACAACAAAAAGTTGATATATTAGGTATGTATCGATTAGAATACATCAAAACCCACATATACATAGTAACTAATTCATAATAGCTCTAAATCACATCATTTCCTGAAATTTTCCCATTATCTACCTAATTATAAAATCAAATTCGATTCACTCATTAAATTTAAACGCTGATGGTTGTTTTACATTCAACTTTGTATTTTACCGCCATCACTATTGAAGTGTCAATAAATCAATTTCCTGAATAATCACATGATCATAAAAGTTATGCAGTACACACTCAAGGTCATCAATTTTCCATGCATTAATTCGTGAAAATTATGATTCATCTAACGGAAGGGAGAGACAGTATATTAGATGATTATAGCATTCTTCTCAAGTTTGATATATTACCAATTGACTTGGCCGTTACTTGATGAAAATCCATAGTTATTGTAAACAAACGAAAAACGATAAGATTTTCACGATAAATATATTTATATATATTTTTCACAACATGTTTCGCTAACACTGTAGCTTCATCAGGTATAAGTAAGTACACTAAACTAACTACTACGATAACAACCATATTTGTACCTAATTACACAGATATAACAATATTTGTACCTGTTTATCCTCTATATATTGCGGTGAATTACAAAAATGAAATGAATATCTAATTAAGCTATTTTTAGGAAAAACAAATTCAACAAAGGAGAATTATTCAAATCTAATTGGTCATTAAGCAAAAGATTTGAATTCTTGAGTCTATTAATTTCGAGTGTTTATAAATAGTTAAGTTTCACTCCTTTGTTTTCAACATGTAATATTTTGAATTCTTCATCAAAATCGTGATTTTCTTCTAAAAGGTGGTTGAAATATGTTGAATTTGTTTTCCTATTCACATAACTCATGTGATGCTCATATAATAATACTTTGGGAAAGTTTATCAAAAATAATAAGGAAATAGTTTCTAAATATGAAAAATCAGGAGTATATAGACTGAATTGTGGAACTTGCCCGAAGGTATACATTGGTCAGACTGGGAGAACTTTCAAAAATCGCATCCATTAGCACCACATGAGTTATGTGAATATAGGAAAACAAATTCAACATATTCCAACCACCTTTTAGAAGAAAATCACGATTTTGATGAAGAATTCAAAATATTACATGTTGAAAACAAAGGAGTGAAACTTAACTATTTAGAAACACTCGAAATTAATAGACTGAAGAATTCAAATCTTTTGCTAAATGACCAATTAGATTTGAATAATTCTCCTTTGTTGAATTTGTTTTCCTAAAAATAGCTTAATTAGATATTTATTTTATTTTTGTTATTTACCGCAATAAAAAGAGGATAAACATTCTTTAATCCCTACAGGTACAAATATTGTTATAACTGTGTAATTAGGTATAAATATGGTTGTTATCGTAGTAGTTAGTTTAGTGTACTTATACCTGATGAAGCTACAATGTTAGCGAAACATGTTGTGAAAAATATATGTATAAATATATTTATCGTGAAAATCTTATCGTTTTTCGTTTGTTTACAATTTGATATATTATATACGTTTGAGAATTGGAGATGAAGTTTCTATAATAATAATTATTATAAGTATAGGTATGTGTATACCTATTTGGATTTTTATGAAGAATATTTTTTGCATATCAACCTAATATTTTCTTTCTTAACATGTCCTTTCATGATAGGATTCGAAGGTCTTTTCGACCTATATTAACGGAGTGGGTGATGGTCTTCAACTTTGAATAATGTTCAGTAATGGCGGGATGAACTACCCCCATATAATATAGAAACCGGAATGGCTGCATTCTCACACAATAGCAATAATAGCAGAGGGAGAACAGTTTCTCGGATTCCACATTGTTTGTGATTGTCAATGATTTGGCCCTGCCCTTGACAGGACTCCTGTGTGGAAGTTGGCTAGTTTCAATAATCTGTTCGTGCAAGGCAGTTCCGTTATTCGGAAATTCAGTTTTTGGTGTTATAGTTCCACTGTGGAAAATTGCAGAAATATAGATACTGATGTGACCAAGAATGTGACTTTTTGACGTTCAACCTCATATATAACAACTATATCTGGGTGAAGGTAATTTTGACAATAATCTCAAATGACATGATGAAATTGATGATTCTCGTAAAGATCCCTGGAATAACAATGAAGATCTTAAAACAACTAAGTATGCATATACGAGTAGGCACAGTAACCACAATAGATGTGAATAGGTCGCAGAATAGAAGAGGCTATTGAAGACTATCTCCGGATACTTGATCTGCTAGATTTTCTGACTATAATACTATACCAACTATACCTACTTTCTCGCAAACGAATGCAAGACCCTCGATGTAGTGGGTGTGCCTTATTCCCTATCCAATTTACCGCTCTGTTTGTTAAACATCAACACACTTCTCCAATTAGGATACTTTGTTCTGATGATCAACAAAGGTGGCGATCGTACACTGGTCCTGTAACTGGTGTTTCAACAGTGGATTTCTCTTGGTTACTGGGGTTGTAATTCATTTTCGGAATGGGCGTCAATAGTAATTTTCTCAATGTCAATAATGATATCAAGCTGGAATCTACGAAACCGCTCCTTTGTTCAACATTTTTATAAGTAAACGATATAATTGATGTATGGAAGTTATTGGACTTATTACATTATACAGGGAGGGCCAATGGAAACTTTCCACCCTAATTTGTGGGAGTTCAAATCAACATCTTAAAAAACGCTCGAATACGTCGATATTTGATTTTAGGGGGAACTAATTTTCAGTTTTTTTCACCCCCGTATATTTTACCTGTGAATCTTGAAAATATTATAATTCTCTTCAATCTCTTCTGGAATTGATGAAATTCTATAGGAAATAACAGCATCGACATTCTCAATCCAATTGCTGTTTTTTCTCAATTATTGACTTATACAAAATATTTTCAATTCATCTGAGTTTGGAGGAGTCTTATAAAATAAAGAATATGTCAATGGATGTCCCAAATTATTATGTCCAGAATGTCCCTCGTCATCAAAACTATCTGAAGATTATGTTTGTCTATTTTATGGAACAGCGTGCGGAAACTTCAGATTTTCCACATAAGCTTCTACTGCATTTTTATTATTTCCGCAGTTTTTTTTATTTTTTCCAAATAAACCACGTTTTTGATTGCGTTCGAGAAAATCAGTTTATTAAATTTAAAAAGTCATAAAAATGTGCACGCAGTTGTGTTGTGTTGTATATATAGTAATAGTGAAATTAATGTTTTTTAATTAGGCAATATTGGCAAACTTGAAATGATTGGTTTCATTGATTAATGTATTTGGATTTTCCCACAGCAATTATTTGGTCCCAAAAAAGCAGTGTTTTTCGAATAAAAAGACATTATTATTTACAAATAATTGTAATATTATATTGTCGCTTCAATCTGAAACCATGAATCTCATAGGAATAGATGAGGCTGATAGGTACTTGATGACCATCCATAATTGAACACTAAACTGATGTAATAAATACACTACCAGATTTTTACTAAT
Organism: Chrysomela aeneicollis; assembly: GCA_029955515.1. Lineage (NCBI taxonomy): Eukaryota > Metazoa > Arthropoda > Insecta > Coleoptera > Chrysomelidae > Chrysomela > Chrysomela aeneicollis. The sequence goes on from JARUHQ010000002.1 coordinate 29,855,683, forward strand.
TGAGGTTCCTAAACCTCGACAAGTGTGTCGCTATACTATAGCTTCTTGTGTGAAAAGTGGAGACTGATCTCAGAAACCAACCTTATCATATAATAATTTACAATAGTAGTTAGTTCAATACTTCACCAAAAGACTTGGACTTTTGATTTTGGAAAGTGAAAATTGGATTTCACTTCCCTGTTGTCTGTTTCATGTCTTCAGCTTCACTTCCCATTGGATTTCTTATTTTGGAAAGTGAAAATTAGATGCCACTTCTCTGTTGTTTGTTTTATGGAAAGTGACTCTTCAGCTTCACTTCTCATTGGACTTCCGATTTTGGGAATTGAAAGGCGAATTTTGCTTTCCATGTAACAAGATTATCAGTTTTATAGCATGGATGCACAGACCAGGGCCCGCGACCGGCCAGCAAAATTTTTTAAGAAATTTATCACTAGTTAGTATGCTTTGTATGTTGTTGCTAGGTACGTCTTACTGCAGCATTCTCGAATAAATTTTGTATCGTTGAGGCCGTTGAGTGAGATGCTGGTTCGAAATGGAACAATACATTTCGACATTTTTCGGGCTCCTCAGGCATTATTTCGAGTGATGCAACTAACCCTGTCCCCATATGCACAGGCAGCCATGCATTCCGTCAATTATCGTTTCATTTGTTTCCAGGTGACGTGACGTGTGGAACAATGCGCCACACAGCTGAACTCGACGCCGAGTGTAGTGCAGTGCGCGCAGCGCGTCGCGACGCCGATCCATGCCGTCGGCGTCGTCGTGTCTGGTGCCGGCGTCGCCGCCGCCGCCGCCTCGACAGGGCGTCGTCCGCGTCGGACGGAGGGGAAAGAGAGGGGGAAAGCGTCGGGACGTATGTATTTATTTGTTTTGATCTCTCGATGTTTGTTTGTTGAGTGTTAAATTTGCTGAATTTTGATGAATGTCGATATGCGCAATCGCTTCCGCATCAAAGCAAACCCTGAAAGACGTCGAACGGTTCCGTTCGTCTTTTCGTTTTTGGCGGGAAAGTTGAAAAAATTCAAAAGTACGTCTCGAAACACTTTTGAAAAAATATTGAAAAATGTAATACAAGAAAGTTCGAAGGAATGACATTTCATAGCTTCTCTATTTCTCAGACCATTCTCACCTAATGAGTTGTTCAATTTGCCTAATGACAGGATAAAAAAAAACATCTGCAGGTCCAGATGAAATACCTACTTTATTGTCTTAAAAAGAGTCATTACATTTTCATAAAATCTATCCTTTGTAACATGTAAATTTACCACAACCCTCAAGAAGGGAAAATTATTTTCTATACGTAAGAAAACAGTCCCCATTACCTGGAAAATTATAGACCTATTACAATTTTCAGTATGTTCTCAAAAGTTTTCGAATATGGATTCTTGGACAGGCTGATGAATTTTCTCAATGAGCACAATATTTTGACAAACAGCCAGCACGGGTTTCGACCTGGGAAATCAACAACCAGTGCAATCTATGATTTTTATGACAATCTGTCAAACTGTATAAAACGAGGAGAGGCCCCAGTGTGCATTTTCTGTGACCTAAGTCGGGCAAAGTTGTCTAACTATGGAATTAGAAGTATTTGTTTGGAATGGTTAGAATCATTTATTAAATATCGTTTTCACTATGTGAGTCTGAACCATATTGAAAACAATGAATCCGGAATATTACATCTGCCAATACCGATATTAATATAGGTGTTCCCCAAGGCTCTGTCTTCTTTTCATTTTATGTATTAATGAAATCACAAATTCATTTCCGCATATTAAAATAACTATTTAAGCTGATGACACTTCTTTACTGATATCAAACAAAAACGAAATAGAATTGAAAGAAACCTGCCAAAACTGTTTTCCTGGTTCAATCAAATATCTATTAATCTATTTTAATACAGAAAAGACTAACATTGTGAGATTTCATACTCATCAGAGAGAACTGGTTGATGCAGAGATAATTTTGAATAACACACCTTTGTCTATGAATAACACGTATAAATTCCTAGGAATATATGTGGACTCACATTTAGATTGGAAAGAACATTGCAATCACCTGATTTCCAAACTGTCGTCTATTCACTATGTGTTCAGATATCTCAAAGATTTTTTGATAAATTTATATTACGCACAAGTGGAGAGTCGACTGTCAATTTGGCAACTGTCAAATAACGTCTTCGTTTCTAAAAAAAAAATAACGGTGTATTGCTGGTGTAAAAAAGGACTATTCATGTCGAAAAATCCTCAAAAGATTTGATGATCTGACCTGTACAGGTCTCTATTTCGAAATTCGAAATTGATGAAACAGTTCATCAATAAATAATCATGCGGGGTGATTTAGGTACTGATTTAGGTACATTAGTCGATGAAAGATTAGAAAAATAGATCTTATTTTGTTCATGACGTCTTGAAAGAGATTGCATCATAGGTACCTATACCTACTGAATGTATCAATATTCCAATGATGTTCCTATTATATTGTTATGAAGGAAGTACTGCTGAAAAAATGATTAAAACATTAACGATTATCATAATTGAATACATTTTATCGGACAAAAGGCGGATTTATGCACACCGCTTTTTCATTAATCTGTCATTTCTGGATCACTATAGTTTTCACTATAGAGATGTTGGAACTCAGTGTTCACTTTTCACCATTTATGCACACAAATTAACTCTTATCTTTCATTAACTAATCTTTGAAAGAGAACCAACTCTCATATTTTAATGACAAATAAAGTAAATATGTCATATGCGCTGGCGCGATCCGTCAAACGGGTATAATGTCTTATTGTTTTTTACCAAAAACTTGGGAAAATGATATCGAACAACAAGTACCTGCAATATGTTTATTAATATCAGAATGTAAGAGTCGATGTATGAAAGGAATATATATTTTTGTATGACAAATCGCAGAAGAACCACTGAACTCGTTGCACACTAGATGATGGTCGTGCATAAAAGTGTAGAAATCCTTGAAGAAAAATATAGTCTAATGACAGTGAAAGAAAGCAACAAATTAATGAAAAAGCGTTGTGCATAAATCCGTCTAAAAAGTTAGGCAACTCATAATATACGAATTGTATAAATACCCTTGCCGTATTTAGTGAATATTTATATACTTATTTTTTTAATGAGACTGCATGTGGTCCCGGTTCATCATTGATTGAATGATACAAGTAGGTATACTTGTTTGGTTATCATGAACAATGGAGTAGGTATCATTTTCTTCACTAGGTATTCGAATATTCATAATTATTGCCACTAAATCAGAGTTGGTAATGGAGAGCATGATAGTGGATTTTGTATCAGTATTCAAAGTGTCTCTAATTTTAGAATGCTTGTATGACATACAAACAGCGGAATTTAAATAATTGTCGTCTTTCATGTTTATTTACGGAGAGCCATCTGATGCAACCTCATCATTGCTCGCTGTCAATGAAATTGTAGAAGCATTTTCTTGAGTGTTCTAAAATTATTATCATTGCATATTTCTAGTTATTTTTGTTTTTCATTTTTTTATACTTAGTAGGTTTTGTAGAACAAAAAAATAGACAATTTCGACTATAGGAGAGATATTTATTATTAGGTAGGTATACTGTCTGTATCATAGTCAACGAAAAATTCTACACTTATCATTTTGACAACGTTATTATTACATATTTTCACTGTATAGCATAGATATCACGTTCCATCTTACTTTGAACGTTGAATTTCTTATTTTAATTCAGGATAATCTAACATCTAACATTTTTTGTAGCTTGTTCAAAATCCGTACGAATTAAGACCACCTCGTTTTAAAACAGACTCCCACGCTGTACCTATATCGAGTTTGTTTATACCCTCATGTCTCATGTATCTTCGGTATATATCAGCTCATCTTCTTGATCCTTCTCGACGTTTAATTAAGAAAACAAAACAAAGTGACGACGACATAAAGTCTTAGTTATTAGCCGAATCAACATGGCTGAAACGTCTAGCATCAGTTAGACTAGAGGAACCTCTATATACACATCAGGGTGTTTCTCAATATAGGATGCCAAAGATATGAACAATTTTCTTTCTCAAAACTTTACCACCCTGTAGTTTAGAAGTTATATAAGACTATCAAGAAATAACTTGTATGGGCACAGTTCAACTCAAAAAGTAGAAAACTAAATGGTTCTTCTGGAAACCTCCTTATAGCTCCTACTGAGATTCTTGTAAAAACGCATTCTTCAAAATTAGCGGACCGAGTTTTAACTTCGATGTATAATTTTGCTACTTTATTCTCATAGAATATAGGTACTGTTCTCAAATCGTAGAAAACGAAATCGTGAAAAGTATTTTTCTACATAGAGAAACACTGAATCAATGGGGGTACCCTTGGAACTTTTCCGAATTTTTCAAACCGCCATAACTTCCCATCAACGAATCATTTCCCTTATTTTTCTTCATAGAATGCAGTTTTCCCAAGCACCCAAAATTTGCAGGTTGTACTTCCTCTTGACATATTTATTCCTATCACTATGTTTTGATAAAAATATGCACTATCTTCACCAAAAAATCAAGATTTAAGATTCCAAATACCTATATAAACTACGCAACACTAATTACGTCGTACCCCGAAATTTTGCGCCTGTTGAGATTTGAATAACTTTTTTCTTCTTTGAACAATTCGAATTCTGTTTGCACTGTTCGCTAGCTCAGTCCTTCAGCTATAATCTCGTACTTCTTCGATACATAAGGTTATTTCCATAAAATTGCTACAGGATGTTTCTTGGAACTGTGCAAAATTTCGAAATTTTCAAAAGGATCCCAAATGAAGAAAAACAGTTTTTTTTCAACTTTAACAGCAGAGGCATGAAGATTATCTCATTACCTTTGGCCATTTCCAAAATTGTCTTCTCATCACTTTTCTTTACAGAGTGATCTCAAAAAATCAATTTTTTGGTTTTGCAGTCATAACTTTTTTCCTCTTCAACCGATTTTCAAAATTTCAGGATCATTTTGAAGCTGAAACGTTAGATGAACAGACATGATGATTAGAATTGACTAAAGATAAATATTGAAGATCAAGGGTTTCTGCAAAGGTGACCCAAATCTAAATCCCCCTCGAAATCCCGTTTAAAACAGAAAAATATCCAAAACGTTGTTTGATCGAAACGAAAATATCACCACCAAAAATACTGATGAAAAATTTTTTACCCCCTCCCCCCCAAAAATTTTTTTGCGGGTAAAATTTTTGCTGGTCAAACGGTTAGATATATCGGTAAACATATTTCACCTGACCCCCACATCGGGATCGGATATTGAAAAAAAATAAAATTATTTCGCCCCCCTTGCCCCCTTGGGGTACTTTGGGTACGAAAGAAGGGGAAGGAGATTTTTGTGATTTTTTTACATATAATTTTCGTGAGTTTCGTACAAAACTACTAAGAATCGCCCAAACTCGAGTTCTCCAAGTATCATAGTTTGATGTACAGGGCGAAAAAAAGTTATTTTTCAGAATCGAGACAAGCGGTACCCATAGCTGTGTTCAGCGGAAAAAGTTGATCAAAGAGATAAAAAAATTTGTTTCATAGGCGTACGTATAACATTTTTTTTTGGGTCTAAAAAATTAAATTCTTTGAAAAAAATCCAAAACATGATGGAAGACTTTGTATAGGGGGTGAGAAGGTTACCCTAAAATTTTGTTGTATTCAGAATTTTTTTTTTATTTTAAATTTTTTTAATGTCATCTTCAGAAAAGAAAGACATACGAATAGTTTTTTTTGTCCTGGTCTTTATTTTCACGAGAACGTAATTTTCAACCTGTCTTGTCAGTCACTCATTATGATTTTTGTTACGTTGGTTACGGACCATGAATTTTTTTTGGGCTGATTTTTTTTTTCTAGAACATGGCGTTTCATTTCGATTTTCTCACGCACAATTTTTGACTACTGACTGAAAGAAAAAAAGATCTGGATGTGTCCAGAATGGAAGATCCTTCCGAAAACAAGTTGATTTTCATTTAATTCTCCTCCCAGTCGGGATTTACCGAGTGTTTCAGATTTGGGTCACCTTTGAGGAAACCCTAGATTCTGAATGTTCATCTTGAGTAAATTCTGATCTTTAAATCTTCTCATATGAGGTTTCAGCTTCAACACGAGCCTGAGATTTTGAAAATCGGTTGAAAAGGAAAAAAGTTATGACTGCAAAACCAAAAAATTGATTTTTTGAGATCACTCTGTAAAGAAAAGTGATAAGAAGACAATTTTGGAAATGGTCAAAGGTAATGAGATAATCTTAATGCCTCTGATGTTAAAGTTGAAAAAAACTGTTTTTCTTCATTTGGGATCCTTTTGAAAATTTCGAAATTTTGCACAGTTCCAAAAAACATCCTGTAGCAATTTTATGGAAATAACCTCATGTATCAAAGAAGTACGAGATTATAGCTGAAGGACTGAGCTAGCGAACAGTGCAAACAGAATTCGAATTGTTCAAAGAAGAAAAAAGTTATTCAAATTTAAACAGGGGCAAAATTTCGGGGTGCGACGTAATTAGTGTTGCGTAGTTTAGTTTAGATAGAGAGACTGGATAAAATTCTTGAAGTATTTACCTATGCCTATTATTATTTGATTCAAAATCTACCAAACAAGAAACAAGTAACGTTTCAATAGGACATCAGACAGCATGATGTGAATACAAATGGGCCTCAAAATCAAATCATCCAATGACAATAGTTTGTATACCTATACAGTTAACATTCATTGGGCAGAATTCTATTGTGAATACTTCCCCTAACCATTCAAGTTAACATCTACAGCATGTTAAATTTGGGAAATTATTATGTTCTAATTCTTCTAATTATTTGAATAATTATATTTGGAGGAGATAAAAAATAGTTCTACATACTCGCCTTCTTATTGGTAAGAAGATACACAAATTATTACCATCACAAATGATTCGATGAAAATAAAATCTTAAATAAACTGCAGTAGACGTCAGGCACTAACACTAAACATATGTTCATAATGTATTCAACATAACTAATGAGAAAAATGTATCTTAGCTTTTCGAATCATATGTTCATATGCATATGCGCTGTGTATATGATTTATAATAAGTTTCTGATGGCTTCCATGATATCTGGTTGGACGAACTGAAGAGAGTTCTTATTTCACATCATTAAATGTTGTCATTGATATTCATCTGCCGTTTTGTAATGGCGGATATAAAAAACGTGTTTATTATATAGAGACGGACAGAAAATCTAATCAAATAATACTAATATTATCCGGGATAACGTGAGATTACCTGGCAATATTTCTTAATTTTCGAGTGCAGGTTGAGTAGACTCAAGTATTCATCTGTTCCTTGTGGGTCAGCCATCAGGAGTTGACTATGCCTTTGGTAAAAATCTCGTTGTCACTTCTTGCTGCAGGTATTCAGGAACTAGTTCTGAAATATGAATTTTAAATTTAAATGTTTTGAAGAAATTTATTGCTGCTGAAATCTTCAGAGGAATTAATTTCATCTGATGGATCATGTTCACTATACATCTTCCCTCCTTTCCTCCATAAATGATGGAAGAACAAACTGAGACATATTGTTTTTGTCAGCAATGAAAATATTTCAAAATATAGATCCAGTAAAAGAAATATTTCAAATGATATTTCAATAAGTAGTTATTCATCTTAATATACTTAATACAATATTTTTAATGTTTCACTCTATCCCCGCAACAAATCATTAAGTGACAACAATTCCAAAGGTTCTCCTGTTTTGATGTGGCACCATAGTTTCATGACACCCAGTATATGACAAAATCGTGTACTTTCGTGCACTCGCCATCTTTCAATAAATAAGCTTATTTGGATTCTATCAGGCTCCCCATTTCTATCCTTCCGTCATCCTGGGATCATTTGATCCGATCCGGGTCGGGTAAATTATGTTCCTTATAAACACGTGGATCGATTCCTGTCGTCCCTCTTAAGGTGAGTTCCCAACGCAGCGTTTTTGCTACTCGCGTCACGCGTCATGCACTCTGATTGGTGAAGCGGAATTCAAAATTGCTGTGCTCTTTTTGTTTATTCTGATTGTTCCCAATGAAAGAATTGACTGCGGTTGAAGAAATGAAATGATGGAGGCATAATAAAACGAAAGCGAAGAAAATTATTAGTTTATTTCCTAGGAAAACGTAGAAGACAGGGGAAAATACGTTTCATGCTGATGGGTTATATGCTGCCTAAAGCGGGATTCACAACCAAACTTTTTGCGTTTTGCTTTTTACGTACCGCCTTCTGATTGGTGAAGCAGAATCTGGAATCTAACTGACGCAAAAATCTGAATATTCTCAGCATTTTGCGTTGCGTATTGAGTAACGCGAAATGTAAGGTTATGTGGTGTTCTGGTGGAGTTTCATTGACATATTGGTACTGCAGATTTTGCTTCACCAATCGGAAGACGAAACGTAAAAAGCAAAACGCAAAAAGTTTGGTTGTGAATCCCGCTTAATCCACAATAATACTGCAATTATTTGAAAATCTCAATAATATGATTCAGGATAACAGCAATCATTTTACTCACTCTCAAGATATCCTCATGCTCTTGTTCCTCCATTTCAAATGAATAAATAACCTAACCAATGCCAGCAGCGACTTAGCGACGCAAGAAAGTTGAACATTTTCGCTTCAATATTATCTGAATACCGCTTCACCAATCAGAGTGCATGAAGCGCGACGCGAGAAGCAAAAACGCTGCGTTGGGAACTCACCTTTATTCCGAGGATATTCCAACTTTACCCTAGTTCAGCCATCTCAGCCTTGAGGTCATCACTGATTATTGGATTTGTGTCTGTATAAGAGGGATGAGGCCGCGTGCTTCAATATTTATATACCTGTCTTTTCAGGCATCTCTTCGTGATGAGTTTTCTCTGTCTATCGGTATAACGAATGAATTTTGGTTTTAGCAGTTGATTGATATCAGCAAAATTAGCGTCAATTGCCGTATCAGCTGCTCAATATATAGAAATTAACATAATCAATTAGTTGTTGGTGTCCTATAACAGAAAAGAGTCCTGATGGGGCAAAATTATTGGTACGAAAAAACAATAGAAGAGTGCCTTAGTCATCTATCCATATGGATAAGTATACAAAGGCAAAAAAGGTATTCATTCCACACTTATATTGTTATCCATAAATAATCAACAACACAATTATGATGTTATCAAACATAAAATACTATATTCAGTAAGTATACCTAAGTAATAAGTATATACAAAGTAGATTAAAGTCTATTGCAAAAGCCATAATTATTATTTTTCAAATATGAACTATGTTACATTCGAAATTCTTTTCTTGTTTTTTTCTTTTAGGTCTTGGAAATTAAAAGAAAATAAATCAAATATCCCTATACATATATGTAGTGAAGATAGAAAACATAGCTCCAGACTTCAGAATTTTCCCACTCAATATGAAAAAACAGTCAATAATTTATCATATTCGTAACAGATTATTGCGCATTCTAGATGTCAAAGTGAAATTTAATTATGAATTATTTGACATTTTCCCTCGTGTTAAACCTCGTCTAAATACGTAGGATGAGAAACTTATATTTACTGAATTAGATATTACAACACAACTCTATCTTTATCTGGAAATGTTTCAATAATTTTTCCATTAAAATTTAAATATTCATTGTTTGTGTAGGAATTAAAAGCATTTTTAAGGAGCTACCTACCTATCCATAGTGGACAATAATCACACCCGCATGCATGGTCTTCTTAGTACCTATCTAAATATCTTCAGGACAGAACTAATTCATGCTCTGATATTACGATGTCTCTATTTGCTATAAAAATCCATGCTATAAGCAAATAATGTAGTCTTCTTTGCCACATGGCAACGTTTGGAAACAAGCAACATTCCGACATTCAGTTCGAAACTTATAGTACGGGAGATATATACATGAAATTTCGCAAGGAATTTTATACCGAATATACCTACGTATAAAAACTTATATACTTACATAGTAATGATTGTTTTATTTCGTTCAGAATGGTTGTATAACTACCAGAAGAACAGAACATTGGAGAAGTTGTTCCTGAACCTTGATGGACCGTTAGAGGTAGGTACACAACTTTACTTTTATTGTTGATAATTCATCCCCACAAAATTGTGAAGATGACTTTGAGTAGTGTACCTAGGAGGCTACCATCTCAAGATGGCAGCCATAAACGCGGAAAATTCAAATTCTACTGACTAATCCAAAATGGCCGCCAAGGGACAGCTGTCAACTGTCATATGTCATCTGTCAAGTCAAATGTCATCTGTCAACTGTCAAATGTCATATGTTCCTCCACTTTGAGATCATTATTGCTGGTATTTGGTCTGTGCGAAAATTACTCTTTCAAATACGAATATCACCTCCTGTTAGGGTTGCCACCCGTCCTGCATTTCGCAGGACGTCCTGAATTTGAGGTACTTTGTCCTGCGTCCTGTCCAGATCACTTGCAGGACGCCAAATACGAGAATTATAAGATATATACAGGTACAAGTTCAAGTATACCCAAATGACTGAGTAAAGTTGGGGTTATTCCTATTTTTTTTTTGGTCTAGTCTGTTTATTTTGACTGAAAACTGTATCAGTTTGAAATGATTATTTAGATGAAAAAAATTGTGGAAATCATCCATTTTTCGAAGTGGTCCAGGAGTTTTCCTTACTTGATTATTTAGTTGTTTTATACATCCTTCAGAGTTTAATATCCATATGATATGGTTGTCTTATATTTGAAAAAAATCTATTTTGGTTGTATAATGAAGTCATTATGTAACACAAATGCGTATCGAAATAGCTTCTGTTTCTATACGCATTTTTTATTATTCGGCGGTTGGTACAATCAAATACTGTCAAATGGAAGTCATCAGAAGAGTTAGGCCCAGATACTCCTGAGCGATTTTTGATTTGGTGATACTAGAAGTGAAAAGCTCATGTATTTATTGGTAAATGTTAATTCAGAGTGTGCGATTTTATTTGAATTGACCAATAAAAACAATAACAACATTGCATTTTCCATTGCTGGTGTCTCAAAAATCAAAACCGCTAAACAGTAAACTGTGCTTTACCCTTGTGCGTCAGATTTTAAATTTTTCTATTTTATCATTGTAACCAATCAAGGATGTTTCTGTTATTTATCGATATCAAATCCAATTTTTTTGAAAATACTTCAATATAATAAAAAATAGAAAAAATTATAAATGACACGTTTTATCGCTTCGCTCGTCGTACTCCAAACAACGCGTGCGACAAAATAGTGTCTTATAAAACTTGATAATATACTTTTATTGAATAGTACATTGTTTACCGGGTAGGAAAAGCTTAACATTCCTGGGCGACTGTGAAGATTGCTAAGTCGAGGCGCAAGCCGAGACTTAGCAACACAGAGTCCAGGAATGTGGCTTTTCCTACGAGGTAAACATACTATTTTTCCGCAAATCGTTTAAAATTCGACAGATATATCAATATCTGTCGAATTTTAAACGATTTGATTTAAAAAAAAAAACGCGATAATTTTATTCCCAAATAAATGGGGCTTTGAAATTCCTAATAAAATTACTTGGGCTACTATGGAAACGTATTGAGGTTGAATTGTCAAACTTGACGCTTATAAATTTAATTGCTGGTGTTCTCGAAAGTAAAATGATAAGTGATGATGAAATTTCCATTCCTGGGACTCCTCCAGAGCTGGTTGAGGCAGTGAATACTGCTTCATTAGAATTATTGCCAAAGAAATCAAGAGAAAAGTACGAAATGGATTATCGCATGAGTAAAAATACGAGTTCTTTCTCAGAAAATGTTGTAATGGCATACTTAAATATAACAAATTGATCTTGAAAATGTATTCAGCAATGACTTGATGTTTTCAAAATATAAATTAATTCCTTATATAAGCAATGTGTTTTCAATCATTTATGTAGAACACTAACAACTGTACGGAAATATCATTTCCTTACAGTAAGGAAATGACATTTCCTCACAGTAAGGAAGTCCTGACTTTTTCTTCAAGAAATTTTGACAGGAATGTCAAAATTTCCTAGCAATTTGCGGAAAATTATATTTGTCCTCTTTTTTCAGTGATTGTCCTGCATTTTCGACTGCTTTGTCCTGAAAATCAGAAATTCAAAGGTGCATGGCAACTTTACCTCCTGTACTATAAGACAAGCAATGCTTATGCCTTGCTTATCTTCTTGAATGGAACATTTTATCCGCCGCATTGGACTGTTGCCACACCCCATCAGACCATCATGGCGACTGTTCGGTCTGTATATCGGGATTGTCTGGCCATTTCAGGCCACTCTCTTGTCATTGCCACATGCATTAAGAGGTTTTTTTAATCAGCTTAAAAGGATTCGAACGGAAAAACACCTAAATGAATTTACTGATTACGTAAATCTCTACAATTTAAATCGACCGAACGAGTAAACCTGCGCTTTCTTATCCTACTTATACCGTCCACCGAGAAAAGTGAGAAAAATGGTTGGTAGTTATTACTACAAAATGGATTCAACCAATTTCGCACGCCATTCTAATGATGAACAATAATCACTGCGGTTCGAATTTTTCAAATTTATCAATTTGTTCCTCGCAAATGATCCCTTCATATTTATTATTCAACCTATCTATATATATATATATATATATATATTTTATTCACATAGAGTTTATCATTTATATTGTGAAAAAATGCAGGATAGGTTCCTTATTCATCATTTGAAATAAGATAATATTTCCGGAGTTCCAGAGATCCTTGAATTTCGAAATATAGGATCAAAGTTTTCAAATGAAAAAAGGATTTCATCAATTTACAGAAAAAGCTTTCCTTCGATTTTCTTTGAACTATCGTAGGTTTATATATACCTACTATAAGTAGGTACTTATAAGCTCCTATGAAAAAATATCACTTTTCCTTTCAAAGTATTTTGTTTTCACAATTGGGTACCTACCTAATTCGAAAATAAACTACGCAACACTAATTACGACGCACCCCGAAATTTTGCCCCTGTTGAAATTTGAATAACTTTTTTCTGATTTGAACAATTCGAATCCTGTTCGCACTGTTCGCTAGCTCAGTCCTTCAGCAATAATCTTGTACTTCTTCGATACATGAGGTTTTTCCAGAAAATTGCTACAAGGTGTTTTTTGAAACTGTGCAAAATTTCGGAATTTTCAAAAGGATTCCAAATGAAGAAAAACAGTTTTTTTTCAACTTCATCAGCAGAGGCATAAAGGGAATCTCATTTACTTGAGCCATCTCCAGAATTGGCTTTTTATCTCTTTTATTTACAGAGTGACCTCAAAAAATCAATTTTTTGGTTTTGCAGTCATAACTTTTTTCCTCTTCAACCGATTTTCCAAATCTCAGGATCATTTTGAAGCTGAAACGTTAGATGAACAGACATGAAGATTAGAGTTGACTAAAAATAAATATAAAAGATCAAGGGTTTCTGCAAAGGTGACCCAAATCTAAATCCCCCTCGAAATCCCGATTAAAAAAGAAAAATATCCAAAACGTTGTTTGATCGAAACGAAAAAATCACCACCAAAAATACTGAAAAAAAATTTTTGACCCCCTCCCCCCCAAAATTTTTGCTGTTCAAACGGTTAGATATATATCGGTAAACATATTTCACCTGACCCCCACATCGAGATAACAAAATGAATTCCTTGAGTAAATTCATTCAACACTTTTTGGTAAGTATAGGTATACCTGCTTTTTTTCTTAAAAAAATATTTATTCATCAGAAAACAGGTACGAGAAAAAATCATATTGCCAGAATTTTTATTTTGAATTTTTATTTTGAACTGCTTGATGTTGAGAAATATTCTATTTTGAAGAATACAGTGCGGTACGAATTATTTTTTCATACGATTTTGCGAATTAATTTATATCTACAACTTTATAAGTACGTACATAAAGAAAATATTCAATATATAAGTATACCCGAGGGTATCGAATGACGTTTCATATGTTAAAAAAAATCATAGTAGGTACCTACAGCTGTCCTACAGGTGTCTCTAGCATTTTTTCTTTCATAATCCAGGCTAATTAATGTTGGTATATGTATTTAAAAATATACATGATTCTTTTAAAAGCCAACTCAGTGAGTTCTTGGCATCCTCATGTCACTACTCGCTTAGAGAATTTTTAAATTGAATTTATGTTATTTGTTAATTCAATATTTTGTTCATTTGACTATTCCTATATGGTATCTGTTACTGTCGAAAGGAAAATAATTTTTTTTTTATGATGGATACATTAGAAGAAAAATATTTCAGTGCCACATAATACCTATGGCAGTCAAAAATCAATTGAAATATTCAATTTTTTTAATTGATGTATAGCTATCAATCATTTCGAAATCGAATTCAATTCTTCAAATGCAAGAGCATCAGTGCTTTCGTCATCATAACATGACGACATTAGATGGTGATGTGTTGATGTGAAACATAAAACTCTCGACTCCTAACGATTTTAGGTCATTAACTTCGACATAAAACTACGAATAGGAAAAACGAGTGCACTCCAAGGTTTCAAGTTCAATAAAATGTAGGTCAGTAGCGTGAAGTTCTTTCGAGACAATATTGGGTACCCATTCGAGATTTTTTTTATTTCGCTCCACATATAGGATTTTTTCATGAGTTATAGGTATGTTCATTCCAGAAAATATTCTTTATAGTTTCTATATCCTGATTTTTCCGTGTAATCACAAAACAGCCTATATACAATATTTTTTCTCTTTGGTTATATAATGAAGTCATTATGTAACGCAAAGAAAAAAAATTAAAACATACTTGGAAAATTTCGAGGAGATGTACTTTTTCTCTACCCACCAACTATAAAAAAATGAACTCTCAACTAAGGTTTTAACTATCTCCTGAATCCAAAGACATATCGTTTTAACCACCCTTTGTTTCCAATTTCTTGTGATTTCTCCATCATGTTCTCTTTTTTTCATTCAATCAATAGAACAAATTAAGATAAATCGGTTGAACATGTTCATACAAGTTCAATTAAACGATTGCAACGCCGCATGAAATGTTGAATTTTCTCCCATCCCAGCTTCAGCTAATATGCATCAGAGTTCATTCGCAGCAAACTGGGAAAGATAACCTCAAGTCAATTACGCTAACCCAGAATTTATATTCAGAGAGCAAAAATAGTGGCAGCGCACTGCCGTCAAATAGACTACAGTGAATTAAACTCTGAAAGTGAGCCAGTTTCAGTTGAGTTTCCTAAATTTAATTTGCGTCTTGGCTCTCTCGTAGACGTAATGTTTGTCATTCTTGCACTCTAAACTTGGTCTCATGGAAAGCGTTTAATTTTGTTTTGGTTTTATTTGAAAGGTTGGCTGGATCTCTTCGTTGCAGGGCCGTATTTGGGCCAAGAGAGTGAATTAGATGATGAATTCAGTATATATCAGGCAAACAAACTGTTTCTTTTCTATTTCTGGATTCTTCAGTTTAGCTTCTACTCTATATTAAAACATGACTCAACATTTCTAAACTTGGGCGATGTTCTTGTGTGATTCATTATAGTAAATCGCTCATTGATTTTCCCTCAGTTATCTTATGCATGATGGCTCAACAAAAATCTCTGAATGAGGAGGCCATTTTATATTTTGATCTGTTTTTCCACAGGAATAGTTGCATCCGCAAAAACTATCGTACTTATATATAATATACTGAATTCTTCAAAATTTGAGCATTCGTTAAAACATTTTTATTTCCATTACATCCATGATGCATCAGTTTTATGATTTTATCGAACAAATATTGTCTATAGGTCTACATGATTTTTGGTATTTAAAAAGGTACCTGTATCGCTTATGATTTGTTGACGATACACACAAAGACCATATTAAATTTAGAAACATAAAATTTTGTTTTTGTGTAGAAATTTGAAATTTTTCAAATGGCAATTGATACAGATATCTTCCCCAAATTCAATCCCCATCTTTTTGCTGTATAGTTTTCGATATTACTCGCCTCTAATTCATTGGATGTCTACTTATTTAAGTAATGCATCATTTTTCTCCCACTGAAAAATTCTATAGTTTGAAAATATCATTTAACTATTTTTGAATTCGGAAATTACTTTGAAGGAAAATAATAATATGAAAATAATCGTCTTTTTTTAAGTGAAACTCAATGAATGAATTAATTAATTTATCAACTTCAATTGGTTGTATCTTTCTATATTAGGTATACGTATACCGATATCAGTTGATATTGTTTCATAAATATATAACTGAGAAATATAATTTAATGAATCTTTCGTATTTGCTGACTCATTTAAGAATAATGTTGGCCCATGCTAAAATGTTCCCTTCTATCCTCATGATAATAATGCACTTACGATAATATCTGCATATTTCCACATGGCTACTTCAGAAACGTCATCGCAAATAATAGTGGCTAGGCGAATAATTCTGTCCTATGTATATGGCGTCATAAAACCGTGAATTATTTATTTAATTGGGTTAAATTGCAGAAATGGAAGATAGCCGCAGTTTGCTCGGCCGGATCTACAAATTACTCGGATGCATTTTGCATATGAATTGCATGTGGCTTATAATTTATTCGAGTGTTTTATATTCTTGGATCACAGGCATATATACCGCTCCCGTGACTTCATAATGTCATTGTTGTTCCTCAAGGTTTATGTAAAACCTCGAAAAAAACATTAAAAAATCTGCCGAATTTGTGTTTGAGCATCAGGAAGTAAAAAGAGTTTTTTTTTTCATATTAAAGTGGCGATTTTATCTTGTACTTTCTTACTTTTAATGATAGTATGGAGGTCAATGATGTTCAGAAATCTTTGTCGATTTATATTTTATGCAAATAAATTCCCCATTTGATCGCTGAAACATTCTAGAAGAACTTGCCCGAAGGTATGCATTGGTCAGACTGATGGGAGAACTTTCAAAAATCGCATCCATGAACACCACATGAGTTATGTAAATAGAAAAACAAATTCAACATATTCCAACCACCTTTTCGAAGAAAATCACGATTTTGATGAAGAATTCAAAATATTACACGTTGAAAACAAAGGAGTGAAACTTAACTAATCACAAACACTCGAAATTAATAGACTTAAGAATTCAAATATTTTGCTTAATGACCAATTAGATTTAAATAATTCTTACTGCCTTTGTTGAATTTGTT
The DNA here is from genome assembly GCA_029955515.1 of Chrysomela aeneicollis. Taxonomy (NCBI): domain Eukaryota; kingdom Metazoa; phylum Arthropoda; class Insecta; order Coleoptera; family Chrysomelidae; genus Chrysomela; species Chrysomela aeneicollis. Next base: position 29,872,872 of record JARUHQ010000002.1, read on the forward strand.
TTCCTAAAAATAGCTCAATTAGATATTCATTTCATTTTTGTAATTCACCGCAATATAGAGGATAAACAGGTACAAATATTGTTATAACTGTGTAATTAGGTATAAATATGGTTGTTATCGTAGTTAGTTTAGTGTACCTACTTATACCTGATGAAGCTACAGTGTTAGCGAAACCATGTTGTGAAAAAAAATTTATATATCAATATATTTATCGTGAAAATCTTGTCGTTTTTCGTTTGTTTACAATTCTAGAAGAACGTTTGAATTAGCTGAGTTCGTTTTTTATAATGTCGGTACAAAATCAGACAGTAATACTAATTGGAATTCAAGAATCATCAGTTTTATACATGCTTGCAAATTTAGTCACGTGGATAATCATAACTGTGGCGGCACTGATTTGAATGCAATACCATTTCAGTGTACAACTTTTCTGATGGATTTAATTAATGAATTGAACCCACTGTGTTGTTTCTATACATCGACAACCAGACTTCATCAGAAAATCAGAAAGCATTTACCGTCATCTGGTAGAGCTTCTTTAGTTCCTCTATTTTTCTTGCATGATATAGAGACATGTGGATCATGAGATGGTTTCTCTTCACATATAAGAATGTTCATAACTTTTTTTATAGAACGTTGGAAACTGAAGATAAAAATCTCATGCATAACTAGAATAATAGACAATTGGGTATTTTAGAATTTCAGAATTTCCAAGGTTCTTTTCATTTATGTGCCTATACTCACCTATAATTTTTATTGGATATTTTTTTATTCCACTGATCTTTTCATTGAAAAAAGTACTTATGCCAATTTTGATATTCGATTCTGAAGAAACGAATTTACAAAAAACCACGACATCAGGACTTGTATTAAAATTTTTTGATAGAAAGCAAATTCAGATTCAATATAGAACTTCACATTTCCGTCCTTCGATATATTCTGAAATAAGTAAAAATTATGTTCGTAAAAAAAGTAAAAATAGCATTTTAAGTTTGCCCTGTATTTGAGAAGGCGAGAGTCACAGTATATTTTTTTCTCCAGAATATAGTCACTAATTATTCCATTAATTCGACTCATACCTATACCTACCTATATCTCATATAGGAACGGGTATATTCAAAAATATATAAAACAAAATTAAATTTTCGATTCTTAAGTTAAGTTTGAAATTTTCAATTTGGATTCGGAAATTGAGTTGGGGAAATTTGATTTTGCAAATGGAGACATGAAATTTCCAATTCAAAACTTTGAATGTTATTTATTCGATTTCAAACGCGTTCGTCATAAGTTTGGCTACATTATGATAATAAAAAAACATTAATTGATATCCCAGGAAAAACTCAAAATGCGGTTCGTTTCTGCATATATATAGTATGAACTCGCAGATTTAGCGGGAATAAGTAATGCCAAAAAATGAGTCAAATTGACAAGATCGATAAATTTTAGTTAAAACTTCCACATTCCGACTTCAAACTGGGAATTCTATGTTACAATGAAGTTGAAAATGACTACAGCTTCAATTGATACTTCCTCATTTGAAATCAGATTTTTTTATTAGTTTGAAAAAATTGTAAACTCAGTTTGCCAGCTCATCTATAACATTATATAGGGGATGAGCTGAATCCTGCTGATAAGAATATGTCACAAATATAGATCATATCACGTTTTCTTAAAGTTTTCTATTGTTCAAAAAAGCATGAAGATTGGCTATGAGATGCATTTTCTAGTGGTATTACGTAACTTGTTATTGTTACCAATACGCGTGATTTTTTGAAGAATCGTTGCATTCGTGGACATCAAAGAACAAAATGCCTCATGTGAATCCCCGCAATGAAATGTTGTGTTCAGTCCGCCATCCTTTTATTTAATGTTGACCACCCAGATTTTGATGTTCGCGTATCATCGACTATTATTGGACTATCAATGTCATCGCGCTTATTGCCATTTCTCAGATCATGTTGTCAAACGGTTGGATAACTGGGATATTAAAAAATAATGGAATAGGTTATTGAAACAATTCATATTATATCTGACAGTTATAGTTGTTGGATGTTCAATTTGAATATGCCTGAGGCATATCTCATAAATTCGCAGTGGATATCATTAGCTTGGCTGAAAATGTGGAGATTTTTTCGGAGAGACATTCATTTGGAAGGATACATAAGTGATGGATCATTATTTGGATAAAATAATCCTAATAATCCCTTCACGAAGACTTGCAAGGTTGTCATATTCTTTAGTTCAGCTGCATTGTAAACATCCATTCATTTTAAATATGAAAACTATACGACAATCTATAAATCTTTAAAAAATAACAATAAACAGCGAACTCTTAAGGTTTAACATCATTGTTATCACTAAAGATCAATGTCCTGCGGCCTTCAGAAAATCATAAAATTATAGTCTTATACATAAATCATCAGGTGAACATTAAAGACCAATTAATTCAATGTAACAATTTTTTTTCTGACAGACACACTGAAAATGAATTGACTTGTTGATATAGAAATTATAATAGAAGTGTTCAATCTCATTTCAATAATAATAATTCGCATGATCTTTTTAATGGCCTTCTGAGTCACACATGTACCTACAAGAATATCATTTGTATATAAAATGTGACTTTTTCGCACCATTTGTCATTTGAATAATCCAACGCTTGTCACAAAGTGTAATGGAGTTGTGCCGCCGAGAATTCTTAGTGATTAAAATCGATAAAAAATATGACAAATCTCCATGACTGAAACTAATTAATTGACACCAATGATACAAAACTACAAGTCCTGTATATGGCCTGACCTGTTTTCTCACTATTAGACTAGCTAGCATACAAACCGGTCCAATTAATAAATTTATCCAGTTTGACAAGCGTAAAGATCAAAAGTGGGCTCAAATATGTGAAGGAAAGCCAATGACGTCTGAGAAATTTGATATGGGTGGTCGGCAAATACCAAAAGGTATGCTCATGTTCAGAGATTGAATAGCAATATGGTCATCGCTACTCGCAATCATGCTGCAGAACAGAAAAAATATACATATTTTGGCTACCTTCCTTCACATTATATACTAACAGACCAGGGTCGATAATTTTCGAAAACAAAAAAAAATATAGTAGGATGAAACCCATTGGAAAAGAAAGAGAATATAACAAAAATCAAAGGAAAAATAATTTACGGGCGATCTGCGGTCGGGAAGTGGGAAAGGGGGGGGGGGGTTTATGAGTAAAAAACGGTTTATCTTGATTTCCGGCAAAACTACAAGTCCTATTGGGAAAAGTTGAATTGCAAAGTTGTAGGTAATGAAAAGATCTACAACTCTTGTTCCCACACTTTTTTCACATAACCTCAAAATTTATGTTAAAAATTCAAACAACCATGTTTTTCGTTTTTTATTTTTATCTTTTACAAAAAAAAATATTTTTTTCACGAAATTTGGTGAAAAGTTACCTTTTCATGTACCAAACACACTGTAATTTTTTTGGTTTGAAATATGTATTTTTTCATCATATTTTGACTTAATATCGAAAAACCACCCAATCGAAAATTCTCACGTCAAAATATCTGCTTTTTTGAAAAAGTCGGTGGGCTTTTTGTTCGTTGAAATCTCTACTTTCTGCTAGTTTGAGTAGAAATATACATGACTATGGAAAATTTTCTGAGAAAATGCAAAAAACGAAAAAACATTTTGTACAATTTTTAGCTTTTCATTGATTTTTACACATTAATTATTCAAAATTCTCATTCTGCATTAGTTCTTCATCCACAATTTCATCTGAATCATTAAGTTCCTTCTTCTTCTTCCACATTGCTGGAGCAATTTTCAGAACAATGACAATTTGAGCATACATTTGTGCATTTTAAACCATGTTTTCGGCAGCCACGTTTCAAACTGTTACATCCAGTTTCACAACTGCATCAGCAAATAGTTTTGAGCAATATTTCCGGAATTAATTCCTTTTCTGTTAATTTTGCATAGGTCACTCAGTTATATTAAAATTGCAATCAGTAGGCATATACATATATACCTTATCTATAAAAAGAAGATTCCTATTAACTCATTAGGTTGTTAATCATATAGTAGTATATTTCGATTTGAAATTTTTTGTTTATCAATGTAACATAGAATCTTACGTATTCTGAATAATTAATTGTGTAAAAATTCATGGAAAGCTCAAAATTGTACAAAATGATAAAAAAGAATCGTATTCGAGTTTTTTCGTTTTTTGCATTTTCTGAGAAAATGTTCCATAGTCATGTATATTTTTTCTTACACCATCAGAAAGTAGAGATTTCATCGAACAAAAAGCCCACCGACTTTTTCAAAAAAGCAGATATTTTGACGTGAGAGTTTTCGATTGAAAATATATAAGGATGGTTTTTCGATATCAAGTCAAAATATGGTGGTTTCAAACCAAAAAAATTACAGTGTATTTGGGTCATGAAAAGGTGAGTTTTCACCGAATTTTGTGAAAAAAACATTTTTTTTGTAAAAGATAAAAATAAAAAACGAAAAACATAGTTATTTGCATTTTCAACATAAATTTCGAGCTTATGTGAAAAAAGAGCGGAAACAAGAGTTGTAGATCTTTTTATTATCTACAACTTTGCAATTTAACTTTTCTCCATGATAAACCGTTTTTTACCCCTAACCCCACCCCTCTCCCACTTCCCTGTGACTAAATCGCACAGTATGAACTGTGGTATGAACATATCGAATCGGTGGCCATTATTCAAAACTCCTGGATATTGTTTGTAGAGGATAGCACCTTATATATTTATGTATTGTATATTCCTATAGCACCTGAAGCTTTTTATCATCCATTGGAAAATGTTTTGTTACTGTTCATAATTCCATTTGTATTTTATTGCGGTTACATAGGTTTTGAATAGTTTAATTCATCAGTTTCAGGATGGATTTGTACACTTGCAACTATTATTATGATGCATCATGTAAGTATAAACAAACATATCTATACGAACAAGCATCTTCTCGTGGTATAATAATTGTGAGGTATCTTTAAAAATCGGAAAATATTTCATTTCAGTTTTCTGATGAAGAATGGAATTCTGTAAGTACCGTAAATTTTTCGAACGACAATCTATCACTTATGCGCTCTAAATACACAAATAGCTAATTTGAGATTTTACGAGGTATCAAAGTTTTTAAGTACAACTTTTGAGAACCGGTGCATGATGATAATAAAATTCTTTGTTGTTTACTTCACATTGTCCTGATGTTTGTTAATATTATATCATCAAAGTACCTATTCAGAGTTGTTTTTGGCAGAAATAAAACAATGAAAATTTCATATCCACACGTCAAAAGGTCAACACGGTGTTCCCAGAAGTTGCTGAATTATCTTCATCAAAATGGCGACGTTATATAAAGCGGTTCTGTTCGTGACTTGTAGCTAAATGTGGAAATTCGTCCGTTGATATTATATATATATATATATATTTCGCAGAATTCCTTAATTTTCTTCGTCAACCGGTTTCATCAAAATGTCCACTAAAAGGAAGCGGTCGAGTGGTTATTTCTCGAAAGTTCGCTTGGAAATGTCTCATTTTGCTACAGACCGAACTACTTTCATCCAAAGTTTCATTTTATATCTTGAGATATCTGCGTTCCGAGTATAGTTCGTGCTCTTGAATTTTGAACCTTTTGTGCGCGGATTGTATGCCTACAGGGTAGCTCGATAAAAACGAAGCAGAAGGCTGGCAAAAAATACGATAATTTTTTCCTCACAAAAACTCGTAACATACTGAATACATAGAACTATAATCTATAGGAATGTGTGAGAGTAGAAATTAACGACAAAAAACCGTAAGAGTTAGTACACTTTTCTATAACCATCACACACAAAAAGTTTTTGAGAATGCAGTGGGGTCCCTGGAATATTTTTTGCTGTTTCAATCAATAGATATCTGTGATTCTGAGTTGTTACAGAGGAATAAACAATATTACAATTTTCTGACATATGAATATACTTCATAGCTTCATACTTACTTAATTTCCTTTAGGTATTCGACGTTTTTCAAATTTTATTACTTTATATAACTTACTAATTGATGACCAAATTTCGATGAAATTCCGATATACTTATTGAACCGAGACGTCTTGAATATAGGAATGCAGTCAGAGTTTTCTGAAAAAATCGCTGTTATTTTTGTTCGATTTTTGACATCGGAAAACAATAATACTTGAAAGAAGACTCATTCATGAAATTGACTGATCTGGGAGACTTTTAGATTGTCCGTCTGATGGAAAATGAAACGTCAATTTGTTGAAAAATTATATGTTCAATAATGATGATGTTTCCATTTAAAATGGGCCACCCTTTATATTCCATTCGAACGTGAGGTGATAATACGTAAATCTGTTGTTAAGTTAATTAATTGGAGAAATCAGATGGACGACAGCATCCTGTTTGATTCAATCTGTGAATGTGTTTCGCTAATCATGGTTTAGTATCTTGAACAAAAACTCATGTTTTGCGAATAAATTAGTATTCTTATTATATATCTCATACGATCTTGATAAAAGCACAGTTCAGCAAAACAAGACAATAAATCATCGACCTCATGAATGCAGCTACCTTTCTTTGTGCTGAAAACTTCTGAAATTTCGGTATTATACATGGATATCAAGGAATTATTCCACTGCTGTTCCAAAATCCTCAGAACATATTAATTCTGACATAAACATAAAACAAACAATGCAATATGTGGACACTTTGTCCTCTAGAAACGTAATAATGCAAGCATATTCCATATTTGCCCCTTCTCTCTATCGAAGATACGGCGAATCTCTATATAGAGGGGAATAAGGCGATTTGAACTAATTTTTTTGAGTGTACTGTCATCGGCAAAGCTGTGGATAGGATATAGGAAGTCACCTCTAGCCTGATAGCTACATTATATTTCGTCAAAATATTCAGCTTGTTGCCGTTATATTTCCAGATATCCAATTGCACAATTTCGTGCATATAATCGGATATAATCCAATCGAGCCTTGACACCAAACTGTCAATCATTATCCTGTTCAGATAAGAATGACTCTTTAATATTTGCACAGCTCAAGCAATAAGCGTCTTCAAAGTATAAAATCTAGTTTGAAACACATCAGGTAAATTGGGATGTAATACGAGTAAGTAGATCAATATCTCTATAAACATCACGTAGCACTTGAGATTTTATGCATACAATCAGTTCAACGTGTGGGCGTTGCCGAGTATAATATCATGTTTTCTTAAAAACAAAACTACCCACCCGCACACTGTCTATACGGTCTATGCTGTAAATATTTCACCTTGGTTTATTTTTATTTCCGGAAAAATTGAGGCTGCTGCAATGTATTTTGTATGGAATCTGTGTGAGCCCAGCAAAGGTGGAAAAATAACAAAACAAATACTGTTTTATGTATGCTTTTTCCAGCCTAGAATATAACATCGAACATGATAAAGCAGCTTTTTTATGACAATACTGTATTATTAAGACTGTCGGAAAGGCTAAGGTCCGATGGTTACAAATTTTTTCCTACGACCACGTATGAAAACGTCAATAATCACACTGTTTTGTTATTCAGAAAGTAGCTCATATCACCATGGTATTGTTTATTTGAAAGAAAAAAAGCACTAGTGTTGATATGAAAAATATCACAACGGTCGCCTGAATTGATGTAGAAAAAATTAGGTATATTGTGAAGGTACTCACTGTCAATATAAGCGTTCTCAAATCAAATTCATATATTATTTATTGATATTTCTGTCTCGTTTTGAATTATACACCGAGAACTCTTTATCTATTAATTTCAATGTGTCTGATACATAACCTCTGAATTCACTTTAAAACTGGAATCTATACTCTTTGATGGAACTATTTCGATGTTGATGACAGCGGGTGAGATCATTCAAAAGAGTACGGCTACAGTTTTATGCGAACTACATACTTCTATGGTTCTGTATTCCTGGTTGCGTGATTACTGGCGTTAGCAGGTGAATGGTGTCAAGGTTGTTTATGTACGCTGGTGTCAATAAAATTTGTCCAAACTAAACTAACTCAATCAATCAGTAATTCACATAATGAGAAATTGTCGGAGAAGTATTCAAATATCATCTTGAATATGAAAATAAACAGTACTTGATATTGAATCACAACCACCTGAAATTCTAGAGACCGCTCATGTTACATTTTTGACAAGACCTCCCGCGAAATGAAAGTATTCGGAGTCGTAGGAAAAATAGTGTACAAAACTCGTTGGAAAGTGCATTTCCTTCACTCGTTACGTTTCCGCACTCACCGCTACGCGGGTCGTGCTAAACGGCTACTCGTGTGAAATATGTCACTTTCCACACTTGTTGTGTAATATACTATTCCATCACCTGACTGATATCCTTGATGATGTGGATATATGAAAGAAGTCACTATCACGAAAAAACGAGATATTGAAGAATATAATAGAAATTATAGTCGGTATATGTAATTGAAACTCCTTTCTTACGCACACCTGATGGAGCTTTGAAACGAAAATCAAAGTATGTTTCGATTCTATTATGAATTCCACCAAAATAGTATAATTATATCGAAATCAACAAAAAAATCTTTTGAATAGCTTTCCTATGAGTATTCAGAGTAGGGCTCTTCTTCTCTGAATTTCTCTCTCTTTGTACTCTCGATAGTAATGGATTGAAGTCATTGAAGATAATGTTCAATATACCTATCCTTTATTCCACTGTGTGATTGAAATTAAGAATGTCAGTCGAGCCATCCGATAAAGATTTTATACCGCAAGTTCGATAGTATCGTCGTGGTAAATTATTTTGATGCCAAATGGAATTACCGTTGTATAGGTGTTTGAAATAGTAAGTAAGTATGAATAAATATCAAGTGTCTCATAGCTCTTCATAAAATGAAGATAAGAAGATACAAAGATGTAGGTAAACCTACAAAGGATCAATTGATATTGAATATAAATATATAAAGCTGAAGACAAATGACCCTATATATACCTATAGTAGAAGTATGTATCTATAGTAGAAGTATGTACCTTCCAACTATGGCAACTATTCCAATTACAATTTACATCGACACGTCAAAAAAACACAGAAATGCGAGATTGAAATATTTATTTGGATTAGATAATTTAGACAAACTATTGGAATAAAAAAAAATGTATGATAAAAAAGAATATTACAACAAAATATGATATTATACACATTGAAATAGCATCCATGATAAAAATTTGAGTTTGCAAAAGCCCTAACTGTTATGTAGGAATGTCCTTCAAGATAGGTCCATAACTTTTTCTCATTATTTTTTTCAGAATTTTGAAGAACATTGTTGAAGAACATAGGAGAATATTCTAAAAAGGTCGTCCGTCTTGTTTTATCACGATAAAATGAAACAATTACTCATTATACTAGGTACTAATAAAAAATTCCCTATTGGTAAGTTGAAGAAAAACTGACTTCAGTTAATTTTCCTCCACGTATTGAATTCTACCCTAAACCAATTTTCCTGAATGCGCACTCACAGTTTTTCAACGAAACTCTACAGATTGCATTGAGAATTTCATCTTCCATTTTACGGTTCTGTTCGCATGAAGATATATCTTGAGTAACAGAACTGAATTGGATTGTTTCATTTAGCAGAAACTTCATCAATAAAACTTCCCGTCTAGTTTGTTTACCCAATTGAAATAGATCAGTAATTTTGATGGAAAATTCACATGTAGTATATAGTATATCATCCTTCACAAAAAGTTTAACCTGTCTGCGTTCATATACAGGGCTATTCAAATTCGAGTCTATGCATGGAGATTTCGATAACGGTAAGAGAAAGAGGGTTGGTTAAATGGGGGCAAAGTAGCGTATTTAAGAGGTTAATTATATGGATGAAAAAATCTGACCTAGCTTCTTCAGTTCTGGAGTTATACAGGAAAAATCGAAAATTTCGAAATTCTTCTTTTGCCTATATCTTTTTATTTCACTAAGATTTTTTTTAAATTTTGCCACTTTGCCATTGCAACTTTTTGTAGCCTTTCCGAATATCTGAATAAAAATTATATACAGGGTATCGTATGAATTGGGCCACCCTCAACTTTTAATTTTCAACTACGGACCTGTATTTTTTATTGCATTATTTTGAATGGCAAGAGTCATGTTTCATATTGACGTAGTATTTATATCTGAATTACAGAGTGACTATTACCAGTAAAATTTCATTTTTTTTAATTCCAGCTGTAATTTAAAAAAATATATCATAGATTAAGGTATAGAATGCATAGGATTTGGAAGAAAATCAACATTATTCGACGAAGATTGTCTTCTTCAAGAATTCATCCATTTCAGTTCACGCAACCCATGATCAAAACACTCTGTAATTCAGATGAAAATACTACGTCAATATGAAACATGACTCTTGCCATTCAAAAAAATGCAATAAAAAATACTGGTCCGTATTTGAAAATTAAAAGTTGAGGGTGGCCCACTTTATACGATACCCTGTATATAATTTTTATTCAGATATTTGGAAAGGCTACAAAAAGTTGCAATGGCAAAGTGGCAAAATTTAAAAAAATCTTCGTAAGATAAAAAGATATAGGCAAAAGAAGAATTTCGAAATTTTCGATCTTTCCTGTATAATTCCAGAACTGAAGCTATGTCAGATTTTTTTCATCCATATAATTAACCTCTGAAATACGCTACTTTGTTCCCATTTAACCAACTCTCTATCTCTTACCGTTATCGAAATCCGCCCCATGCATAGACTCGAATTTGAATAGCCCTGTATATTATAATTAATTTTATGCAAGAGAAATGCTTGACAAGTATGAATCCATTCTTACTTTGATTATCACCTCTAAATATAATAATATGAATATAAGAAAACATAACTTCGCATGAGTATTCCACACAATATTTCATGGTTGATGGAGATCTAATAACAATATTATGTTAGTTGATTGGTACAGACTTGGCAGGAATTTTTTTTAGCCAACGTTTCGAACATTGAGGAGTTCATGACACATCATTATTTTGTGGTTGAAAAATGTCGAAGAAAAAAAAATTAAAATACTCGGGGCATGCAAAGATTTGTTCGGTATAAAATAATTCTTCGTATCTATATATACTTACCTTCTTTGATTGAAATGGTGCTATAGCGATGTCAACACCCGGTATAACCATCAGTTGTTATATATAGGAGAGTATTACTTATGACTATAAGAAATATTTTAGTATTCATAACTTGCAATTCGAGTGCTTTTGGATGGAATGCTGTAGCTTGATAATTTCCCAATTCCTATCACTAATTATGTATTCTGATCGCGAAGTATACATAAGATCTTTCCACTTTTATACGAAGAGACGGGCTACGACATACGGGTATAAATTGGCCTCTTACGGATTTCCGAATCATCTTAGGTTAGGTACCTTTCTAGATTGTTAAACATTGATGGATTTTTCAATTTTCTATTTTATGTCAAAAGAATGGCATATTGGCTCCACACCTTGAAAAAAATTTATTTATTCTTAACATAGAACAGTCATAATTTATTACTAGGTATATGTTCATCTACAGGGTGCTTCAGGTTTTAAGGCACAAAATATGAAATGGGTTATAGATCTCATCATTTTAATCAAAAAAGTTCATTGAAAATTTTCGAAATGTTAGGATGTATGTAATATGAACTATCCAACCAACTTCAAAAACTTGAGAAAAACAATTCTAGTAGGTACATTGAATTTCATTTTTATTGAATTTTGTCCAAGAACAAAATTTTAGGGAAGGTATATAACCCATTTCATTTTGTGCCTTAAAACCTGAAGCACCCTGTATAATGACTTTGCTGCCGTAATATGAGCGAACTTTCCATTTTATGAAATTTCATTCAGTTCATGTTTTATCAACAATTTATTAACACATTGGCGAATATATTAATCTTCATCAAAACAAAAATATACCAATGGCCATGCTATAGATGGGAGCATCAGTATAGATCCGCAGAAGAAATTTTTGAATTACCTATACAGGGTGCACACGGGATCAAAATTCTCACCAGTAGGTGTGTGTTTGAAAAACTCCATATATGTTTTTCTTTCTATATCACCTTCCATAATCATTCTTTACCATGAAAGTGGAAAATGTTCTTCTTTGACTATCCCAATTTTTTTTGCTTCTCAAAATTTACTTGAAAAACTAGTGTTGATATTCAAATCATAATGAATTGAGAAATTGAGCAGGACAAAGCTAGAGCTTGGCTAATCATCCCCACAGGTTATACCTGCACTGAGAAAAATAATCCGTTATGAATACCGAAAGATGACTATATTATACCAAGCATTGTGGTCAAATAGGCGCCAAACACTACATTTATTAAAAATTACCACTACGAAATAGTACGATTCAAACAATAATAAATACTGAAGCTTCAAGTATGAAGTACTTTTCCTGTTTGGTTATTATTTACCACTACAAACAAATAACTCCCACTTGTCGATTTGTTCTTATTTATCGGTGGCATGGAGTACTACATACCGAAATAAGAATATTACCTAGCATTCACATGACAATGTATAATACTACCTATCCTTTTTGGTTCATGAATCTATGAATATCGTTTATCTATACTGATGTAATATTAGAGGTTTTAGGAGGTTAAATATAACTTCACTATATGAGTATTTCATAACTATATATTGTTTTTCGGTAATTGTTATCATGCTGGTTCATTCAACTTCAGTAACCAACATACTGTCTGGATATTATGCGAAAAAAATGTAGCAGTAATATATTCTAGAAAATAATGCCAAAAAGGATTGAATTATTCTTCAGAGCCAAAGAACCATGAATTCCATGGACCTTCTGAAGATGTCCTTCTGTCTGTCTAAAATGAAATAATTCGAGAATATCATGATGAAATAAGCTGATGTCACCGAGAAAATCGTGAAAAAATAACACGTTTATTCATTGAGATAATCATTCGAACCACCTTTTCAATAAATCATTATCAATGTCAGAAAGGCTCCAACAAAAACGAATAAAGAGTATTATCATCATAATGTAATAATAAATCACCAATAACTTCCATGACAACAAATTAATACATAATCTTTATAACAAAGTTTCAAAGTTATGAATTCCTTTCATTTCACGGCATTTAGGCTATTTAAAGTATTTATTTCAAAAATCCACTCTGAAGGCCAATAAGCCTTATATTAGTGAGTTTTGAAAAAACTATGAACACTTTTGGCAATGTAATAAAATCACCCTCTCAATTTTAAAGGCACAATTTTCGGACGTCAGGTATTTAAAGCAAGAAATTCGTGTACATAAGTTGTTAGATCATTCAGGAAGAAATAATTGGTCACTGTTGAATGTTGATGGAAAAAAAAACCAAAAAATAGCCACTGTGTAGTGTGAGACATACCTACATGCGATTCTAGAGTCTGATATTACTGTGCCATTCCAAATTCGCTATTACACTCAAAACATAATTTAACTTGAATACTGGTATTGATTGATCCAAATTCCACTGAATCAGTAACAAATGGCGTCGCAATTCGCATCCCCGATTCTCTACTGCGCTGGTGCATCTCTCGCATGCTTATTGTTTCGGAAATCAATAATTAATACTCTTCGTATTGGTAAATCTTGACAACACGGAAAGTATTCTCATACGTGCTACCATTTGTAGTGGTAAATATAAATGTTAGTTAAGTTATGTTCACCCTGAACCTAATACCACTACAGGAAATGTATTCGATAATTTCGTGTTATAGAACATTTCAATTGATGAGGTAGTCAATAATAATTTGAATTATTACCTACTATTCTGATGTGGTATGCAATAGATTTGTCGAGATATTGAGCACTTATAAAAGTAATATCACTAACATGTAATTTGTTCAATGAAACTTATTCGACATTACCATTAATTTAGTAAAATAAAAATCTATTTATTTTTTCAGTGTGATGATAAAGACAAGTTGTCTTTCTATTTGAAACAAAAAACATTGGATAGGGTATAGTCTCTTTTTGAATCAGCTCTGTATCTTTGCATGCGGTTCCAGACATTCTATTACAAGAAATTCCAATTCGTCGCTGCTATATGGAAACAATCGAATGCATGGAAATGTCCACTTTTCATGTCTTGTTTTCACACAAGTCCGTTGTTACTTCTACCTACTTCTCGGCAAACTGCCATGCTTTCTGCCAGAAATAGAGCAAAACGAAATGTTATTTGTTCGGCTTTATCTCTTCAGACGAAAAACATTCGCCAGAGAGTATCTAGCATCCACAGTAAAAACTTTGCCGCTGGATTTGGGCGATATGTCGAGGTTCAGAGTTTCCATGCAATTTTCGATTTTATGTACTTGGAATCACGTACATGTCGAAAGTTCACTTTATATGGGATAATTTTTTCGGAGTTTATATACCTACTTGTGTGGATGAAATTCCTCGCGAAATTCTATCTTTCAGAGGAATGATTCAATTAATGAAGGTTTTGAGCAATATAAACATTTGCTGTAACTCATTCCCGTTTGTGAGCAAAAAAAAAATCGTATAGTTTGTTATCGGCTAAATAGGAAGAAACAGAAATGCAAGTGGATAAAAAATTTGATAAATTACGTTACACTAGCATTTATTTTCGTTAATCATCAAGCTTTGCGCGTCGAATCAGTTCGACAATTATAAATGTCAAAAACAGAATTGAATAACAGCAACTAAGGATCCAGTAAATATGTCGAGATTTGGAAATATTCATTTATCTACTTATTGTTCTTTTAGTTTGTTAAATATAATTTACTTGAACTGGGTGAACTTCAGTTTTCTGTTCATGAAATTGTCTTACCAAATACAACGCGAGCTCAATTTCAGCAGGATATTTTATATACGGTGGTTTTCTTATTTACTTACTATTTTTATATGTAATTTAACTATAGATCTGTTCTGACAAAATCACTCGAGCAACGCTATCGTAATTTTGGCAATAAAAGTAAGTGAGTGATACGAAAATAATCCACAAAAAATATCAGGTTAAATCTGAACTCCTGTGGTAGTGGTATTACCCTCGATTATACACTTCGGATAAGAATTGCTTATAGAAACGGATAAATAATAACTGTATTACAATTATTGTTATATTGTTATCTATTGTTATTCCTTCAGTATATATTTAGATCATAAGATGTTTGGAAACAATAGACATTGACATTAATTATATATTTTTACTTCTGAAATTTTCTTCCCCAATTGCGTATTATTCGGAAGTATTTTTTTTGAACCGATGTCGCCTTCACACCTCAACCACTAACTAACTAAGAAAACATGTTTTATATACCTATAGTAAATTTGAATATCTATACCTACAGGGTGCATGTACCTAGAACCCCATAGATATTTTCATGAAATGTATACTTGGTATATAAGCATCTTCATCTTCATCTTCCATTTATCATGTTTTTCTCTTAAGTGAAGAAGATAACATTTGCCCATTAAAAGAAATCTGTATTTCAAAAATATTTTTTTCTCAAAGAGAGAGCAGTGGTGTATCACTTTCCTCTTTGAAATAATTCAGTATTCAGTGCAAATTGCTCTCGAAGAGGCCAATGTCAAGAATAAAACATTTTATATTGTACAGCAGATAATGTCTTTCGAAGATGGCGTCTACGTATCACAAAGTTATCATGAAAAAAATATTTTTTTGGAACTTCAGCACCTTGTAGTTCGAAAGTTGAGACGTTCAGAATATATTTTCATATGAAGTTTTCTTTTTCGAGTAAGTTGAATGTGAATTCATTATTTGATTTCGAATTTATTGTGATAATCATCTGAAAACAATCCCACACTGTTTCAAAAGTACCTACGTGAAGAATAATGAAATATTTTTTATATAGTCCAAAGTTTTGAGGAGGAATCATGAATTTCATGAACATATCAGTTATTAAAGAATATCAATTTTTTCCAACCCCATCAATGAAAATATCAAAACTAAAAGTATAACGAGTTCCGCACTCACTTTTCAAAGATGAATAATTTTTTTCGCCACATCACTTCAAGGTCCAGAAGAAACACTCGTGTATAAATCCTAGACATGCACAATTTGAAGTATATCACTAGACTAAATCCTCCGAGATCTACTAGAAGTAACCTGCAAGTATAACGGCATCCACTTTACATGTTTTATTGCCTATTTTACTGCCAGTGTCATGTTTTGGCTATAAAACATGCGTAACATTACATAACGGTACAATCCGGCACTCATAAAAGGACAGAAAGGGTTCGGATAATGATCTTACAAAATATCGGCCTCCAGTAACTGTAACTGTAACTTTTTTTTGCTCTGATTCTTTTCAAAAATATCGTAGACTTGGGCAACCTTTTCCAACAAGCAACAAAAAGTTCATGGTTTGAAGAATCGAGGTCATCGCCAAGAGTATATTGAGCCTAGAAATTAAACTTTTTTTTATTATTTTTTATGAGGTGAAAAAGAGAAAGAAGAGTCGTTAACATGGAGTAATATTTTAACTGATACAAAGGGTTAAATGAGTACGTTAAAATATTTAAAATACATTGTTTTTTTTCAACCATTTTTAAATCACTTTTGCAAAAAACAAGTTTTTCTATTTTGGTTGTATAATGAAGTCATTGTGCAACGCAAATGCGTGTCGAAATAGCCTCTATTTCGATACGCATTTTTTATTATTCAGAGATTGGTACAATCGAACTGTCAAATGAAAGTCAGAAAGAGTTAGGCCCAGTTTACTTCTGAGCGATTTGGATTTGGTGATGTTACCAGTGAAAAACTCAATGTTTTAATTGGTAAATTTCAATTCAGAGTGTGATTTGATTTCAATTTACCAATAAAAAAAATAACAACATTGAATTTTTCACCGCTGGTATTGCAAAAATCAAAATCGCTCAACTGTAAACTGGGCTTTACGCTTGTGCGTCACATTTTAATTATTTCAATGTCATCATTGTTACCAATCGAAGATGTTTCTGTTATTTATCGATATTAAATCCATTTTTTCTTCAAATCAATTCAAAATAGAAAAAATTTCATATGACACGTTTTATAAGACACGTTGTCGCACTTGTTCATTTGGATCACTCCACGCTTCGCTCGTCGTACTCCAAACAACGAGTGCGACAAAATAGCGTCTTATAAAACTTGTATCATAATATACTATATTCGCACGAAATTTGACACCCGGGGTTTTTTTGTGGTGGGAAATCATAATTTTGTATTATTAGTTTACTCGTATGATAATTTAATTTAAAACACAATTCACACAATTGTACCAAAAAGCAATACATTTGACGGCACCCTCTCAATGTTCACTGTTCTCATCTTCGCACCGAATACGGGGTGTTCTTAGAAAACTGTCGCTAACAGTATCAATTTTTATGTAGCGCGTGGAGAGCTCTGCGTACGCAGTCATTATTTATTTGAAATTGCCCCAATTTTAAAATTTTTGCACTTTCCCTATGTAATAACATCATTTCACATTATTTTTGGGTGAAAAAGGCACACTAACTTAACAACGCTTGACGTGATCATTTTCGGTATATGTATTTACAATATTCCATATCGATGCAAGTGAAGTTGCTGAGAACATTATAAAAACTAAGTATAAGAAGGTATTTGGTAGATCTTGACAAAATAAAAAACTTTTTTCCTATGAAATGTTTAAGAATAATGATTCGTTGTATATATACTCTCGCCCAATATTATTTTACATCACTTGGTGACGGTATTGGAAATTTGAATATGAACAAAAATAATGTTGGTAGATGAAGCTTTTGAAGTTATTTAAGAATATACATCAGGATGATTTCCTTTTTACAAACCCTATGGATACCTATATGGAAATTTAAACGTACCTATAGATATCGACAAGTATCCAAGACTCAACCTGTTAGGTATAAATCGTATTCGAATTTGATAAGCGATATACAGAGTTCATCAAATGTATGGAACCATCCATATATTTCAGTAACCAGTCCATAGATCTTTCTGATTTTTTTGGAAAAATTACATCGCACATGTATAGCCACGTTATTAGTTTTTCCGGAATTATTAGCAACTTCCTTATTTTAAATAGAACACCATATATATTTTTATATTATTTGATAGACAATTTTTCAACGAGTTCATTCATATTCTATTCGATAGTTTTATTCAAAATGGGTTGTACAAATATGAAGTTTATCCATCGATGAAACTACAACATTTGATGCTTTTTCATGCGTAGTTACTGTTTTCAAACGTCCTGTTTTTCTAATATTCTGAAGAGAAGAGATCTGAAACTTCTTTGAGTTCTTCTTCTATCTTATCATCATCAATATATATCAAGTTTTTTCAGATATATTTGTAAACATGGTAATTAAATAGTATATCAATAAACTCGTTGAAAAATTCTCTATCAAATGATATAAAAATATATAGGGTACTCTATTTGAAATAAGGAAGTTGATGATAATTTCTGAAAAAATAGAAACTTGGCAACATTGGCGATGTAATTTTTCGAACCGCCACATTTTTAGTTCACTGTGTAGAGAAATTCAGAAAGATCTAACAAATGGTTACTGAGATATATGGATGGTTCCATATATACATTTGATATAGTTTCTTATTGTTTGAAAATCCTAGTTCAAATGAATTTGTCTCATAATGTTCTGGAATATTCCACATTGAATATAAGTAGGTATAACTCAATCATCGTCCATATAAACAAGTTTAGTACCTACTACTTCACATACAATTTCATCATCTACTTAGGTAGTAAAGCTATTTGATGATGTTCAATTGATCGTTCTGTAAGTGTGCATTCAATGATCATTGAATGACTTGAAATAATTATTGAATGCACTACAGAACGATCAATTGAACATCATCAAATAGCTATAGACTTATAGGTACTACCTCATTTGTATTTTGTATAATGTCCCAGAAAGTGAATGAATTTTTCAATTTTTTTTATTGAGACGAATAATGTTGATGATGTGTGAACATAATACGAAAGTTTCTGGAAAATATCACTGATATAGAATTTGTAGAAGAGAGAACAAATTTATTTGAAGAAAATCAGGTAAAACTTCGTTTATCGCACTCCTATGAGTTCGGAAAAAATTTTTGGTGGAACTCACGTATTTTAACCTCCTGATCACGAATCTGAAGTCAAAACGCGGCGGTCTCAAGTATTTTCGGAGATACGGCCTCATTTTTTCTCAAAAATGCACCATTTGACATGTCAAATTTCTGCTATTAGGAATACACAAAATTCACCCTTCTTCCCACATAAAAAGAATTACTTGATTTGATTTGATATGCTTTGATTCAAGAGTATGGCTTGTTTATATATACTGGAATAAATGTCTGCTCAATTCAAGACTATTATGTTTCCAACTAAATACACTCATACCAATGTTATAGATTTCTTGAATCGTAAATGAATGGAGTTCTTCTTGAGAATAATACAATATTTCAGATTGATAACACAATATATTCAAATCAAGACAATCATAATCTCTCAATGACTCGCATTTTTCTCGAACAAAAAGAATCAGATTTTCATTTTTAGCTGTAGATTGTTTTGTATCAAGAATTTTATCAAATTAGAGGAATTATATCGATTTCTTGAAATGAGAATCATCCTCAACTTCCGTTCTCTAATTGGGGCTCTCATCAATCACATCATCACTTGCAGACCTTCTTCTTGACAACCTTTTCCCCTATTCGTAGAGATTATTTCTGAACTTGTCCACCAGTTTACCTCGCAATAAAGTTGTATTCCTCTGGTTTCAAACTACTGAAAAATATAAAATATATCATTCACAACTCCAAGCATGTAGGTACAATGTGAGAGATAATCTGACTCAGCACAATGTATGGTTATTATATTTCTTCAAATCTGGGTTCACATTCTTACTACTGAATTAATTTTCCTTGGATCGAAATTTGGTAAAAAAATGTAAAAATATGTTAGGTATAATATGCAGTATCAAAATACCTAAGATGTCTACAAGTTCAAGAAACTCTTTTCCACTGTTCAATCAGTGTTTGGACAAATTTAAACGTTCATCCGCACATAGGTACCTAACCCCAATTTTCACTCACTATGCCGATCCTGGTTATTCAAGTTTTTCACGAATTATCAGTTTTCAAGATGATATACCTAGCTACGTTAATTGATTGGATACACAATAATACCTACCCAAGAATGAACGTCGATAAGATATAGGCATGTAACTTACCCCTAAAAGTGGTAATTATATCATCAGATATCTCCTAAGACCTTAGTTTTTCTTTCATGGCAAGCCAATATTTCTATGCCAATAAAATGGGTTGAACTGGTTGAACAATGATGGATGCACGACAAGAGCACCGAAACAACACACTCACACCGTTTGGCAACATTCTCGGCTCGAAGGGATCGCAATTATATTCAAGAAAATGTTATGGTCAATCCAAAGAAACTTTCTCAGAGATTTACTTATTCAGAGATTAAATGTTGAATGTTATTTTGAAAGAAGACATTCCGTGATATATTTTTCAAGAACTTAATTATTTTTTCTGGATACTTTGAATTTCTTGAATTGAAAACATTTTGTTATACCAAATGAATATTCCAGTGAAATAATTTTCTACAATTGACATATTCAATAAATTCATTTCAAATAAATTATTTCAGAAGAAGAATGCGCTTTTTCAAAACAAGAATTGGACGTTGAACAAATATATCGTTTTCATTTGAGAATTTGTTTTTATGTGTGTTGAACCAAAACACTATACACGCATATATTTACTTGTTTCCAACACTTCTCAGCAGAAAAAACTATTATTTTTCAAAAAATTCACCCTTCTTTGAAATGTAAACAAAACAACATTTTTACACTGATTTTCTGGTAATTTGTATTCATGATGATGGCAACGTGATTGTTTGGCTCATGATAAGACGTTGCCAACATCTCAAATAAAAATAACCAGAAAATCAGTGAAAAAATATGTTTTGTTTACGTTTTAAAGAAGGGCAAATTTTTGTGAAAATAACAGTTTTTTTTTCAAAAAAGTGTTGGGATGGATGCGTGATGTTTTGGTTCAAAGAAGGATTAATTTTGTGTGCTTTTATTAGCAGAAAATGGAGATTTGAAATGGTGCATTTTTGAGACAAAATGGGGCCGTATCTCCGAAAATACTCGAGACCGCCGCGTTTTGACTTCAGATTCGTGATCAGGAGGTCAAAATACGTAAGCTCCACCAAAAATTTTTTCCGAACTCATAGGAGTGCGATAAACGAAGTTTTACCGAAAATCATTAGGATTCATATGAAGTTGAAGCAAATGATAATGGGTACATGCATTTTAAACTGAAAATAAGGAACTTTTAGTTAAAATAATAATATATCATTTAATCTGGCATTATTTTTACAATTCTTAGAGCTTTCAATTAGTTTTGGAGTTGTGGAGAAGATCACACGATATTATAAAGCGAATACTCGACCTGTAAAATAACAAATACCTTTCAAACACAAGAATCCTTCGAGAGAAACTGCTACAAATTCCTAATCTTCCCACATACCTCTCCTACCACCCTCGTACATCGCTTCTTCGACGACCACAGTCTCCATCAATGTGCGATTGAATTACTAAATGCGATTCCTTTCCAAGGTCGCGCCATCGGCAGAACAAAGTTCGGCCTCCCCACGCTAGGAGTGCTGCGGTCGCATTGGAAGGTTTTCTGCATTACCCACCGCGGCGAAACTGTAATCAGGAAAGCGCGAACTGGTGGAACCCGAATCGATCTGTGATCCTTGTCTTTTCCTCCATTCTCCATTCCTTCCACTCCAGTATGAAGAAGACGATGACGAGATTCGCATTCTGCCTTGTAGCTTGTAGTTTGTATTTGTTGTAGCGGACTTTAGACGAAGACGAGCCATCGAAAGAAGGAACTTGTCCATCCGCTCTTCTCAGAGTTTCATTACTAATCATTACTTTGTGCCATGCATATCGTATTGGATAGTGGGAAAGAGGTGCTTATGATTGTATTCCAGAATTTTAGGTTCGTGCAACGAATAAATGAGTTTCGAGCCGTAGCTACGTGACCAAAATTCCGGCTGGTTAATAGCAAAAACAAACACTAAAATCGCCATCTTCTGAAAATGCCAGATTTTGATGACGTATCAACCCGCAATACAATCAAAATTCCTTTGCTTAGTTCTAGACAAAGTATAGCTATTACAATAATTCTTAACAATCATTTGACTATTAGAAATGGTATCACGTTGCTCCCACTAGTTCCACTATAAAACACGCGCAAAATATAGAGCAAAATAACCATAGATCTTATATGCTTAGGTACGCCAGATCCGGTATCCAGGTTATTTTTTTGTAGGTCCGGGGGGGGTTGAAAGTACTAGGCCATTGATTGGTCGTTTCAATTTTTGACAATACATATGTGTTGTATCACGTGATCATAGTACCTACTTTCTTGCAGACCCCTCTAATACCAAATAAATACTTCATGATGCCGGTTGTAGCGTAAGCATATTACAGAGAAGTGATGCATAAAAAACGACCAGTGCTGTAACTTCTGAATTATTCGAGATCGGAATCTGACATTTTTTGGGTAGCAAGTATAATATATTGTTCATTTATTCGACAAAAAAAACTCGTTCCGGTGCGGAAGTGATCTAAACTTTTGATTTTCAATTAGAACCCCCTGTATATTTTTTCATTTTTGGATTCAGGATATGATTTTACATACACCAGCAGTTATTTCTGATCAAAAAGTCAGACATTTTTTATAATTTGAAAAAATGGTCACTGATGAATAAAAAACAATAAAATAAATTCCGCACGTCAATCTTTATTATTTTCAATAGCATAGCAAAAGGGGTGAATGTCACTGTCACATTGAAATCAACCTACTACGCTACCAAGTTCTTGATTACTATTAGGTATAAGTAACAATTTATGGTCACTGTTGAAAGACGCATTAAAAAAAAATCCTCCGACATTTTGATCAGGAAAAACTGCTGTGTTGGAAATTAGTTATTACTTTCAACAACTTCTCATATCGTTAAAAAATTGTAGTCAAATTCAACAACAATTGTGTCTCAATTTCACTTTCACAATTTTCGATGTAGTTGTTAAATCAATCAGTTATCGAATTCACTACTGATAATGTCAATACAACAGCAACAAGTTTGCATCAAATGAACAGATGAAATTCCTGTCCAAACAACTTGATATAATCTGTAACACAACAACAAATAATTGTAACTAGAACTTCAATAATGGTTATTGAAACATAGACATAGAACATAATCTAGTTGCTAATACATTAATATTAAATAGCGGTTTTGTCGCACTCTGTTGACAAATTAACATCACCTAGTTTTATAATTTGCAACAGTTTGTGCTCGGCTACAAAGATTTTTTAGTTCCGATCTCTTCGGATATATTCGCTACTTTTCGTTTGTCTTCTCACGAATACCGATTCCTTACAAGTCCCAACCCAAGTTTACTCAGTTATCTGCAGTCTGTTGCCGTTGTAGAGCATTAGAACGAATACATTAGGTTTTTCTCTCGTGTAGTCAATATATAAAAAAGGTAAGTACCTACATGGAGTAGATTGATGTGGACTCGTACATACATTTTATTTACTCATGCCAATATTAATATGATTTTTGTTTTGTTTCAGTTGAGAATATTTTTCCTGATCTAGAGCAACAAATAACAATGTTTCGTCGGAATCTTTAAGCGCAATAATTTCACATGATTTTTTGAGAACTTTTCTTGGATTCTGTCTGTGATTATTGTTTTGCTGAAAAAAAGTAAGTATAATCATATCAGTTTTATATTCACATTTTGAAATTATTATTATGGAAGTTTTACTACTTCTCATGCATATTTCATATATTTTTTACTATACTCATGAAGATAACTGCAACATCTAGGTTAAAACTGTTGAAGTTGTGATATGATTATTTGTACAACTCTTCATTTCAGGTATTTGTTCGATGGATCGATTTTCACTTTCTTCGGATTTTTTCAAGCTACTACTGGGTAACAAAAATGATAAAAAAAACTGAGTTAAGTTGAAGAGAAATTAATGTACTGGTAAGATTCGTTCTGAATTATATTTTGAATGATAATGTACTATTCATTTAATAAATCCAAGTGATTTCAAGAGTTAATTGGATTGAAAAATTAATGACCAAATGAATCCAAAATGAATTATTAATATAATTTTTGTTTCAGCAATTGAACGTGAGATACTCAACACTCCAGGAGGATAGGAATAAGTTGTCTCGGATGACAAACACAGACAGAGGTTTACCAGCATTGTAGTGAATCACGTGCCGCGATGTTCTTTCGATTTACTGACAGCTTTTGATGTGTTTTTGTGCCAATAGTGGATTTTTTTCGTATTGTTGCTATGCAGAAAATGAAATGTCTGTCATGATATATGGTTATTTCAGTATTTTGAACTTTGCATTCTAGCAGTAGAATATTGTTGAAAATACACTGAGTTGTAGTACAATCGACAACTTTTTGTAGCTAGAACTACATTATGACGTAGGACTCATAACAACAAATTAAAGTGAAAATGACAATTTGTAATTGCTCAATTAACTTCAGAGAATACTGCGAACAGCTATAAGGTGAAGTAGAATTATTAACTTACTGTAGTTAATTCACCAATAAGACGTAGTAGTCATACAAAGAGGCGGTTGTTGAGACGAGCAATAACCATTATGGTGAAAATTACCTTCAAATACTCTTGATATTTCAACTATAAAATGTTGTAGACCTACTGGGACTATATTTTTTTGCTGATTTAGCAACTAATTTCCAACAGTGTGGTGTATGTAAAATGTTACCTTGAAAACCAAAAGTTTTGGTTACTTCCGGTTAGACCGGAAGTGATGGAACGATTTTTTTGTGTCAAAAAATGAACAATATGGTAGGTATACTTCCTACATAAAAATTTCAGATTCCGATCCTGAATGATTCAGAAGTTACAGCACTGGCCGTTTTTTGTGCACTTCTATGTGTATAAGTTCTATGCATTTATATAGCATGACAACTTTGAATTGAGAGGTATAGGTATATGTCACGGGACTAATGAAAATTGATTAATTAATAAGAGATTATGGAGATCGACAAGATTGTTCGTTCAACTTTGATCCCATAAAAACCTGAACTGGGCACTCAAAAACCATAAAATATAAATTAATGTGAAATATTAATACAGTTCGAAACATTTTTTGGATAGTATATTCGAATGATCTGTAATTTGTTTGATATGTAAATAAATTGAAGGGTATCATCGAAACTGGTGATGAAAATGAAATTTATCGATTTGAAAGCTATTCTTTTTGTAAATTAATATGAATGATAATGGATTCAGTCTTGGTCATTTTGAAATTCCCTTTTTCTGGTTATGAATATGGATGAACACTTGTGAACAGTTCCTACACATAATCAAATGCAGAAGGTGTATATTATGCACAAGTATTTTTCGATATGGTATCAAGTATGACTGATGAGGTATTTTTTATCTCTTTATAGAACAAATGAAAATAATGCTATAATATACGTGTAGCTAATATACGTGTAGTGGGTACCTACCACAAGTTGTATTAGTTACTCACCAAAAGTTGACATTTCCTTCCTTGTATCTATTTATAAATTTATATATTGCATTGTGATTTCCTGTTCTGCATTTATCAGAGATATAAGTACAGGTGTCACCTCCCTTTATTCTTATAATAATTCTTAGCATAATTTCGTCATCCAAAAAACTTTCCTGAATAAAATTATACGAATTTTTGGATTCGACCTCACGTTTTCTCTGTATCAACCAAATACAGGGCAGCTCAAGAATTCATTTTTATGTTCTGCGGTTGGTAATCTTGTTTTATTCGACAATAATAAATGAATTATAAGTATATCTTTGAATTCAGATTGACATGGTCCATCGAATTATAAAAAAAATATACCTAGACCATCTCAGTTGAAAAAAGAATTTATGAGCCACCCTGTATTTTGTTGATGTAAAAAAAGTGAGAAAAAAATTCATGCAAAAATTATTCCAGAAAAGTTTTTGAATGACCGAAATTTATCGGTCTCGATTGTTTGACTGGACAAATCACTCACTGGGTGTCATTGTGGATCGCTTCAAAAATGTATTGAAATTAGCAGCACGTGCTGAGAATGGAACGATATAAATCATCCGATGAATCTGATCGATATGATTATTCAAAGATGTTTTATTCATAAATAATTAATGACTATCGCACACACTCGTCTCCTGATTCTTTGATGAACATTATATCTGTTCTGTATACAGGTACCGTTATTAGTTTTGGAATTTTGAAGTTATCCTTGGAATCAAATTATATCACGATTGAATTCTCAGGAGGCAAAAGTATTTAAGTAAGTACGGGTTACCATTCAAAAAAGGGGAAATCGGAAGAAAAAAACACAAAAAATAAAAATAAACTATTGTTATTCGACTGCTAAATGACAAAAAACAAAAAAAAAATAAAGTTTTATTGATTGTTTAATTTTTCGATGATGAACAAATTTGATTTTAAATATTGGATATTATTATAGGTATATTCAAATATGATTCTTCCAGCTCTACATTTATATTAGGTACCACCTATATATAAATAAAAATATCTATACTTATGTAGGTACACGATATTACCTTGGATTTCCCGTAATTCTCAGCATTTTATGTTCTCAGATTAGATTCGATATAGCTAATGGAAAAATAGTTCAAGAAGCTGAATCAATTATATATAATTTCCTATCAGAAACTGGCGATACGCATGTAGTGTTAAATGACCATCATTCGTTTCTTGATGGACTATATTTCTTTCGAATTGATTACCTACTTCTCAATAACAGAAATAATATTCATCTGTTAATTATCTGAAACTTGTTTTTCGATTATGACAGTGGTGTAACAAGTATTTCGGAAATTTATAAAATATATATGGTCAAACTATACCTACTTTTGAATTAGATTCGATCCTTTGACAGATCATTCTTCTTGGTTCGTAAATACCTACACTTGATGGATTTTCACTTCTTCAACGAACAAGACCTAAGTTACATACTTACCTACCTATACTTCTATAAATTTTGAATATTCCTATGTTCGAATCTTGTTTTATTGATTTTCATCTCAAAATATCATAATTTCGGAGCCACTTTGAAAATATATGATTTCATGGCATAAAAGCAAACTAAATAGCCGCACCCATCTTGTGTTACGCCACTGCAATACGAGTCAAACTACCTGCAATAAGTATTTATTTATATAGGTATCACCTTTTACTTTGCGCTTGCATCGGATTGGTGTTTTCTGTTCCACGGCCAACTAAATTGTGATATTTATCATCAAAAATGACATTTGTTTGGTGGCCATCATGGTATGGGTGTGACATCATGGTATCAATTAAATTAATTCCTAGGAAGCTGTATTTTCTTTACAACAGATGGAGTTAGCAGGACTGGTTGAAGGAGTTATTGAAACACGAAGAGAATGAATAATTTATTGATCGAAATCACAAAATTCTTATATATATTCATTTACCTAATGCGCCAATGTATTCGGGATTCGAAGATTTGCAAACCTGAAACAAAAAACAGCATTGTTACTTCTATCATGGAGATTTGTAAAATGTTTATCTACTATCAAAAAGTCAGTGACCAGTGTAGCAGAGCAATTTTGTTTATCTACTCCTATTAAATTATAATATATTCATTATTCAACTGTTTTTGAACAATTAATAGTATCTATAAACAAACAACGTGAGTTATGATAATTCACTACTCTATAACTCACTATAATAAATCGGAAAAGATACTCGGAATTATTTACGAACCGAATATCGGGGTGGCTCTGTGCCCTCTGTGCATCTGTACCAAAGATTTAGACAAGCGGGTTGCATATATCTAGTAATAAATATATATATAGGAAACAAGGATACCAGATACTAATCGCGGATATGCGCATGCGCAAGTTTGAATTAAGAATCGACATTCGTTTTCATCATGGAGGAGATGTTGAGGAGAGCAGCTTTCTAGTGAGCGATAAACGTATGATAATGATTAAAAATCAATCAAATGTGTCACGTAACCTTCAATTCGATGTTTTCATTTTATCATGACATTTATTTTTCAAATATTCATTCATCGATGTATTGTTGGACGATTTTGAATAATAGTTGATGATAAATGCAGAAATGGATGTGATCTACCAAGTGATTCTTGCGATTTGCATATTAGAAACCTGTGACGATAAAGTCTTGGAACAAGATTCGTGGGACAATCAGTAAGTATACATTAATAACTATATTAACGCTCTTTTACGTATAATTAGTGTTAACAAATATACCTAACCTATGAAATTCTAGAAAAGTCAGTGGATTTCAACTCGTCAAAACCCGCGCATGCACACAATTATTCATCATTAGCAAGCCAGACAGTCTTTTGTTTTTTCAACACTGGCTTCACTTTCGTGCATGTGAAGAGAAGAATAGGTGTTATCCATAAAATTGTTATTATATATATGGCGGATTTTGACGTTTTCAAACTAAGTTGATATACCTGATGATTATTGTGAATGTATTGCTGAAAAAGATGAATTATTCAGATAGTGAAGATGAATTACTATGTACACCTCCAGAAATAAGACAAGCAGCTTATGTTACCATACAGAATTTATATACAATATGTATACAAACATTTTCAAGATTACCTATACCGCTCGTAAATATACTTTAGTTCAAGTGTCTGATGAACATGGAAATTTGTGTATTTTCTTATCATGCTTACCAGTGGCGGATTTGCACATTTGCCGCCAGTATATAGGCTACCTATTCAAATTTTGCCGCCCCCTACCAACCCTCACAATTCCCGTCACAATCATATCACACATTTTTTTTTAAATACTTAATAGAAATTGTAAATTCATAATTTGTACAGGTTGGTGATACTTTCAATGGGAAACATCAATTTCTGAAGGAGACAAAAACGAATATCGAAAACAGCACATTTATATAATTATCTATCTTGAATCGTTCAAAAGTTACAGGATGGTTTTGAATTTTGTGCATTTTCAACTCACCCACAACTTATTCATTCATGATTATATTTTTTGTTTCGGTGAGAAGATTCTGTGGGCTATTTTGAGAGGAATCCATTTTTTTTGTAAGAACTGATGTTGAAGCTATGATGTCATGATATTTTATTTTTTCCTACCGACCACCCTCTGTATATTCTAATAATAAAGAAGAAGGAGAAACCACTCATGATCAGTCGTGGTATAGCTATACCAAGTATAGGTATTCAATTATTATACTTACCATATATACTCAAAAGTATAGATAGGTATACGACATGCTTTCTTTTTAGTGCATTTTATAAATTATCAGATGGAAACGAATCCCAGCAGTCATATTTTATACTTCATATTAAATATTTCGTGAATTATATGGCAAGACAAAATCAACGTAAACTACACAAGTTTGTTTATTCTAGTAATTTTGTTTATTCTATATGCTCCGTACGTTTCCCACATTACATTCAGTGGAATGTCAAAGTCTCGTTTCTCTTTATAACCATGCACAGATAAATACGTACAAGCTCTCGAGTGTTATACTCCATTCCATTTTCCGCGTTTGTCAATAGTCTACCAGTCTTTCCAAGATGAAAGTTTACTTTGCTGAATTGAACTGGAGCTGTTATCGGTAGAGATATTTTCGGTTATAAAAAACATTCATACCTATACCTACTCCGAATAAGTTTATATTTTATTATGACTTATTCGAGACCAGCTAATCAACTTGAGTAGTTCTATCCACCCAGTTTTATTTACCAAAACGCGAAAAAATATCGTTGAAACTGTATGGTACCGACTCATGACTATAATCAAAATATCTGAAACTTGATGGCTACTTCTTCAATCCCCAACCGAAAGGTTAATATTGATAATTTTATTATATATTAGTACACATATAACGAAACTTTTGACGATAGAAATACTATCACCAATATTATTTTTTTGAATCGGTATACTGTTCTATCGAATACTGGAAAAACAGCGGATTAGTCAGATATCTATTTCAATAACAAATTATTATAGGTATACTTACTTTATAATGTTTTATATTTTTCAGTGATTACCTATAGTAAAAACGTTAGTTCTTTTCTTAAATGACGTTTGCTTCCAAAATTCTCGAGAATAATAGCAATCGTTTCACGCTCGTTAGAAAACATATTATTCCATCACGCTTCATGAATTTCTGTTGTTTTCTCGGATATCCTACTCCAATTTTCCCATTTTCTCCTTACTGGCGTCGATTTAAATCAATGTAGTGAAATGTGGAATAAACAAATGCATGAGCTAGTAATTTAAAGTTATTCGAGAAGAAAATTAGAAATAAAGTGAAAAGTATTTCTTAAAACCCGGTCTTGGATTCGAACTGCAGAATTTATTATCACGAAAGTTACCCGTCCAATATTCTTTGGAGAAAAGTTTTTCGGAATTGAACGAGCAAAGTTTTGGAAGATTAACTCTGTGTCCGGATAAAACCTCAAAAACATTCGCCTACGATATAAACTTGACTCGAACTGAATTACAAATTCAATCAATATTATTGTGCCCATGACATTCTACTTACTTACATCAGAGTATCAGAGTCGGTGTCTGTGATGGTTATTTAAGAGCGTGAAAGATTAAAGACTGGAAACGGTTTAATCTCGGAAAAGTCATTTCGTAGGTGAACAGATCATCAAGAAATTCAGATAAAAAGCTCTGAATCAGCTGATATGATGTGATGGAAGAAATACTCAGTTTCAGTTATAATTAAGGAGATTATATATTGTAGAGAGAAATTGGTGATGACGAAATCTTGAAAACAGAAGGTGAAGCCTAATCCTTTTATTATCTTTATTATACTTGAATTCCATACACACAAATAATGTTATCATCATTTGAAGAAATCGTTCGGAAACAGCAGTTGTCCATGATATTCTTCATCAAGAGATTCATTCAAGTTGGAGAAAATTTGCCATCGTTATAATAATTCAATAAGAAATAGAAATAGGTGGGTTGTATATGTTTCCCTATATAGTTATTTCCAAAAATATTACACCAATCGGTTTTGTATATAAAAGAGTGGGTATAAGTATAGTTCCACAAAAGGAGAACAAATAATTTGTGATATATAATATAGGTACCTATATTATATATATCCATATTATACTTATATCATTATACCATACAGCTTGCAGATAACCTTGCTATAATGAGTAGTTATATAATTGTTCCAAATAAATAATTGAGAATTTCATCAGGGTCTACACTAAATTATTATACCAACTTTTGGAAAAAAGCAACGAAACTGGTTGATTCACAGCAGAATTGTATTCGATATGAAAAGCAATATAGCTAGTATTCCTCACTTCATGAGTGTAGATACCTTATTTGAGTGCTTCAATTCACCTCAGAAAATCCTTTCACAAAGGAACGATTGGGCTATCATCAAGATCTCAGCAGAGATAAAGGTACTAACCTAAAGTATCTCAATAAAATAGTTACAATCATGTGGGTCCCAAATCACATGAATATAACGAGACGATACGACGTCAAGAAATTTGTAAAACAAAGATTTATCGATGTATGGCAAAACCTTATGTTTGTGGAACATCGCGAGCAAGCCATCAGTAAAATAATATAAGGATTAGCATCAGGAAACACCTCCCCAGTTAATTAATTCCAAAACTTAAACCATACAATCTCGCCTTTTGACATAAAAAAGAATTCTGGTAGAGACAAGTTCGGCAGGTCTCGAGCCAGTCTGGTGCCCGTTTGTCTGTGTTTTGGTTATTTCTTATAACTTTTTGGTATAGTTTTATTGATTTTGGCATGAAAAGTTAGGTACCTACCTTATATATATGCGAAGTATATAAGGATAAACCCAAAAACCTTTGATATTCTATACACGTGGCTCCAGGTGGTGATGCGATACCCTAAAAATATTTCCAATTTCCAACGAATCAGTATCGTAAAAGAATTTCATTTGCGGTCAGAGCAAGTATTGTTCCTCTGGGGACCCAGATCTGTGATGAAAGACATTTAGACATAAAGCACTTCCATTGTCCCAGAGTATATACTTTCACTTACTACTTTCACCTTAGATGTATATGTCATAAATATAAGGTGAATCATTCAGTTCGTTTTATGTTTTGCACCGGATATTTTGTGTGGTGGACCCAGAAAAAATATTATTTCAGCTATAGGTACAGTGCTAAAGTAAATGATGAATTTCTCGTTGACGACACGCCTACTTTTGAGCACGAATTGTCATTTGGATATCAATCCCTACCCCCTCATTCCCGAAAACGGTCAATCACCCCAAAAATAATGGAAGTCAACACTCAACAACGTTCAAAACAAGGCTATACCTATACTTAGTTATTTTTTCTTATCTTAATTGCACAAAAAAAAACATTAATGCTTTGGAACATTGGTAGTCTGACAATAAAAGGGAACTGATTTAAGTATTTTTTATAATTATTACTCAAATGCATACCTATTATCGTTTTATTTATTGTCATTTCTTTTATCAATCTATTTTGGTAAATAATATTTATTTTCACGATTTTATTGAACTTATCCATTTATTTTGAGATGCACTGTGTATAAGTAGGTACCTATACGACATTAAAAGAACAAATTTTGAAGTAGATTATTGAGCAACAATTATTTTCTTATATGATAACATTATAATTAGTTGATATATAGTCAAGTAATTCAATAAGACTATATATACATAATTTGCCTCTGAACATAGATGATTTTTATTTATTTTAGTTCAATGCTAATCCAAGTCAACTCGAGTTCTTATATGATGGGTATAGTCAATCGATTTGAAAGAGCAAACAGCTAGAAATGAATGCATGCATCCTGTATATCTTCAGATATTGATCAACCATAATGCGATGACTATTCATTACAATTCAATGCAGGAATATTTGTCAATTAAAAAAATCGATCTATAATAATTGCAGTTGGAAGTTTTCTCAGAACCTTGTCATTGAGAATCGATTATTTTAATGTTTCTTCTGAATAAAATACCTACTCACAGTTCTCCGTTAACTAAACAACCACAATTGGCACTGGTTTAATTCGAGAGTATTAACATATTAATGCACCTACTGCTTGGTTCTTTATTTATTAATTTCATCATATCAGTTGCATCTTGATTCTTGATATCCTTTCGTTTTGCATAAAGGCTTGGAAACGTCGATTTTGATTTTCAATTGCCTCAATCCTCAATCAGCATACATAACATTACTTATCATCTTGATTTTTAATATACTTATTTGAAAACAAAAAAAAGTTCAATCAGAATCTTCAATTAGCGTAGGCATGCACAAATAAAATTCTGAATGATATATTTCGTAGAATTTAGTTGAACCTATCTACCTATATACATGAAATTTTTTACATACTATAGGTTTTTCTCCTGATATATAGGTCTTCAAATCGATCAATTACTTAACGGTATATGGGTTGGGCTAAATATAGAAACAATCATGATTCAACTAATGTTTTTAATGACCATGTACACATTTTATTAAAATTCATGAACAATTCATGGATAATAAATAATATGTACACAGTATACCTATAGGTACATATAAAGTTAAAACTATATCAAAATATAACATTTATCAATACCTATAATTATTTTTGAGCTATATAAAATCCAAATTTTCCAGCTTTTTCAACTCACATGAAACGTGCTGCTGGAATATTTTGGTGTGAATTATATGTCTCATTTTAATTTAATCAAACTGATATACGCATATACCAACACAAATTCAAGGGATATCTTCATGTAACTCTAAGGTATAGGTACCTACAAGTATATTAAAAAATGGAAATGTCTTACAATAAAAGATTATTTTGAGTGCGAAAAAATTATTGAATATAAAAAGTCCAGATGATATTATTTAAATAGACGTGTCTGAATTTTTAAAATAGAATACAAATTTTGCCCCACATTGCTTTGCTTTCAATGTAGCTGCCTAAACTCCGATATATATATATATATATCACAGAAAAAAAGGATCTCTTAAATCGAGTTGTAACCGCACTAACTTAAGAGATTGGTAATCTTGAATAGGTGCAACCAAATATTAGTTTGATTTTTCGACAAAATCCTCTTGACTACTTAGGATCAAAAAGTTTGGTGTCAAATGTACACTTTCTTATTGAAAAATGTGGTTTGTTTGAGGCAAGAATATTTCAATGTTGATGTGAATCAGTTTTCTTGAATAAAGCTGATTTCTCAGCACATCTGAACAATGATCCTCTTGAATCAAGAGGAATCACTTTTGATCCATTCTTATTCCTTTGGAGGATTGCAACTCTGCATGCCGATAATTGAAAATGAAAAATACTGTAGTTTTTTCGCAAACTGTGGCTGCAGTATTGATACAGCAATGAATTATCACTTCAAGAACATTAACATGACCTGATGACAACTCAAAACCATATACAAAACAAAGCATGATGTCCACATATGTTCTAGATTGTCGTACAGGAGTAGATGTTGCGTAGGTACTCTTGTAAACTGCGTACTCTTGTAAACTGCGTACTCTTGTAGGCACTCTTGCGTTCCTTTATACCCTATGATGCACATTCTTAATGAAATACCTACCTATTACACACTCATTTCATCAGAAGCGTGAATTGTTCTTTCTTGACTAAACTAAATAAATATCCTATACGGCTTATCTGTAGGTATGAGTTATTCTTGTCAATCTGTATAGATGCGTAGTACTCCCATGCATATATTAACCTACCTCACACGAGATCTCTAAAAAACTCATCACCAGAACAATCCAATAACAATCGCAACCAACGGCTCAAAAGTCAACAACTTCAGCAAGGCGCATAACCCTGGCTCGTTACGGACTACGGAGACAAGAGACAACAGTTTAATCAAGATGGCAGTCGTTGTCGTTTCTCATTTCGCCTCGACCTCGCATCGACCGACCACATTCCGCTGATCGCGAGCGTTACACATGCGCAAATCGTCCGTTTGCGCTGTCTTCGGCCGGTTCCGATGCAGTCACAGTCAGTGTCGCAGTCATTACGATTTCGATGGGCCCGCCCCTCATTGGCTCTCGTGCGCCGTTGTCCATGCGAACAGTGGCGGAGAGGTTGCGGGGAATGCGGTTTGTTGGATAGTATATTCTGTAAACTTTGGTTGGGGGACGTCCCGGAATTTGGCGCTTGGCTCGTGTACAGTATTTATTTTGCTTTGCTGGAGCGGGGTCTCCGAATACTATTTTTTTTTTCACAAAGTTACGACTACTGATGTACCACGGCTGTGATATTTCGTATATCCATTCAGTCAAGTGTCATTAGAAACGTTGACACTTTTTCAAAGCAGTGGCACATTATTTCCTCATAGTTTTCTATAAGTCAAAAAAAAAAAGATTATTGGTAACAAGTTTCTTCGAAAACAATTTTGTTTGTTTTCACAATGGGGAAGTTTCCGAAATTCAGTGGAAGTTTATGAAAATTCATCGGATACGTATTTTTTTTACCTCGTGCTATCAAATTTGCCTTAAAAAAACATTCCCAAAAATGTAGTTACGGATCCTCCACCATTCTGATGATGTACTAATTAGAAGAGCCTTGACAGAAATGGATAGATATTTTCATCATTGTCTTGACGCACGCTAGCACTTTTGCTATGGTATTGCCAGGTATTGCTATGATATTCAGTGTATCATTTGTTCAATAATTCAAGCTAGAACTGAATTATATTTTGAAATTTCAACCCGGTGCCCAAGGGAATGTTGATTCTAGACAAGATAAATATTAAAACAGAGTATTTTTTTATTTTGAAATTATGGCCAGGTGAAAAATACTTATGATATTGGCAATTTTTCTTTGAAGTTGATTATGTTAGTCAAATATTCCATGTTTTGATGAATATTTTGATTCATCCAAGAAATTAGTGACTTCAATCTGGCAACAGTGCAAGCAACAGCTTTCTACTTCTTCTTTTTTCAGTCCGTAGGCTCAACCGAATGAAGTTCAGAAACTTATAATTAACAAATGTCCCCAAATGTCACGAAATCTAATTAGTACGCCATAAAAATTTTATATCGCTGTTATTTGAAGATTAAAATTATTAAGATGATTCCAACAATAATTCTAGACAGCAGAAACATAATACTTGTTGTTCAAACAATAATTTCATCAAAATCAATTCGAAGAAAACTTCCCCATTATTATGAAATATATTTCGAAATTATTTCTTTACTATTTCTGAAATTATTATTCAACAAATGAGTATTACAATTTATTGAACATTGGAAGAACAAAGCAACCAAAGGGATTATTGCGAATGAGATAAAAAATGCTCAGCATTTCAAAATTTATTTCCTCTTATAGGAAAAGCCACATAATTCACTGACTTCTGATTCGAAACGTACTTTCCAAAAATTGCGAAACATGTCAGTTTTTTGCTAATTCATCACCCATAAATCAAGACAAAAAAATCAGAATATAGGAATATAAAATCAAAAGTGCATGGGTGTTTCTATTGACGATATAAAGTTGCTCCACACATATATATAAGAGTTGGGACATTTGATAGCTATTTGATAAAAATCGAAATGCGAGTTTTTTCGTTTGCTAATTCAAAGCGTTTTTTTTTCTGAAATAGCTGGAAATTCCAGTTTTCGTTAATTCAGTGCCCTCCGAGGTGCCATCTATCAAGAGTTATTATTTTTTCAGAAAACTTTGGTAGATTTAAGCGCGTATACCTACAATGCGAATCTGTTTCAAGGGGGGGTTATATTCAATTCCCATCACCTATATCTACAGGGGTGGTGGTCTTTTTCAGTATAGTTATGATTTTATAGCCATGAAAATATCAAATGCATGTTTTTTCATTTTCCGATTCAGAATAATTTCCGAAAATATTCGGTTGATATAGCGAAAATGGGTTATTTTTTTTTCATTTTCCTTACAGAGGGATAGGTATGCCTTCTTAATCAAATAATTCATATCTTTGTAAGATAAAAGCTATGTCGAAATTTTCATAGAATATATCCATATCACCTTAATGGGTTCGTTGATGCGGTTTAGTCTAAATATATTATCGATCTCAAATGGTTAGGTAGGTATATTAATTTCAAAGAAAATGCATATCCCCTTGCGATATAGGTACGACACTGATTCAGTAAACTCGTTCAAAAGTCTTGCGAATCATATACATTTAAAGAACATCAAAATATTATGTGGACAAACTTGCTCCGTTATAAGGTCCACAAGTTATTAATGACGTAACCAAGTATGAGTTCCAGAATTCTCTACAACCTTGTAGGTACAGTGAAATGTTGAAATAATGTCCTTTCTCCATGCCACACAGAATTGATTCGAGCACCAGGTGTGTATATATATTCTTTTATTTATTGAGGTTTGGATCCTCTCTCAGTGGCATATTATTTAATCGATGCATTCATATTCTGTTTGTTATCCCTATAATAGGAAATGTAGGACGATTTATCGTACCCATTTCCTAGACTGTAATAACATAAATATACAAGACAAATGTACTGTCTTGGGGATCAAAACATGCTAGTGGTTTGGTTCAGTATATATATATTGATTTGACCTAAATATCTACGCCACGAGCTTGGAATTTGCTGCACTTCAAGCAAATATGTAAGCTTCAATATGTACCATAATGACTTGTGGAAGGGATATTATCTGATGGGCTTCAGGCATAATATTTTGAAATAAAATAACTAGAAATTAATTTTTTTTGCATAAGTTGACATTTTTCATTCATTTTCAAGCATATTTGTATTCTCTACCCGTAACTCTCTCCATATATATAGGTACATCTTTGAATGTCTTGTTGACTTCATCCAACTCTCTCAAACAAATTGAATTGCTAAACGGGATATTTTTCGCGGAACTCATGAGGCAACCAAACTGTTTACTTAGTTGGCTCGGAAGGCAAAAACTCCGTAAAACTCAACTTCAGCTGTCCAATTACTACTATCTTGCGAGGCGGAGCGAGACTTTGTTATGCATCGGATATAGAGAGATGAGTCGAAGGTATACCTACGTATAAGCAGAAGGAATTCGAATAAAATCCAGTACTAGAGTAAATAGAATATAAAGCAAAAACATGCCGGCTCTGAATGGGTCCCTGGAGTTTTTGAGAAAAATAGGAACAGCGGTTGGGGTTTAGCATCAGTGGCGTTCACAAGCCATACGATTTTGATACCTTCACAAGAAGTGTCTCTCTCTAATAAACAGATTATTTATTTTTCAAGAATCACCAGATTCATGAGAAGAATCATCAGATAACACACAGATTAATTACAACCGACGATGAAGATTCCTGATGCTGACTAGTAGCATTAATCTACCTTCTTTAGCTCTATTCCTATCGATGGTTGCTCTATATGGAAATATTTTTTTATAAACAGTATCCATTTTTGAATATCATTTCACTTTTCTTGATAGCCGGCATTTATTTTATCATCATCATTAGAAATACACGAGGTGTTGCAAAAACTATTCAAGGCGGAGGTGCCAAAATAAAACATATTCATTAGGTAGGTATGGTTTTATATATTTTCAAATACTAACGTGAAATCCACAAATTATTGTGCTAGATTGGGTAGACATTTTGTTGAAGAATCTTGATGATGAGTAAATCTGAAGAACTGACCAATTAAAGTTGGATTCAATTCAAGTTTTTGATTATTCAGCGTTCAGAAGATAACTGTTTTTGAATTAAGTATTTTTTTTGTACAGCTGGCTGATAAGACTCTCTCTTACACTAAAGTCGTTTTGCATATTAATGATGTTTAATTTTATGCATTTTATGCAAGGCACATAATTTGCAATGCAACCTGATGTTGTCCATAATTAATTCTTGAAAGTAACGTATCTTTCGATATTTGTATGCCAGATATAAAAAGTCAACCTATAGCGGTCTACCGAATGATGCAGTATTGCTATAGATAGAGATGAGCACATATTACTATTTGAAATAGCATAAATGAATGATATATCAAGATACAATAAATGACATGGTTATTTCTTAATAACAATAATAATAATCAGTTATTTGAGGATGCTATGGGGAACTCATTTGTATATATATATATATATTGTTTGTTTCTTATATCGATGTTATTTGGGCTGATGAGTGATGATGCATGTACAAAAATTATGTAAATATATTGGTTAAATGTGGATGTGGAATATTCATATATTCAGCTCGATAAATGGTGAATGATTTTTTTTATTCTTATAGCTACCTATATGTTATTTGATCTCAATTAGACTTTTTTTATCTCTATTTTTGTTCCCATCTTATATTGTACCTATAATATTCACTTCACTGAATACCCGAATTCCTTGTTTATAAAATTGTATAATCTCCTTGAAAAATAAATGAATTAAATTGAATGAGGAGGTCATAAATTTCGAACTGTAGAAAAATTCACAAATATAGATAAGTATGTCAGGTCAATTTTTATCAAAACCCAACTCTCTCTGAATGAAATTTCGAAAATAATTTCAATTCACCTATATGAACAAGAAATTTTCATCTAATCCTATATCAAGTGAAAATTCTTGAAAATGTAATTCTACCCCTTCAGTTCAGAATATTATGGGAGTGAGTAACAATATGATAATGTTATGCTTAATGTTGAAATACTGGATAGTTTGCGTTGTGTTGATATAAGAATAATAATTTAATATTGCAAAGTTCAATTTCGATATCTGTCTGGCAAACGGTTGGTCATATTTTCGGATTTTTCCATGGCCAATCAAAATTATGCTGTTTGAATCTGAAGTTTCCATTTCGAGCATAAAATTTGGCTTATGAAAGTGTGTATTCCACCTCACCCAAAACTGGCTGCATCTATGATATTGGAAGCAAAACATGAATAGATTGCCTGAAAAATCGGGGTCATGCCAATTTTCAAGATATTCGTACGTTATAACAGTCACAATTTCAAATAATAATTGGATTTTTGCACCTTCGAGTCCAATTAAATGCACCGCATCTTACAGAAAACCAATCAACTTCCCAGAAGTATATAAGCAAGAAAAATGAGGATATCATGAAATTGTGCAAGAATAATGGTATACCTATACAATTCCTTCTGTTCCAAGCATGGCACAAATCTTTGCTTATTGATAAAAATATACTTTATTTGGCAACTGAGACCTGTATAATAAACTTCCTTCTCATATAAAAAAAATAATGTGAAGAAAATACTTCTTGGACATTGCTTTCACTCTGTTGATGAATATAATCAAACACCTTTGCCATGCATGATATTTTCATCCATGATGTGTAGTTTTGTTTGTTTGTTACTAATTTTCTTGTTTGTCATCTAATTTTCTCAATTGTTATATTTCTTGTGACTATACCATTTTTACTATATTTTTTGTTTATAAAATCTCTCTATCGTTTGTACTTCACAAAAATTCATAACTCTGACTTGCTATAAACCATATTATATATGAGTAACATAGTAAAATAAAGCTATCTATCTATCCTTTCGAAGGTTCGGATGATGAGCCTTAAAATTTCGTTTTGTACACTAAACACGCCTTCAATTTCCCTCATAGTGTACTCGAATATAGATATAGAATATATTCATTGCTTCTCTCACAACTTTGAAATGCGTTTACTCGAACAGTATTTTCTTGGACATAATGGACTTTTCTTGTACACCCATGCACGATATATGTTTTTGAAGCACGCCAATGGGACAGTCTTCTTATTTACGGTTACGGCATGAGCAGCTTCACCTGATGCCTGATATCGATATAAAGAAAAAGAAAAACACAACCCGGGCGGGTCTAAGCTATAGTAAGCTCGCATTTGCGGAGGACATGCTGTAATATCGGGACAAGCTCAGAATATAATATGTACGTAATGCACCCTTCGGGCCCTCGAATGTCCAAAGAGTATTTTCTTTTTCTGCACAAATTGGAGGGTGATCACGTACGGAAAAGCTCAAAAGGGCGTATAGGCGTAGCTGTCTTGCCCGGTTGAAATTTGTATGAGGTTCTCTTGGGCTTTTGCTTTTCGTATTTGTTGATGGACAAGAGATGAATTATGCATCATGCGGGAACACTCAGTTTTTCTGTGAGGGCAACAATAATGGACATACAGGGATGAGTGTTTGTGCGAGTTCCTAAACATAGATTGAAGTTTGAAATATTCGGGAAAATCGAGATTTCTAAATCATCATTCTTATTGTTTTTCATTGAATATTCAACAGAACTGGAAGCACTTCTTTGGTCTCTCCTTTTGCGATCTATCCCGAATAGCATTCTTACATAGTTTTTCTATTTTGGTTGTATAATGAAGTCATTGTGCAACTCAAATGCGTGTCGAAATAGCCTCTATATTTCGATACGCATTTTTTATTATTCGGGGGTTGGTACAATCGAACTGTCAAATGAAAGTCAGAAAAGTTATGCCCAGTTTACTTCTGAGCGATTTAACAACATTGAATTTTTCACCGCTGGGTATTGCAATAATCAAAATCGCTCAACTGTAAACTGGGCTTTACGCTTGTGCGTCAGATTTTAATTATTTCAATGTCATCATTGTTACCAATAGAAGATGTTTATGTTATTTATCGATATTAAATCCATTTTTTCCTTCAAATCAATTCAAAATAGAAAAAATTGCATATGACACACGTTTTATAAGACACGTTGTCGCTTCGCTCGTCGTACTCCAAACAACGCGTGCGACAAAATAGCGTATTATAAAACTTGTATCATAATATACTATTTTTTTTTCATTAATTTTTTTCACATTATCTATAGGAGTAGTAGTAGTAGTTGTAGTAGTTCATTAAAAATAGGAAAGCCTTGTATATATACGTCTCTAGAATACATAAAAATCTTACTTCACATGTATACAGGGTGGCTCACGACTATCGCGACAGAGATTTATAGCAAAACGGCAAAACTTCTCAAGTTCTTGTCACCTCATTAGTTTGTATATCGATTAAGGCTACATTTTGAAATTATTTTGAAATATACAGGTTGTACAAAAAAGTTGTGGCATAT
The DNA here is from genome assembly GCA_029955515.1 of Chrysomela aeneicollis. Taxonomy (NCBI): domain Eukaryota; kingdom Metazoa; phylum Arthropoda; class Insecta; order Coleoptera; family Chrysomelidae; genus Chrysomela; species Chrysomela aeneicollis. The sequence continues at coordinate 29,915,067 of JARUHQ010000002.1, forward strand.
CAAAGTTAGGTATGTTTTTTCTAATGAAACACCCTACATTTTATTGCATTTTCAGATTCACCCTGAAGAGTTGATTTGATCGATATATCACACTTGGGGTTTCGAGGAAAGATAAGGGTGTGAAAAATCGAGATTTTTCAACTTCAGGAATTTTTTGTGTGGAAACCATTTATTATTGGTCAAAACGGCTTACATATCCCTATCTTAACTTTTGATTAACTATCTAATGCCATTTATTTAAATCACATGCAGGGTGGCTTAGAATTCACAAGCAATTCATTGTTGAAGACAGTTTCATAAATTGAACCCATGCAGAAATACAACATGAAACGAAACATTTAAAAGTATACTTTCAGTTTTGGTGTAACTCCAAAGGAAAAAAATTATCAAAATAAAATTGATAATATTTTGGAGAGCTTTCAGAGAGAGACTTGTAATAATGATGTAAACATGAAACAATGAACATGGAAATAATCCGAGGATTGATAAAAAATTAACCCAAAGTTGAATGATGAGTTGAATGAAAAATATTGTAACTATGGTCGCAGATAAACAGAGTCATCATCAGACAATATAATAATCATCTGAAATCAAATAATTTGTTATCTATAACAAAAAATCAACATATGCCTGAAGCTTCTTACAATATACAAAAACAAAAAGCCAGGATCAAAATGCGTCAGGAGGATTAGATACACAGAAAATTATCATATCAACTTGTTCAACACCTTCAAGTATTTATGATAAACATTGAAATATTTGAAATGTACACAATATCAATGCAGTTGTAAGCAAAAACTGTACTGACCACTGTATAGGTACTCATATAAAATCTTACGAGTGTATTAGATTTTACACCGTATGTAAGTACAAACATTTTTGGTGGATATGAAAGGGATATGAAATTACCTACTTCGAGAATTCAATTTGAATTATCTGCTTTATCATCAGCATATTATAATACTTATTACACAGTACCATTACCAAAAACCATGCACTGTATATCACGAATATCTTTCCAGGAAAGGGCTGGATATATACATGTTTCGCTCATTTTAGATTTTTTGTACCACCTTTTCTACAATGGCTGCCGATATCCCGGAGCTCAGACTTTCTATTTGCCACTTTCTTTTTCTCCACAATATCAGGTAGGCTAAATAGGGGTTTCGTTCTGATGCATGAATCCGTTTAAAGTGTTCCTTCCCCCTTCAAATGGGTTCATTACGGGTATTCTTGAGGACGCAAACTCCGACAAAAAATACGGACATAAAGGTTTACAGTTAGGTCACATCAGACTTTAATTGGGTACAACGTCAATGTGAAATTCCGAGTATATTGCCCACTTTAGAGCACCGAACTGGACGAAGAAAAATAATATATCTACTTTCTTAACGGTATTTTAACAGTAATGCCATCCGATTTACTGCAGGAAGTTTCAATTTATTCTCAAGCAAAAATTGTATCACGAGTTGTATATTCGTTTCGATCTATACTAGCGAATAAAGTAGAAATTTTCGTGAATAAAAAATATACCGATAGGTTATGCACACTTACATTGTGGGACATATTGCAATATATTTTTCGGTATTTTTAGAGTTACAAAAATCCTTCATAGGGGATCGTGTCTACCAATATGGAGTCAGTTTTGGGAATTTCATTACGAATGAGCCAAATGTGGGGTTATTTCAAGAGGTAGCGGAGAAAGTTTTGTGTAAGAGTTTTCCAAAATTCAATATTAGGCCCGTCTTGAATCACAATTTTTTCGAAATATCTCCTTGTTAGTTGAAAAAAACTGCTTTTTTAGGTCTTGAATAGACATAAACTTATTTGATTCAGGATTATTTCCGAATTCTAGTGCAAGATTTAAAAAACTGTTTTTCACTATATGCATGACTCTTTCTGTTGTATATGCTCCATATTCCACAACTTTGTGAACATTTTTTATTTTTATGATTTTGAATACAATAAAATTGATTGGTAAACAGTGTACTCATCAAGATAAGGATCAACAGCGTGAGAATCTCGCTAACAATAAGAAATAGTTGTTGAGAAATCTCTGAAATGTTTAATTCCGAAGGAATTCGAAAGAAAGAAAAACGAAATTTGGCGGTATCGTTTATATTAATTATTAAATAAGGTTATTTGAAAACTTTCCGAAGAACCAAAGGCACTCTCTCATTGCCACATTTTCAGCTCTACAAAATGAAGAAACCATCATCCACTTTTTTTCATATGGCACGAATAACACAGCATTTCTCATTGTCGAATGATTTAAAAAAAAATGAAACCAAACTGCCAAATTTCGTGTTTCTTTCGAATATCTCCGCGGAAGTAGACAACATTTTCGGGATTTCTCAACCATCTATTTATTGTCCCCTTAATTGCACAACTTTCTGCCATTTGATCTACTGTGTAACTGTTAGGGTAACCATCAAGATCCCCATGCTGTTCATCCTTATCTTGGGCCACACTGTATTGGGACCTTATAAATTCTGAGCTTCAAATTCACCGATACAGCATCATACAAAACAGCTTATATCGGTTCATCACATTGTTCTGTGAAAGTCAGTCAGTGATTTCATTTATCAAGTTCATGACATTTGTTTTGTAAACTCATTGCGGGTTCAATGTTAATGAGCTCAATTTTTCATAGTTCATATCAGTATGAGTGCATGGGTATACAAAACAACCGGTCTGGTATACGGAAATTCTTATCTCTAATTGATTGTTCAGTTCGTTATTACCATAGAAATGCTATAAATCAATCGCTATCCACAACAATGCAATCAATGTTAATCGATCGAGGCTGGTGCGCGCATTTATCAGTGTTGGAATTCAGGATCTGGACCAATATGCTGGATGCTCGGAATGAAGTACCTAGTAGTAATTTATTTCAAATAGGTACATCCTAATATTCACATATCCATTACAAAAATATAATATATATAACAAGTACATCTAAAATTTAAATGTTAAAAACAATCCAATACATAGCAAGCTTATTACCAACTATTTTACATTATCACAGCAAGTTTTTTTGTTTCAGGTACTCCTTAATCAATATTTTAAATTTTCTAGTAGTATCACAGTTTTTTATATTTTGGGGGAGCGAATTATATTCATTTAAGCCTTTGTAGAACATTGATTTCATACCCCTATTTGTATGCATTCTGTTAAGAAAAAAATTGTTGTGAGATCTTGTTTGATACCCATGTATTTCTCTACTGAAAACAACAAACTGGTTTAGATACTCTGGTAGCAGACTTTTCAATAATTTAAAAATAAAAATCAATGCAAAAGATATAAGTCTTTCATTTACTGATTGCCATTGTAATGTTTCTAACATGTCACGAATGGGTGTGCGTCTGTTACATTTCAAAATTATCCTCATTCCTCTATTTTGTAGTTTCTGAAGTGCTGATCGAGCATTATTATCTAATAAGTATAAAACTGTAGCACAATAATCGAAATGTGGTCGTACAATAGTATTGTACACTGTTATCTATTTTAGTTTGGATGGACAACACTGATGCTATTCTCGAAAAGAAAAATAGTTTTTTTGATATTTTATTTTTAATCATGTTGAAATGATCCTTAAATGATAAAGTTTCATCCAGCATAACACCCAAATATTTAAAGTTTTGTACAATTTCAATTTCTTTGCCTTCAATAATTAAACCAATATCATCTACATTGATGTTTTTGTGTTTATATTGACTTGTTATGATCATAGCTTTTGTTTTTTGCACGTTAAGTTTTAACTTATTCACTTTGAAATATTTGTCTACTTTTGACAGCTCTATATTCATTTTGTTTACTATGTAATCTAGTGAATCACCACTGATAGCTAATAATGTATCATCTGCATACAAATTTGCGAAATCACAGTTAATTTGGCAACATAAATCATTCAGATATAGAATAAATAGAAGTGGGCCTAGAATACTACCTTGGGGTACACCTATGTTTACTGGCTTTTCATTTGACTTTTCTTTATTTATTTTTACAATTTGGCTTATCTGTTAAGTAATCGTTTAACCATTTCAAGACAACTCCCTCAAAACCATAATACCTCAGTTTAGCTCTTAATATCTCCCTATCTATCGTCTCAAAAGCTCTTTTCAGATCTATAAACACTGCCACAATATATTTACCTTTACCAATTAGGTTAGTCCAGTTTGTTATCGTTAATTGCAGTGCTGTCTCACAAGAGTGTTTGTTTCTAAAGCCAGACTGATATCCATTGAATATTTTGTGCTCATTTATGTAGCTTACGATTTGATCATATGCTGCTGTCTCAATTACTTTTTCAACTGTGGGCAAAGTGTTTGAACTTATATACAGGGCTATTCAAATTCGAGTCTATGCATGGGATAGACATAGAGGGTTGGTTAAATGGGGGCAAAGTAGCGTATTTCAGAGGTTAATTATATGGATGAAAAAAATATGACCTAGCTTTTTTGGTTCTGGAGTTATACAGGAAAAATCGAAAATTTCTTTTGTCTATATCATTTTATTGTAAATATTTTTCCAAGGAAAGGCTACAAAAAGTTGCTATGGCAAAGTGGCAAAATTAAAAAAAAAATCGTAAAATAAAAAGATAGACAAAAGAAGAATTTCAAAATTTTCGATTTTTCCTGTATAACTCCAGAACTGAAGAAGCTAGGTCAGATTTTTTCCATCCATATAAATTAACCTCTGAAATACGCTACTTTGCCCCCAATTAACCAACCCTCTATCTCTTACCGTTATCGAAATCCCCATGCATAGACTCGAATTTGAATAGCCCTGTATAATCGATAGTAGATAAAATTGACACAAGACAACTGCAGCAAAAACAATTCTCATAACGTCAATTAGATATTGGAATATTGAATAAATATTAATTATGTGCAAAAATTTCGAAATCAATCTGATATATTTATTATTTACGCTATGGGTACAATCAAGGTGGATATAGGATGGTGAAACAGCTCTTCAATTGTTTCTGCGAAAAACTTGTAGACCGTTTGAGAAGGTACTAATATTTCGACGACTTGAAAGAAGATGGCGGTAAGATCGATTATCGAAGAAGATTTCTGTTGCTTACGTATTTCTGTGGTTCACATCTGACAGACGTGACTTGAAACGACATTAAAACAATATGTTTTCGATAAATTTGGAATGAATATTGATATTTTGACTCTTCTCAATCATGTTTCATCTAGAACAGATGAAACTGATAAAAGTATGACAGATGCACAGTTTCTGTTTTACCGACACAAGGTATGTTGCCATCTCTGATAACTTCAGGAAATATTACTACGGTATGAAATCAAGTAGGCAAAGGTCTACAGTTTATTCTAGTGCTTGTTAATAGGAAGCTGTTTCACCATCCTATATCCACCTTGGGTACAATTATATTTTTTTTTTCATGCTGATTATTAAAATTAACTTGATTAGAGAAAAAGAATGAAGACATTTATATAGAATTCCACAAAAACAAATAGTGTAAACTTAACTGCTCTTTGAAACAATAATATCTTATCGATAAGGATTTATTAGCATCACTATATGATTAGCAGAAAGAAGAAATTGACGTTTGCTATGAAGTGGAAGGAACTTGAAAACTTACATTTCATTTCAAATTAATTCTTTAAATATAATCGATTAATGAAAAGCTCTATAGTACATTCTGATCTACCTTGAATAATATACCTAATATCATGCCAAAGAAAAGTGAACTCGATCACCTCACCAATTAATCTTTTTTATTTTATTGTTCCAATTTCTGTGAGATCTCATCTCTAGTTATTCAGTAGCTATTATTCGATTGTTATCCATTGAAAACCTAACCAGTAAGAGGTTCAACTCATCTCCGGGTATTTTCAATTTTTTGGTTATCCTTTAATAATAATAAGTTTCATCTACAATTTTCTGATATAACTATAGCGACAGAAATTATTAAATAATTGACTAATGTCAATTTGATTTGATTTTTTTAATTATTAGCAATTCTGGCCAGAATCCTTTACACTTGAAGATTCAAATTATATATCACCTATCTGCTCAGCATATACTTACTCCTTCTTAATTTTCAACAAAGCATCTCTCCCTTTTTAATGAATATATTTATATTTTTTCAATAGTTTCTGCCTCGCTGATATAGTATATTCAATCAGGATAATTATTATTTCTATATATAGAGTGTTCATTTAATAAAATCATTGACACTATTATGCAAATAATGGACCGTTGCAACGTACTCTTGAAGAATCACACATATTTTGCACATCCCCTATATCTCTATTTCACAGTTTCTATCCTTCACTGAACTTGAAACGGTACACTGGGACGATATCGATCCCGGTAATATTTCTTCTACACACAGCTGTCGCCATCTATGGTAAATCGACGAATCTTGACCTTGTTTAAATTGGAACGAGTCTTGATTGACCACCCAGATTTATTTGGTTGATTAGAACGGGAATTGACAAATTACTGTTCCAGTGGACGATTGTTATAATTATTGGCAGTTAACCTTGATGTAGGTCGACTATTTTTAACATATTTAAAGTCTGAGCAATGGCTCTTCTCCAGTAGAGGAACTGGATTCAACATTTCTTGTCGTTTAGTTGAGTTTCAGAAGTTTACCAATTACATTGACGTAGGTATGAACACAAAAAGTAGTTGTACACATTACACAATAATTTTAATTATTGAATGCAATTCATCTCGTACGAAGTGAAAGAAGGTAATAAATATACAGATTAGGCCCCATTATTCTTCACTAAATCTTTGGAAATTAAGTATTCAAATATATGAAGAACACAATAAGCTATAATGATGATATTAACTTCAGATACATTTCGGGTTAATGGGTCTTGAAAATTATGGCCCGAACGAAAATAATCTGATCAATTTTGATAAACGATATGAGTACATATACTTAGTAATCCAGTAATCAGAAAGAATATTCTCGAATTTCATTAAATAAACTTGAAAATTTTATTGATGCAACTCACTTTGACATTTGACAAACTGAACAAAGATTTAATTACAATCAAATTATTCATTGAAAAGTTAATTGAACACATACCTAGTATCAACAAACATACCTAATATGATAAAGAAAAAATTTCCATTTTGGAAATTATAATAGCTGCTCTCTTCGACGTTCTACAGTAGGGACAAAATAGATTCAATATTTTTTCAGATTAGGTGTGGCATGATATATATTCAATATTTTTCAACGATGATTGTTTTGTGAATTTTGAACCATTATTTTCTACTATACACAACGAATTGTCAGACTTAGCAAGATAGGTTTTGTTATACTGAAGTTGATCAGTTCATAATGTGAATATTGATAATTCAGTAGTCTTATTTTTGTGATTGATGATTTGAAATGCATTTGGAAAATGTTATGGAGCCTATAGTGACACTCTCGTTTGGATATGGGTTATGTACCTATCTATATAAGTCGATATCTATATAGACACTGTCAAAAATCTTGGAATAATAAATAATTCATTCGGGTTTTGCACTGAATCATTTAAAATAAGAGAAAAGTGATACGCTACTGCTTTTTCTCATCTAAATTTGGAACCATATTTTTTCAAGCATAACGTATATTCAATTTTTTCGAAGTTTTTAATGAATTTAGGAGCAAGTATACTGCGGATTTTTTTTCTTGTGCAGGAAACACCTTGTAAAATAAATTCACTCATTCACAGTAGGTAATAACGTGAACAGCCTAAATTCATGTGCTTCGAACCAGACAATATTTTATGAGCTCTCTCCGAGACTGGGGGGTCTTGACTCGACCAATGTTTTCGTGAAATTTAATACAAGGAAATCAACAGGTGAAATCCCCTAACGGCTCTCGTAATGGTTCGAAGGTTCTCACATAGATGGCAGAATGGCTATTGGAATTGTAAAATGCGAAGTAAACTGATAATTTCGTTCAGATTCACATGCTGTGATCAATTTAAGGTTTCTTCAAAGTTCACAATAGATATACACTTTTGATTCAATATATATTCAATTAGTATTCGAAAGATGGAAGAGTGATGTTGCCCTTATACAACTTTATGAAATTTTGGTTGCATACCGTTCAGGGCACTCTACAGTTAAAGGTCCATTGGGTCGTGTAAAAAATCACACAAATCAAAGACGACTTGATATGTCCATTTTATAATAAATAAGTATGGTCATACCAATTTTTTTCTATTGAATATGGGAAACAGGAAAAAATTTAACGAACGAACTTTTCCCTCGTGATAAACGGAAACAATTTTCATCTAGTTGGAGAAAAAAAGGCAAAAAGCCGATGCCTAGAACAGGACAAAAAAATAACTCTTCAGTGAAAGGATTTTTCATTTGACTCAAATTACTGAAGATGAAAATGGAAATAATTCAACATTCAACTTGAGTTGATGAGTTTCAAGTGCATCAAGACTTTTTTTTCGGCATAAACTCGTTATATTTGAACTAAATATTGTATTTTTTGTTATTATATTGAGGGCTATGACTTCCACTACATAGAAGAGAATATTGGTTTCTTTGTTTGGCTTCTTATCTTTTTTCTTTCTGATATACATTCCTGAATCAAACGTCAAAATTTGTCAATATTGTGCTCTTTTGTACATACTTGATTACGTTGTTGTTCAATTAGATGTGGATACAAATCTTATTTTCCACGTTCGCCCAATGTATTCGAATATCTATAGAATGGCGAAGGTGCAAGTTTGAATATCTCTTCAGCCTAACCTTATTAATCTCCGACGGTAAAGTTCTTCACTGTTTGGACAAGAAGAAATAATTTTATTTTTCGTTCTAAATTGTTGAAGGAGAATTGAAAATCCATTGAAGTCCCTTGGGTTTCTTCCTATAGGTCATTCGTAGACGAAATAATGGAATAATAATGAAATGTCTGCTATATATAGGAATTATATTGATGAGTAATGTTAGGGTTATAATTTTCTATGTGAATCATAATGTTTCATAATGTGACAGTTGAAGAATTATCAAAGTACCTACCTCGCTATATTACGTCTAGATAGATACCTAAGTAAGCAGTGAATAAGTATATATAGTAAAACTATTCAACCATAAAACACTATCAGTCCAGATGTACAGACTTTATGAGCTCATTTCCGTGATGGATTTGTCATAAAGTTTGAATTTTTCCGTCAAACACCACGAACACAAAAGGTAGAAAAAAACCACCTAACAATATAGTTTTGAATTCTCATTTCCTATAGAGTACGTGAGTAGCTTATGTATGGACCATATATAGAGTTCTGCTAAGAAAATCGTTCCCTCTAGTCATCAGAAAGAATTTTTCATTAACATAATACCAGAGGAAACGAATTGAAAAGCTATACACGCTGTATGCATGCGTATATAGGTATATACCTATGCACACGTGTTTGCAATTAGAAAAGCTGATGCAATAAGAGCATCTAAAATAAGTGACTGTGTCATCCATCGTTAACGTTTACTTGCGTTCACTTTATGATTATTAACATTATGAAGTGTAGACTTACTTGCGGATACTGATGTGGTCATGCAACAAATGAAATATAACCCAAAAAAACCTCGAAATGTTTCACCAAGACTTTTGAGTAGGTAACAAAAAAATACGATTAAAAAAAATTGTTACGAAAATTTCGTAAACGAATCAATTAAGAACTTTTCTGTCACTTTTCATGAGAGCATTGATGAAACTCTAATCAGGACTGGATAAAATGCTCATACCGGTCTAATTATTATGTTGGCCTAGGTTATGCTGGGGTTATAGATTCAACTAAACTAAAAATTAAATTAACAACTAAGAATTAAGAATGTTGAATATAAGAGAACGTCTATGAGGGTTTAATCTGTCAATTAAACTAATGATTAAGAATTACGAAGTTAGTCAACTTTCAATTTAACAACTAAGAATTAAGAAATTTTGTGCAAAAGGATTAGAATCGTTGGAATACCATCATCATTTGTCATTGTTTCTAATAGTGTTTATGGTTTTCAGGTTCAGAAGTTTTTATTTTTTCGGGTTTTTTGCTCATTTGATTAATAATATCATTCAATTCAACACTTTGAAATGACATTGAGCTTTCAATCATGTAACATTCAACATCTGATTCTTAATTATTAATTGCATTGTATTTTTTGTTAATTCCTAATTATAAATTGTTAATTCTTAGTTGTTAGATTAGTTAAATCTATTAACCCAGCATTATATACACTGCCCGTCATTCGCTGGATTATTTTTGACAAAGATTTTATAGAACATCCTATAGGGTATGATTTTCTAAAATAATTGGAAATATACTATATATAGGTTGTGATGTACTATATATACCTACACCCCGATTTTCACTTGTTTATTTGTAGAAAAAAGTTAGCAACTTTCGAGAAACACCCAGTATAACAAGATAAATCCAAATTACTTGTTCTTGATGAAAAATCCTGTATGCACTGCAGAAACGCTTCTACTGTGACATAAAATTAACATTATGGGCGAAGCTGAAGCTGGCACAGCTGCTCTGATGTTTCCTTACCGAATGTGGAAAAACAAAAGAACGAAAACAAAGTCCTTATCAAAGGTAATTTTTCCGACGCGGAAAGGAAACGAGATTGACAAGATTTTCTCTGTCAAGCAGAATAGAGGAAATATTTCGGGATTGCTAGGTGAAGAAGATACTGATGCTGATGATACGAGCGCCGAATAAGGTGGGTGGGTACGTTTAACAGATTTTACCTACCATCGAATGATTTCTTTATGAGAACACTTGAAACTCATTAAAAATACCTATATACAGTGTCACACATAAAGTTCGCGACAATATATATGGAATATTTGACTTCGCTGTTAGTTTGTGCTTGAGAAATTAGTAAAAACAGCATCTTCACTTTTTTCATGTGCTACTATAAACCTGTCAAATTTGAATTTTTTTTCAAAAATCCTCACAAAATCAGTTTTTTTTTTTGAAATTTCGAAAAATGCCAGAGAAAAAGTTGCTCAGTTTCCAATTATACATTTGTTTCAAATTTGGACTCTCTACTGTCACTGTGACATGTATATATCACATATAAGTATGATGGATTTTTCCAACAACTAGACTATCGAAAATAGAATAGACAAGTTTTCATAAGAAATTTTCCACAACTTGGAATAATCGTCAATTTGAAAAACACGAATTTTAAAGAAATATTTGTATGTGATTTACTTATATTTGGATACAACATGATTTTGATAGAAAATGTGAAACACATTCAGATGGATCACTTTTTCTTATTTTGATATGTCTGTATCATTAAGACAAGTGTATGGTTGTTAACCATACGTTGAAGAATATAGATGTGAATATAAGATATACTATATGAAAACTTTTTGTAGATAGAAAATATATGTGATCAATCGTGATTAATAGTGAACGAACAACTCATTCATCATCAGAAGAAAATATAGATATATACTTATCTGATTCAATGACGCGAAAGATATTAAAGAACGACCAAAGCAGTTTCTAAAAGTCATTTTACTTCTCATCTAGAAACGGGAGATAAGACTGTATACAATGCTTTCGTGACTATATAGTAGTTTCTTCAATTTTTTTCTACGGGAATTTGGGGAAACATTCATCTTATTTATTGTTCGTTCTTTCTATCTCCAGAGAGAATACATTATAAAATAATTTTTTTCGGCAACCGTCCGGAAAGTACGTACTTCCCGGACTAGGCCGGGAAGAATCACATCGTTGTTGTCATTGTAAATATGAAAATCTTGGTAGTATGGTTTTGATAAATGCAGTTGATCATTACCATAGCAGCAAAATAACGACTGACAGCTATCTGACATAAAATTAGCTAACATTTCAATTTTTGAAAGAAATGTGTTTCTTTGATTTGTTATTCTACACGGTTGCCGAAAAAATTGTGTACGCAACACGCCCGAAAACAGTTTTTTTGGACTCGCAGACTTCCAGGACTCGCTACGCTCGTCCTAGAATTTTGTCCACTCATCCAAAAAAACAGTATTTTCCGGACTTGTTACGTAAATTACTATTACCACCAAAAAAGGATCTGAATAAGAAGTTTTGTGGACTCAGTCTGTACAAGTAAAAGGAATCAGTAGAAAAAGTTTTAGTTTTCAGATGTATGGTGTTCGTGTGTAAAAAAAATAAGTTAAACATAATTTCTCTTCAAGATTTGAAGCATATATACCGACAATTCCCAAACGAAAATCCCATTTTCTTTGGAATATTCCCTGCATCTGGTGAAAACCATGTTGATTCACATTCTGCAAAAATATAAAAGTGGCGAATATATGCACTCCTCAGAATTCGAGGCCATCATCAGACGGGAAATATGACTGCACTCGCGCGTACCGCCAAACTTTAATATATATCGTGGGTGGAATGGAAGTTACCTCTGATGGGAAGTTTTCCTGCCTGAGGGTTAATTATAATAAGCCGGGATTCAACACGACCCGGTTCAAATGACAAGATATTCTATGATCCAGACCATAGGCGCCGATTACACGGGGGCACTGGGGCCCATGCCCCCTCTGAGATTTATCAGGGGAGGGCATCACATCAAGCTATTATTGATCGATGATCATATAAAAAACCTGCTATGATTCTATATGAAGAAAATCATGGACCATAGTACTTATACACATTAATTTTTAGTAAAAAAAAGCTCAACTCATTACGTAAAGATAATAAAGCATCACAACTAGACATATGAAACCAATTTTTAGACGTAAATCATCTGATGACGATCGAATTATATTATATGACAATATCAGGAGTTACTGTGAAAGTTATTCAAGAAAAAGCGACAAAAAACTGTTTTTCGGCTCGCCTGAAAATTGTTGTTCTCGATATATAAGATACTCTGTTGAAACTGTCGTAGTATTGATCGAATAGTTGGATATATTCGAAAGCGTGTGGGCTTATCGGCAGGAAAAATTTGGCTTAGTATCTTTCTCATCTATCAAAAAATGCCAGTCCGGTACTGCTGAAAGCGGAGGAATGCAAAGTGCAGTATCTCGGAAACTATTCGTCTAAGAGACTTGCGATGAAAAATGTTATAACTTAAGTTACCAAAAGAAAATCCTATTAAGGTATCATTCCACTACATTTTCATGAAAAAAGTCATATAATTGCATTTAATTTTTCAGAAAATTTTGCAATTTTTTATTATTATGTCAAAAACCGCGCTCTAACGGCATCACTTAAAACCAGACACATTACAAATAAGATGAATTTGATAGACCAATGAATGCTATTTCCAACGATACCAAGTTTGTTGAAATCCGTTCAGTCGTTCAGGAGTTTTAGCTGTTTATTTTAAAAAACATTGAACCACCCCCTACCACTTCATTTTAATAGATACGTCAAAAAGTGCCGAGCAAAAATTATTCGAATGAAGCTCAACTTCAAAAGGTATATATTTTATTGGTACGTTTACTAGACGTATTTCGTCAAAAAATCATTTCAAAAGTTTTAGATGGCGGTTACGTCCCCTGGCGGCCATCTTGGAAACATGAAAATAATTTCCAGGATTTTCTTTTGGTAACTTTAGTCATAACATTTTTCACCGCAAGTATCTTAGACGAATAATTTCCGAGATACTGCACTTTGCATTCTTATCTGGCCACCCTGTACATTTCCAATGATTCCTACGCATCAACCTTGGCATCAGCTAAGCTGCTGGAATTTGCAAGACAAACTTTATCTCGCGCCAAACTGGCACTGGCAGCTTCTGTTACACCAAACACCAACAGTTTTCCCAATATAATCATGCAAATCCTGCATACAAAAAGCATACTTGATTGCTCCATCTAAAGACTACCTCACAAGCCGACCGAGTAATGTGATCTCTTGATGCTGATTGGATTCGAGAATTGCGGCAAACGCTAAGTATAGCGATTGCAATTCCAAAGTCTAAATTACTGCTGGAGAACCCCGTAAGAATGAATTTATTTTAAATTATGTAGTATCTTCTCTCATAGTATACAGTGTGATTCAGTACCAATAATGTGATGTGAACATAAAAGATATAAAGTATTCTCCTGATGATAGTATCCTGTTTTGGGAATTACCATGGCCACGTGACGTATATTGATCATTCATCCAATCTGTAGCGAATTACAATTCATTTACTCTAACCTTATATAGCGCTGAAGACCTATGAAAAACAGTTTTAGCACAAACGTCACATTTCCAAATTTTCATTCGTTATTTGGAGAGGAGAGACTGAGTTTTTGTCAGGCATATACAATTAATAGTTATTGATTATAGTGTATATAATCTTTGATCGAGCGAATTCCTGAACTGCATTCCATCGAACTCGATATATAAATAAAATCTGCCCCCTAGCTTGACCCCTGCTAAGAAAATAAAATTATAGATGGGGGGGGGGGGGGGGGGGACAGGAAACATACAATGTCTATCCCAGATTGGTGCTGCATGTATTAATATATATTTCAGTTATTATAAAAACTACAAAAACGAACAATAACGAGTTGGATAGTAGTTTAGAAAGCATTTACATTAATCGTAGTAGAAGCCTATTGGTGGACCAAGATGGCGGCCCTTTTCCTCCATCATTTTGTTCGACCTTATTGGACGTGTATTAGGTAAAAGATGATTGTGTATTTATATGCGCAAATAAATAGTTGAAAAGTTTTCTTGATTTTTGGATTTAATTTTTATTGCCTTTAGTTAAATAGATATGGAAAAATGGAAGACAATTCCTTGCAGCTTTTATCATTCCCTATATATGTATATAGAATTCGTTGATCATACGAGTGCTGTTATCAATATTTTTTGTTAATTTTCAAACTGTTTATATAATCGTATTTAGGTTCGCCAGGCGAGTGAAAAAATTAAAAGAAAAATACAGGTCAGTTTTAGGGAGAAAAAGTGGATGGTGGCACTCGAATGACGAAACATCGTATATGTATCACAAATTATATACTGTTAAGTAAATTTCCGACTTTAAACTCGAAATTTCCGACTTTGAACTCGGAATTATTTGTTTCCGACTTCAAACTCGGAATTATTTTATTCCGACTTCGAACTCAGAAATTTCGACTTTGAACTCGGAATTTCCTAATTTGAACTCGGAATTTCCGAATTTGAACTCGGAATTATTTTTTTCCGACTTCAATCTCGGAATTATTTTTTTCCGACTTCAATCTCGGAATTTCCGAGTACACTTCTGCTCTAGAGCCGCTATATCATCCAAAGAAGCTAGAGGTGCAAGGCGAAGACAGGTTGACACTATGATGATACCAGCAGCCATGATTGTTCTTATAAAATCCTCAATATTCATCATTTTTCATTCAAACTCATCATTTTTTGATAAATATCTATATCTCGAAAAAAAATTAGATATATAGATATTTTTCCCAGCTATGGTTAGACATAGACACCATCAGGAAAATATACTAGATAATGTCACACAACTTCTCCGTTTGAGGAAAAATAGAATCCTGATAGAGGGAAGTTCTGCGGGACTCGAGTCTGTCAATGAAAGGGTGCGGTCAATCTGAGTCTGTCTGGTCTGTCTGCTCGGAATCGCTCATAATGATATAAATGATTTTGATAAGCATCTACAACAACAATATATCTACAAAAAAGGGGATATCGCCCACTTTTCTGCGGTCAACACACTCGTAAATGCAAGGTCACCAACCAGACGTATAGTCATAATGGATATTGAAGCCTGGAGCTGAACTCTAAACATGTGAACTAAACTCCATGACAGGTCAAATTTGTGCTTTGTTAATTATAGATTTTTTTTAAGGTATAAAGTAGTCCTTGGCGCGAAACAAAGAAACGAATTCTTGTGAAGCAATTGTATTGTTGATGAAGGTAATACCAATCATGGTCAGCATATGGATATCGAGGATTCAACAGGAACAAAAACATGCCTGACATCATCATCATCATCAGTATAAGTCATTATGAGGTCCACCTTCTTGAAAAAAAATACAAGCTTGAGTTTGGTAGCAATTGTAGCATCGAATTCTACTAGATTATCAGTTCTCTTAATAGCTGAAACATAATTTCGACTTTAAACTCTTGAAGTCGGAATAAAAAAATCTCAGTGGCTCTTATACGCTTTCGTATGAAAGAAAGAGTCTTCCCTTTTTTTCGTATTTATTAACACGAAGCCAATAATAGTTATTTATGTATTAAGGGAATTATGAGGGCCTTAATTACTGATGGCAAAGTTTGCGTCCCGAGGGCCTCTGGCCCGAAGGACAGCAATTGCCAGAGGTTATTAAGGCTCTATAATTCCCGTGGTACATAGATAATTTTATTTTTGACCGATTTTCATAACAATATGTCCATATTTAGAACGCAATAAATGTTTAAATTCATAACCTTTCTGGTATATTTTAATTAGGTAGCGTTGATTGTAGCATTGTTGGTTGTTGCTAGGTTGTCGCTATGTTACATGTTTATAAGCAAACTTTCTTTATCAATCAATGTTTTTCCGTTAAAAACGTGTTTATTTTTTACCACAAATCGACGATCTTTTTCTGATATAATGGAGGATATTATAAAAAAAACGGAAAAAGCAAGACAATCATTACTTCCATCGAAAAGTGAAGCCCTATATCAAAAAGAATACAACTTATATCTGAAGTGGCTGACACAGAGAAATGTTATGTCAAAAGATGCCAACGAAACTGTCTTTCTGGCATATTTTCAAGAACTGCTAAAGTATTTTCAGTATTTTCTGGTAGATTTGGTAATAATTGTATTTATTCGTTGCAGTCAGAAACGTTTAGCCCAAATTCGTTATGGACTAAATGGTCAATGCTCAAATCGATGGTGACCATATATGAGAAAAGAGATATCACTAAGTTCAACGAACTAGAGGCTTTTTTGAAACGGAAAAGTAAGGGGTATAAGCCGAAAAAGTCTGCTGTCTTATCTCCTAAAGATGTCATCAAATTTCTAAAGGACGCCCCTAATGAAATTCATTTATTGCATAAGGTAATTTTTTTCTCATAATTTTCTTTTTCGTTTGTTTATTTCGTTTTATTTGTTATAGATTGTTCTAATTATGGGTTATTTTGGAGGATGCAGAACTCAAGAACTTCTAAATATGAGTATAGCAGATATAGAGGACCGGGATACTGTTATGGTAGTGAACGTACCGGAAAGTAAAACTGGTGTATTGAAGAAATTTACAGTTGTGGATGAAAAAGAGTTCTCTGCTTTGCCTTTATTGAGACTTTATATGTCCTTGCGTCCTGAAGGTACAAAACGATTTTTTTTGAGCTTCCGACAAAATAAATGTACAACTCAGCCAATTGGAAAGAATATGTTTGGCAAAATTCCCAGCAAAATCGCAATTTATTTAGGATTGCCAAACCCACTAACCTATACGGGACATTGCCTTCGTCGCACTTCTGCTACTGCCCTAGCCAATGCAGGAGCAACTATGACAAACTTAAAAAGACACGGAGGTTGGAGAAGTTCCACGGTGGCAGAGGGGTATCTGGAGGACAGTATTGAATTGAGAAATAAAACGGCGCGTATGCTGTCTACTTTGCCATCAGAAGAGGCAGGCACCTCGACTGTAGTGAACAGCAACAGCACCACCCATAAAAAAGAAGAAATTGTTTCCAGCGGCGGAAGTAATTTTCAGGGAACATTTGAAAATTATTGTACATTTATTATTTGTAATGACGTGAATAAGGAAAATATGTCTTAGTTTTCATTACATATAAACGTTTATAAGCATTTCTTGTATCATTTTCACCTGTAAAAGGTAAGAGGGAGTTTTTGAACCTTAATATCCCAAGGGAGTTATGACCCTCATTATAGATATCGTAACTATGACGATATAAGCTTATAATGTCACTGTCAGAAATAAAAAATTTAAATCAATAATTTGGTTTTTTAAAATTATCTCAAAAAGCTTTTCTCTGCGGCATATAGTTGCGCACATAAACACACAACATTTCCCAGATTCAACCGCGATCTTGTATCTCATACCGTTACCGAGTTCCCAACGTTAGCCCGCGAATTTGGGACACCCGGTACAGTCAAACCCAACCGGTTATCGGGCGAAGCGGAGCGAACCCCAGCAAAGTTTATTCTGTCAAACTTTGACTTTAGGATCAGCCGGACTGCTCTCACAGTGTTGCCATCTTAGTGGATTTCACACCAAAACTGGTGGTTTGAGTTATCGTTTTGTGACAAAAAATTGCATCTAGTGGCTGGTGGTTATTTTTGTGAATTTTTTATGACACATGTGGAAATCTGGTGATTTCTAAGATTTCTTCCATATTTGATTTCTGCCACAGATTTCACTACTAATTGACAGTTGACGCATGCGCATGACACGGATCACGATTTCGATATATTCGTCAAATCGTCAACGTCATGTTGAGCTCTCATGTTTCATGCTGAGCATAGATTTTAGCACAGAGTTACAGTAAAAACCACTAATCTTTGATTTTAGTTTGACATAAATTACATAAGTAGCACCACTAGCACCCTTTTCGATTAAGCAGAAACATTTACACCGAGTGCGCTCCAGTTTTACCAATAGAACTAGCTATTATCTGGTGTTAATCTAGTGGTTTAAATTGTTAGTATACTCTTCTTGGTTTAAATCGTAGTAAACCACCAGAAAACCACTAGATTTTAAAAAATTTTCGCCTGCGGCGCAGATTTTGAGTTGGCAACACTGGCTCTCAGATCAGTCAGATCCTTCTCGAGTCGTATCGTATCTTGTACACAAGTTACGAGACAGAGAAGTGGACCAGAGATACATGCAAGTGCTGTCTTGGGATCTGCTGAGTCCCACCGAAGGCATATAGCGGTCCGCCCAAGTTATGATACGGCCTTCACGTCGAATGCCGCGTATTAAATGACGTCCCCACAGTGTTGCCAACCACGATAACCCAAATTATCCGAAGACTGGTATGAAATATCCGAAATTATCCGATCCTCCAATGATGAGTCGATTAATGTTTAAGTTTATTATTTGACAAATAGATGGCGCCACTTGCAACAATAATCTGATTCAAAATCATTGTTCAACCAGTCATTTGATTGATTTTTGTTTTTGCTAATTCTTCGTTGAATAATAAAAGCTCTAAATCAGTGATATCTGCTATAGGGGCTATTCGTGAACGAATATAGACGATTATTATTCGAAGAGAACGATACCAGCGCATCTTCCGAATGTCCTTCGAACTAAATCCTCATGTTGGTTCCAGTGTTTTTCACATAAAACATTGTCAGTTATTTCATCTGTCTTGTGTTAATACAACCAATGACGGCTAAATAAAAAATCTAGCCAACTTTTGCTGGCTCGGACTTTGTCCGAGCTAACCAGAAATTATCCGATAAATTTCAGGATCCGAAAATTATCCGCTGACATTAGAAATTATCCACAAATCGGATAATTATCCGCAAATCGGCAACACTGCGTCCCCATGTCATTCGCGGTGGATAGAGTCGAATATTGCATATTTTACAGGAGCCGTATGCGGAGAACAGATGGCTGTACGCTGTACACAGGGTGTCCCCTTATATTTTGACCCCCCACCCATAGTTTTAACAGAGATGGATAGAGACTTTTTTATGTTCTGGTTCTCACGAAAAGGAATATCCTGTAATGTTTATAGAGAACATCGTGAGAACCAAGGGAAAGAAGGTAGAGGAGTTGGTGTTCTTCTTAAATTTCTGATGGAGATGGTATGCCTCGGGGAACACCTCCCTAGGCTATGAGTTCCAAAGTTTCGATGCTCGTTGGATGAACGAGTCTTTGGAAAGGGACGTTCTGCAGGTCCCATAAGTGACCACGAATTTTCTCGATGATATTGAAAATCAATTGACATATTCAATGAACGATATCTTATCGTTTCAATGACTCTGTATATGGCTCTGGTGAATTTTTTGGAGCTCAAAGTAAAAATTTGTTCCTGACGTAATCTTAACATCCGAAATGGAAATAGGTTCTCTTAGAATGTTGATAATTTCACTCCTCATTTCTTGGTTTTCTCTTTGACTGTGACATTGCGTGATGGGTAAATCTCGCTATAAGTGAAGCGGAGATTTCCACTGAATTCACATCAGGTTACTGCAGGTGTCAATACAAAAGTATGAAATATTCGATTCTGAAGGACGTCTTGTTGTTTCTAACAATTCCAAGTATCCATTTTTCAATCAGTCTGATGAGAATATGTATCGAATATGATTGAAAGGAAATTCTTCAAATATCTTTCGACAGTATTGCCATCTATTGTTGTACATGAGAGCTTCACGTAATGAGCTGAAATTCAATTATTTGAAATAAAGGATTTTTCTGCTGAAACAGTTAAAAAATAGCGCCACCAGGTCTTATTTTCATCATTGTTTAACTAGGTATACGAAGGGGAAAAACATTGGATATGAAAGTTGTATAGGATTTCAACGGTATACTACTATCTTTAGACACTTCCAAAACAAACAAATGCGAATCGCAGAATTGAAAAAATGACAGATTTTTCCAACAATATGTATATTCTCAATACAGTAAAAGGCCTTTGTATTCTGATTCCAAATATATTATATATAGTTTGCTGATGTTCCCTCAAGCCGTGTTTCACTTATATCCAAGATTTCAATAAAATCAAGATACTTGGCCAATTTTTAAATTGAAGGAATCATTTTTTTTAAATCTGATGTATCGTATTTTCTTTTTCTGATTTTGAGTGTCAGGAATTCACTTATTCATTTTATTGTCGAAGGAAACCTAAATTTTATTGGTATAATTTTCATTCAATACTGAAATTAGAATAAGTGGAAAACGACTTGAAGGAACATTATAGCAAACTATGCATTATTTGGAAACAGAACAAAAAAGTATTTCCCTTTATCTGAAATATACGGGGTGGGGTGTTTCATTTACAGGGTTTTCATTTACAGGATTTTCATTTACAGGGTGGCCAAGATGAGAATGAAATACCTACTTATGAGCAATTTGAAAGCGAATCGGAGAAAATCTTACTGAAACCATGCAAACTTCATGATGCATCTAAAAATGTCGTAATGAAAAGTGTCTCGTGATGAAAGGTGTATTTTTAATGGTCGAAAAATTAGAGAGTTACACATATTTTTCGATAACTACTAAAACCCTAAATTATAACCAGAAATTGATAAAAAATAAAAATACGAAATTTGATTTCTTACAAATACCTCGCAACCTTGTCTAAAAAAGGTTTTAAAATTAATAAATTTAAAAATGAACTTTTGACGTCTCTCGAACTAAGGAAATTGAACCTGATATATAGTATAGAGGGAATGCTATTTGAAAAAATAATTCTACACATAGAATTCTCTTCGAAACCCACTCTAATATAAGGGAGTCGTTATATATCATTAATCTATTATTACAAAATCGGTTGAAAATTGTTTTGTTCTTTACCGTGATTATTTATTGGAAGTGATGATTTAGTAGGTATATCTGAAATAATTTTTAATTCTGAAATGAAGTCAACCTTTTAGGAGATTCATTGTGCCGACTCTTCAAAAGTCTAAATGATTATCTCACTATTTAATCTATGTCTCACTGAATAAACATTTTTTTCACGTTTTTCTCGGAAACATCTCATTTTATCGTACTCATAGCACAAGATGACCTTTCCCGAATATGTGTTTTTTGTTCTTCGATTGTTGTAAAGTTTCAAAATTCAGAAAAAACTAATAAGAAAAAAGTTACGGGCCTTTTTTGAAGGTCACCAGAGTGTGCTGAAGGACCAGTAAAATAGTAATTTACGTTTACAAGTTTACAAGTCCGGAAAATACTGTTTTTTTGGATGAGTGGACAAAATTCTAGGACGAGCGTAGCGAGTCCTGGAAGTCTGCGAGTCCAAAAAAACTGTTTTCGGGCGTGTTGCGTACACAATTTTTTCGGCAACCGTGTAGAATAACAAATCAAAGAAACACATTTCTTTATTAGAACAAAATTTCAAACATTTCAATTCTTATTTATATTAATATTTATATTAAAATTAGAACAATTGTTAATATTGAATGGATTCAATTTGTTTGAAATGCTTGGTATATTTAAGTGCCTTTTGTTGAAGTCAGAACAAGAAGGTAAAGTTTCCGTTTCACATTGATTGTTTTCATCTGATAACTTTTGAATGTTAGCTAATTTTATGTCAGATAGCTGTCAGTCGTTATTTTGCTGCTATGGTAATGATCAACTGCATTTATCAAAACCATACTACCAAGATTTTCATATTTACAATGACAACAACGATGTGATTCTTTCCGGCCTAGTCCGGGAAGTACGTACTTCCCGGACTAGGCCGGAAAAATGCCACTTTCTCAAAAAAAATCGTCTGGAAAGTACGTACCGAAAAAGTAATATACAATACTGATTTCAAAAAATCAAATTTTTCAAATAGAATTACTTTCTCATTTTTACCGCATAATTTACGCACACCCAGTAAACATATTGAAAAAATTCATGTACCAACTGGTCTATTATGTATACCTACACGTACGTGTGTAATATTATAAATGTGATGTCCCTGCTACAATGCTCTCGAACCATGCTTGATCTAAAGTCTATATACATTTGAAAAGGGGAACACTGATGTGGGCGGGAAAAGATCGTTAATCCCCGTAGAAAATACACATCAGAACCCAGACACCGAATAAAATATTCAACTGGCGGAATGAGATCCAATTCTCCAGATCTCTCCATCCATTTTCATGTTTCCTTGCCAAGAAACTCGCTATACGCGGAATCAACTGTTTCTCTTCGTGCTTAATCAAAATACACAGTGGCGGAGAGTTATGACACGTTCTTCAATGACATATATCGATAAATTCGATAAACATTTTGTTCCGTTTTTGACTGTATGAAACCAATTTCTTACATCCATACAATGAATAGAAACGCGATTTCAAAGATTATTTCATTCATGCTAAAATACACGTTTTTGATTGGTTGAAATGATTGTGTTGATAAGCTACAACACCATGTTTTCGATTTTGTATTTCGGCTTCTGATTGGCTATTGGATACCTACATGCTGTGTTTTCGTTTCTGTATTTCGTTTTCTGATTCGTACTTCGTAAGCAGTATGAGTAGGGTAGTTTAATTAAACAACGACTTACCAGTTGCAATCTATCATATTATTTTCCGATTTCCTGGTAAATAAATGAATGCCACTACACCAAATTTTCGTCTGAACCACGATAAACACACACTATTAATATGTATCCACTTTATTTTCCACAAATTCTAAACAATTTCAGCATAGAATTAATCTAATGTAACCCAACCCCCAAATTGTGACAACAATCATAATGAATTTAGCTCATCAGTAGTACCTAGTGCATAGGTAATCTTGCCTACATCATACAATGGCATAAATGTTTTGTTGGTTGCATAACGAATCTTCTTGTGTCGAACTACAATGCATAATCAAAATATCTAATTCCATAAACTGTACATTTAAAATAGGAAATCATCAAAATGTCTTTGATTTTATTCATGAAATAATCTGAACAAATACAACTTGTGTTATTGATGATTATCGAAAATTCCTTCTCTTTTTCGAAACAAATCATGTTGCTTTGAGAAACCACACTCGCGCTGTGCGCTCGTGTATAGTTTCCAAGCAACATGATTTGTTTCTCAAAATCGAAGGAATTTTTGTTTCGATAATCATAAATACACTTGTTGTATTACATGCGAAAATTTCATAAATTTGTTTTCAACCAAATAGAAGGCTCCTTTTTGTATACGTTGCTTATATAGCAACGGGCGATTACCGTGATAATTTTGTTAGTTCCTATTGACGGAGTTGATAAGTGATAATTTTTCTGTCAAAAATGAAGCGCCTTATATTTATTGACAAACGTCACTCAGAATAAAATCTGGGTAGACATATATTAGATGTTATGATTGGAAACGGATTGATGTTTTGAATGTTCCTGAAATATTAGTAATAAACATCAGTTACTATCTACAGTATAGGGTTCATCTTCTCATCATAACAACAACTCCAATTTATGAAATTTCCTTACCGAATCTCCCACGCAGCAGAATTAATTCCCTTTAATTGTTTTCTCGGTTTCATTCATTTTTTTGTTGATAGAAAATTAAACATTCGTGACCTTGAAAAAAATTATCGGTAATAATTTTGCTGCTAGGGAGATCGCAAGTGATAATTAAGTTTTCGAGTGATGCAAAGAAGCCATCATGTTCGTATTTAAACAAAATCAACTTGATGAAGGTGGTCCAGATCTGAATCGTCAGGTTAGGTTAGGTTCATTCTGTATAGGTCATAAAAATTGCCAATGACAATGTTGACTAATCTTTTCTTTTTGTTTTCGAGTAAAATCAGTAAAAATTATAACAAAACAACGAGGTCGATGTTTGTCGATCTTCCCTAGTATATATCTCTTTTTTTTTCTGACGGTTTCCTAGATCCCCATGCATATAAAATCGGATTTCTTACAAACAGCCTGTATATATTGATCACGAGCTTGTTCATTAATCTCATGATCACTAGTGGAATTTGAAGAAGCAGCTTCTCTCCATCTAAAGCACAACATTATATTCCCATTATCCAAATCTATTTCAAAGTGTTAGAAAATACTGAGTGCAATTTAAAAAATTGGTCGGTGATGACATTGAAACAAGAATGAAAATGTCATGTCAAAATGTGAAAAAAACAGACAAAAGGAAAAAGAGTATCAAAAAATCGATTTTCTAAATTAAAATGGAGAAATGCCTTAACACAAACTCGATGAAATTATAGATAATGACAAGAGGAAAATCATCCTCTCCAGTCTCCCCAAACGAAGTCTTCGCCTTGTATAGATATAGATACGTCTCAAAATATTTGAACACGTTATGCATATACATAAGCCTGGGATTCGTGTACAACGTAAACATACAGAGCAACGTGACAAAACTCAATTTGTGCAGAAACATATCTGCCATGTTTCGAGGTAATCGGATTTACTTGGGTTTCTGAATCTGCCATCATATATATGAATTCGGTGTGACATAATTTTGCAATTCTATATCAAAACGGTGACAGCTCTCTGCACATTCGAAAGAAAAAACTTCATTTGAATATGTTTCAAAATGCATTTTTAAGGTTGAGTATGCAAATGAAATGTATATATTATTCAGTAGATATACCTATACTCAATATTAATTGTTCATGTTACTGTCTGAATTTTTTTCACAAATTACAGCAGTCACCCGCTTTTTTTTCTACATAATATATACATTGATTCAGTTTCCATATCTCCATAAAATTATAGGTTATCCTTTCTTGCAGACAAGAAATGAATTAAAAAAGGAATTATTCCACTTATAATATGACTCGAGGAATTATTATGTGTAAGATTTGACAAATAAGACATATAAGTCCCAATGAATCGTTGAACTGTTATCGAGAAATTCACTGAAAAAACAATTTATTCATAGTAAACTAAATTAATCAACAGCTAATAAATTATTTATTTGAATATGGCGGAATAAACGTTTATTTTTCAAGAACAAATAATTTATTTAAACTATTCAAATATATCTCATTATTACCAAATTCAAATTTATTCCAAATAAATATATAGGTCCCGCTATAGATCTATAGATTTATCAATTGTAAGTAAATCATTATTTATTATAAATAAAGAATATTTATTATTATTATACATTTCATTAGCAATTAATAAAGACATTTTTTTATTAATATGTTCTGTTTGTTATAAAAAAAATATATTTATTATTAATAAACCAAAAGGGAAGCGAGACGCCCCTTCTGCATGAAATCGAAAATGAATTCAATATAGAAGGAATCGGAATCAATTTACCCTTTATAAACTTACCTTGGTATGTACTTATCAAATCAACAAAATTGATATCCCTCACAAACTTTTCTAAAATTTACAAAATTGATATCCCTCAAAAACTTTTCTAACCCCTGAAATTTGTCCTCCTCCATTTTGGCCTGATCAACTGCGTTATATAGGTACTGATATATCTTTCACAATACAATCACTGATTTTATTTTTATAGAATGTAGATTCAAATCACTTATATAATTATAATGAACCTACTGTTATCCTGTTCTATAGCATAAATAGTATGATTTCGAATTGAATTCATCACACATCATGCATGCCACTTGGCCACTCGACAAACATAACATGAACTATACAAACGACACCACAGGGATAAACTATAATTTCAATGGATATTTATTATTTGAAGACGAATAATATATTTTCCAATGAAACCAATGATTGATTTATAACAAATAACACTGAAAAATCAGAAAGTTAATATTTATAATCTGTTACTATATGACTTATTCACTTTAAATAAACTTGTAATTAATAATTAATACATTTCCAGTATATCACCCAATAAACTATTTTATTAGGAATAAATTTATATTGTTAATAATACACAAATCGACCAGAAACAAACTATCCATTATTTATTAGTTGATGATATTTTCGCGATTATGTATTATTATTAAATAATATTATTTAATACTAAATGAAATTTTCTTTTCTTCATTAATTGTGAATAAATCGCACCCAAACAAATATTCATTAACTATTAGCCCTATATTTTTTCAGTGTAGGCGTCTGAAGACTATTTCTACATATTATGACGATATTTGATCCATTCAGAATACCAATTTCACTTCTCAAAAGTCAAAATCAACCAGCGTTTTGTTTCCAGATTTGTAACGAAAAAGACTAACCTTGAATTTTGCTCTCAAGAATCAACACAACAAAAATAACGCACCACCACGTAACATCATTAAAAGTCACTTGGACCAACCTTGACGATTGTCAAAATAACTCTAACCCTGGTCTGCGGTTTTTCGCTTTCGTTACCAAAATAGAAAAAATCCCATCCTTTCACTTACCTGTCTGTCATTATTTCATTGCACCTATAAAATTTCACTTTCTAGATAAATGTAATAGCCTTTCGGAAGGCCGAAAGGGTTATTTGGGAAGCATAAAATCAAAGTTTTATTGCCTTGGGACGAGCTTGGATTGCACAAAAAGGTGCAATGACCATCCAGCGGATGCGGAAGTTCAGGGGTGGTGGGGGTGGGATTGATGGTTTGATGAGTTCTTGAGGACTGTCACGTCTGTTTAGTCGTTTTTTTTGTGGTACATGTGGCTGAAAAGGCCTGTGCCTGTGTTAGTATGTGTTTTGTTTGTGGTTTGTGCATGTGCTTTTGAGGTGAGTTATACTGTTCGTATCTGAAAGAAAAAAAATTTCTCAACTTGTTTTTTGAAATATGAAAAATTGTTCACATCACAAACATTCGATTTTTTGATCAATCCTAGGTATATTTTTTCACGTATAGGTACATTGATGCTTCTGAAGTTTTTTTCCTCATTGCAAAAATTGTTAATCAATTATATATAAGCAAAATACCGTTTTATAGAACTAAACTTCAGATCAAATATTATTATGGTTAAAAAAATTTAATAAGAGATGGCAATATTTATGACCTATTCATCTCAATATATCTATATAGTTATACAGCAAAAACCACAAAGGCATCTCCACAACTTCAATTCAAACAAGGGTACATGTTTCGTACCTAATTAGGTCCATTGTTGGGGAATACCAAATATTGTGTATGTTGGTACCCCAAATATTGGAAGAAAAAAAGTTTATTTCCTTTGGCAACTCAGTATAATTGGAATAGATTCAGAAATTACGGTTACACAGTATCAATATAACGTTTGATGGTTTTCAGAGGTATCTGTCCCCATTTGGAGAGGTGCAATCGTTTTTATAAACGACACATCATGTGACTTAGGAGACCATAGTTTTTTTTGAATAATAAATAACAGTATGTTTATTGAAGAATTCATTCGCTACCCAAGGCACATGAACTGTCAGCACTTTACGATATTAGGTTATTATGTTATGTTGATATGTTTATTAAAACATGAACTAATTGGAAGAGAACTAACATTTCGAAATGGTATGATGAACAAATCAATATGATATAATATAGTGTGATACATTTATATATGGCAAACATAGCAATAGCCTGAAGGGCGCACTTTACAACATCCGTCCCCCTCAAGAACGAAATTTGTAACTTGGATTGTTGCAAATTTCTGTTGATTTATTTTCAGCATGTTCATCTGAAGAGTCAGAAATATCATTGTCAATTTCGATTTCAATAGGATTTTCAATTCCCTGTGAATTTTGGGGTGAATTGCTACTCGGCGATTTTTTTAAACACTTAATATTATTTCTATACTTATATAAAACAAAAATGATTCCTATCATGATAAATAGGTAAATAAAAACATAATGATGAATATGATCGAATTGTATGTCATTATCTTCAAACATCTCTTGTTCCTTGAGCTTCAATGTGTTCACTGCGTAACTGATCCTTTCTAGTTTATCAATATGTTGCGATGAGATTAGTAAAGTCTTATTCAATAAAGGAAAAGCATTTACATTCAATGAATTATTGAGCATATTGGTATTAATATCAAAATTTGGATAATATGAACTATACGTTGAATCACTGTAAGATTGTGAGTCTAAAGAGTTCAATATAATAGAACTAGTGAATGCAGAACAATGAGGATTCATTTTTAAAATACCAGTTTCGTATAAGAAAATTTGTTTTTCAACTTTACCACATTTTATTGTCAAGAATTCCTTTTTCGGGCTATTGAAAATCCAAGAATTTGGTTGATGTAATTGAATGAAAATAGTGCTGTCAATGAAAATTATTCGTTTTTCGCATGTTTCTGGCATGGTACTGCGTGGGAGAAACAATAACGCTTCGCAGGTTTTGTGTAGTTGCAAAAGGAACAAAGGATATTTTTGTTTACAATTATACTTATTGTCTAGAACTAGGCATTTATCGATATCTTGATGATCAAGAAGAAAATAATGTTGTTTAACACTATCTATTGCTAAGAATGGTTTTTCAGGAATGATGAAACAAAACAAGTTTTTATTATAGTGCATGGGTAAACTCGTCATTTTCAACAAGTCATATGAGTTCGTACTAACTAAAGGGATATGTAAAATAAACATGAGAGAGTTATCTATTAAAATTACATTTGGTGACATAGATTTATACAATTCTAAAGAATTTTTCTGCGTTAATAATACAGGGAAAGTCAAACCTGAAGGCATATGCATACTGAATTGTACCAAATGATTGATCAAATTTTTTGGGCTGATAATCAGTGGATGAACATTGCCATTTTGTGCTGATAATATGATATTCAATAAATTGTTTTGATATAAGTCGAACTGATTTGTAAGCATGTCGAACATTAGCAAGTGTTGATCTAGTTGTTCAATGATTTCGAAATGTGCTGAGGCATTATTAATCATAATAGTTAGATTGTTAACATAATTTTGGACATTGGAGAACTTTCTATCGAAATCATGTAGATTTATCATAGATGAATTCATGTATTCCATAGCACTTTGAAAGACACTCGTCTGTTCCAATAATAGTTTTTGAAAACCTGATTGTTTATTTTCAAGTTTTTTGATAGCATTATTGTAATAAATAGCATCATTCTCATCTAAGGTACCAAAAAGAACTTTCGCGGTACTTCCAAAAATATTTAATAATCCCCTTTTTGCTCTGGTCTCTTCAAGTGGAACATCAGAATTTATCAATAATTCGTTAATCAATATATTTGTTTCCCTAGTTTTCTGTAATGTCAACCTCATCACATTTGTGAATGCGGCACATTGTTTAAAATTGGCTTCTACTAATAGTACTGATTCGCAAAGGCGATTAGCTTTTTCAAAATTATAATTCAACAATTTGTAGAGACTGAAATATGATTTCAAATCTAGCTTGGTTATCATTTTCCAATAGCTATTGTATAAGGAAACAGTATTGAATTGTTCGTAGTAAATTCCTGCACTTTCGCTGATCTGAGTAACTTGATATGTCGTCAGAGTATTGTTATAATCATTGTCACCTAATGAACTACGTACTAATAATTGAAGGAAAAGTATAATTATTTTCATCAAATTCATCACGACTACTCTTCGTATGCTGTTTATTCTAGGGTTTTATTTCTGAAACAGAAAATGTTTCATATTAGTTATGATAAAGTTTCAGTCTATTATTGTGAACTTTTGTTCGCTTTTTCTTAATCAAGATAGTTGTGTTTACGTTCGAATGTATTTCTACTACTTTATATGGACCATTCCAAACTGATGATAGTTTTTTACTTTTTCCTTTGACTGTAGATTCGTTTTTGAGTAAAACCAAATCACCAATTTGAAATTGAACTGCGTTCACGTTTTGATCATAATATTCCTTAGATTTTTGCTTATTCTTAACAAGATTATCCCGAGCTATTTCATGGGCATGCTGAAGGCGAGATTTCAGTTCACTATCGTAATCATTGTAATTATATGATAATTCAGGAGATTTTTTCAAACTCGATGGAATTTCTACAGGATGTCCATAAAGTAACTCAAATGGAGTATAGTTAGTGGCACTATTTACTGATGAATTGAAAACGAATTGTGCATAAGGCAACCATGTATCCCAAGAGTTTTGATCGTTATCTATATATGTTCTCAAATATTCGGTAAGAGTTTTATGTGATCGTTCTAGTGCACCATTGGTCTGTGGTCTAAATGCACATGTTTGAATTTTGTGTATTTTCAAAAGTTTACAGACCCTTTTGAAGAGTTCACTCAAAAAATTCTGACCTTGATCAGTGAGAACTGATTCGGGAATTCCGTGTCGACATATGATATTAGTGACAAAATGTTCAGCTATGCTACTAGCTTCTTGATTTTCTAGAGGTATTAATTCGCAAAATTTCGTCAATTCGTCTTGGAAAGTTAGTATGTATTTGTTATGATTATATGTTACTGCTAACGGACCAACAATATCTAAACTTATCTTTTCGAAGGGTTTTTTGGCTGTAGTAGTAATAGTCATAGGCATTTTTGTATATTTGGAGGATTTATTTCTTTGACAGTAATCACACTTCGTAATGTAGTCATGGATGTCCTTATACATTCCAGACCACTTATACTTCCTTCTGATTTTTTTGAAAGATCTATTTACGCCTAAATGTCCTCCTAATGGACTATCATGGCATTCCTTGAGAATTTGTTGTATTTCTTCTCTCGAAGTTACTTTTATAGTATTACTATGAAAAATTGTTATCTTGATATCAAGATTCTTAAAAACATATCTCATCATTGTTCGAATATTTTCAATTTTCAAGCTTTTGAATGGAATGTTTCTTGTGAAATTTATCATTGATAAGCTATTTATACTATTTATAATTGCAAATTCCTTTATTATCTGTAATGCATCGAAAATGTTTTCATAACTGACCTTCTTAACATGTTCGTGAGAAGGTATGAATAAGGTGCTGTCTTCCTTAAAGTATTGAATTCCGAGTTTTGTTAAGGTTGCAGATTTTAGTTTATTTACAATATTTACTTCGACTGAATCATGAGCTGTTGTTATATCGGTGCTAATAAAATATACTCGTAAAGAGACAGGGTCGCACTCAGAAATATTCTTGTGGCTATCGATGATATTAGAATTTATTATGACATGATTTTCCTTTTCCTTCACGAACTTTTCATATTCAGAACATGTATTTATTGCATTGATGTGATGTATTCTACTCAATGCGTCTGCATTGGAATTTTGTATTCCAGGCTTATGTTTTATTTCAAATTGGAATTCTTCTAGTTTTAACCGGAATTTCATGAGACGACTACCTGGGTCTTTAATTGAAAACATCCACAATAACGGTTTATGATCGGTACAAATAAGAAACTTACGACCATATAAGTACGGCCTAAAATATTTGCAACTCCAAACTATTGAGAGCAACTCCTTTTCGATCGTACTGTAATTTTTTTCAGCTTTGTTAAGAGTACGTGAGGCGTATGCTACAGGGAGATCTTTGCCAATCTCTCCTTGTGACAAGACTGCTCCTATTGCAGTGTTACTTGCATCGGTAGTTAAAATAAAAGGATTAGTGAAAACGGGAAATTGTAATATCGGAGGGTTGCACAATTTTTCTTTAAGTATTTCGAATGCCTCTATACAGGAAGGTGTAAACTCGAAAGGAACATCCTTTTTTAGGAGATTATTTAAAGGTTGAGTGATTTTCGCAAAATTTTGGATATGGCGTCTATAGTAACCAGCCAATCCTAAGAAAGATTTTATTTCAGTGACATTTTTAGGGACAGGAAATTCCTTCACTGCT
This sequence comes from Chrysomela aeneicollis, assembly GCA_029955515.1. Classification (NCBI taxonomy): domain Eukaryota; kingdom Metazoa; phylum Arthropoda; class Insecta; order Coleoptera; family Chrysomelidae; genus Chrysomela; species Chrysomela aeneicollis. The sequence goes on from JARUHQ010000002.1 coordinate 29,947,345, forward strand.
TTTATTTTAGCAGGATCAGGGCTGATGCCGTTTTCCGTGATTATATGACCTAAATAACTCAATTCGGGGCGTAGAAATTCGCATTTTTCAGGTTGCAATTTAAGATTATACATTCTCATTCGGTCAAATATTTCTACCAACTTTTCATTATGCTCCTTCAGAGTTTTTGCATAGATGATGATGTCATCAAGGTACACAAAGCATTTTATACCTTGTAATCCGGAGAGAACGTTATTCATCATTTTCATGAAGGTACTGGGTGCTCCCTTAAGCCCAAAAGGCAAACGGTTGAATTCATAGTGACCGTAGGGCACGCTGAAAGCAGTTTTATGTTTATCCTTAGGTTCCATCAGAACCTGATGATATCCCGATGCCAAATCTAGCGAACTGAAAAATTTTGAATTTCCTAACTGGTCTAATATTTCTGTAATATTTGGCAAATAATAGACTTCGTCTAGAGTTTTTTCGTTGAGTTTTCGAAAGTCAACAACTATTCGCCATTTTTTATTTCCATTCGAATCTGGCTTTTTAGGAACGACTAAAAGAGGGGAATTATATGGAGATTTTGAATCTGAAATGATTCCATCTTTGAGCATCTTATCGACTTGATTTCGAATTTCTTCGTGTTGTTGAAATGGTAGTCTATAGGGCTTGATGTTCACAGGAATATCATTAGATGTAGGTATGGAATGTTTTATTGCGTCTGTATGAGTTAAGCTATCACCCTGTAAGTGAAATATATCATGGAAGGATTTGCAAATTTCAAGAATACTGTCTTTTTCATTTGGATGCATGTGAGACGTTCGTAAGGATTCTGTTAAATTTGTTAGTCGTTCAAGATTGCAATGAGGTTTATCAATATTAAGAATTTCATATTCGGCAACATTTTCAAAAGTGACGAACGGATTTTCGATTGTCATATCTTGATCATTGGTATTAATGAATGCTATATTGCAATACCCATTTTTTGGCTTGACTATGCAATTTCCAACGAAGACTCCGTCTAGAATTTCTGAAGATAAGCATAAAGATTCGGATTTTTGTGTTGTTTTTATTTTGCGTATAACTTCACTCCTTGCTGGCACAACAATTTTAGTATTGCATGTGTTTTGCTGTGTTTTCATGAATTCGAAAGATAATGTTTTACGTTCATGTGTGAGAGATAATATTTTATTTTCATAATCAATTTGAGCTTTGAGTTTAAGGAGGATATCTTTACCTAATATTCCATCTTGCAGAATAGGAAAATTATCATTCACGATATGTATAGGATGTATAAAAATATTTTCACCTAACTGAAATTCACCATAGCATATACCATATGTTTCAATAAGAGATTCTGAAATACCTTTCAAAAAAGATTTATGTTGGGTATGACAAATTGCATCACCTTTGGTACAAGATTTTTTCAAAAGACTAATGGAGCTTCCAGTGTCGAGTAGAAGATTAGCTACACTATTTTTCGCTAATAGTAAAGGAAATATTACACTTTCGGCTTCTTCAGTATTGCAAGGCTCTAAGCGAAGAATTTTATTTTCATTATTAGAACAATATGATTCAGGACTTGTAGCGATAGGAATATGCATAATTGAAGAACTACAAGTATTTTTCAAAGGACGGCAGTTTAAAGATCGCTCACCCGACGTGCACTGCCTGTCTCTGCAGTCGGTGTTCGGGAGTTTCCCGAATCCGTAAGGGAGTTGTTTGAGTTTGATTGATATTGATCGACCCTTTTCTTTTTGAAACAATCACGTATATGGTGACCTTGTTTTTTGCAATATGCACAAATTATTTTCGTTACGTTTACTTCAGACTTAATCTCCCTTTTTGAGTACGATGGAAGTGGCGTGGAAGTGGACGGTTTATTTTTGAAGAAACATTCAGTTTCTAAATGACCATTCCGGTGACAAAAATTACATTTTTTGAAAGATCTATTTTTGGAAAAATTATTTGGTTGTTGTCTATCGCTATTTCGCTCTTCTTCCACAGCTGCTTCGATCGCTTCTGATAGTTTCTCAAAACGAGATGCTTTTATAATTATTTTGATGTTGGAATTGAGACCATCTACAAAAGATTTGAAGGCTGTACGAGAATTGAGATTTTTAATGGTTTCTGCGGCCTCACTACCTTCGGCTTGGATGCAAGCATCGTTGAGGTTACTCAATAAGTGCTCAACTCGATTACCAAAATTCCGTACTGTTTCACCTATTTTTTGTTTGATTCGAAGTAATTCTCCTTGTAATTGCGCGATACTGCGTGTCTCTAAAAATTGATCTTGCAAATCTTTTTTCAATTCATTCCAATCCTCATATATTTTATGTTTGACTACATTGTATGCTGGGCCAGATAAACGCGATTTGATTATGTTAACAAGCATACTCGCATCGGCAGGTTGAGATAGATCTGTACTTACTATATCACAACATGAAATGAAACGATGAAGTTCTGATCTATCACCTCTAAATTCAGGAATTAATTTCAAGGCTGTGTCAATGTTCAATTTTGGCATGTTGTCAGTATTATTGCCTTCTGGATTAACTTCTACTGTATGTGGCATAGATTTACAGAAAATTGCATGAAATGTTATTACCACCAATATCAAATTATGTATGAGAAAAGTTCAATGAAAAATACAGATATTCAGAGATATGTACGAAGAAAAAAAAATGAAAATTTGAGTCCACAAATGTTAACTGATGATTATGCTGTGAATGGAGGACACTACCATTCAAAACCACCACGTGTAGATGCTGAATAACTTACTGGCTGAATCTTGCTAGATGTTGACTGCTGCTTGTAGGTTTCAGGAATAATTCGCTGAAGGTATCGAGTACTTGAGTTGTTGTCCTGTTGTCCTATTGTCCTTTGCCTCCTTAGAATCTTGTATGACCCACGATGGTATGCTAGGCTTCAGTTGTAGCAGGTACAATTTGCTTAACAGCTGCTTCTGCACCACTGGATCACAGGATTACGGCTCGCAAAATTTCAGGAACAACTGGTTCTTGGAAGGTGGGTTATTTTTCGACCACTTGCACACCTGACACCAAATTTATGTTGGGGAATACCAAATATTGTGTATGTTGGTACCCCAAATATTGGAAGAAAAAAAGTTTATTTCCTTTGGCAACTCAGTATAATTGGAATAGATTCAGAAATTACGGTTACACAGTATCAATATAACGTTTGATGGTTTTCAGAGGTATCTGTCCCCATTTGGAGAGGTGCAATCGTTTTTATAAACGACACATCATGTGACTTAGGAGACCATAGTTTTTTTTGAATAATAAATAACAGTATGTTTATTGAAGAATTCATTCGCTACCCAAGGCACATGAACTGTCAGCACTTTACGATATTAGGTTATTATGTTATGTTGATATGTTTATTAAAACATGAACTAATTGGAAGAGAACTAACATTTCGAAATGGTATGATGAACAAATCAATATGATATAATATAGTGTGATACATTTATATATGGCAAACATAGCAATAGCCTGAAGGGCGCACTTTACAACACCATCATCAGCCAATACTCATAGTTGTGTAGATGAAAAAATCATACAAAATATTGAAAAAACACAAAAATCCACATGATGCTCAAGTGTTATTGAAACATATCATGGGAGTAGGTATTACCGATTAACATTTTCATCTTAAAATGGAGATCGAAACATGTACCCTTGTTTGAATTAAAGTTGTGGAGATGATTTTGTGATTTTTGCTGTATAACAAAAACCACTTCACTTTGAGTAATATGGATTCCTTTCACCGATTATATCTATATAGTCTGAAGAACTCATGATTCTCAAAACACGAACAATATTTTCTTTAGAAAATTCTCAATGAATCGACTGAAAAATCTGTATCTGTTATCTATTTGAGAATTAGAATTATTCAATACTTGCAGATTACTTGTACCTACCAGCCAGAAAATTTAAAAATTGTTTACATTTCTTATTTACCCATTGATCACGTACGAGCAATTGCTTTTCAAATCATGCATTCATCATCAAGTTCCGCATTCCAGGCCTTGGAATATTAATCTATCTAATACATTTTTCAATACCTTCACTATATAGTCATTATTTTCTAACGAGCTATTGAATAATCATCAGGAAAATCTCGTAAATATTGAGTCTCCAGAAAGGTTTGAATTTTTTGTACTGATGGATCTATCTATATATAGGTATTCTCTCAATTGATTCATCTAGAATATAGATTGATATTTATTGGTTGCTATGTTCAGGAACCCAGAGCTTTCCTAATTCGTACTGTATGAACATGATATGCATGGTAACATCTTTATATATATCCATACACAGGATACCTCAAATTCAGTGTCCTTTTTGACATGTTTGTGAAGCAGAAATAACTTGAAGAAATTTCGGGAGCATACATGTCATGTACCAAATCCTCCTGAAATGATTTCAAAATTGCTTTTGTGTAAGAAATCAGGTTTATTTGACTGCTGGTCGCTTTTTCCGCTTCTCAAAGTCCATTTTTCTAGAGTTGTGATACGAAAAAAACTATTTTCAAAATGATAATCTTCATGTCTCCATCCAGAGCTCCTTCTTCCTTATTTCTATCTCACTGTTATTTATTGTGCTGTTATTCAGCGTTCTATTTCAAAATATACCTATATCCACAGCCTCTCTGCTTGAGAAACAGCATAAACAAGGCAATGAATATCAATAAGCATTGAACTGTTGCATGTTGTGTTTCATAATGTAGGTATGATGTTGAAATTGTTTTCACTGTCAATGAACGACCTTCTGAAACTAAATGGCTGTTCAACGAACGTGTGCCCATAAAATCATGTTTTATTATGTGTGCTATACATCACGTCTGGTTGCGACCCATTTCTTGATTCACAAAATGTCGGCGACACACCTTGTTTTATTTATTTGTTGTTCCGGTAGACTGTGTTCGATTGATGCAAATAGACGTATTTAATAGTGCCTTTGTTACTATATGTCATCTGTGACGTAGGGAAGAGGGGGTCACAATTGTGAGTTCCATCAATTTCAGATTGATATGGGATATTCAATCATGAAAGGCAACATAATGTCACATTTTTCTTCAAAATAAGATTCAAAATATGTCCAAATACGCGAATTTTATGAATTTTTCTGCATATATTTATGAACCTCTGACGACCTGCCCCATCAAGTACTTGGGGTGAGTTGTCTCATGATATTGAAAGTAACAAACTAATCGGAATTTGAAGTAAAATTGAATTGGTGATGAATTTTTTTAATCGTCTTCTGAGTTTCACTCTTGTCACAATGATGGTATAATAAAAAGTTTTCACTTTTTCTTCTGTTCTGGTTCTCACGAACAGGGATATCCTGTAATGTTCAGAGAACATCGTGAGAACCAAGGGAAAGAAGGTAGGAGTTGGTGTGCTTCTTCAGGTTATATGCCCATAATTTTCAACTACACCTTTTCCAGTTTTATTTCAGAAACCATCAAGTTTATTTCAGAAAGCGTCAATTGAATTTCAGAATAGTCACTGGTATTTCAGAAAGTATCAATTGTATTTCAGAATTGAGAGTTCGATTTCAGAGAGCATCAATTGTATTTCAGAATCGTGAGTTTAATTTCAGAAAGCGTCAATTGTATTTCAGAAAAGTCAACTGAATTTCAGAATTCTTCATTTGAATTTCAGAATATATCATTTGTATACAAATATCGAATTCTGAAATTCAATTGACTATTCTGAAATACATTTGACGCTTTCTGATATAGAACTGACTATTCTGAAATACAATTGATGCTCTCTGAAATTAAACTCGCTATTCTGAAATACATTTGACGCTTTCTGAAATTCAACTCACTATTCTGAAATACAATTGATACTTTCTGAAATACAAGTGACTATTCTGAAATTCAATTGACGCTTTCTGAAATAAACTTGATGGTTTCTGAAATACAACTGGAAAAGGTGTAGTAGATATATTTAAATATTGTGCGTAGTATTTGCCAGGAAAGTAGGTATTTTATATTTTTCATTGGATACGACTTTTTTTCAATCATTACGTAGTATTTCGTAATATATCGAATTGAGGTTCGCTATTATTGGTCTGAGGTGACAACGAGTATTTGAGACAATTAGACCCCTTCCCCATATAGGTAGGTATTCGGGATTTTGTTTTGGTGGAATATGGATCTGTCATTTAGGTTCAATGACTCTTTGTGCTGAAAAGATGGTTCGAAATTAATGACAGAAAAATCCTGGATTTATTTCATGGAAGCAAACTAACAAAAATATGCAATGTTGAGGTTTATTGAAAGAATGAAAATTAATTGACATTTCTGATGAACATACATAATTTTCAGCTTTGACAGTGGCGTATATAAGTTCGATTCGAAAAAATAAGAATTATTGAAGTTTATTAAAAACTAGTCAGATATCATTGGCTCAATTGGATCATGATGAATAATCTTGATATAATATAGTGATGGAGAATGAAATCACGAGCCTTAATTTTAAAGAATCGGCCAAGGATCATGCCCAAAAATAGCCTATATACAACTCTTGAAGACCAAATGAATTTATCTCACATTATCTCTGATTTAATCGAAACATATTAGTTTACATTTTTTATGTCTTGTGGCGATATTGAGGACAATATTTTCATTTGTAGGTTAATCTTGAAACGATTTTCTCAATGGGTGTCAAGTGGATTCATAAATTTGGTAACGAATGAGATTGTTTCTACCAGTTACAATTATTAATTCATGATCTTGAATACCGTTTCTTATTCGTTTACGTTCGTGTTTTGAAACGAAATGTCAACACTGATGGATTTTAAAATCTGTACTGAAGGAATAAGCATTATAATTCATCATACGATTATTATGCTGGCTTCTGATCTGATTGGTGCAAGGATGATATTATTATAATCGGAATGAATATTTACTTGAAATTTTCAATCTTCAGTCAAAAGATACCGCGCTTAAAAATGGGATGGAAAATTGCAAAAAGTGGTAATTGGAGATGATCAGATTAAAATATTCTTTTTTCTTACTTGATGGGTGGTTTGCAGCACTTCTTTCGGGAATTTGAGAATTTTGAGTGAATTTATGCGACTTTTTCCACCGTTAGGTTATATAGGCAAATCCTTGGACCAACAAAAGAAACACTGCCTTTTGTGCATGCGCATGCATCAGGAATATATGGATTCTTTAGAAATTCATCCTTTCGGACTTCAATTGTGAGATATATATACCTAATTATTTCTGAACTATATATAGAATCTGAATGAAATTTGCAGGGATTATGATTAAATTCAATATCTCAATTGGTATTAATATAAAATATGGTTTAACTGATCTGACAACACCATATTTCCTGGAAACTGATGGTTGTTTTATAAAGTTGATCAGCTCAGGTCGGCTTATATTTGATGTATTAAATCCTTTCTAGGTTTTATTATTACTCAAATTCAAATTTTCCTCACAGATTCCGCCAGATCAGACATATCTACGATAAAATTACAGCCACTAAAACTTTGCCAATCTTGCAAAAATCCCGCGTCATGCACTCACTCGTACTCTGATGATTCAAGAGAAGCCCATCCAATATTGGTGGCAGTAAAAACACCGAATTTTCTGACGGTTAGTGCCCTCATCTATACAAAATGTTGAACAGTTCCTATTAATACACAGGGTGTCCAAAAATATACACATCAGGGGTGCGAACGAAAAATCCAAAATGAAAATTGATGATGATCGAGAATTTAAATACTTTTCTGTGATTTTTTTTGCTAATAATTTCATATAGAAGCATACTGATTATGCGGGGTGATTCCATGAAAAGTGGGACACGCTGTATGTTCAATTATATCCACACCATATATTTCCAAAACGTTCCTCAGATATCAAAAACTGCCATCTTCTCTATATAGTGATAAGATTCAGTTTAATCAGAAACTATCAGATACATTATGTAAATAATCCTATACATATCTATGGATAAGTGTCTCTTCTAATCTTAATTGATCCACAAATTCATGAAACCACTTTAGTATTTAAGAATCCTGCACATTTATATCGTTATTCTGATCTTCTGCTCCTTCTCGCATGTTTATTGAATTCGTCAGATAGTAGATGATTTGAATTTTTACTTCTGAAATAATATAATATAATAAAGAATACTCTGCTCCAAACTTTCCAGTTCAATATTCATCATAAGGCAACTAAGAACTCAGATGTCCTTCTAACTATATTAAGTATGTATTATATGCAATATTTTATTCCCATATAACATACGGCATAATGTTATGGGGTAATTCTGCGGACTCAGTAAAAATATTCAAATTACAAAAAAGGGCTGTAAGATATATTGCATTTGCTGGGTATATAGAGACCACTGCAGGCCTATATTCCAGCAATATGGTGTTATGTCATTACCTTTCCTTTATATATACCACCAAGTGCTAGAAATGCATGATAATAAGAACAAATTGCAACTGAATTCTCGATTTCAGGACTATCATACTCGAGGTACATGTCAACTCAGGCCTTTCCGATATACCTAGACTGGAAGAATCCTCAAAAAATTCTCTCAACATAAAGTTATATAATCATTTACCTATTGAAGTTACAAATATGAATCAAATTGACTTCAAAAAATGGGTCAAACAATTTTTATTCGGTATCGGAGTATATAGATACCCCTTCCTCACATATATGACTCAAATAGATTTTCTCCACCTGACTTCTGCTAGAAACTGTATGAGTATTTTGACGTGGTTAAACTGACTGAGTGATGTTTAAGTTTTTTATACTAAATGTTTTGTTCGTGAGTTCTATATACAATGTATTTATTTTTCACTTGATCGTTACTGCTTTATAATACCTTGGCAACGGTTGCTATTAACAGATCCATAACGCCCGGGGCGTTATGGAGGGCATTATGAATCATAACGCCCGCTAAATGCAGCGTCGTTTTATTAAATAAACAACCCTTAGCAACCTCTTCAATGTTTCCATGGCAATTGCATAGAAGCTCACTTGTGCTCAGTTGCCGACCAGAACGCAGTAAATACTATGAGAAAAAATTTATGAAGTAAACAACGTCGTTTAAGATAATTTTTTCGTGAAAAATAAAATCTTGTATGCACCACGAGCGTTACTAAATCCTAACGCCCATCGGGCAACATTCATCCCTCGGGCCAAAGGCCCTCGGGTGAATGTTACCCTCCGGGCGTTAGGATCTATATAACGCACTTGGTACATAAATAGCTATTATGTAACTCTGACTTGCTATAAACCAGAACTCTCCAATATATTGTTGGGCAGAACTCTCCAATATATCAAGGAATTATATGTTATAATCATTTCAATAGGGTTTTTGGAGAAATAAAGAATTTCAAGATATTCAAAACAACATTATTCAATTATTTATGTGAAAATACATTTTATTCGATGGAAGAGTATCTCACAGCTAGGTGATGTAGTGGTTCTCTATACACGATTTTAATCTGTTAGTAAGTGTAATCTTTTAGTGTTTTTATTGTAATTTTGACTATATTTTTAATATTTATATGTGTATTTCTTTGACTAGTCTGATAAGGTTTCATGTTGTATCCGATACATGTATGAAATTTTCAATGATGAATAAATTCTTTCTTTCTTTCTTTCATCTTCTGTATGCGTAACATAGTTAAATAAATCTATCTATCTATACTTTGAAGTCAACAACTTTCAGTAAATGAAGATAAACTTCTGTTTTTTGACGGCAAAGGAAATATTTTTGTGAAGTAGATCGGCAACTTTGTATAGAGTTCAAAGAATGAAATATTTTTCGATTATAGATTGAATCTCACTGGTAAAACAGGTAAAGATGAATATATAACTTCTCAGCTGATGACTGACTCACCCTATAATTATGATCGAAGGGTGATCTTGACAGTTTTATTGGTTCCGATATTGAGTATGATTTCCGTATTTGCCTTTTTTATCATTATCAATAGAGACAACCACTTTAAACTATTCAACATCTCCATTAAATGAAAAAATTACATAAAAGAACATTTTGCGTACACTGAAAAAACAATTTATTCATAGTAAACGAAATTAATCAACAGCTAATAAATTATTTATTTGAATATGGCGGAATAAACGTTTATTTTTTAAGAACAAATAATTTATTCAAACTATTCAAATATATCTCATTGTTACCAAATTCGAATTTATTCCCAATAAATATATATATAGGTCCCGCTATGGATCTATAGATTTATCAATTGTAAGTAAATCATTATTTATTATAAATAAAGAATATTTATTATTATTATACATTTCATTAGCAATTAATGAAGAAATTTTTTTATTAATATGTTCTGTTTGTTATGAAAAAATTATATTTATTATTAATAAACCAAAAGGGAAGCGAGACGCCCCTTCTGCATGAAATCGAAAATGAATTCAATATAGAAGGAATCGGAATCAATTTACCCTTTATAAACTCACCTTGGTATGTACTTATCAAATCAACAAAATTGATATCCCTCACAAACTTTTCTCAAATATACAAAATTGATTTCCCTCAAAAACTTTTCTAACCCCTGAAATTTGTCCTCCTCCATTTTGGCTTGATCAACTGCGTTATATACTGATATATCTTTCACAATACAATCACTGATTTTATTTTTATAGAATGTAGAATCAAATCACTTATATAATTATAATGAACCTACTGTTATCCTGTTCTAGCATAAATAGTATGATTTCGAATTGAATTCATCACACATCATGCATGCCACTTGGTCACTCGACAAACATAACATGAACTATACAAACGACACCACACGACTAAACTATAATGTCAATGGATATTTATTATTTGAAGACAAATAATATATTTTCCAATGAAACCAATGATTGATTTATAACAAATAACATTGAAAAATCAGAAAGTAAATATTTATCATCTGTTACTATGACTTATTCACTTTAAATAAACTTGTAATTAATAATTAATACATTTCCAGTAATATCACCCTATAAACTATTTTATTGATAATAAATTTATATTGTTAATAATACACAAATCGACCAAAAACAAACTATCTATTATTTATTAGTTGATGATATTTTCGCGATTATTATTATTAAATAATATTATTAAATACTAAATGAAATTTTCTTTTCTTCATTAATTGTGAATAGATGGCACCCAAACAAATATTTATCAACTATTAGCCCTATATTTTTTTCAGTGTACATTGTTGTTCTGGTCCCTTCAGAAAATGTGTTTGAGATAAATTTGGGGCATCAGAACATCAAAGACGACGCTGATATTGAACTCCATCATCGTTCTGGATGCTGATAATCGATACATATATGGATGGGAGGAGCTATAGATAGGGAACCCTTCTTGGCTCGAATCAGTCTAAAGAACGAAGTAATAGCCAATAACCCTGTGACCATGAACTATGGCATGACGAACATTCAAAAGTTTTGAATATGCCGATTATGTTCAAAAATGCGATTTTGGTAACTTAACAACGAGTTTGCATGTCAATCTTGTTTAAATTATTATTATTATTGCAAATTAAAATCTGATGAATGTTTCAAGATTAGTTTAAATCAAGATAGGTATCTAGAAATGGTGAAGATCCGTTCAAAAAAAGCTACAATCATCTAAATATCTATGAAATACTGATTTCGATTTGAAATATGGGTTATCTCACAACAGCCAAAAATGAATTATATCGAATCATTCACAATAATTGTGTTTTCCTCGAACTTTTTAATCACCAAGCGTCACCTACAAGAGTAAATTCATTTGAAATTCGTATGAACGCCGTTGAAAATAATTCGCTATGTCGGCAATATTTCTCAGACGTTATTTTCATATTCAACAGAATTATAGAGGCATTGGCTCCTCCAATTAAATTCTGGAAAAGCTACGGGGGTCATGAAAATATGGCTCCCTCCATCACTAATAACACGAGCAAATGTTTCGTATAAGTACGTAATTGGAGATGAATAAATTACTTATACTTATGAACTATAGTCACGTTTCTCAGTTTTTGTCTAGAGCTCGCTTGAATGACTTGATACTTTATGAATAACCATGAAGTCATTCCGAGTGCAAATATTTTTCCGCTTAATTACCTCCATTCTCTTTCCATTATTACTGAATTTTTGTACTTATGTACTTATGGCCATTCATCGGTATGTTCTTTAGTTAAAAGGAAATATGATGATGCACATTATATCTCACAACCAACGAGTTGATTATTACAATGAAAAAAAGATAGAGCTAATAGTTAATAAATATTTGTTTGAGTGCCATTCATTCACAATTAATGAAGAAAAGAAAATTTCATTTAGTATTTAATAATAATAATCGCGAAAATATCATCAACTAATAAATAATAGATAGTTTGTTTTTGGTCGATTTGTGTATTATTATCAATATAAATTTATTCCTAATGAAATAGCTTATTGGGTGATATTACTGGAAATGTATCAATTATTAATTACAAGTTTATTTAAAGTGAATAAGTCATAGTAACAGATGATAAATATTTACTTTCTGCTTTTTCAGTGTTATTTGTTATAAATCAATCATTGGTTTCATTGGAAAATATATTATTTGTCTTCAAATGATAAATATCCATTGAAATTATAGTTTAGTCGTGTGGTGCCGTTTGTATAGTTCATGTTATGTTTGTCGAGTGGCCAAGTGGCATGCATGATGTGTGATGAATTCAATTCAAAATCAAACTATTTATGCTAGAACACGATAACAGTATAGGTTCATTATAATTATATGAGTGATTTGAATCTATATTCTATATAAAATAAAATCAGTGATTGTATTGTGAAAGATATATCAGTACCTATATAACGCAGTTGATCAGGCCAAAATGGAGGAGGACAAATTTCAGGGGTTAGAAAAGTTTTTGAGGAATATCAATTTTGTAAATTTTAGAAAAGTTTGTAAGGGATATCAATGTTGTTGATTTGATAAGTACATCCAAGGTAAGTTTATAAAGGGTAAATTGATTCCGATTCCTTCTATATTGAATTCATTTTCGATTTCATGCAGAAGGGGCGTCTCGCTTCCCTTTTGGTTTATTAATAATAAATATAATTTTTTTATAACAAACAGAACATATTATTAAAAAAGTTTCGTTATTAATTGCTAATGAAATGTATAATAATCTTACAATTGATAAATCTATAGATCTATAGCGGGACCTATATATTTATTGGGAATAAATTTGAATTTGGTAATAATGAGGTATATTTGAATAGTTTAAAGAAATTATTTGTTCTTGAAAAATAAACGTTTATTCCGACATATTCGAATAAATAAATTATTAGCTGTTGATTAATTTAGTTCATACTATAAATAAATTGTTTTTTCAGTGTAAGGAAGAAGATAAATAATTGAAAAATATCTAAATATATCCACTGAATTTGACGGCAGTGAAGATTCAGTACTCAAATATTTAAGATGAGTGATTCTGATGTACCTATATCTATATATATATACCTAATCCCATTTCACAATTTTGAAACCATTAATCAACATTAGGTAAACCTCCCTTATTCGAGACGAAAGAAATGCGCATCAAGTTTCAATGCGATTCTATATCAAAATTTAGTCTGACGTGAACGATCGCATGCTTTTACCATTTCTATCATCTGGATGGAATGATTCCACTTCGAAACTTGACTTTCTCGTTGTTTTTCAGTCGAAGTTGGAATGGAAGTCGGAAATATTCAACTCCAATATTGGATTCGACCCGAATACAAATTGACCATTCTGATAATAAAGTTCGTTTGTGAATCTATACGAAAATACATTGAAACATTCTTACCGATAATTGTAATATTCAAAATAATTATGATCTCATCTTTTTTTTTTGAAAATTCATCTGAATTGAGTAGGTGATAATTATACAGGGTGGGTCACGGTCGATGGTACCTTTTAGACGTTTACGGAGAACGGGATGTAGGATTATTCTGAAAATTTGGTTTATTGGGTAATCAGTTTTGCTCTATCGATCTAAAATACTTTCAGCGTTGCGGCATTACCGCTTCTATCAAAAAGTAGCAACAACTTTGTTATTTCAAATGGAACACCCTGTATTTTATTTCATTTTTAGATTCTTCCTGAAGAGTTGATTTCGGTGATACATCATACTTGGGGTATAGCGAGAAAGATTACAGAGATATAGGGTGTGAAAAATCGAGATTTTTCAACTTTTAAAATTTTTTGTGTCGAAACAATTCATTTCTGCTCAAAACGGCTCACATGTCCCTATCTTAACTTTCCATTTACTATCTAATGACATTTAATAGAAACAAATAGAGGGTGATGCAAAACTCAAAATTCTGAACCACCCGTATTTGTTTCAATTAAATATCAATCGATAGTAAATGTTAAGTCGAGATAGGGACATGTGAGCCGTTTTGAGCAAGAATGGATAGTTTCGGCAAAAAAAAATCCTAAATTTGAAAAATCTCGATTTTTCACACTATATCTCTGTAATCTTTCTCAAGTTTGATGTATCGACGAAATCAGCTCTTCAGAAAGAATTTAAAAATGGAATGAAATACAGGGTGTTCCATTTGAAATAACAAAGTTGTTGCTACTTTTCGATAGAAGCGGCATCACTGTATTGCTGAAAATATTTTAGATCGATAGATCAAGAGCAACTACTAGAGAAACCAAATTTTCAGCAACGTCTAAGGTACCATCTACCGTGACCCACCCTGTATAGTTTAAATGACTATATGTATAATACAACGAAGATTATACCTTTGGAATCCATTTGAATATGTAACTACAGATATTCATTTCCTATATATTTGTTCATCTTCATACAAATATATACAAGTATAATGTATAATAACTCAGATAATTTTGTGTCTTTAGTATAGGATAATTTTAAATTTGAATTAACTTCGTATTTTAGAAATAACTGATCATTTCATAACTAGTAGGTACATAGAGAATCAAGTGTGGAAGAAATCTGAGTCCATCCGGTCAATTCCAAGTAAGTATATATTTTTAAAATTCAATTGACAGTAAATTACTAGAAGAAAAATTTATAGAAGAAGAAAGAACATCGGTAATAATAAATTGAACTTCATGAGACAATTATTTTCTGATATTCCATATTATTATCACATTATTTCAATATCTCGGAAACTGAAGATATATATAGAGTTGCAATTAACTTTGTATTTGAATGGTTCGAACGTTCAACAAAAAACACGTGAAATGCGCCCATGTAGGTAGGTATAACAAATATATTCAGAGGTACGTAAACAATTTCAGATCAGCTTCTTATGATGTTAACTGCTGCTGGACCTATACGTCGAATAGTTTTGCGGGCACTGATAATCACATACAACCAGTGAGTTACGACATATTGAACTGAGTCCGAGTCCTATTTAGGATCAGAACTTACAGAAACCGCCTGCATTGAAAGTAATATGAAAACCCGTTGCTGTCACGAATTATAAAAAATATATGAAATAGGTAACGCGTAATGGTAGACATAAGATCAGAATTCGATGACCAAGAGGTCAAAGGAACAAATATTATATGTATTCCTTCTGCCTATACTATCGAGCTTGGCCTCACTTAGTTCCATCTTATTTTCAAGTTTTTTATCCACAATTGAAGGCTCATTTGTGGCTCTCCTTCTAGAGCCTATATTTTTTGCATTCTGTTGCATTCAGAAAAAAAAGACTCTTGCCTAACTGAATCGAACATTAAAAACAATCTATGTTTATGGAAAATTTGAATAAACCTATACCATAATTCAAGGCTCATTTGGAAGTTCACCAATTTATTTGCGCTATACGTTTTTTTTTTCAATCGCGATTTTTGATAGCTTAATTTAGGTTTGGAAATTCTGAACACCTATATCATAATTTAAGACTAGCAGAACTCAGTATGTTTATATAAATGAAGAATTAAAACGAATAAGCTTTGAATCAGCCTTGAATTATTGAAAAATACCTACCTATAGTGCATGAAGAAATAAACTATAGATGCTTCTATGATGATGTTTCTATGTGTTCAAAAAAGTTCAAATACCACTTAAAAGGTCTCATGTACACAGAAACTCATCATGTAATATTATTGAGAAAATATGCGATTGTGTCAAAATTTATCGTTATAAAATAATTTATTGTACAATGATGTATAATCCTGTATAATCTAGATCCAAGATGAACGATAAATTAATGTAAAATAGAATTATCAACAGGGTATCTTATCATCATGTTTTGTTCTTCCAACACCCTTATACATCCTGGTTAAAGGGGTATAAAAAAGTATGAAAATCACATAAAGTTTAGTATCCAGTATATAACACACTTTTTCTTTGGCCAATAACGAATCCACTTGAAATGATGTTCTAAGACTCATTAAATTCGTGACTTCATTATTTTTATGGCTCAGTTTCACCATGCCGAAGAACAAACCCATTATATAAAAACTAATTTGCTAAGTGCCAAGTAGATCTTGTTATGCAAAATGGCAAGTGTATACTGCGAACGTGATGTGAAATTTGCTTATGCCCCCGTTTTAAAAGGGCATTATAATGAAATATGAAAATACGTCTCTTAATATTAAGTCAAGTGCGAGGGGGGGGATAGTAGGGAATAACAACTTAGGAGTAATTGCTTCCCCATTAGCAAGTTCATTATGAAAAACATGGCCGAAGCTTCCAGTATATTCAAATAGATTAACGAACAACAGAAAAATATCGAATGGCAAGATTTTCATGCCATCAAAATGTCTATTTTAGTAGTTTGTATCCAAATATCACTTGAAAATAATATATCAGAGACATAAGGTGGCAACAGGCAGGTAGATGTTATTTATATAGATTTCACGCGAAAGCGTAATAACATTCTATAAAAAATAATTGAGTTCAATTTGTTTTACTAACAGAAAACAGTGTTTAGTTCGACACTTTTACCTACCCGGAGTCATCGGTTCAAAACTTGGGACCACTTCTATTTTTATGATTTGCTGATGTCTAGCAGATATTTTCGGTTGTCAATTGTTTTTAACGCATCCTCTTAATGTTATAAACACTTACGTAAAAACAAGGATTCAGGTGTTATATATTATCGAAAAAACTACCGTAAAAATCTCACATGCACTGAAATCAAACGGTTTTGTAATGAAGATTTGAGCAGGCTTATATTGACAGCTTGAAGTGCAGACGAAACTGTAATTTTCTCATCTCCTTGTATAAAGTTCTGAATGTCCTTGTTGACTCTCAAACCACTCAATCACCAGATTAGGTACGTCTTTTAAATACATTCACTGTGTTTTTCAACGACATCAGTGAAATAATTAATCATCCATAATATATCATTGGTATAATCAGAAGGATTACATCACTTTTATAGGGAATGCATAATTAATTAGGTATTCTTTCAATAATGACTTAATCAAGCGTGTTAACTACATATCAACGATGATTGTATTAGGCATCATTATTATGTGAACCAAAAAATTTATCATTTGTTTTCACATGCATCACCCTTTATCGCTGTGATCATTTCTTCTGGGCACCAAGTATAATATATATCGACTAAATCAGCTATTCAGGGAGATTCTTAAAATGTAATGAAATAAAGATGACGTTATTCCTACAAAAACAGGGAGTGTCACAATAACAAAAAATCATGCTATTTTTATTTTCCTATATAGATCACACAAACTCATATATAAATACCCTGCACAGAGAAAAAAAGTCACTAACCATAAGTGAATATTTAATAAAGGCTAGTGAAAACTTGAATACTATATGGGACAAGGAAACAAGTTGATAACCCCAAGAACATTTGTGCTCTTGAAAATGAACACTTACCACTATTGTTCTGTTTCATTATATAATAGATCGATACTCATTATTGAACACATCACTTGCTGAGTATCATCTAACTCACTTATAGCAAGTGAACTGTTTTTCTATCAGTATAATACACGTAAATTGCCATAATTAAACTGATGAATAGCCCCAAGTGGGTTATTCACTCAATATTAGCGATTTATTTACTCGTCATCCATGATCCATTTCAATTTTCTTATACTTTTGAGGAATGTTCGCGTAATGAAACCAACCAGCAATTCCAATGTAGTGATTAGTAATTAATATATGTTATTTCTTGAACTTACTTCAGAATTTATAGAAATTTACCAACAAATATCTCATTCGAAATAATATGTAAGGCATGAAGGGAATACCTTCACTGAAGAATTCGAAAAGTAATTTGAATCTATATTGGGATTGTCGATCGATCTCTTATATATATACTTTCAAAACTTCATCAACCATTAACAACGAGAATTAATCATAATTGGTGTAACCATGGTCCATGAGCCGCTATTTCACACGTCAGAACACCTCAACTCGATGATACTCAATGACGCTACGGACGGCCGCGATCGATTTGAGCTATTGACTGATTCGGCACCCGAATAACGCCGAATATGCCCGAACAATTAATAGCCATTGGTGAGTTGTAGACTACCCCACTCGACTTGATCGATTGTTGTTATCGATGAGCTCGCTTAGAGCCAGTGATTTTGTTTCAGGAACATAATTCAATGATAGTTGGTATTTGTATAGCTACCACGAGTTTATTGAATACTTATAACTTTCTAACATAAATACTGATGACTATCAATAAGTGTCCTGATCGATTACTGCAGAAACAAACTTTCAGAAAAACGTTTTTTCCTACGGTTGGTATCTCATATTCCTATACAGTAGGTGAAAATGTACCCGTCACAATCGATTTTTTTTCTAGTAAACGATTTACTTGGCCGAGTTTTCTCAGTGTGTCTATAAAAGTATACCTTCCATGACCTCTGATGCTCTATTCAACTTTCAGAGATTTGTTCGGTTAGTTCACTATATAGCCCGAATTCTTCACTTTATACGATGGAATGCGGCATCCCATTTTTCGAGACGGAAAATCATTCTCAGTAATGCATTCCCTGAAAACCGAAAGACATTTCATCTCCCAAAGATCTCCATCGAATATTTCGTGGGTTCACACTCACATGCTCCATGGACCTTTTCTATCGGCATTATTCCTTGCTGTCCCAGAGCTTGATGGGCATTCTGGCAAAGTACTGCGGCATTATTCCCACATATATAACCTTCTCTATATTGCCTAAGCAGGATGATCCATTTTTATGCGACAAACATAAGTTCTTTTCAATATGATTAATTATTCTTATTATCAATCAAATTCGAGCTTATAACCATCATGACCAACTATTATCATAGCAGTTTTCATCTATCTATATACCTTATCTATATCATTAATATTCTGACAGGACCCTTCCTTCAAAAAGGGCATTATCTTTCTTATGAGCAAACTTTTATTTTAAGTATGTTCAGTATAGAAGCCTCGATTGAAATATCAGCTCATTTCGGGACACTGTATAAATATATTCGTACCTTATACGTGTTTTTACATTCTCATAATATGTCGGACGTCGCTGTAAAACACTACGCTGGGATTCTATTAACAATTATGGTGGATTTATGCAGCAATTTTAAGTCATAAGTTTTAAGTCGTAAGTTTTTAGTAATAAGATTTAAGACATGAAGGAAAAAATACCATTTATGCAGGTAATATTAAGGACTGTCATGTCTTAACGGTATAACTTCTCCCATTGGTCAATTTCTGTGGTTGTGTCAGTGGTCACTTTACAATTTCAGTCATCAATATCAATTTTTTCGTTTTATAATCTGATGATTCTGAGATAAGTTTGAATAAACAACACAATCACATACAATAACCTATAAAAACCGTCACAGAATTGAAAACTTCGAACGCATTCGCAAATATGATCAGTTTTTAGCCATAAGAGATAAAAGTTGGCCAACATTCTTATGACTTAAAACTTATGACTTGCAACTTGAAACTTATGTCAAGTATATGAATGGTAACATTGAAAACCAATGATTGAACTTCTTACGAGTTATGACTAAAAACTTACAACTTTTAAATCTTATGACTTAAAATCGCTGTATAAATCCACCATTATTATGTTTCATCTAGTCTATAGAGATTTTATGACTGTCGGTTAGCAACTTTGACAACCTCTGCTTGACAGATGAAACCGAGGAAAATAAAAAGTGAACTATTTATGGCACAGTGAATAACCCATTGCGATGTTTTATGTAACCCTTCTTTATGAACTTTTGCTTTCAATAATAGCATGACCTTCAGTGGGATACCCTTTTTACCACGTTTATTTTTTATATCGGTTTCAAAGACTTCACGAGCTATTTATAAAAACAAATCTTCACAGCTCGGGTTTGTTTCTTCAAAATTCAAAAATAAATATAGCCGACATTCGTGAGAGTTAACTGTTGAGATGGAGGCTTGATGAAAAATTTAGTTATCAAAATATTGGTTATATTCCAAATGTATAAAAATAAACTCCCTCTGGATAATGACTCCAGATATCACGAACTCATAAATCATAATGCATATTATGCAGTGACGTCAGTCATGCCCTTTCGTCGGACAATATTGATTTCTGTACCTTACCTATCAGAGATAGACAACAGATAACAATACCTACCTTTATTTCTATTTCAGATCTCGAACTCATCAACCTTCCAAATGATGTTATTATCAATCCACCAGGTACAAGGTGAGTTCAATTACATTTTTCTAAAGTAGTTTAGGACTTAAGTGGATTTCTAGAGTTTTCAAGATAGATTTTCAACAGTAATCTCATTAAGATTTATCGAATGCTTTTCCAGTTTCTATGAAATTTTTTTGCTCAAGTAGAAATCCAATGAAATCAGTTAATTTGTGCATTGTCATCTGATTGAACACAACCAATCATGAATTTGTTTTATGGAAAGTAAATCTTCAGCTTCACTTCTCAAAGTACTTTCAATCAGCTTCACATTTCATTGAACTTCTAATTTTGGAAATTAGATTTCACTTCCCATATGTGTTTAGATTCTCTATTTTATAGAAAGTGACTTATCAGCTTTACTTTTCATTAGACATTCGAGTGACAAGGGATTTCACTTCCCATGTAATGTTGATGAGATTCTCTATGTTGAGATTCTCTGTTTTATGGAAAGTGACTATTCATCTGATTTTGGAAAGTGAAAAGGGATTTCACATCC
Organism: Chrysomela aeneicollis; assembly: GCA_029955515.1. NCBI lineage: Eukaryota > Metazoa > Arthropoda > Insecta > Coleoptera > Chrysomelidae > Chrysomela > Chrysomela aeneicollis. The sequence goes on from JARUHQ010000002.1 coordinate 29,968,521, forward strand.
CAAATATATTAGTATTCTCTATGTTTAATGGAAAGAGACTCATCAGCTTCACTTCTCTATGGAAAGTAACGTTTCAGCATCACTTTTCATTGAACATTCGATTTTGTAAAGTGAAAAGGGATTATACTTCCCATATACGTTGAGATTTTCTGTTTTATGGAATGTGACTTATCAGCTTCACTTCCCATTGGACTTCTGATTTTGGAAAGTGAAAAGGGATTTCACTTCCTATATTATGTGTTGGGACTCACTCTGTGGAAAAAAATGACTATCAGTTAGTCTCCTTCAAAGTTGAAGTCGAAGAAAAGGAAGGGAAGCACAAAGTCATCTCCATTTTGAGTTTTCAAAGGCCATCACACCATAAACTAACACTCTTCATCAGTGCTGGAGTATTGACGTAATGTATGATTTTTCAAACACAAAGGCGGTCGTGAGACACCCCATTAGAAATGTAGATATCTTTTCACGGATACAATTATATATTATCTCGTTAATTCACAAGCAAAATCCACCTAATTTTCACAAGATAACCATTCAACAAATTATATTTGTACGTACGTTTAGTTAGCATGGGGCCTATACCTCTGTGGAGAAATACGGTCCTGCATAGGCGCACATAAACACCCCATTCATGCCGTAGTTGTAAAGTTGTAAAGCAATATCGGGCCCATCCGAAATTAGTAGAATGTCCTACATTTACTAATAATTACGCCATAACGACTATAAAAACGCAATAAACAGTTGAGGCAGGTCGCGGCAGAGCTCGTAAAACACTCTGTTATAGTCAGAAGTCGTACGCCATAAAACACCGCTCCCAGAATTTTATAGACAATCGCTAGTTACCGCACTTCCTTCCTGCTTCATACGCACACTCGATGACCTTGAACTTGAGCGCATCTCGAGAGGTTATGGAATCGATCGACAATTTCGAAAATCGAATTTTTTGCTTCGACAATTAGGTAGGTATATAGATCTGAGTGGAATATTAATTCAGTTAACATCATTCGATTGGGATGGTGAAATAGTTTTTTTTTATTAGTTGCATTAAATGAGTAAAATTTCATGTTTATTTTGTGAATTAATTTGACAGTGAAAGAAGTATTTTCGAAAAGTATTTTCTTGACTGTGAAAACGCATTCATGCATTATCAATAGAGTTGCAGAAATGTCAAGTATTTTCGGCAGTTGTGCAAATATATACTTTTTTAAGTAGTGAATTTTTAATGCAAATTCAACGTGCAGAAATAAGAATTTCATGCAATATATTGTTGTTATTTCACAATAACAAAATTGTGAATTCGCGTAATACCTACATTCGGTCCGATTCTTTAAAAAGTGGTTAATACAGTGGATACATTATAGTAACGTTGTTAACAACTACTTTTTTAACCACTTTAGATTTTCCACTATTCATATGTGGTATTCTTCAAATACGAAATTTATCAAGGTTGCTAATTTCTTACATTTCCACTCAGTGGTAAATAAATGCGGAAAAGTTAGTAACTCCTCTTCTTTTTTATTATAGTTTGCTGTTTTTCTACAATTTCAACGTCAATCTAACCTCATTTTTTTCTGTGTCCGGGACTGCCAAGTTTTTCATGAATAATTGCAGGAATAATAATTATATGTTTTGTCAATGAACCTAGTGAGGTAGGTATAAATGTATCCTGGAAAGCATATTATTACAAAGGATCATTGCTCATTGATTCAGCTAGGTATCTAATTTTTCAGTATAGCAACACATTCTACCATGTTGAACATCATTGGTTCTATCAGAGACATCATTAACATTAATATTCTTGGTTTGTATAATTTCATAAGGCTCTATATAATTGGATGCTATGTTTCTTGAGCATATATATGTAGATATTTTTATGATATTTTTTTCAGTAGGAAGGTATAGGTTCTCAATAATATCGATTATCCTACCATATAATTATTTCCTGAGTGACTCATATCCTGATAACTGTAACAAATATCCTTCATAACTGCCTCTTCAAATATATATCACCTTTATGATGAATTATTATTTCATTTCCACCAGTAAAATCTGGTGAATAAATTAGTCACTTTATCAGTGGCAAACCAACGACAAGTTGTTAAATTTTTTTCCATTCTGACGTTAGAGAATTGAAGATTCGGAAAGTGATTCAAATAACAACTGACCTTCCTATTTGCCACCCAAATGACAGTTGTTGAGATAACCACTTCCTTAGAGAATCAGACCGAATAAATGAAAATACAGTCAAGTGAATAGAAGATCAACGAATAGCATCGTTGAATTTACAAAGGGGCGTAAATCCAAAAATTGTAACAACTTGAGTAGAAGCTGATTAATTTGCTCTCAAAGTGGAGTAAGTACATCAATTCCTGATCTTTTAGAAAATTGATTCATTTTTCTTCCAATAGTGACAACATGAAAGACTAGTAAACCTTAAGAAATTGTTCAAATCCATATACGCCACTTATATAGTTAATTCAAAGACGATATATAGGTCACATTATCAATGATTCTGAGCAGAAAAAAAAATCACAACTTCATTTGCAAGGTAATACCTATAGGTATATATAATACATATACCTATACCTACAGACATGATTATGAATTTTTCACATTGGTCGTTGGCAAAAAATACCCATCAATACATACCTTCTGTAATTTTAGATAATAATTTTTTCATTGTGGGAATAGAAAATAGAAATACATTTACGTAACCCAAACCTCTGTACTTACTCTGTCTTCGCGGTACAATCAACTCTCTTATCAATACCATTCCTCAAGGTGAAGTTGGAGATAAACAGTTTTCTCACAGACCAACCAATTATTTTTAATTGAGTATGTCCTATGCAGAAGCTGTTTATTTATTATGTATGTTATGATGATATACTTACACGATAATGATAAATCAATCCTGAGATATGAATATCGATATATTTATATACATGAAAAACATTGAACTTATATATCGCTGTCTGCTTCTAATATATCATGAATCTCATGTTGATTCTAAAGTATTGATGAAGAGTTTGAAGCATCAATATCTACACTATTCTACACATACTTACATTATCCCAACAAGAGACAAAACGATAAACATATTCTGTGAAGATTCATATTTATAGTTTTGGATTCAAACCAAACGTTCCTCGAAACGTTCCTACCTATTGAGAATATAGAGTTCCTAATACATATGAAAGCGGAAGCGATTATGTAACTAGGTATGAAGACTACTAAAACCGACTAATATAGCTAAATATAAAATCAAATGAACTCGAAATTTTATTCACCTATACCTCTATATTCGAGGTCTGTTATTAATAAACAAATTAATCCTATATCCTCTTTATATTCTCAAAAACTTCAACATGTTTAGTTAGGTATATGCTCGGAATGTTTCTACCTATATGTATATTGATTTTGTTCGGATTTTACTTATAATAAGATGCAAATAATTGCATGTTTCATGAGAAGAAATAAGTATTACGTGGATATTAATTAAATACCTACTTAGTTTCATATTTAAGATAACGTTACTGCAAAATTTCCTTAGGTATTTAAATCGAAAAATATTTGCATAATCATATAGGTACAGGTTATGCAAATACCTTACTTTATTGGTAAAGAAAGACCGCATCAGACCTTTCGCAAGCAGGAAGAAAATGTGGCATCACCGCTGAAAAATGTCCTGTTGTCGCTGTTCATAGTGTAAATGGGTGTATAGGACATTTCATATTGAAACAGGAAATAGGATTGTACCTAGGGGAGACCGCATACAGCATACATAATAAAAGATTAACTGCTTGATCATGACGTTATTCCATTGAAGAATTGACACGCTCATAGACCTACCATTTTGTTCAGGTGTGGCACAGCAGTCTGATAATCAATACCAATTAAACTGAGAAAATTATCAAGTTTCTTGGAACGATACTCTCCACCATCAATTGTCAGTTCTTAAAATCTGGATTTTGTGATAGTAGATATACCTACCTATATTTTTGCCATGATTGGTTGTTGGTAGAATAATAGGTAGAGGGTCTGAACAAATGTTCTAAGGAATACGCAAATATCAGAATAATGAACTAAACCAATCAATATAAAAACAAATTAAATATTTCTTGAACGAAATAGGTATCAGATAGGTATACCCATATCAGGTATACCTAGGTAGGTAATGTATACCTATATACACCTATTTTGCGTATTACTTATAGGTTTTGAAAATTCGAGGAAGGAAACAATAATTTCGTTTCTATTATACCTATAGTTGATACAATTGGTTGAACTATGTCATTCAAATAGGTAGGTGTATATAGGTTGGTATAGGAATAGAATATAGATTAACACATCTAGATAGGTAGCTATAGGTACTTATTTCAATGCGGCTTTCAAAACCGCCTATAGTGCACTAAAGTATAGATACCTATACTTATTCAACAGCAATTTTTCATTTACGGTTTTGTTATAGGTTACCTAATAGGTATAGAATTCAGACGAAGTGTTAGACAGAAGGTATATTCTGAAGTATTTTATTTGATCATAAGGTACTTATTTCTATATAATTAGGATCTCTCAAATTTGAATCTGCCGATCATTCAATTTGTAGCAATTATAGATAGTTAGATTTATAGATATAAATAGGTAGAATACCTACCCATCATCAAGTTATTTTCGATGTGGAAAAAGATAAATCAATAGGAAGAATTCTATATTACTTACCTATACTTATATAGGGGTTGTATCAAATAGGTGGTTGATGGAAAGATGGGGATCTATAGGAACTATCTATTGTATAGTGTTAAGACTAGAACTTTACGATAGGTATATATATAGGTTTATCTGAATACCTATACCTAGATACCTCTATCATTACTTAGAGGTATATATAGGTATACCTACATAGGTAATGCTATATACCTATGTAGGTGTTGAATGCAGATCCACTTATATATATATTTTATATATATATATATATAAGATATATATTACGTTATACTTATACCTATACCCAAACAGCCTTAGTGCCGGTTGCATGAAAGACCGTCAAGCCTTCTGTTAACTTACCTAATGTGGGATTAACTCTGCTAACTCGCGAGCTAAGGCATGCGTTGCCGTGGTAAAAAAATTGAATATTTAATCGTTTGTTAAATCTTCATGCAACTGGCCCATCATAGTAGGTACTTACGTAAGATTATTATTCCCATCATAGGTATCATTTCAGAAATCAATTTACTTAATTAATATGCTTATGGATATACCTCTAGCTTTACTATAATATAATTACCTATAGACATAAAATATTTCAGTCAATGAACAAGTAGGTATAAGTAGTAACTATACCTATACCAATGTTGTTCATTCATAAAACCAGAGAACGGTAAACGATTTACAACGATTGACGTCTCCCGATGTGTGATGATAGGTTGAGTGTTACCAAGTTGTCTGTGGTTGCCTGTCATTGACTCTCAAACTTTACGGGTCATAAAAGTTACCTTTTATGAGTCACATCACGATCCTACAACAATCAATCTACATTTTATGGTCGACGTAAGCTCCTGATTCTAAGCTGTGTGTGTGTGATGGTGATTCTGCTTCAAGGCCAAGGACAATTATCGTGTTCTACGTGATTAGAAGTAGGTACCCACTCACTCACCTACCTATGACCTTCATTGGACCTATTTTCCATATAAGTCAAGTTCTAACTAATATGGCAAATACATTTCCAAGGAACGACATAATTAAACATTCGAATCTCTTAATTAACATTTCTCTTAGGTAGGTACATTCGAAGTATTGGCTATCTTGCAGCGAACGAAACAATTAAAACTTGAAACTTGTTATCTTTCATTTTCAAGAGGTTTGAATGACTTAATTTTACCCTCTCTTCTCCCCGCTAACTGGGAGTTTAATTGTGTTCAGCCCCTCCTTTTTAACAATGGCCGCCGCTTAGGCCAAGCCCTCTCAGTTGCTATTGGTCTATTTAACAAACAAGGGCAGGATCTGAAGCTCGTTTATTATGAAAACTGACAAACGGGAATGATGGCCACTGAGATTCCACCAATGAAATCGTTTCTTTTTCATGGCTGCCGGAAACAGGTCTCTCCGCCCCCTTAGTTCGGACCCTCTCTGATAGATGGTGTTAGTAAAAGCTTATATTTTCCTCCTTCATTCAGTGTGTTGGTAAATTTTATTTTTCATTCTTAGTTTAATTTTGACTACACTGTAATACTGGTCCAAGTCCTTCAAAATATTCGAGTTAGGTATACATCTATGACTTGTTGCATAAATAGATATGTAATAGATTACAGAATATTGGGTATATATATAGTGGAAACTTGATGGGGTGTTCTTGATCCAATAACAATATACCTAGGTATTACGTAACAGTTCTCAATCCTTATATTTTAGAAAAGACTGTAGACTGTAGGAACTTATAATACTTAAAATCATAGGAATCTTCCATTTCGTCCTTGAGAAGCAAGCTAGTAAGTTATATAGGTATATAAGTATAGTAGGTTAGGTATACTACCTATGGTTTAAGCATTCATTTGTATGTTTTTTTTTATTAAATGATGCATTTTCTTATATTCATGATTTTTTCTATTCAAAAGAAACAGGTACAGTTCTTTCAATTGAATAGAAATCTTTTTTCTCCATGATGAAACTATTCTTTACCATGTAGAAATATTCTTTTGTTTTCTTTCAGTCGTAAATAACTTTCGTTATAGGTATTCGAAGGAACGCATTCTGATGTAACATAGAAAGAAATATTCTTTATGAAATATCAAAACATTCATTTCATGTTACTGAATTCGAGAGGAATCTTTTATCAATTGTAAAGAACTAGGTATCTGTTGCAACAAAAAACAAATGTTTTCACGAAGAAAGAATCTTATTTCATAACTACAGAAATATGTCTTCATGTTGAAGAATCCAACTTAGACAAAATCTTCTATTGGCGCTACCTATATAGCGAAATAATTTTTTTCACTATGTAAAGTGTTTTTTGTATTATTTACCTAGTTTTTTCTTTCTGTGACTTATCATCAATTAGGTGAATAGATAAAATAAACTTGATTAAGATTACAGCTCCTCAACATGTATATAGGTAGGTAGGTATATATAGGGTTAACCAAAACTGGATTGGATCAATAATTGCTTCACATCATCAGATGATGATATAGAAATCTCTAAAAAGTAACGCCATTTTCTTATTGATGCAGGTATGAATTTGGTGGTTTGATCTTATGAAATCTGGAATACCTATTCACTATATAGGTACCTACATATTTATGATAAAAAAATATTAGAATGTTGATTTAGATCAAACATATATAGGAAGGTAGGTATGTATGTATTATGTTATAATTATAGGTATATTATGGTGTTTCCTTCAAAATCAATTCCATGGATCAACATTTTTTGTTATTTGTTATCTGCATCAGTGTTGATGCCTTTTTATTATGACCGACATGCACTTCTAGTAAACTGCAGTAAATCTTAAGTTCTATAAAGGGGTATGATAAGTAATTGGTTATGCAGTCTTCTCTCATTCGCGGAATCTTTGGTGCGCTAATAAATCATTTTATTTCAAATAGAGATAGATGGATAAGTATATGTTGACTGGTGAATTCACTGATGGTCCTGATGGCCTCATATCTCTTGAATTCGTCTACTTCGATATTCGAGTATGAATATTTGATTCCGATGGACATCTAATTGTTTCTAACAATTCCATGGAGCCTTATTGACTTCGAATAAGTAGGTATATCTATATCCAGAATTATTGAAACAAAAATGTCTAATATAGTATCTTTCGATGAAAGCGCCTCTATATTGTTGCATAATAGAACCGCTTGTATACCTAATGAGCTGAAATTCCATTGTTTCAAATCTAGGATTTTTCTGCTGAAACAATTGAAGAGTAGCGCCACCAGGTCTTATTTTCCCTATTTTTCAAATCATTCATGGTTTCAAAAATCATAATAAACAATCGAACATTTTGTTATAGGTGTTGGATATTAGAAGAGCTTCTTCATTATTATATAATTTATATATAATGCATGTATATCTCGATGTATATGCATCGTTATCACTTATTATTAACATTCATGAATTGCCCTTCATATAAGTATAGGCATCAGTTATGCATACATTCACTGAATAATATATACCTACCTATAGATAATTATAAGTATCAGTCACTTCGCATTGAAAATGGCAAATTGGCAATAACCTACCTGATTTGAGAATCAAGTATAGGTTTCGTCTGATGCGATGTTACTCTTATTTTCTTAATTAAGATTCGCTCATAAGCTGATAGCCAATTTAAATACACGCACACAGGATTCTCGAAGGTTTTTATTCCGCGATAAATATTTTAATTGTGATGGTAAATGCACATAATTTGAACATGAAATGATGGGACTTTTAGCAATTGACAGGTCTGAAATGTCCATACGTGGAGATTAAGATAAGAATCGGAGCTATGGAGCACGATACTACAACACTTACAGTGAATCTTGGGGTATATATTGTGTTGCCTTTTGTATAGGTATAGCGTTCAGAGTTCAGATAAGGAGAAATAATAATTGCAGAACGCCGTCTTTTTGTTCGCGGAATAATTGAAATGCGAAATAAAGTGCGGAATATGATTATCTTATCATTATAGAAAAACAATGTTGAATTAGGAACGACACTGAAAACGTACAAGGTAAATGTACCAGTAAGTATAGTCTATATAACAGATACGCACTGTTCTTCAAAAAAACGAGATTCAAGGTTGACTTTTATTGAACTATTGATGACTATTCAATGATAAGAATAAATCCCATATAATATCTGATATACAATTTGGATTCACTATCAATAACTCAGTTGATAAAAAGCTATCTTCAATGTGTATATTTGTTGACTTGGCTAAAGCGTTCGACACTGTCGACCACATCAAATCACTCCAGTATATACATGGAAAATATTGGAATAAGAGGGAATTCACACAAATTGTTCACTAGTTACCTACAAGAAAGACAACAGTGTGTATACCTACGTATAAAACTTAGACCAATGATTTATATATATAGATTCAAATTCTTATCCCTGATGAATTTTCTCAAAACTCTCTACTTTTCTCTAGTTTAACATATGGTATATGATAGCTTGGGGATCAACTTCTACTAATTTCAAGAATAATCTGGAGAAAGTACAAAAGTACCTATATACTTAAAGTTATATAGGTAGGTACACAAAAAACCTCGTCAATACTCGACAAATATTTTGTACAGCGAAACTCGAATTTTTGACCTAAACCAGCTCTATGCTAGAACTATTATATTGAAAAAACATAAAGATAGAAGTGTTTCTAAACATACAAACCATACATACAACACTCGACATAACACACCCGCGGAAAAAACAATTGGCTTAAACTGCGTCACTTATCTTGGTCACAAATTATACAACGAATTACCCGATGTCATCAAAGGGCTTAATTCACTGAATATGTTCAAGAATAAGTTAAAAAAATGGATTTTATCCATTCCTATAGAATTGACAATTTAGACTTTTTAGAAACACAAATTAAAAACAGTGTCACCAAAAATAAGTGATTATGTGGTGTTGAATTGTTGATATCAGTAAATATGAAAACCTACTCTGCACACAGCCAAAAGGCTTTGCATCAGATTCTTTCTGTTTATTTGCAACCATATTCTATATTATAAATATGTATCTTTTTTATGATTGTGTGAAAAACTATATTATTATTATTATTATTATATAATGCTCTGTTGAGTGTCTTGATAAAATAATAAAAAAGTAGGTACCTACCATTTGGCCCAGCATCCTTCAAATCAAATTTGATCCTACAACAGTATTGGTCACATAAAAGTGTTTGAATAGGTATACGTCAATATGTTGAATAATGAATTATTCCAAAGAAGCATTCAAAACATTTTATTATAACGATTTCGTTCACAGGATGAGCAATAATACAATTTTATGCACCCTTTGATATGTTTGCGCAGAAATTGCACTTATCAAATATGTATACCTATGATCGTGATGTTCGAACTCATCTCCACATCAGATTTTGCAGTAGATACCATCTATACCTGAACAATCAATGAAAAAACTGAGAAAAAAAATTTCTCCTCACCTTTTTTTCTTGCAATTCATGACGAATAATCGAGCGAATACTGCTCCTCAGAAACTTCAGAATTTGATGAAACGATATCATGTAGCAGTTTACTTATTGTGGTTATGATAGGGAATTCATAATCCTTTTGATTCTCAACTCAAATGCATTCGTCCCAGAAACCTTCAATTTATGGTGACGTATATAATGAAACGTAAAACGCCAGTTTCCTTATTGTACCAGTGTTCATCATAGTATGGAAATACCTTACCTACCTAATCATTTTCAATGTTTTACCCAAAGAAATAGCCTCTTTGAATATAGCTACCCGACATCACAATAAATCCATACCTAAATAACAACTCATCTTCATGCTATCTGTGAATGTATGTGTGCCGAGTTTAAAAATTTCACTCCCTTTGACAAATTCACTAAGAATAAATCATATTGTGAAATCTTCAATTCCCCTGTTGTGACCGCTGTTTCACACGACAGTGCTGCCACTATTTAACTGATTATTATAGTTGAAATGAAATGTTATGATGTACTGCATGATGTACTCAATATTTGTTTTGTCAATTCAATTCAAATTTATAGAAATCAAGATATACTATTTTCACTACAATATGTGTCACGGACATTTTTTAACAAATCGTTGACTGGGATGAATTTTATGCTAATATACTTATAATGTTTGTGTGCATTTCAACAAATTTCTTGCTATTTTCAACTAAATTGATATTAGCCAATAATTTTTTTTACTGTGTAGCAGAGTTCATATGAGTATAAATAATTTCAGAACTCCATCTTGTGCGGAATTGAAATTGATATAAATTAACATTATAAAAAACAATGTTGAATAAGAGTTACGGAATTGGAAACATACATATAAAAAAAAATGAATTGAGGAGAGAGGAGCAGAGGTTATTTCAGTCCATGTTTAGGAACTGTCTACTCACTTTGTTCTTGTTGCCTGTCTGTCTAGTCCCGAGGAATGAGAACGAATATAAGGATATAGGTGATGAAATGGGGTGGAACAATTCTCACAAATTATTCTCTTGGAAATATCTCAGACTTTGTTCTTGTATGGGTTTCTCCCAAACTATAGAGACCCAAGCCAAGACAACTCCAAGATCGTCAGATTTTCATACAATAAGATCAATTTGATTATAAAACGATAATTAAAGCTAACTCATGTATACTTATCATTATATTTAGTGGAAGAGGTACCTACGTGATTTAACTACCTAAAACTGCAAGTTTCGGAATAGTATATGAAATTCCATAATGTTATGATTGAAAAGCATATCATCAGGAAAGTTATATCCATTTTTCTAGGGAAATCTTTTGCTTCATTTTGTCATCATAGTTTCGGGACAGCCTGTAATAGGTAGGTAAGTCCTAGTAGCCATGAAATATGATCAACAGATGTCAGCGTCACTGAAACTTGGGCTATGAATTAATATTTCAATGCGCTCTGCTTGGGCCGGTAAATATGCTGGGTTTGGTAAAAGAACAACAACGATTCACTGGTATTTCGTTCGGGAATTATTCCATAGATGGCATGATGGTTCTGCTATAATTATCCAAATAAGTTTGTGATCTTCAAATGGAGAACTGATGTTTTCTTTTTATTTCAAATGTAACATGGCATTCGGACAAAAAATAATTTTTCAACCCCCATCCCATTTTGTAAATCCAAATTGCAAAGGACCTCTCACGATATAGAATATGGATAAACTGTCGAAATCAGTTGATTATACTTATACACGGGATATTCATATCGCAAGAAATCTGCCTGTCGTTGAATATTGAAACACTCCTTATGTTTCCCCATCACCTGGTAGGTATAGTGGAACCCCCTATGAAGGTATGGTGTTTTTTTATTAATACGATTTCAATCAATAACTTACCATCATTTGAACCCTTCTAATGAACCATAGTAGTATGCAACCAAACATACATCATTCGAGTTATTGTCGCCTATATAGATGTCTCTGAAGAATATCATAGAAAGATTCACTCCGCAAATCTAGTTTTTTCATTCAATTTTTTTCATCAACCTACTCTTGTATATACGATTCTGAGATAAAAAAATAGTCTAAGAAGATAGACACTTCCCTACTTACCTACAGTTCTCCTATACTTACTTGCTGTGCAAAATATTTCCCTAGAATCCATGTCTAAGCCGACAGATATCATGCCAGTTATAGGTATACGACTTCGAAATGCAGTTTTAAGTGGTCATAAACAACCACCAAATTTGCACAGAGAACGGACCTCAACTTGGAAGGGATGTATTATTGTGATATACTGATGGATCCAAGATGGATGAAAGGGCTGGAGTAGGAGTTACAAGGCCAAATTTCAGGCTCTCAAAACCCCTTGGTAACACCCCAACCCATCTTTCAAGCAGAAGTACGCTATAGAGATATGTGCCCAGGAAAGGGACACTCGAAGGGCAAAAATCTATGTTCTATCAGATAGTCAAGCAGCACTAAAAGCTTTGAAGTCATACACTTGTGAGTCAAAGCTGACTTGGCACTGTAAACAATCCCTGAGACAACTGGCAGCGAACAACCAGGTCACTTTGATGTGTGGGTGCCAGGTCATTTAGGTATTTAGTTCTTGGTTATCATTATTGTTTGAAACTATATCCTTTGCATCATGAAATGAAACAAAAACCATTATGAGCTGTTCAATTCTCATCAAAGGTTCCCGAGAGTAGAAAACACTGAAAAGTGCACTGCTTTTGACAGCTATATAGGAAATAGTATATTAAGTATGGAGAACGGTAAGGGTTTTATACCGATCGAAGACAATTGTTTGGAGGAGGAGCGGAGAGATTTTTAACTCGACGGTAAGTGAATTACTTACCGTCGAGTTGGAGTACTTACCGTCGAGTTGGAGTACTGACCGTCGAGTTGGATTATACTTACCGTCGAGTTGGATTACTTACCGTCGAGTTGCTATAGTAAATGTCACCTACTGACGTAAAATCTGTCACGGTAAACAGTCAAAAATGATCAATCGTGCAAAAACGTTCATAAGTAACTCTGAGTTATCGATTTCATAACTGATTTTCCAAAAATTTTCGTTTTTTAAAAAAACGCTTGAAATGAACCATAATTGCACCTTTTTCATTCAATCAAACCTGATGGTGCCTCTATACCGAGCTCTATACATATGTTGAAAATTTCCTTACGCATTCTATTGAGTTCAACTGTCGAATACAATATTCAAATTTGAGTTAATAATTATAAGTCAGCCTTTCGAATTCTTGTTTTCATCTTTTTGTTCTTCATTCAGAAATTAACACTTGATGAGTTCACATCACATCGTTCTTTTTCAATGAGCAGCACTGTACCTACCTATACCTGAGGAAAGTATCGATTGTCTTGAGTTGAGGCCATCATCAGTGAAAAAAGAAATCATGGAACGACCATCTACGTACGTCTCGAAACAGGTTTCAGAAGTTGTTCAGAGCAAAAAGGCGGAGTTCAGATAAGGATAAATAATTGCAGAACGCCGTCTTGTGCGGAATTGAAATGAGAAATAAAGTGCAATATTTCTCCTATTTAATGTTCAAATGAGGTATAAAAATAATTCGAATGCATAATTTGTTGGCAGTTCTGGGGTTTAAAGAATTCAAAAAGGAAAATAAATTACCACATGTTATTACTATATGAGACTATTAAATCGTGAATGTTTATTTGCGCTATTTATTGGCGACTGACCTTTTCTTTGATAAAAAAAAACAGTGGATACTTGATGCCTCAATATTTCCCCGAAATTTGATGATCAAATATACCGAAAATCGTCTATCACATATGATAAATCAATTCAATCATTTCATTTGAAATTTTTCTTCTGTTCTGGTTCTCACGAAAAGGGATATCCTGTAATGTTCAGTGAACATCGTGAGAACCAAGGGGAATAAGGTATAGCAGTTGGTGTTCTTCTTAAATTTCTGGCGATCGTATGTCTCGGGGAACACCTCCCTAGGCAATGAGTTCCAAAGTCTCGATGTTCGTTGGATGAACGAGTCTTTGGGAAGGGACGTTCTGCAGGTCTCTGAAGTGACCACGAAGGGATGTGAAGACTGAACTTGACGGGTTAATCTCGAAGAGACTGCTAATGAAGGAACGGTTGTTGTTATTTCAGAAGAGCATCGCCCATGAAAATATCTATCAAATAGAGATAAATCGCCAACTTTTCTACGGTGTTCCAGAGAAGTGAGCGAGTTTGTTAGCGAGACATTACCGGCGAGACGAATTGCCTTTTTTTGGACAGAATCCAATATAGTTTCAGGATATGTTCAGGTGCCGCACTTCAAATATGGGAACAGTATTCCAGGACAGGTCGGATCTGTGCCTTATAGATCATAAGCAGCTGACTGGGAGTGAAATAGCTAGACTGGAAACAGAAAACCAAGTTTTGGGATGCACTTTTGGCAATGGACCTCACGTGATTTTCCCAAGAAAGGTTATTGCTGATAGTATAACTCCAATGGTGTGGTTACTCCTAACTGAATTATGATGTTGGGCACAGTGAGATCGGATTTTCTAGAGAAAAGACATGCTTGTGTTTTGTTTGCTTTGAATTCTACCAGGTTATTATATAGATCCCCACTCGATAACTGTTGCTAAATCCATATTTATTTTGTTAACATTTCTTCCTCGTTCATTTCTGGTTGGATGGGCCGATATAGGAGCCCTGGAAGAGAAAGAGGTATGGAGGGTACTATCATCCGCGATGCTGTGTACAGGACAAGAAGTTGCTTCCAACCAATCGTTGATGTGAAGTAGAAATAGTGTTGGTGCTAAAATTGATCCCTGCGGAACACCAGCATTTATGAGTATAGAGTATCCAGATGAAACTCCATCGACCACTATACATGGAGAGAGAAGAAAATCATCTACAAGGGTATATAATTATATAATATAATAATAATTAACATTATTCTCGATACATATCAGTTATTTCAATAAATATCAATTTTTTGATATACATATATATCTCGATATATAATCTTCTTGATATCATGATATTGATAAATTTGATGTTTTTTATACAAAAATAGTTTTCTGAAATACACACCCTGTACCTACATACCTACTTATAAAATAAAATACACATAATTCATCAATAATAAATACCCTCATCAGTACCACTGGTAATTATAATTACCACTTATCTTATCCTAAAATTTCCATAATATTGACAATCTGTATGTGGAGAAAAGTTGCACCTCATCACATTTGTCGACAAACCTCCTATTCAAATACAAAAAATTAATATCTGATGATTATTTCGTTATTTATGAGTTCTATAGGCAATGCAAAACATTTCATCAGGAATAACCTTTCTTTATATAACGAATAATAAAATGGTTTTCAATATATGGTGCTCGACTAAATCGGACACACTGTATATAAATTCCATGAGCGATGGTAACACGTCGGCACGCGAGTCGTCAAACTCCCACTTCTTAATTTTTTTTTTGTTAGGAATATAAGATCCATTCAAAGTTGATCATTACAATTATTGTAATGCTGTCGTATAACTAATTATTGTCTTATTTATTCGTACAGATGGACTTTCGAAACACATTCATTACACTTTTAAATTAACTCCGGAATGACATCTCAGACAGGTGATTCATATATATAAATTCAAATGGGCCATCATTAAAAAAAACATTTCCTAATGATTATATTTATCGGCATATTCCGGATCATGTCTCAGACCAATTAGGTTGTTAAATGGTTAGATTCTTGAACCATAAACAACCAGATCAAGGTTGATTTGGTCGGTAGGTAGATACCTGAATGAGGAGGCGGGAATCAGGGGCATGGTATCAAGTTTCTCCATCATTGGACGATTCTCAAGTTTTATTTCTTGTTTACCCGATTATTTTGATTTGATCTGTCCTAAAGATATAGGTAAAGAAAGTGTGGTCTTTTTGATTTTCGAAACTTTTTATATATACCTACACTTATATCGAGAGATTATATTTGAAAAAAAAAAGTCAAGCCACAACTATTCAAAACATTATAGAAGTTCTTCATGCCATGACAATAATTTGTTCATCTCCCACTACACCTTTTTCATCAGTTGTATTTCAGAAAGCGTCAAGTTTATTTCAGAAAGCGTCAATTGAATTTCAGAAAGTATCAATTGTATTTCAGAATAGTGAGTTGAATTTCAGAGAGCGTCAAATGTATTTCATAATAGCGAGTTCGATTTCAGAAAGCATCAATTGTATTTCAGAATTGTGAGTTTAATTTCAGAAAGCGTCAATTGTATTTCAGAAAAGCCAACTGAATTTCAGAATTCGTCATTTGAATTTCAGAATATATCATTTGTATACAAATGACAAATTCTGAAATTCAATTGACTATTCTGAAATACATTTGACGCTTTCTGAAATTCAACTCACTATATTCTGAAATACAATTGATACTTTCCGAAATACAAATGACTATTCTGAAATTTAATTGACGCTTTCTGAAATAAACTTGATGGTTTCTGAAATACAACTGGAAAAGGTGTAGTGTAAGAAAATCAAATAATTGAATGTCATATTTTAATATGTTTGAATGTTGCATCCAATAGATATAATATGTCTGTGGCAACTGAAGCATAGCAAACTTCATTCAGAGTTCATAAAAAAATACTACTAATGATACCTCGCTATACTCCCCCATCAAAAAGCTTTTTGTGCTATGGTCTTCATCATAAATTCTTTGGATGTATGAGTTGATTAGTACCTATATATCAAATGTATTCAATGATTTTGCTATATACTGTGTATACAGTTATGTTACATTTTTATAACTTAGACGTTCCTTGCACTTTCTCACAGGAATCTGAATCTGATGTCATCACATTCACCAAAGCGTTCTTGATGTCAGAGATATATACAACATCCAACTTTTGTTTTTCTTATGGGTGCCATATTGAATTGTTCCATATTTAAAGAGTATGTTCATGTTTGAATCTTACACGCTCTGATCAAAATTAAGGAAATATCGTTTTTGCAAAGAGTGCTTTGTGAAGAACGCCAGAAATAAGAGGTTTTGAATTAGAAATGATAATATCATGTTCTTCGCATAACAAAACAGTCATGAAAGATGCTCGAATAATCCACCATTCACTTCTGAACACATTTTTTCTACTCTTCGTCTCGAGTTTTGATGTGGGTATAATACCAAGAATCACATCTTAGGAGAAATATTTATTCTGGTGGATTATTATTAATGCGAGGGATTGAGAGAAAATTCTTAAAATTGCACCCATAGATGGAGCTGATGAGATTGATATAAGAAGACAAGGCATCTCGTGAGCTATATTCAGAATCTGGGGAAACGAGTTAAATTGTTTCTAGAAGTGGACATTTGATTTTTCTACAAGTGTCAAAAAAAACTTGACAAATCCTCATATTTATTGATGCGTAAATATTTACTTTTTTCACTGCCATCAAAGTGATTCACAAAATAAACATGAAATATTACTTTTTGAAGGATTTATATTTTTAACAGAGTCAATTATTAATTGATTATTCATCATATATTATCAGAAACGTTAGATATATTTCTTGAAGAGTTGATTTCACAATTCCATTAGATATTTTAATTTGTTTGGAAGAAGATGGACAATTCCATATTTTGTTACAAATCTCAATTTTGTTATTCAGATTATCTTCTATACTAATATGTATTTCAGATGATGTAAATTCACATTCACAGTTGTACAAAAAATGTTGTTCGTATTACGATTACGTGTATAAAATTCGTGTTTTAATGGCAAATTCGAGGGAGGAAAATTAACACTCTCATGTGCCGCATTAAAAAACACTTGTTTTACGCATCACTCAATACAAAACTATAACTATTGTTTTGCGAAGAAAAAAACTTCCAGATCCCAATGGTATAGATATAATAACTGTTTATATATACACAGAAAAAAGGATCTCTTGAATCGAGTTGTAACCGCATTAACTCAAGAGATTGGTAATCTTGAATAGGTCTAACCAAATATAAGTTTGATTTTTCGACAAAATCCTCTTGACTACTTAGAATCAAAAAGTTTTGTGTCATATATACACTTCCTTATTGAAAAATGTGGTTTGAGGCAAGAATATTTCAATGTTGTGTAAAACAATTTTCTTGGATGAAGCTGATTTCTCAGCACATCTGAACAATGATCCACTTGATTCAAGAGCAATCACTTTTGATCCATTCTTATTGACCTTTGAAGAATTGCGACTCTCCATGTGCCGATAATTGAAAATAAAAAATACTGTAATTTTTTCGCAAACTGGGGATGCAGTATTGATACAGCAATTAATTATCACTTCCAGCACATTAACATGACCTGACAACACAAAACAAAGCATTCTCAACACCCAACAGTGCCAGTGATACGACGCCATGTCCACCTCATGTGTTCTAGATTGTTTGCTTCCAGGAAACCTTTTACGTCCATGTTGAGTACTCGAGTTATAAAGAATTCGCGAGCCTGCACTCTCACAAGTACCATCAAAGAAAACTTCACAGTATAACCTATCACAATGTATCTCTTGATATGGTCTTAATGGCGGCCAACGGAGTTATTTTTGGCGTTAATTCTCAATTATGCTTATTGGTCGAGCTGGTCACGTGTTACTTGCTTCCGTCATCAAAACACATTTTCATAAGAAACGATATTCTTGAGCTGAGAGAAATAATATTGCATGACATTACTCACAATGTTTTCTAAGGTGAAGAGTGCGGATTATTCAGTTCCACCAAATTCATTTCAAAAAAATTTATGTAAACAGGCAAACAACGTGATTTAGTTGAAAAAAGAAACTTTCTGGTCAACCTGAGATTATTATTCTTATCGGAAGATTATACAATACAAGAATATATATATATTTGATTTAAGAGATTCGTTTTTTCTGTGTATTGGTAGAACTGTTTTAGAGAAATTATATTTGCTTCTGCAGGTTTTCAAAGCGTGCTTTGGCTACACAGAAAAAACGGATCTCTTAAATCAAATATATATATATTCATGAATTGTATAACCTTCCGATAAGAATAATAATCTCAGATGGACCAAAACGTTTTTTTTCACAACTAATCGCGCTGTTTGCTTGTTTCCATGAATTTTCTTGAAATCAATTTGGTTGAACTGAATCATCCGCACTCTTCTCCTCAGAAAACAATGTGAGTAATGTCAGTCAAGCATTTATTTCTCTCAGCTCAAGAATATCGTTTCTTATGAGTAGTGTTTTGATGACGGAAGCATGTAACACGTGACCAACTCGACCAATAAGCATAGAGAACGAGCATGGAATTAGCGCCCGAAGCGAAGATGCGCAGTCCGAGCACTGTCCGCCGAACCAGCTAGACAACGCCAACAAACCGCCGTAGCCGCCATTAGGACTATAAAGAAATACATTGTTACCAGGTTACAGTGAAGTTTTGTTGGTAGTACTTGTGTTCCTATAGTGCAGATTGCAGGCTCGCGAATTATTTATAACTCGAGTACTCAACATGGAAGCAAACAATCTAGAACATATTATGTGGACATGGCATCGTATCACTGGCACCATGTTGGGTGTTGAGAATACTTGAATTTTGTGTTGTCAGGTCATGTTAATATGCTTGAAGTAATAATTCATGGCTGTATCAATACTGCAGCTCCAGTTTGTGAAAAAACTACAGTGTTTTTCATTTTCAATTATCGGCATGAATTAGAGTTGCAATCCTCAAATGAAGGTCAATGAAAATGAATCAAAAGTGATTCCTTTTGAATGAAGAGGATAATTGGTCAGATGTGCTGAGAAATCAGCTTGATCCAAGAAAATTGTTTCACAACAACATTGAAATATTCTTGCCTCAACCAAACCACATTTTTCAACAAGGAAATGTACATTTGACACAAAACTTTTTGTTCCTAGGTAGTCAAGAGGATTCTGACGAAAAATCAAACTAATATTTGGTTGGACCTATTCAAGATTACCATTCTCTTGAGTTAATGCGGTTATAACTTGATTTAAGAGATCCTTTTTTTCTGTGTATAGTATATAAGTTCACATTTGGTGCTATCCAAAAATATTTCAACAAAAACTTCAATAGCCCAATTTCCCTCGGTGTGGGCTTGCAATATTGGAACTGATGGAGCGCGGTGGAAAATGTGTAGCCCTGCAGAAGAATCCACGTGGGACCCACATCCATACTTGTCTTGGCCAAACAAACGATATAGGACTCGCTCCCAATATCAGTTTCGTGACGCGACTTGCGGATTCGTCCGGGAAACCGCATGGAAAGGAATTTTCCGAGACAACCCCATTTCCCCCCGAGCCCTCCTACGTGCCCCTGGGGCTTGTAGAACAAGGACGGCCGCATCTAGAGGCGGAGTGCTCCCGTTTCATTCCAAAAAAGCGAACTTGGGACATAAAATACGCGAGATACTGGCCGCACCATGCACTTGCGAAGGATATAAACACAGTTTTTGTTCGCAATTATTGATGGTATTATATTGGAAGCTGAGCTCTGTATTTGGTAACATGGATTCTGCATGAGATGATGCATAATGTTTGTGATTTTATCGGTTTTATAAGACTTTAAAGGACGCATGAGTGTCCTGACTGCATTTTCTATTTATACATTTTATTGGTGGTGTTGTACATAAATTATAGCAGATTATGACCATCGTGGGAAATTTGGAGATAAACAAATACTTCGTTATGATCTGTATAACCTATACTTTATTTTTCTGATCTGTTATTCGTCTCTAGGGAGAGACGAGTGAGGACTTTTTTTTTTGGTCGAAATATCTGTTCACTTTCCATAATAGTTGGGGATGCAATATAGATATATATAGTTGTCTTTGTTGTAAACCCTGTATAGCCCTAACAAACGAATTGAGATGCAAATATAAGTAAAAGTATTTATTAACCAATTAGTATCATTTGTACGGTATGCGCTAATTATACAGTTTTTAGAATATCTTTATCGAAAAAAATTATCTCGTTTATACTATACAACTCGAACATCATGTGGTTTCTTTTTTCTTCATTAATGTATCATACCAAGGAATTTTTGAATATAAATCTGACACAAGCGAAAAAACCTAAAATTTCGATGGTTTCGCCTGCCTTATTCAAAACCATTTTGGTAATAAATTTTCAAAAATTTCTTCAGTGTTTTATTAGAAATTCCTGGTGCGTTGTTTGTTAGTCACTATTGAGAATTTTAGATGTATATACCTACATATGACAGAAGACATTTTCTGTGATAAAATAAAACGAATGATTTTCTCAATTTCATGACCTATAGCGAAATAAAATTTATGCGAACAAAAAATATTGGTTTCATATATAGTATAATGATGAACTTATTCACTATTATAATCTCGATTATAATAGTGAACATATAAATATTATTATGAAATATACATCGGTAAGTATATATAATTCTGGTAAATCCCTGAATATAAGTATACACAAAAGCATCATACCTATAATAAGAAAGTAATAAAAGATTATATATCAATGAAAAATATCTAAAAATACAGTTCGAAAGAGTCTGGTCATATTTTCATGTTTCTTGTTTTTCTTATTTTTTATTTACACAGAATCATATCATATTCAATATGCATGTTGATGCGTCGATTCATACTTTCATTTTAATATGGTTCCTGATGAAGAATCATTATTTTCAGAGCA
Organism: Chrysomela aeneicollis; assembly: GCA_029955515.1. Classification (NCBI taxonomy): domain Eukaryota; kingdom Metazoa; phylum Arthropoda; class Insecta; order Coleoptera; family Chrysomelidae; genus Chrysomela; species Chrysomela aeneicollis. Next base: position 29,990,375 of record JARUHQ010000002.1, read on the forward strand.
ATATCTCATTTTTACTGTTTCGACCGTACAAAAAGCATTCCTGGAAAAAACTTTCTCATTCACAGAGGATTTGTTACGTATTTTCACAAAGCCATTGCCCAATATTATCCAAGAAAGGGTCATGCAATAAGGGTTCCACCTTATACCTTTTTTTGTGCCTTTGATGGAAAGGATTGTAAACTTTCACTTCTTAAATAAAGCCTTTTATATGCTTTCTACGTCTATTGTTCGAATATTCGTCAAACTAAAACGAGACTATAAGCAAAGTTTACAATTGCTATGAGCTTCGAGAAGGTTCAGTATATAGTTTGTTCACCGTAAATTATTCTTATAGGTTATTCTTATAGGTTATAAATCATTGGAGACTAATGAGCCGATATTATCAAAATATTTGACGAATCAGTATAATCTATGAAAATTGAAAAACCAAACAACTTTGTTATAGACTCTGGATTGATTCAGTAATAACGAAACTGTTATGGATATAATTTATTTCGTTATTTGATCAAATATGAAATACCAGTGGACTTTTTCTTTACTCAGAAAAATATATACATTTCGATTTTTTTCAAAGAATGCAAAGTACATATTCTATTTATTGATAGAAGTGGTTTGACATGTCATTCATGCACATTCATATACGATAGAAAATTTCCCTATGAATGGAAAGTTAAGATAGGGACATGTAAGCCGTTTTGAGCAGAAATGATTAGTTTCGACACAAAAAATTCCTAAAGTTGAAAAATCTCGATTTTTCACACCCTATATCTCTGTAATCTTTCTCGCTATACCCCAAGTATGATAGTTCGACGAAATCAGCTCTTCAGGAAGAATCTAAAAATGAAATGAAATTTGAAACAACAAAGTTGTTACTACTTTTTGATAGAAGCGGAAACGCCGCAACGCTGAAAGTATTTTAGATCGATAGAACAAAACTGATTACCCAATAAACCAAATTTTCAGAATAATCCTACGTCCCGTTCTCCGTAAACGTCTAAGGTACCATCGACCGTGAGTGACCCTGTATATAGGTACCTATACCTGACACCTGAACAGTGCATGCATTTTCATATAAGTTACGTATATGTAGAGGTATAAGGGTTTACCGATTTAAAAAAAAACTTCAAAGCATTGAACATTTAACATTTATCATCACCAATTCTGAATAATTGCGGGAGACAAAGGTTTCATGTTCGATCATAAAACACGCGACAATCCTATTTTCACTTATAATACCACCATCAGAGCTTCAATTATTGCTAGAAATTTGTTCGAGAATTTTTTAGAAATATTCCTGTTCGAGAAAGGATTTTCTGTATTTCATTGAAGCTATAGGGTGATGGTGTTCGGTGAGAAAATTTTAAACTAGAACTCTAGTTAAGATTATACGCTGAATAAAATAATAATAATAAGGTATATACCAATAGCTGCTGATGGTAGTTCAAACAATTATTCTAGACTAACTTTATTCCACTGAAGTTGGTAGAAATATACTTTCCAATAAGACATTCGAAACGGTGTACTGCAAAGTTGAATGTGAATATCATTTAGCATATAAATGTCAAAAAGTTTTCTGCATTGTATTGCTTCTTTCCCTAAGAAAGAAAGAAAAATTTCGGGAAATTGTTCTAATAGTTGATGCTATATGGTAACGATACAATATATAGGCTTTTGATTCGAAATTGTTAGGTTTCAGTTTGACCAGTGAAATAAACCGACCGCGAAGCAGGAGGTTTATTCTGATGTGCAGGAAGTTTGAGATTTAGAACCAACCATACCTCGATTATTTTGAAGTGCGAATTGTATTCGATACGATTATTTTTTGAATCGACTAATTTTCTGACGATGATTCGAATATTTCTAAATTTCTATTTCTAAAAATCTAGCTACTCGATGTATATCCAAATACCTATATTCGAAATGATACGAGGTAGCCTAGCTCATTTTCGTGGACGTAGGTATACCGATTGGTTGAGAATCGTACGCAAAAAAATCATTGATATATACAGGGTGTTCCGGTGATCATGTTACAAACTTCTAGGGTAGATAAAACACACGAAAATAAGAAAAAAAGTTCATGTGAACATGGGTCCGGAAACGCTTCTTCAGGGAGCTAGGGCCCTTCGAAGATGACCTTCAAAAACTACTCTTCGTTTTATAGCTTCAGTACTATTGCAGCTGTCGCCACCAATTTTGGGACATGAAATCTAGTTGGTAGGTTTATCAATTTGAGCCTTCCGGATTTTGTCACCTTTAACCAGGGGCGTACAAACCAGGGGGGTATTTGGGTAAATTTGACCCTTCTCCTCTGAGGCGTCAATTTCTTGCCATTTTTATATCTGATTATGATTCTCCAATGCCTTTTACATAAAAAAGGTACTCTTAGTAATAGTCGCTATCTGTCACCGTTTCCTCGGAAAATGGCTATATCCAATCGATAATAAATTATTGGTCTTAAACAAATTATTACGTTGAAATATGAAAATGAGGTTCAGTACAGATAGTGAGCATTAAAAGTTAGACAAATCTTCTTCTTTAATGAAAATAAATTAGATTAGAGAGATGTATTGCCTTTTCGAAATTGGGGGTATAAAAAGTAAAAGGGAACGTATACAAAATATTCCAAAAAAAAACAATTAAACCTACACAATCAAAACTAATAATACATTTGCAATAAATCATTCAAAATAACAATTGCTGAAAATGCCTGCCACCACGTTCAATACATTTATTGCACCTACGTAGCATATTTAAATTGACGTCAGTGAAAACATCAAGCATGGTTTGGATCATTTCAGCCGCTATGTAAAAGGCATTGGATAATCATAATCAGATATAAAAATGGCCAGAAATTGACGCCTTAGAGGAGAAGGGTCAAATTTACCCAAATACCCCCCTGGTTTGTACGCTAGATTTCATGTCCCAAAATTGGTGGCGATAGCTGCAATAGTGCTGAAGCTATAAAACGAAAAGTAGTTTTTGAAGGTCATCTTCGAAGGGCCCTAGCTCCCTGAAGAAGCGTTTCCGGACCCATGTTCACATAAACTTTTTTTCTTATTTTCGTGTGTTTTATCTACCCTAGAAGTTTGTAACATGATCACCGGAACACCCTGTATAGGTACCCATTTGAAATCCATTTCTTAGGTTAGAATTTGATCATCTTCTTGAATCTGTAACATAATGAGTCTTATAAATGTTTTCGAAACGTCAACAATGCTTTTCCTATATTCCATTTTATATCTGAAAAATCTCAGGTGTTAATTTTTTTATAGAGCCACTCAAGTTGATTTCAATCAGCCTGATTTGCCCTCTAGTTCACTCTGATGCAGAACTCATTGCACATTGGTCTGGGATACCCTGTATATTCCGATGTCCTTCCTTGATCCATGTACAGGGTTGCTGGAATTCGAGCCTCATCATTGGGATCTCGTAAACCGTAAGAGATACAGGGTCGGTTAAATTACGGCAAAGTTGCGCAATTTGATGCCTAACGAAATGCCGTTCTGAAACTCGAAAATTCCGAATACGGAGATATCCGAAAAAAATCGAAATTTCTTAAAACAGTTGAAAAAATTAAGTTGAAGAATTAAGTTCTGGAAGACGAAACGTCGGATTTCAAATTTGATAACGCTATCTTGTAGAGAAGAAGAAGTGGTCATGATGAAGTGTTATTCATATCGATTGATTTCCTCAAATAACGCCAGAAAAAAATAAAAAGGGTTTTAAGAATTTTTTATCGGATAGGTATCTCCGAAAGTATTCGGAATATTCCAAGTTTCAGAACGGCATTTTGTTAGGCATCAAATTGCGCAACTTTGCCATAATTTAACCGACCCTGTATCTCTTACGGTTTACGAGATCCCATCAATGATGAGGCTCGAATTCCAGTCACCCTGTACATTCAAAATGAGACTCCGACATGCAATCTTGTTCGAAGCTTCTCACAAAGTGGGGTCATTCGACAGAATGGAGGGTGCACGTAATAAGACAATAAATAAAACCGAATAAGCAATAGACGTGCAACACGAAGTTGAAGAAGAAAAGGTGAACGCAGAGAATTGGCAGGGGCGCGATTGCTTCCAGATATCCCGTACTATAAAAGACATCTGCAACACGGCGGTTTTTCTTAGCCGGATCGATTTTCCCAGGAAAATGCGGTGAAAGTCTGGGGGTCCGAAGGACATATCCAGTCGGATACCAGGCGAATGCGATGAGAATATTCCATGAATTTCAGCGACAATCTGAAAAAAAAAACAGGATTTCATATCACGTATATCATTATCCTATACCTATAACTCGTACATGTTTCTCGTGAAACTTCTTATAGAGGCAACTACACCTTTTCCAGTTGTATTTCAGAAAGCGTCAATTGAATTTCAGAAAGTATCAATTGTATTTCAGAATAGTGAGTTGAATTTCAGAAAGCGTCAAATGTATTTCAGAATAGCGAGTTCGATTTCAAAAAGCATCAATTGTATTTCAGAATTGTGAGTTTAATTTCAGAAAGCGTCAATTGTATTTCAGAATAACGAGTTCGATTTCAAAAAGCATCAATTGTATTTCAGAATTGTGAGTTTAATTTCAGAAAGCGTCAATTGTATTTATGAGAATAAAATGATCAGAGGACTGATGACTGATCTATATTTTTCTAATATCTTTTATGATAAATTCGAGATCATCATCTATCAATCTTTTATACTAATTGATACCTAACCATGGAGTAGGTATTTGAATTTTTTTCAATATAAGATTTTCTCAAAATAGTAGGTATAGGCTATAGATACCTATATCAGTAAATTGCTCACCAGTAACAATAATAATAAATCATGATAAAATGTTGGTTGAAATGAGGAACTTCGTATTCTACCACTATACGACACACGTGATAATGGCTCTTGAATATTATTAATATAACAATGCACGGGTTCTGTGAAAGATTTATGTGTATAGACAATTTTCTTAATTTTTTTCTTTCAGTAGGATGTTAAATATTCTGATACATCTGATGAGCTGCAGTAGATTCGACTTCCCATCATGCATGACGACTTGACAATGAATGGAGTTGAATTTTGATGACAAATTTCCGGAAATTCACTGAGTTAAATGTATTTCAATTTTGAACACGTAGAACAGGTGATGGTTTAAATCATTTATGTAAAATGAAAGGAATAAATCATCTTGTAGATGGATCTACAAGACGGGTTTAGTACCTACTTTTAGTAGTATAGTAGGTAACATGATTGTTTGTCATTCTCAGAATTATTCAAAGTGAGAGTAAATAAATTGTATATATTTTTTGTTCGAACGTCATAATTATTAATCGAAATCAATAAGTGAACACGTTTTGAATATTCCAAATAAAATTATTCGTTCAGTCAGAAATTGATTAGGTATACACTTCTCTTATTCCCAGAAAATGATGTTTTTGATGTCTACACACGAAAAATAATCATGATGTTACGATCGATCTTGTTATTATAAGCACAACTTTGTCATCGTGAAAATGTTATATTGTTACTATACTAACAAAACTATGGTAAGTTAGGATAACAATAGAAAATTGTTATGATGACAATACGGTTAAGACCATGAAAACTTGACACTTTTCTCAGTGCTGACATATAAAACGTCTTGTGAAATTTTTTTTGGAACTGAATAACAATTGAAACAGAGAGGTCTATTGAACAAAACTGATGTCGATGGAAATGGTTCACCCAGTGAGGGCACTGAAATGTCATTTGTAAATTCAGAGAATTTAAATGAAAATATAGACCCAAAACTTTTATAATTATTGTGTTTCACTCATAACAGAATCACAAAAAATAGATTTGTCTTCTTAATATCTATACCTACGCAACACTAATTAAGTCGCACCCCGAAATTTTGCCCCTGTTTAAATTTGAATAACTTTTTTCTTCTTTGAACAATTTGAATTCTGTTTGCACTGTTCGCTAGCTCAGTCCTTCAGCTAAAATCTCGTACTTCTTCGATACATAAGGTTATTCCCATAAAATTGATACAGGATGTTTTTTGGAACTGTGCAAAATTTCGAAATTTTCAAAAGGATCCCAAATGAAGAAAAACAGTTTTTTTTCAACTTTAACAGCAGAGGCATGAAGATTATGTCATTACCTTTGGTCAATTTCCAAAATTGTCTTCTTATCACTTTTCTTTACAGAGTGATCCCAAAAAATCAATTTTTTGGTTTTGCAGTCATAACTTTTTTCCTCTTCAACCGATTTTTAAAATCTCAGGATCATTTTGAAGCTAAAACGTTAGATGAGAAGATTTAGAGATCAGAATTAACTTAAGATGAACATTCAAGGTCGAGGGTTTCCTCAAAGGTGACCCAAATCTGAAACACTCTGTAGAAAAAAAATCAGCCCGAAAAAATACATGGTCCGTAACCAACGTAACAAGAATCATAATGAGTGACTGATGACAAGACAAGTTGAAAATGACGTTCTCGTGAAAATAAAGATCAGGACAGAAAAAACTTTCTTTTCTGAAGATATAAGACTTCATAAAAAAATTAAAAAATAAAAAACAATTCTGAATACATCAAAATTTCAGGGTTACCTTCTCACTCCCTATACAGAGTCTTCCATCATGTTTTGGATTCTTTTCAAAAAACTTAATTTTTCAGACCCCCAAAAAAAATTTTATACGTACGCATATGAAACAAATTTTTTTATCACTTTGATCAACTTTTTCCGCTGAACACAGCTATAGGTACCGTTTGTCTCGATTCTGAAAAATAACTTTTTTTCGCCCTGTAAACTATGATAATTGGAGTACCCGAGTTTGGGCGATTCTTATAGTAGTTTTGTACGAAACTCACGAGAATAATATGTAAAAAAATCACAAAAATCTCCTGCCCCTTCATCCGTACCCAAAGTAACCCAAGGGGGGAAGGGGGGTGAGAGAATTTTTTTTTTAATCTCCGATCTCGATGTGGGGGTCACAGGTGAAATATGTTTACCGAACCGTTTGACCAGCAAAAATTTTACCCGCAAACAAATTTTGGGGGCAGGGGGTCAAAAAATTTGTTTCAGTCTTTTTGGTGGTGATATTTTCGTTTCGATCAAACAACGTTTTGAATATTTTTCTTTTTTAATCAGGATTTCGAGGGGGATTTAGATTTGATGGGTCACCTTTGCAGAAACCCTTGAACTTTAACATTTATTTTTAGTCAATTCTAATCTTCATGCCAGTTCATCTAACGTTTCAGCTTCAAAATGATCGTGAGATTTTGAAAATCGGTTGAAGAGGAAAAAATTATGACTGCAAAACCAAAAAATTGATTTTTTGAGGTCACTCTGTAAATGAAAGAGATGAGAAGACAATTCTGGAGAAGAATCAAGTTAATGAGATCCCCTTTATGCCTCTGCTGTTAAAGTTGAAAAAAAATATTTTTCTTCATTTGGGATCCTCTTGAAAATTACGAAATTCTGCACAGTTTGAAAAAACATCCTGTAGCAATTTTATAGAAAAAATCTCATGTAACAAAAAAGTACGTCAGCTAGCGAACAGCGCAAACAGAATTCGAATTGTTCAAATCAGAAAAAAAGTTATTCAAATTTAAACAGGGGCAAAATTTCGGGGTGCGACGTAATAAGTGTTGCGTAGTTTATATTGAGTATCCACAAATCCAAATCTAGAATATTTTTTTTGGTTCTGTACAATTTTGGTCGAAGAATCTAGACGTCTGTAAACAAACTATTCAAGTCCCTATATTATATTTTATTCTGGTGCCCAAATACTCAAGAAAGTCCTCTATGGGGCTAAAAAACAAACTCGTATTTCTCGAAAACATCGAAACCCTCCATGGGATGCGACAAGAAACCATTATTGCGTCTACTAACTTCATTCTTCAGATGTTCTATTCTGATTTCAAAGTTACCGATGCCAAGCCGTCTGCGATCACCACGGGAAAACGGCTCTAATGCCCCCATTGATTACGGGTCATTTTTGCGCGAAGGCGGTCGTCAACCTAGCCGGGTTTGCCCTGGACTTTGGCGCTCTTATGCGAAGGGTACTTTTGGGTCATTTTGGGGTGCCATGATGGCGTTCGATGACTTTCCATTAAACTCGTGTCACACACAATGTAATATGTGGTAATATATTGCGTCTGGGTGAGGTCTGAAATGGAAATCTGGGTATATGCGATTCCATATTCGGCATCACGTAGACGTGCTGATATTAGGCTAGGTCGAGTGATTTTACTGGATCGTCGGGACGCTTTAAATTGGTTTGGTGACTCCCATTTGTTTACAGGTATTATCAGGAATTTTATAAAAAAATATGCATCTGCTTTGTTTTTGAGATGCGTTGGAATTTACTATTCTTCACTACAAAAACTTGAATTATAGGTAGGTACAGGGTCTTCACGTATAGGTATATTTTGAACCCCGCTTTAACTTTTTTATCGATCATTTAATTTTCGTTTTCAAAAAATGATCCTATGTAATTTCTCTTGCAGATTCTATATTATGTGAACAGAGAAACAATTGAAGATCTGAAAAAAAGTTATATGGGCACTAAATAGGTATATTTTTTCAAATGGATCACCCTATATATTTTGTCACTTCTGGATAGATTATATTTTTCTGATTTCCAATAAATATACATATATAATGTTATCTCTCATGAATTTCGAGATATTTATAACGTTTAAATTCAGATCTTATGCATCGGATTCTTTCAGATAATTCGAACATAGATGGAAATAATTGAAATATCTGTTGATGAATGCTGGTAATATGTGATAAATTTCGAGATATTTGATTTTTAAATTCAGATTTTATCCGGATTTTCTTTCGGATAAAAAATAATAGGTAAAAAAATGTTTGTTATCAACGATTTCCAAATAATGTGCTTGATCATGATTTTCCATATTTCTCTCTCTTGAGGCATGCGCTGTGTATTTTCCAAATACATTTTTCCCTGTCGCTGAAAACCATTATGACACATAACCTCACAGATAACTGACATATTATAGCATTCATCAATTTGACAACATATATTTCAATTATTTCATTCATCATTATTTCAATTATAATTCATATAAGTTCTGAACTTTTCTATATTTCAGTTCATTTTCTGATAACTTACATATTATAATAGCATTCATCAATTTGACAACATATATTTCAATTATTTCATTCATTATTTCAATTATTATTCATATAAGTTCTGAACTTTTCTATATTTCAGTTTATTTTCTGATTGATAATTGTTTCCTACCTATACTAAATGTTGAAGAATTATTTGGTTTTTATAAACAAACGAATAAACAATGCTGGGAATAACATCTATGCCTTCTATACTTTTTGTGGAACATATTTCTTCATATATATACCTACAATAATTATAAATTTTTATCTTTTTTAACTCACTCACAATATACCGATATAGTCCATCGTTAAACACCTTATGATCTGTAAGTATTTCAAATTTCAGTTTCGTTCATAGATAACAAGTTATTTTAGAGAAGTAGACCTAATATTTATATATCTTGGTAATGGATGACTAGAATAGTAACACATTGTAACATCTACGCTTACTACCTACCTAATGGAAGTATTGAAGTTGATGTTAGGAGGTTATTTATTTTGGTCTGATAGAGAGAGGTATGTTTATATTCTTTCACATTCTCTAGCATGTAAAAGTACCTATATATACATTTTTGAAGTATATCAAGACCAGTAGTAGGAAGCTTGTAGAATGTTATCCGTTTTCTATTTTTATCATAATTTACTGCTGTATTGCATTACGTTCAACTTGACATCAACACATTACATAAATAATTTTTATTTCTCTGTCATCATAAAAAATGTCAGAATGTATAACGAGTTTTTGAAAAATGTCGTCGACACCGCGCTTGATCACATGTTCTTTCCATAGACTACAATAATTTTCAGCGCGGACAATTTTGAGAACATTCTTTCCTGGTATTAATAAAATTCTGAAAGCATTGTTATTTTCTCTGATGTATTTGGTATGAAAAGTATAGAATTCCAAGTTTTATGGATGCATCAGGAAAGCGTTATAAGTACCTACTCAAATAATGAATAACCGACTTACAGGAAAAATAAAAAATTTTCATCTTTGATGGGTTTATTTTTATTGCGATCAGCATGTCTGGCTCAATGTGAATTTATTCTGATCACAATTCATGTATCCGTTTACAAAGCTGGCGAAGTTGTATAAACATTTATTTTATATTCTATTAAACATTTAGATTCATGTAAAATATGTTATAGTTGAATGGTTTCGAAACGATCGCGGTATCCATGAAAAAGGGAAGCTTGCATTCAAACAAAATATGATTTATTGACAACGTAAAAGTGTTACACTAGGCTCCATAGCCCACTGATTTCGTCGCAAATAAAAAAAACTGATTCTTGATTTACTGTGACACTTATCAGGAAAATATACATCGTCAAGTCTTATTTTCCGTGACAGAATGTGAAATGATACGAAAATGTTTTCCTAGAATCATTTCCAGAACATGAAATCGTTTCAATATTATTATATATTTAATTTCTTGAGTATCCATTATGTTTTCAGTCCGTCGCATTTATAATGAAGGGGTTCAACGAACTCTAATAGGTATATCTGGAGTATGCAACTTGTCAGTTGAGTCGAAATTTATTCATCTGGTAATCAGTTTTTTTGTGGTGGCAACTTGTGTTTAAATGTCTTTGGTGGCAACGCATACATAATTATATAAACACACGATAAATGCAACCGTGATTAAACAATATGAAAAATTTACTGCCTCTTATACGTTCTTATTTTGTACAATGAATCACTTGAGTTTATGATTGGATTGGTTACAGTTCTTTCAGTCTCCACTTTGTATCATCAGGTTACTCAATCGAATTTTACAGAAGTTTACAGGAATACAGGTGATGTCAATTGTAAAATCTACTTACTTAATTGAAATTAGTTAATATAGATTCTATATATATAAATCGTCAATCATAATACAGTTTGGTCAAATCAAATTCAGAAATCATCATGATAATTGTTATACCTATCCATAAAAGTAACCTGAAATTTTCAGAGTAGCACCTACAAGTAGTTTAGTTTTAATTGAAATTCTGAAAGAATAATTGTGAGCAAACAATCCTACATAGTCAGCGGATATAGGTTCTCACAAATTGTTATCCATACACAAAATAACTGGAATTCATCAGGAATCGTTGATTGTAATTCAGATTATTCATCTAAAATTCGGAAATCTTCAATTGTGTTTCTCATATATGCATTATTCAACTTCAATTCAAATTAATAATACTCAACTCTCAATTAATGGAAAATAATAATTTATTATGTACGGTTTAGTCAATTTGATGGGATTCAGAATGTGTTTATAAAATAGGAAATGTTAGAATCTAATAGCAATTTTATATTGTATTGTACCTAAGTATATATAGCACTTTACTACATAATATATTATAATTCTTGATGCTCTGATGCATCATGATGATGGGATTGTAACCTTCCAAAATCTGATAAAATCGATAGAATTGATCATTTCGCAATCAGATTATAGGTAGACAGCAAATTAAATTACGAACATTTCAATATAATGTGTTCTTAAGGTATGAATGATCAGAATATTTCTGTGAACACGAATATATAATATTTCCTAATTTGGCTGGAGTCTTATATGGTTCACTTGGCAATCTGATATGATGAGTATATATAATAAGTAATAAGAATAAATCACCTCCATCATAAAAGTGTACATCGATAACAAAACCTATATTTAGAAATAAAACATAATGCGTAGATATACCTATATATAGGAAAGCGAAGTTAAAACTTAAAAAATGATTATCCCAGATCCCCGAATTAAACGAATAAAAAAACTATATATATAATAGATCAATCTGTGAATAATAACATATAGCTACTTTTGATTTGTGACGACGTGATGATGTTATGAAATGGATTGAGAAATTATTGTAAATTTTTAGTAGAATAAATGAAACTTCTCAAATTACTGCCATATATAGGTATATAGGTAACTACATAGTGGAAAAAATTAGTTTTATTAATTTTATATCAAATCTGGTGTTTTCAGAATGCATTACTTAACGAAAGATTATTGACACCAAATTTGATTATTCATACCACCAAACGAATGTTTATAAGTTAACGTGATTGATAGATATAATATTATATTTCAATTATTTGTTATGATTTTATGTTTCAGAATGATTCTATACTTCACCACATACCTACTTACTCAATAATTGTGAAATGTATAATTAAAAGGACAAAACTTTGATATTCAGGTGTTGTAGGTACTTATTCGTCGGAGTTTGCTCAGAAATCCATTTGATTGAAATTAAGTACACCAAAGTTTTTTTACTGTGTAACTGAGTATGGTGGTTTTTAGGTTTCAATAATTTCATGACATTAACTGAATTTTCATTCACTAATCTAAATTACAATTGATTTTGTCCCAATTACAACAGATCATTGCATCACAAATGAAGTTTTCCAAATATAAAATGACTATATTAGAATTTGCATTCAAGGATTTCTGATTAACAATAATCGAAAAAATAAGAAGCGGCCCTAGTTTCGAATCAGACACACACACCGCACAAGTTCTCCTATATCCAAGATGGCTGTGACCCCACCCCGTGTTGCCATGGCAACGGTGGTTTCCATCGAGAGCAGATCGTCTGTCTGCCGTCCCTGACCAGACTCGCGATGATGTAACCACACCATGGCATCCTGACCGTCGATCTGGCAACAATGCACATGCGTTCGGGCTGCATTTGGGAATACGAAATCAATAATTTTGGTTTAATCGGTATTCGCCATTTCGCCGGATTGTTCCGGCTACTCCGCGGGCCCGGGCTCCGGAGCTTGGAAACTTTGCTCAGTACATTGAATGGTGCGGATGTAACAAACCCTATATGGAATCGCTATTAACGACAGTAGAAAATGCATTCACTGAGAACAGTCCCAGATGAAATATTTTCCTGAGTATATTTTCAACCTATAATTTATATTTCATTTTATTATAATTTATTTCTACTAGCAACTGCAGCCATCTAGTGGATTATGGGTGTACACGTGAATTTAAATAAATACCAATACATGTTAATATCGTCAATATAAACTGCATATGAGTTAAATACATAAATACAATACTTATATAAATATTACACGAAATACAATGACACGCGTAAGTATAATTAATAAATCCTGATGAAAAAATCCGACCTGAAGATATTCTTTCACGCAGAATATGATATGCCTTTCCTGCTTTTTCAATTTCATACCTTTACTGAGGTTTAGTCAAAGAGGTGGCAAACGTACCAATGTTACTTTTTTCAAAATCATAACAAAAACTATTTTACTGCACATAGGTAAACTTCTTTTTCTGATTTGATAAAATAGCATATCATATTAAATTTTATAATAGTATATTATGAAACAAGACTTAATACATTGTCGCACTCGTTTTTTGGAAGGGAAATACGTGCGACAACGTATGTCTTATAAAACGTGTTTTATGCACATTTTTTTCTATTTTGCATTAATTTGAAGTCTTTTATTGAAAGAAATTGATTCAATATCAATGAATAACAAAACCATTGTCAATTGGTAACAGTGATGACATTAAAATATTTAAAATCTGACGCACAATCATAAAGCCAATCATCAGTTTATATACAGTTATTGAGCGATTTTTATTTTTGCGATACCAGCGGTGAAAAATTCAATGTTGTTATTGTTTTTATTGGTCCATTTAAGTCGAATCACACTATGAATTCAAATTTACTGCAAAAACATCATTGACATCATAAATCCAAAACCGCTCAGAAGTAAGCTGGGCCTATCACTTCTGACTTCAATTTGACAGTTCCGATTGTACCAACCTCAGAATAATAAAAAATGTGTATCGAAACAGAGGCTATTTCGATACGCATTTGCGTTTCATAATGACTTCATTATAGAACCAAAATAGAAAAAAACATTTGCGTTTCTAAAATAATAATATATTTAATTTTGGTAGCAAATTTCTCATTTGCAATAATGTATATTTGGGTATACAGAATGTTTCATAGATAATTAGAAATATTTCAACTCCTGATGGGATCAAGATATTAATATTTGACCCAAACCACTTATAGATGACAGTATATACCTACATATTTTTCATTCTGCTTCCTAGAGTGGATTCTTCTATATACCTCCAAACTTTCAAGAAAAATTCTAATAAGTATACCTATAGGTATATATTTCCTATACTGGCTTGCATGATATTCCTCTACGAACATCATTACAGGTTATCCTATCTCGTGCATGATGTTGTCACATTTTTGAGTTGAATTTGGGAAGAGTTAACCACCAGTTATAGTAGCCAAAAACCTTAATTCAACATAATTTAGAGTGATTCGCCAAATACTTATGATAGGGTTGTCAAATAGTTTCAATCAGCAGCTTACAAGCTTGTAAAAAGAATTTCTCTCCAGAGTATCTATATTTTGATGACGGCAAATTAAATGCACATCAGATTGTCTACATAAAAAACGAAATATCCTCTACAATGTATTCCTGGGGTATTAGGTACACTATTTTCAGAAGGGGAATTTTTTTCATTGAAATTACATATCAAAATTACCTTACCCGTGAATCATCATTCCAGAAATATCTACTTTGAAATCAAGATATATGTATAGTAAGTAGGATTTCAATGAAAACTAGTAGATACCTATTATTTGACTGGTTTTATGACTGGTATTGGATTTTTGGACATATCTAATAGTTGAACCCAACGATTCTTGTGGGAATTTACACGCACCGCCTAATTTTGTTTTGAGGGATATGCATGAATTCGTCTAAGATATAATAAAATCAACATAATTCCTCTATTGATGATGATTTTGCAATTAAATGTGTTTATTATTCAATGTTCCTTTCTGCATGGTTCCTAAATTCTGGTAGGTATATCCTTTCCTGAGTCAGAAATCTTAGTATGGATAGAGACTGTGATGTAGTTTGCATCATGTTAGTTTCCGTGCTGTGATTATTTATACTTAGGTACCTTATTTTGTACACCTATAATATCTACATCATCAGGCACATATGAATGGGTAGTGCTAAAACATAGTTATAGGTATACTCACTGCTAACAAATGCAAATACAGAGGGTAAAACTATTCTTGATAAGCAAGTATAAAAAATGATTGGGGTGAGTTATTTCGAATTCATTTAATAATAAGGAGAATTCATCACTAGTTGAAATTCGACTATAATTATATTATTAGGTATAATGTTTTGAACGATACCAATTTGAATAACCTCTTTATATTAATAAATGCATGATTTTTGAATAATGAACACATATCATTCCGTTAGAGATCGTAACCATTGATACATTTTCATATAATTATCTTACTCAAGACTGATTATATAAACCAATTTGCGAAGTTTCGAAAATGATCTATATATAGTCATCATCATATTCAGCTTCAATTGAAGTGGGTACTTTGGATTGAATAACTATGGTATAAATCTTCGAAACATCTAACGCAAGGCATTGTTTTTTTTTAACCGATAGAGAACTATGTCAATATATCTTGTATAACCACTCAAAACTATTTTCTTTAAACCAAATAAATCCATAACGGATTCAATATGTGATCTAAACTCACATCAGTATTTTCAAAGCACAAAACCACTGGGACTCGCACTGTTCAAGTTCGAATAGAAAACTGAATTCTTACATAACAATCCAACTTGTATCTTCGAATTAGAAAGTTTCCATATAACCCTTTCGCATTTTGGCTGCTTGTATAATAGTAGCGCAATAAAACTTTCTCTCCTCACCTTTTTTTTCTATTTTCGGGATGTCCTCTTTCACAGGAGATTACAGGGTGTGCTGGGAAAATGTGCGATTGATGGATATTATTTTTTCTCTCATTGAAATTTTCAAAGAAATCGATGTGCAGTTAAAGATTAAACTTAATTGGCTACTAACAAATGAAAGCCCATGATACAGTGAATCTATATTTTTTGTAAGGTGTTTTATTTCGGCTTCTGAACAACGATAAATATATACCTGAATAAACTTGAAATATATACCTAGAGGTGTGACTGATTTTTGGAGAACGAAGAAAATTATTAGTGAACCATGTTGTATCAATTTCAATGAATTTATTAGCATGTTTTTCCAAACCTATCTCCATTGCTATATATTAGCCAGATTCATAAATCGAAACCATCAATCTTATGAGGATTATTATTTTTCAAGAACTTCAAAATAAATCTATCTGTTTCATTGAAATAGAGTATTATTGGATAGTTCAAATTTACAACGTCACAGATTCTGAAAATATTCAATATTGAAAGAAGAAAACAACTATGAGGTAGTTTATTTTTTTTAGGCAATGGATACGAATGTTATTCGGTGAGTTTAAGTGCCTGTTGCATAAAAGTTCATCAAGTCTTCTGTTAATTTAACGTGGGATTAACTCTGCCAACTCGCGAGCTATATAAGGCATGCGTTGCCATGGTTATTCACAAATGAAATATTTAATCGTCTATTAAATTCTTTATGCAACCTGCCCTAAGTGTCAAAAAAGTCTTGACCTTGGAGGTGAACAATTAAACATGTGCATTCGCCAAATATGAAAAAAGTTATAGTACTCAATTAGCGCTACCACCAAAATAGTCAATACAAGCATTAATTAACTCAACTCAAATAGTCCAGCGTGCTTGTTTAACTATATATACTCAATCTTTGAACATATGGATGCCCATGCACATTCAGCTGAGGTAAAATATCTAAGTATATAGCGTATTTTCAGCATAATTCATATTTTTGAGAACATATGGTTCCTCGAAATTGCACCTTGTATCTTAGAAATGGAGAGGTTGCGGACCTATGTTATGTTAATCATTATGAAACAAATTTATTAAAATATCCTAGGATCAGATGTAGAACTGGTTCAACAGAGTTTTGATTGTTTCATGTCCATCACATTATTCAGTGCTTCGGAATGACTTAGAAGAAGATATCGTATCAATTTACCTACCATTTGTCAGTTAAAAGCAACTTTCAAAAATCGATCATGTCGAAAATATTCAAAATACTTATAATTATGTCCAAAATGTCTTATCAGGATTGTTAGAGAATGACAGCGTAAAGAACCATGGTCGAGTGACTGCATCTTCAAAATATTTGTAAATGTTTTGGCCCTGATGCGGTATTTAGGTATAGTTCTTATGCAACCAGCAATACGCAATCAGAGCCTGCCTTCCGATGACTGATGGATTATAGCTTACAGCTCTGCTATTGTTTCATAGTTGGGTATTTAATAAAAGAGAGTGTGGCAAGTAATGGATTGACAAAACTATTTTGAGTATAAGCACCTGAGGCACATTTAGGGTGACTTTATAAAAACTTTTAACATTTAAGATTTATCACCCAACATTTAAAACTTAAGAGCTGATAAGTTGATTCTGTTATAAAAGAACTTAAGATATAGGAATATTTGACACGGAACAAATAATTTTGACGTTGGCAAGTTCTAACCTATATCTATTATTATTGTTTTTGTTTGAATTTTCTTTAATTTCATTTAAATATTATTTGTGTCATGGACGATATGCTCTATTAATTCAACAAGTTGAAGAATTCAGCCATATTTATGATGAACAAAGTAGTTATTCTAAAATAAACTCGCCAGGAAAACTGCCTGGAAAACAATTGGCCAAATATATCTTAGAAAACTGAAGGTAGAAATGGTAAATTAAATTACAGAATACATTTCCATCATGATTTGATCCTGGACAGCCTACACCTATGAAGATGAATTTATGAGATGCATCACAGATAGCCATCAATACTATGCTTGAAAGTCTTCTTGTAGGAGAAGTATCCTGTTCCAGCATGTTTTGTATTTTGTATCTGAATATGCTTTCCATCAAGGGCACCAATACAGTTTGGCATATTGCATTTTTCATAAAATTCCATTTAGATTCCATGCCAATCGATTTTTTCAGTGAATTTTCCACAGTAGGTACATCGCTGGTTTCCTCTATGATGACATGTGTACATGTAGTCAGTGCTACATAAGCAATTTGCTGCATAGAGCATCCCTTTGATCTGATAAATATTTAGAATTTGGAGTTATTATTGTTGACATCGATTTCAAAATAAAAAACTGTTCAATATCCATATTATCCATCATGTTCAAATAAAAATGGAGTTGGAATGGGTATTTCTTTTCCTATGTATGGGTTTAACTTTGTATTTTCAATCCCGAACTTTCTTTCTCATGCGTCTCAAGTAAACACCAAGCCCAAAAATCATGAGCAAACTACAATGATGCCCATGGTCTCATCACTATTATAAAAAAATTGATGAATGCATCCAAATAATTACAGACTATCCACACCAAGTAATATTCGAAAATATCGCGGGAAACAGTATGTCACTTTTCGTTGCTTGAACATGCGCATCTCCTATTTTCATTTATGATCATTTATCATCCATTTCTTAAGTTGGAAGTTGGTCATCTTCTTAAGTCTTAGGTGCAAAATTATAAGTCTTAAATGGTTTTATAACACAATCAATGATATTTCCATTATTCATCTGTCATAAGTGATAAGTATTAAATGTAGGTGATAAATCTTAAGTCTTAAAGTTTTTTATAAAGTGGCCCTTATGCAAGTCGAAATTCAACTTTTAGGTTCATATACCTACTTACCTATACTGCTTTGAGACTGTTCACCTTCCCTATTGATTTATTATTTTATTATAAGTTTTCATATAGGGTTATAAACATTCATATTCATTTGTATATTATCAAGTTGAATATACACATTATTTTTTTAATAGGTACAGGGCAAAATTGGAAATTTTCACTTTGCAAGCATCCACCTCCTGGCATCTTTCAGATATCTGCGCAATAAAAATTAAATTTTATATCAAACGGACACTATATATTTTTATTCCTCTCGATTTATATTCCACCAACCTTATCAAAAGTATATATACAGCGTTGGCCATGATGTAATATACCTATACATATATGGTTAGAATTAAGTATTTGTATCACCTGAGTTAGAAAAAATTTAAGTCACTTCATCATTGGGGACAATAATACATAGTGGATAATGATTTCGATTTGATAATTAGTGTAGGATTATATCACATCTGTTCGATAAATGTCATGTATAGGTACATCTGTTGGTTCCTAAAATGTTCTACTTTCGTTTGAAAACAATATATTTAACGGAAATAAAAATGAGAATCATCATTAGGAACATGTTATACTTATAGAACTGAAGTAGGTATTAGCTGAAGTGAAGAATTTCAAAATTTCACGTTATTGTAGGTACAGTACCCACAACATCATCTAAAACCATCAATTCATAAAAAAATAGTTGGGTATACTTACTCCTTGATGTAGGATAAAGGATAGGTACTAATAATAATTAAAAGGCAACAATTGAATTGGTATGTAAACTGGTTACTATACCTCGGTCCTTACCTTCCATTTCATAATTTGAAACTAAATGATATTCAACCTGTTATTATCCTGTGAATGAAATATTTCGATGTTCATATTAACGAATAAAGGAATTATTGTGAACATCATCTTCAATAAACGTTTATGATTTTCATTTGAATTATTATTTCGGTATTTATTTTCAATGTATGCTGTATACTTATCAATAAAATGAAATAGTGACTCTGTATGTGTATCTATATAGGTATAAGTATATAGAATAGGTACATTCCATTAAATCGAGACAGGATTATATCAATTTACTAATTATGTACATGCATGGTCCCGACTATATTATGTCTATAGAAAAATTGAGAGATTAACTCTTCACAGCATCTATTTGAATAATGTAGCAAATATTCAGCATCAGAACTTATTTACACATAGATAATGGTTATAGTATAGGTACATTCCTGTATATTGAACATATGATTAGATAATATAAACAGTGTGATGATCATTTTATTAATATTTAATGATATTTCACTACTTTGGAAGTGTGACAAAATATGATTTCAGAAATAAAATTTGTATATATGGATACCATTTTTCAATCGATGAATATTTATAATTATCATCAAAAAAGCTTATTCTAGAATGAAAAGAATGTTGCCAAAGTATGACTCAGAAAACAAGTCAGTACAGAGTAATTTGATACTGGTCACTGCAAAATTTATTTTGTCTACACACAATAACTTATTTTGAAATAATCTATATATACATTATTTTGTGATTATATATTTCCTACTAGATAAACTGAGACTAGCAATAGCTGTGAATAATTGACAAATGTTGATAAAAAAGTGTATGGTAATATATACAGCGTGTTTTCAAATGGTGCATCAAAATTGAAAGAGAAAATTTCTTGAATCAAACTTCATGTCTCTAAACATGTGATGTTATAAAAACAATTTTCAAATAATATCTGAAAATCTTTCGTGAGAAAAAATAATTGGATTCAGTCACTTTTTAGACTGCAATCAAGTTGTATTTTTGAGAAAATTGCTCAAAACACAACATAATACATATAAATAACATCAAATTTAGCAATTGAATACATCTATTTTATTTCATTGGTAATCCAACTTTTTTCCACTTTCTCCATAAAAATAAAAAATCTATTAACTAGATACAATTAATGTCAAGTATATAGGTCTACATATTGAACTCGGTAATTCAAATCTTTTTATATTTCAATAGTTGTCTTCAAACAAATTTTCATTAAAATTGGCGTGTAGAGATGTTCATAATAGTAGATTTTTTTAATACATCCAGGAACACCCCATGAAACTAAAGCCCAAAATAATTACAATTCGGTTTAAATTCAGGAATTACTTCCCCATTTAGTGTTCAATATTTGGAATGTATTCGTATACTGAAATATTATTCGAAATATCCGAACGAATGGTAGTATGAAATAAGTACTTCGTATATATCATCATGTTTCAGCTTGTGTATATATCTTGTACCTTCCCTCTCGTAAATAATTTAGATATTGATAAATTCAGAATTGAAGTTAATAGATTTATTTATTCAGTGATTTATTTGGAAGTGTATACTGAAAAATGCAGTCAAGTACGAACAAAGTCAAATATTTTACTTGATAAACTAAAAGCTTCAGAATAGATCTTTTTGAGCATATTGATAACCATATATATGACAAATTTCCTCAACAAATAATCATATTTTGTAGAGAAATATGAACCTTTCTATTACTCAAATAAAATATATAGCCTCGTTTCTATGTTTTGTTCTAGTAAAAAGTATATATAAATCTTGAACTTATCGATTCCAGATGTAAATTACTTATTTATGATATTGATACTTTAGCTGAGAAATGACAAGTTTTCGCACTTGTACACTTGAGTGTATATACACATTTTTTTCCTGATATATTATGAGATCAATACCTATATTATTAATGAAATGAATCATCATATTTGCTTTCTACATATTCAATCAAATTCAATTGTATACCTATTCAAAATTATTGAACCAATCAAACACTTGATGGAACATATGTTTATTTGCATAATACATATTACATTCACATAACTTTTGATGGATCTGTCCTTTCACAAAATTAACAAGAATAACATACTTGAACGTGTCTATTGAATGTTTGATTTTATGAAAGTGAAATTTATTCATGATTTTATTAGTTGTATTATATTTATACTTACCTACCTATATCAGTTATCTACGGATATACCTAACTATAACATTGTACTGTACATCAAATAATTCGTCGATTCTTTGTAACAAATAAAGTTTTTTTTAGGAAATTCGAATATGAGCATCTTCTGGTCCTGAATCCAGCATCAACAGCATCGAGAGCTCCTCCTGTAGAAATGTGACCTCCTGTTACGTATACTGAAGGTATACCGGACAGGAAACACTCAGGATACATTCAGTATACGTACAGGGGGTTTACATTAAGGCTCCATGCGAACACATCCATCTCAGAAGAACCTACGTCCCTGCAAAACCAAAATAAAACTTTAAAACATTTCCATGCATCACAAGACGGCAGCCCCTTCGTTTACATAATCACAAGAAACACCCAGAAGGACCAAACGGGACAATTTTACATCTCAAGGGAGTCTGGCCACCCTTGCTACACCCTAAGGGCTGGAATTCGCACCCCTATCGGGATCTAAACTCACTTTGAGGGGTGTCAAACCGAAAAAGGGAACACATTGTTATACCTAGAAGAGTGAGGTTAGGAGTTGCTATCGAATTAAATGTATCGTTGTAGCTGTAAGTATGTGGGGAAATGATGATAGAAATGTCACTGTACATGCTTGATATGAAAGTGAAAACATCTGAATGTCACTTACCACGTTGCGGCAACTGTTTCTTGGAGCGAGCTCGTAACCAACTGATCGCAAGGCCAACTGGATCTGGATGTGTTGGGAAGCGTCGCGGTGCTAGAATTCTCGACGCCGACGCACAAAGCTTGTGGGCAGTTCCATTTTATATGTGCCATAATGTACGGATTGTGACAGAGGGGGTGTGGTTCTAGGGGGTTTGCACACAGCTGACTTTCTGTTTTAAATATGTACGATATACCGGCTCTCTTCCAGTTCGAGTATAAACACATACTTTTCGTGATCTGTCAGGCTAGTTCACGTTCTCGTCACGTTTCTATGATGTTTCCAAAGGTTAGGTTAGAGATCGAGTTTGCATAAGAGGCGGGAGAAATGTTGATAACTGCTTATAAAAAGGCGGGGTCTGCTTCAATGACGTTTAATACGTGATGCTCTCGCTCACTCCACAGAGAGAGAGAGAGAGACGGTTGCTGTTAGAAGGAGATGGCATCCTGTCTCATCAAACCTATAAAAAGACAAGTTTATCGATCAATTGATAAGGGAAGATTGGAAAACTACTACAATAAAAATGGTCTGCGTTGTTTTGGAATTCACGAGAAAGAAATGGCTAGGGCATTTATGGGAGAAAATTTGGAAAGCTATGACTATTGCAAAAAATCTATCAACTTGGGATAAGTAAACAAGATGATAGTTGGTATCATAAAAAGTTGATGAAACTATCATACCTATAATAAGGTGAATCAAATTATTGTTATAGGAAAAATTCGTTATACCTACATACCTAATAGGTATTTAAAAATAATTCTGAATGGTTATAGTTACGACTCGTATATTTGTTTATGTGGTTTTGAAGTGAAATTAAAAGTAAAAACATAATATTCTGTTCAAAATATGATATTTTTGTATATGAATTGATTTCGTTGTTGTTTGAAATGAATCAAAGTCTGCTATTTTAATATTCTCTATTTAATCGTTCTCTTTCAGTGGTTTCTTGCAGTAGGTAAGTACTTAGTGATATTTTCGATTTGAACAATCAGGTCATGATATTCCATTATATTCACAAGAAAATAAATTATTTCGCGCATCCACCAATTATTACAAACTCAATGATTTCCGCTTGATTTTTTAAGATATTCAGTATGTGTCGATTTTCTTTATAGTGTGAACTTTTTATTTTTGAAGGTACCTATTCTAACATCTGCAAATATTCATGAATTTGACCTCAAATCTCTTTTTTCCAATTTACTCCATTTCCATATTTCAATTAGGTATACTTGATGAGCGATATTATAATCTATATTTGATGATTTTTGATTGAATATTCATAGGTATAGGTATATACTCAATTGAAGGACCAGAATACATAACAGTAAATTATTATTAATTAATTACCAGACAAATAATGTACCTACCTATATGGGTAAACAAAAAGCGTTCTCAAAGAAGCCATCAGTGTTTCTGATTCTGTTTCTACTATTTATTCAGGTTATTTCCGAGAATACATACATACTTACAAGTTTTTATTTTATTATCATAATAATAGTAATTTTTCGGCCACCGTCCGGAAAGTACGTACTTTCCAGACGATTTTTTTTTGAGAAAGTGGCATTTTTCCGGCCGGGAAGAATCACATCGTTGTTGTCATTGTAAATATGAAAATCTTGGTAGGTAGTATGGTTTTGATAAATGCAGTTGATCAAAATAACGGCTATCTGACATAAAATTAGCTAACATTAAAAAATTATCAGATGAAAACAATCAATGTGAAACGGAAACTTTACCTTCTTGTTCTGACTTCAACAAAAGGCATTTAAATATACCAAGAATTTCAAACAAATGGAATCCATTCAATATTAACAATTGTTCTAATTTTAATATAGATATTAATATAAATAAGAATTGAAATGTTCGAAATTTTGTTCTAATAAATAAATGTGTTTCTTTGATTTGTTATTCTACACGGTTGCCGAAAAAATTGTGTACGCAACACGCCCGAAAACAGTTTTTTTGGACTCGCAGACTTCCAGGACTCGCTACGCTCGTCCTACAATTTTGTCCACTCATCCAAAAAACAGTATTTTCCGGACTTGTTACGTAAATTACTATTATGTCAGATAGCTGTCAGTCGTTATTTTGCTGCTATGGTAATGATCAACTGCATTTATCAAAACCATACTACCAAGATTTTCATATTTACAATGACAACAACGATGTGATTCTTCCCGGCCTAGGCCGGAAAAATGCCACTTTCTCAAAAAAAAATCGTCTGGAAAGTACGTACTTTCCGGACGGTTGCCGAAAAAGAATTTTTTTTATGAATCGAAATTATGAAGACTCACTTTTCAGAAATCCGTACCTACTTACTGGTTTTATTTTCATGAGTGATAAATTCTCAAGTCATTTTCAGTTTCCTTTTACTATTTCATTTTCGTCCAAGGTTCATAGATAACTATTGTAAGGTGAAATTCTTCTTCATCTTCACCTAGATTGAAAACTCAGTGAATTACAGTTGGGAAAATTTATACCTACATACTTATTCATCAAATTGATATCAAAGTAGGTATACCTACAACGTAGGCCTATACCTAACTCTTTATCAAATCTCAAGCTGAAGCAATTTACCAGATAGGAAAATATACATATTCAGTTCTCTTTTTCTACAGTATCGATTCCATAAGCTAAATATTTATTAATTCAAATGTTTAGTCGATCAAAAATGAATTATTTTCTCTTTTCGACAATCTTCAATAGATGGCGCTTTACCTACATTATTTGTGAATTGTA
The DNA here is from genome assembly GCA_029955515.1 of Chrysomela aeneicollis. Taxonomy (NCBI): domain Eukaryota; kingdom Metazoa; phylum Arthropoda; class Insecta; order Coleoptera; family Chrysomelidae; genus Chrysomela; species Chrysomela aeneicollis. The sequence continues at coordinate 30,015,546 of JARUHQ010000002.1, forward strand.
CCTAACCAAACACTTTGAGAATGCTGTTTTTTTCACTGTACTTAATTTCATCATCTTCTATACTTTCTCCAATATGTATTGATGTTTTGGAAGATTTTGGAAATATATTCAAGTGGAATATTGAAACAACCGACCACTTGATTGCATCATTGATAGGTCTTAATGACATTTTTTCAATCAAAATTTCCTCTTACCTCATTAATATCACGATATGGTGCAGATCCAAAGATGCCATATCATTACACAACGTCACAAGAACTGGTTGCTGGACCGTTGATTCTCTTTCTCTCAAAATCCATCCTTACAAGATCTTGTTCCGTCGGCAGCCAACTTGGACAAACACATCACTTATCAAGCAAGCCTTGGCCTCTCTGTTGTCACGCATCAAACATACGCCACGGACACTGACTGGGTGACTTGACTGGTGCGATGTCACAAAATTACAATGTCCTCCAGCTGTCACCGTCCATCTTTGTCTTGCCGGCACATCGCTGTAAAATAGAAGGAAGCACAATGATAAAATCTGTGACGTATGCATAGCCGTATATAGCCGCATATTTATGTGGAGGGCCCTGTGTGCAGTATTATGTGCAAATAATGAGAAGGCCTCGACCATATAGTTTCTGTTGCTTGCTTGAGGTGGGTGACTGGATTACGGAAACTTGGGCCTTAAAGCTCGAGTTTTATGGGAAAGGATAATGCTTGGTTCAGATAGTGTTACTGGCTTTTTCTGTGAGACTTTACAATATATGAGGAATTGAATCTTTTGTGCAAGTATATGGGAGGAATTATTGTATTATCGGATGTGGCATTTTTTCGAGGTATGATGGAAGTGGAGGGACAATGAATATCACCGGCTTTTGGGTTGAGTTATATTTTGGATTGTTAAAAAAATATTGTAATTTTATTAATTATCGATTAATTTTGGTTTACTTTCATCGAACATCACATCAATGATAATGGGTTGCAATTTTTTTGCCAAAATATGCTACACCTATCTGAAACTCGTATGTTTTTAATACATATAGATAGTTATAATAAAGCTGATGTATAGGTATATAGGTGCTATCGCAATCTGCATTATTCGTTTGTACACATAATGTTACTGTTGATGTTGTGAAATGTTTTCCTTTATGTTTTCAATCATTTCTTGATTCGTCTCCTATTCTGTCCTTCTTATCAAAATGGTAAATAACAAATTATTAAAATACCATGCAAGTAATGGAGAAATAACCTTTTGTATAAAAATTTAGACACCCTGTATATCTTTGAAACCAAATTGGGACATTATATGGTTATATGGTTAGTCATTGAATAAGCTATCGAATTATACCCTTCGATATTGACGTCAGTTAAAAATGAGTACAGTTAGGTACTTAAAACTCATGAGGATCATCATTATATCACATGACGTAAGTATAGAGATTATGGTATATTTTCACTTGCAATCTCCCAAGCAGCAGAATAATTATTACCGATAATTTTTTTCAAGGTCACGAACGTTTTTGTTGGTTGATAGAAGATTATACCGAGTCAAAGACGATCATGAGTGAAACCGAGAAACAAATTATAGAAAAATAATTCTGCTGCGTGAGAGATTCGGTGAGAAAATTTCATAAATTGGAGTTGCTTTTAATATGATGAGAAGATGAACCCTACGACCTATTTTTCGTATAGATGGTTACTAAGGTTTATTACTAACATTATATGATATCATCAGATGTTACATTTAAAACAGTAATACGTTTTCAATTATAACATCTAATATCACATGTCTACCCATCAGATTTTATTCTGAGTGACTTTTGTCAATGAATATAACAAGCTTAATTTTTGACAGAAAAATTACTGCACTTATTAATTCCGTCAATAGGAACTAACAAAATTATCACGGTAATCGCCCGTTGCTGAGCAACGTATACAAAAAGGAGCCTTCTAATTGGTTGAAAAAAAAATTATGAAATTTTCAGCAGAACTTACTATTGACGTTTGGAAAGTCTCTTTTATCTGGCAAGAAATTAAGTTATACCTATTGAGTAGGTACCTATACTTTTTGTTGTTTCCATATTAAGTAAGAAAAAATAGGGCACAGATAATATAGGCATACTTACCTATGATATTCTCAAATTCGCGGTACATGGGGCAATATCACGTTTATTGCTATAATTAAGGTATAGTCCAGATTGTACCTATATACTTACAATTTACAAATAATAAATTCGCTATTTAACTAGAAATGTATTATTTTTATTATACCTCCAGTTACACTGTGAAAGAGATGCCAAGTCAAATTCATGATGTTAATAATATTATCGAAATCACATCATCAGCGTGTAGATACCTATAGATCTATGTTCTTATAGTCACCTGAGATATGTTCGAGCAAATCGCCTGTTTATCATTTACCTACACCCATAATAAGAATATTAGAATTCCAAGAAAAACATTGTTAATAATCGTCTTTTAATAATTATGATAACTGAACAGACTGAACAGCAATTTCATGTACATCAATCCTATGCCCTCTTGCGTCCTGCTAAATTAAAAGCAATAAATTCAAATTTTTGACATCGAGACTACCCATTCCCCGTTGTTTGTTCCAAAATCAAGGCGCCCATGCAAGCTCATTCTTTCTCCGGCATTTCTCTGTTCTTGTCTGATGGTCTTCTCTCTCCCTCTGCAGACATGATATACCGCTCGTAAACATGTTTAAATCTGATTTATGGTGGTGCTTAACTTCATCTCCCGAATAGAAATTTATCAGAGGATTATTTTGAACTCTCGCGGTCGCTAATAACTAACAATCGTCTGATACGATGAACATGAACAGCACAACAAATTAAATTCATTTCATGAATTCCAATATGGCGAGTTTAAAACGGCATTCTGTAATCAGTTGTACGACAAGTTGTACAACCCAAGTTGATTCGAAATAAATATTGGCTGAAAATGTTTTTATCACTTTCCCATTTGAAATTTTCAGAGGGGTCTGTTTAGAGTAGGTGCAGAAAAATATGCAAATTTTCCTTACCTAAAATAAAGCGAAGTTGCGATTTGTTATGGCTATGAAATATATAGAGGTGGTATATTAAAAATTAAGGAAAATTATAGGCATACATGAAACATGTTCGAGAAACCACCACTTCAGTATTAGAAATAGATAAGAAGAAATCTGTAAAAATTCCTTACCACCCGATCATCACAAGAAATTTAAAGAAATTTAAATATTTTCAGAACACAAGGCCTCAACTTATAGCCTTCACTGCTGAAAAAACCATTCGTAACCTTCTTTAGGTAATCCATCAAAAGACAAGATCGATAATACTTAAATAAGGAAAAGTCAGGAATTTATGAAATACAATGTGCGTGGTCCGTGGTGGCTGTGTGACCTGAATATTGGACAAACACAACGAAACATAGGAACCCGCTTCAAAAAACATATTGCTCATTTTAAACATACCTATACCTAATCATTTCGGGAAATCGAGTGTTGCATAACATATTCTTGAAACTAGTCAGCCCATCACTGTAAACAACTCAAATAGACATGTCACCATTAATCGTATATAGTATAGAAGCCCATTGCTGAACCATTAAGATGGCGGCCTTATCTCATTTTCCATATTTTTCAACCTTATTGAAATACATATCAAATATTTTGTGGTTTTCTTGTTATATTTTCATTTGTTGTAGGAATACTTTAAAACCATGATCGTTCTACTATTTGTCAATTGTTTTTACAAATCATCATCTGCACGCAGAGTTATTGAAGATGCTATGAACTTTATATGAATATGGGATATGAGAACTATTTTATTATACTCTATTCGGGAAGAATCCTCTGTTATTTTATATTTCAACGTTTTCATGTTTCTACATAAGAAATATAAAGTCTTAATTATAGGAACAATAAAATACAAAGTTAGTTGCCCCATAATTAATTAAAAAAATATTTTTCGGCAACCGTCCGGAAAGTACGTACTTTCCAGATTTTTTTTTGAGAAAGCGGAAGTACGTACTTCCCGGACTAGGCCGGGAAGAATCACCTCGTTGTTGTCATTGTAAATATGAAAATCTTGGTAGTATGGTTTTGATAAATGCAGTTGATCATTACCATAGCAGCAAAATAACGACTGACAGCTATCTGACATAAAATTAGCTAACATTCAAAAATTATCAGATGAAAACAATCAATGTGAAACGGAAACTTTACCTTCTTGTTCTGACTTCAACAAAAGGCACTTAAATATACCAAGCATTTCAAACAAATTGAATCCCTTCAATATTAACAATTGTTCTAATTTTAATATAAATATTAATATAAATAAGAATTGAAATGTTCGAAATTTTGTTCTAATAAAGAAATGTGTTTCTTTGATTTGTTATTCTACACGGTTGCCGAAAAAATTGTGTACGCAACACGCCCGAAAACAGTTTTTTTGGACTCGCAGACTTCCAGGACTCGCTACGCTCGTCCTAGAATTTTGTACACTCATCCAAAAAAACAGTATTTTCCGGACTTGTTACGTAAATTACTATTAATTTCTTATCTGATCTCTTCTGATCGAAACATCAGTTATAGGTAACACACCATTCCGGATAAATGTAAAACTTGTCATTCTTCGAATACATTCTGATATTATAAATTATTGTTATCCTCATACGCATGAGTTATTTCGTGTATAGGTAATCAGAATTCTATTGTCATTTGGATAGGATTCAAGAAATACCTCGAAAGTAGATTTATTAAAAAGAACGTCATATAGGTACAGAATGTTTGATAAATGATTGAAAATATCTTGACTGTAAAACCCTGATGGAATCAAATTATTGATGCTAAACCCAAATATTTTTTTGTATCAAATTGCTTCATTTCATGAGTAGTCATTTTTCGACCATGTTCAATCGAACTTTTCACCCTATATTTGGTCGCAGAAGCCGCTGGAAAAGTTTGGCAGGCAAATAATTATGGCACACCCTGTATACACACGCTCAGAGTGGATAGAAATCCACAGGTGGCATATTATATGGTAAGTACCTACATGAACTTGAAGAATCGGATGTTTGAAGGTCAATTGAAATATCTCCACATAGGCGTTGTTTTTTTCTACACCATCAGGCTCGACAGTAAAGTTCAGAAATAACTGTCTGCCAACTGCAAGATCTCAACGTAGGTATTCAAATTCCCTTCGGAAATCATGGCTATCTCGTTTGGGGCTCGTGCATGTAGGTGGAATTAAATTTACATGAAAATGTATTGTGCAAGCAGGCGGATCTGCGCCATTCGTATGCAGTCAGCGATTCCAGAAATGTTGGACTTTTTATGTCTCGGAATTAAATCTGCATATTGCTCGGCTCATGGCAATAGAGGCATTGGCGTCACGTCAAAGGGGGTCATAGAGGGTGAGTCAGTTTTTTTAGCAGGACTTTAACAGCTCATATAGAGAAGACATTCATTTATTATTTTATGATGAGCATCTGTAGATATATATATGGCAGCTTCGTTTTTGATCTCCAGGGTGTTTATAATTCATTTTTGTTTTTAAAGTTCTCTCCTCCAACGATTGTCAACATGGTGAATTGAAATTTGAGATACTCCGATCACACTCCGAAAACTCAATATGTGGATTTAATACACTTATGGGGGTCGTATACAATATAACCCTGCAGTTTTTCACGCGCCGCCTCTGCTTTCAATGAAAAGTCAACTCAGATTATATTTCTTTAATTTGGATACTTATCTTGTACCTATCTATGTTTTTCGTGAACTGAATTGACTTCGAGATAATTGACAAAATTGATTATCTCGTAATTACAACACTTTATTGGATATTATAATTATTGATGATTGAATAATAGTAAACCCAGAATAATCGAAAGCTTTCATATCGTGTGATATTGAAACTCAGTGGTAAAGTAGATTTGAATGTTTATGACACATCATTATAAGATTGAGAAAAAAATTGCCTTACAATTGAAGATAATTTAATTTTACGCACTTTATCAAAAGTGTACCTTGTTTATTCGTTCCTTAGGGAACATAGTATAGGTATATTTTGAACCTGACTATAGAATTTTCCTTTGCTGACTGATGGTCAATATAGTTTATATAGGTATAGTTGTTGAATATGAATGAAAATATGATTGATACTGGTCTATCGGATAGAATAAATAATAATATTCCATGAAAAAAAAATTAGGTAATTTGTTAACATACAATGTTTAAAATTGGCTCTTATAATAATACAAAATTGATATTTACGCTTTACATTTATATGCGTATAGAACCATCATGCAATTTCCATTAAAAGAGTATAAAAAGCCATTCGCATACAATATTCAATATTAATTTATGGGAATCGCGTTGTTTGCGAATACGAATCTTTTACATTCGAGATATACAAGTACAATTTAATAGAGCCATTTGTTTTTTAATTTAGTACGCCGACAAAAGCAACGGGCTATTTCCATGTATTAGCATAAAATTATGTGAATATTCAAACATACTGTTAGCATTTTTAAGACTATTTAGCTGAGTATAATCTGAATTTTACGGCATCTTGCTATAGTGAGTCAACTTTGCAGGTAGGTGAATTCTTAGTGCCGTATTGTTAATTCAGAAAACCTGAATTATGTACCGAAATTCCTTGAATTTACAATGGAGCTTCTCTGGTTGGCAGACATTTTTATTTTTATTCGACAAAGGAACAGTGGGCTTTGTAAATGGTTGATTTAGTTACTGGACAATCTGGTATCATGGACGTAGATATACCTTTATTATCGAAGATGAATTTGATCATAGAAATAATTCGTTTTATAAAATCGAATCATTATATAGTTACAGTTGGAAAAACCATCGGAACCACGAAAATTCCATGTTTGCAAAATATAGTGATAGATAAAAACTACCTAGGCACCTCATTATACTCCATCAGTAAAAAATATGTGCGTATATCAGTGCATGGAACTGGAATATCGAAAAAACATTGATGATGGCTATAACTAGGTTGAAACACATGCGAAACACTGCATGGTTGTGTTCAGATAATCAGGACCGTACCTATATACCTAATAAAAATAACTGGCGACGGTTCTACGAATACGAAACGTTGCATATATACAAATCAATATCACTACGTTAACACTCATCAAATCATTATCACATGGAAAGATCATCATAAATAAAAATAACATGAATTCGTATCTCCAACTATACCGGGTGTGAGGATCATGGTACACCTCCCGTATCTCTGTTAGTTTCAAAGGTAATTCATCGAAATTTGGGACATGCTATGAACATAATAAGCGGCACTTTTTGACCTATACAAATGATTTTTTTTCCACTTCCGGTTTCGCCGGAAGTGATACCAACTTTCGATTTTTGAATGGAACACTCTGTATATTATTGCATTTCTGAAATCTACAAAATTTTCTGAATCTAATGAGTGACATTTTAAAAGTCAAAATTTTCAATAATTTTATTTTCTTTTCTTTCAGTTGTAATTTCCATTATATTTATCGCACATTTTAATGCCAGCTATGAATAAATTCCTTATTGGTAGTACTAATAAATGGTACCACGGTACCAATATGGTTCCATTTGAAAAAAATGAGTTTTACCGCAAAATCGACTACGATGAACTTTATTTGCTCATAAAAAACGCAAATCAGTATTTTTTACGGGATTTAGATTTTTCTAGCATTAGACGGATTAATTGGAATAAATCGGAACCATCATGGCACACCTAAATGGAAAACCAAAAATTGAATTCAAAAAAATTTTGACGTTTGAAATGTCACTTATGTGGTATCATTGGATCCAGAAAATTATGCATATTTCAAAAATGAAATAATATACATGGTGTTCTATTCAAAAATCGAGAGTTGGTATCACTTGGTATCACTTCCGGCGAAACCGGAAGTGGAAAAAAAAATCATTTGTATAGGTCAAAAAGTGTCGCTTATTATGTATATAGCATATCCCAAATTTCAATCAACTAATACCTTTGAAACTAACGGAGATACGGGGGGTGTACCATATGAGGTACTACTGAAAAAATATGTGTGCCTATAGTTCAAGAAAATCGATGGAAGGTTTTGTATAACTGATGTGTCTGTTTTGTATCTCGAAATTCAAGGATCTTTGAAAAATTATTAAGAACTAGATATTTTCTTTTTTTTTTTTAATTTAACATTGTTGGAAGGAGTAAATACATTTGTTGGTTACTGGAATACCATCAACGATATTTTTGTGGGGATCTTAATATTTTGCAATTAATGAGGTACTGTTAATGATACCTAACTTCAAAACTCATCTCCTTTAGAAACTACAATAATGCCCTTACTCGAAATACAAACAAATTGGTTATTCCAAAATTAAAAACCAGCTTGTTTAAAAGAAGTTTTTCTTATACAGCCACTAAATCTTTCAACTCCTTACCACCCCATTTTCTGAACTTTAATTTGATAAATTTCAAAAAGAAACTGAAAGACTTGTTCTTTCAGAGTTAGAGGGATAAATTGGATATTGAAAATTGGCTGTCGACTTGGCTGTACTAGATTTGTTCTTAATTTTAAATCTGATATTTTGTTTGATTGATTAACCTAACCTTTCATAATTTTCTTTTATTTTCTCAAGGTTCAGTTGTAAAACAGCACTAGCTGACACTGCGCCTTTTCATCTCACATTATATGATTAATTTTTTTGTTACTTTGATTACTAGGTATTGGACTTTTAAGTATTATGTAATGTTCTTGAGATGAATAAAGACGATTTATTATTATTATTATTATTTAGTGAAAAATCAAGATAATGATAAAAAATGACATTCAGACTTCACGTATTTCGAGTTGTAGATGTTGATAACTTTTCTCAAACAAAACGCGTATTTTTGAAAGTTCGAATAAATAGGTAAATTGGGGCATCACCGATGAAGAAAATAACACTTCCTTTTGTCAGTTTCCCAACGTAGCGTATACTATATATTTTCAAAATGAAACGTCTGAAATGTATATAACATGTCTTGGGAACAAACAAGTTTCCTCGAAGGAATACCGAAACACCTCCGTCTTGTATCCTCCTACATCTGAGTGTCTTCATCACCGTTTCAATAAAGCAATGAAGTTCGCTGAAAACGACAAGGGAGTACTGAGAACTCCTTCCGCCATCCCCCCAACCACCTTGTTTAATCCCAATCCAATCTTTTATCTTGCACACGCTTTCACACTCAGCCTCGAATGAGGAAATATTACTCTCTCTAAGAACAAAAGTTTTGTTTTTCTTGGATGGCAGGAAACGTCTTTCAAGGCACGTACGGAAATGCTTGGTGGAGTGTATTGTAATGTAGATTGGTGCATGAGATGGAGTTTCGAAAAAATTTTAGTCGGAATGTAAGAGAAACTAATAATGTCACTTTGTTAATTGTGACTTGATCTCTCAAAAAAAAAGCTATTATATTGACTCACCAAAATAAATATCCAATATTTATTTCAAATACTTGAATACGATTTCATTATACTTGTTTGTTTTTCTCGAAAACTTCTTATTTTTGGTATATCGGAATTCTGATTAAAAAGTAGGGAAATTAAAAAATACATCAGAAAATGAAGCGATTGAGGCTATATACAGGGTCACTCACGGTCGATGGTACCTTAGACGTTTACGGAGAACAGGACGTAGGATTATTCTGAGAATTTGGTTTATTGGGTAATCAGTTTTGTTCCATCGATCTAAAATACTTTCGGCGTTGCCGCTTCTATCAAAAAGTAGCAACAACTTTGTTATTTCAAAGGGAACACCCTGTATTTTATTTCATTTTTAGATTCTTCCTGAAGAGCTGATTTCGTCGATCCATCATACTTGGGGTATAGCGAGAAATATTACAGAGATATAGGGTGTGAAAAATCGAGATTTTTCAAATTTAGGAATTTTTTGTGCCGAAACTATCCATTCTTGCTCAGAACGGCTTACATGTCCCTATCTCAACTTTCCATTTACTATCGATTGATATTTAATTGAAACAAATACGGGTGGTTCAAAATTTTGAGCTTTGCATCACCCTCTATTTGTTTCTATTAAATGTCAGTAGATACTAAATGAAAAGTTGAGATAGGGACATGTATGCAGTTTTGAGCAGAATGATTAGTTTCGACACAATTAATTCCTATAGTTGAAAAATCTCGATTTTTCACACCCTATATCTCTATAATATTTCGCGCTATACCCCAAGTATGATAGATCGACGAAATCAGCTCTTCAGGAAGAATCTAAAAATGAAATAAAATACAGGGTGTTCCATTTGAAATAACAAAGTTGTTGCTACTTTTTGATAGAAGCAGCAACGCCGCAACGCTGAAAGTATTTTAGATCGACAAAACTGATTACCCAATAAACCAAATTTTCAGAATAATCCTACGTCCCGTTCTCCGTAAACGTCTAAGGTACCATCGACCGTGAGTGACCCTGTATAGGCATCGTATAGGTACCTATAAATTTCCTGTGTGAATTATCATTAGTAAGTTTGTATTGATGAAATCTTGAATAATTTAACTACTTAGTTGATCTCATTCAATCAGTTTATAATAAACCTTTTCAGACTGTGTCTTGCTATCAACGGCTACGAAGGTGTCCATTATATGAACGATGGAAAATGAATTTAATGAATTTTTCATATTTTGTTATTTACCAAAAGTATTCAAGGTCATCAGAATATCGAAATGTCGAAAGCAATATGTCAATAACTTGCTAGGACTAACCATATTCTCTTCTGAATAGAGCATGATAAGGTACAGAAGCATTTTGATAAAAATAATGCATACCTCCTGTTTAAAAAGAAACATTGAACATCTATCATTTTCATTATCAATCTCGATTGCTATGATCAGATGGTGATATATATTTCCTATAAAAGTGGACATTTTGAAGATAAATAGGTATATTAAGTACATGAAATATTGCATAATTTCATTATTATCAACTGTATTATCAATATTTTTGATGTTTTCGATGTCATTCTTTATATTTGTTTCTAAATCATCAATTCCACTGTAATGGTCCTCATTAGGTATATCTATAATATTTTTATCTTTCACTTCTACATCTCAGATTATTTTCTAATTATATTCACAATAATCATTTTTAATTAAGTGGCCCAATGGAGTCATAATTCATAATAAATAAGTCAAATAATACTCAATATATTCCTCCTTATATCCAATATACTCTATCTATTATAATTATAGCAATATGATACACAAGAAAACTTCCATTTTGAGAATGGTGATGGTCGAATGAAGTCATCAATTCATTGGCAATTAATTCAATATTTTCAGGAATATCCATATTTTTGATTCACCATTTTGCAATGAAGGATGACGACGAAGGAGGAATAACATTGTTGAAAAATTCACATATAAAAATATAACTAGCGGTTTTCCCAAAAACACATAGATACTAGAGACTCCAACATAATTAGCGGATGATTTATTTGGAAGACTCTATAGATAGGAATATGCATTTTTTCTAGAAGCAATGTTTTCTGTTCCTATACCGGGTGTAACAGGACCATGGTATTTCCGTTAGTTTTGAATGTAATTGATTGAAACTTCGGTTATGCTATGAACATAATAAGCGACACTTTTTGACCTACGAATGACTTGTTTTTCACTTTCGGTTTCGCCGGAAGTGATACCAACTTTCGATTTTTGAATGGAACACTCTGTATATTATTGCATTTCTGAAATCTACAAAATTTTCTGAATCTAATGATATCAAAAAAGTGACATTTTAAACGTCAACATTTTCAATAATCTTATTTTCTTTTCTTTCAGTTGTAATTTCCATTGTATTTATCGCACATTTTATTGCCACAGCTATGAATAAATTCCTTATTGGTAGTACTAATAAATGGTACCACGGTACCAATATGGTTCCATTTGAAAAAAATGAGTTTTACCGAAAAATCGACTATACGATGAACTTTATTTGCTCATAAAAAAGGCAAATTAGTATTTTTGACGGGATTTAGATTTTTCTAGCATCAGACGGATCAATTGGAATAAATCGGAACCATCATTGCACACCTAAATGGAAAACTAAAAATTTAATTTTAAAAAAATTTGACGTTTGAAATGTTACTTATGTGGTACCATTGAATTCAGAAAATTATGCATCAGATTTCAAAAATGTAATAATATACAGGGTGTTCCATTCAAAAATCGATAGTTGGTATCACTTCCGGCAAAACCGGAAGTGGAAAAAACATCATTTGTAGGTCAAGAAATGACGCTTATTATGTTCATAGCATGTCCCAAATTTCGATGAAGTAGCGAATAGTTCAATAGAGGATGTGCTAATGAGCAAATCTGTGGGTATAAATCCTAAAAATATATGAGGACAAATAAAGTAGCTATATATCACTTGCCATGAATTCCTCCACTGAGTAGAAACAGTGGTGAAGGCAGATTTTTTTGACTGTTGTTTTGTACTGTATATGATTCAGGTTTCTGATTTCGTTCGGTAACTTATTATATAGCATGATGTTAGCAGAATTTTTAGCTGTTTTGTACAGACGATGTCTAGGTTCCCTGAGGTTATTTCTGTTTCTAGTGTTATAGCAATGATACTCAGAATTAGTTGGATAGATATTTTTGTTTTTGTGTATGTGCAATAAAGACTGATATATATATATATAGAGTAGGTAAGGGCATAATTCTGTATATGGTCCTGTTACACCCGGTATAAAGGATCGCAGTGTCGTTCAAAGTTAGTTATTTAGTTTTGTGTATATATTGATACTTGTAAAATGTAAATCGAGTAATGCGAATATGGGAGTGATTTTTAAATATACTGGTTAATTGAAATGGATAGTAATTGGATTAAATTGTTTAGTATTTGTACCGAGTGTATAAATCAACGATCCCAAGTTGAAATACCGTAGCAACACCTTATTCATACTTAGTAGACCAGTTCACATAAAACTCTGGAATGTTGTTCGTGATGAAATGAGGTCTTGTAATGGATAGCCTTGTTACGGAAGCCATTTAGGAAACAACTATGCCCGAATCACCCTGATAACACGAAATAACCGCCACAAGATGACTGCGAATTCCGCTCAACCAGCTTATTCCACCAAGGAAATTTCAAGGATTCCCTGCTATGAAATATCACTCGGGCCTTAGGCATTTCTACCTCCAACGGAAAGGGGATATTGCGTCTAAATTCGCCTGGCGCCTTCGGTTTAGTCGGTCATGTTCTCCCAGAGGATTTTCCCCTTCAGCTTTCTTTAATAAAAGAGTATGCAAATGAATGAGAAGTGATGTTGAGAAATACAAAAGGGGTTCTGTTCGATTTTTTCGCACCTTCACATGCAAAGTGGCTTTTCAAGCCAGAAGAATGGAGGTACGTGATGCTTTTACGAAACTATTTCGGAATCAGGCGGGACAAAAGATTTGCATAATTTTCTGTGAGAACCCCAATAGTATTGAAAACTACAAAAATCTAGCCGTGGTATTCCTCTGAAGTATACATCAATGATTTTCATGATTACTTAAAACCGCTGCAATAATCGAATTGGCTGTTACCAAAATTTTAGTACCTACACCGAGAAAAGTACTTGTTTACTCTTTCACTAAAACCCATCATATATTTTCGTACCAAATGTAATTTTCATGCATTATAGAATGATGAAGAAAAGGATCATTTTTATATTTCATAATAAAATATAATCGACCCAAAAACGAAGTTTTTTCTTGAAGAAACATGAAGTATAGTTTTTCTCTCTCCTGAGGAACATTATGAATCTCAAAAACCAAAAATATTGGAGTTATTTAGTATACACTAGAAATCATAAAAATAATCGAATATATATAATGATCCTTTCAATAATTGATTTATTTTTCAGTGATCGAATTCAGAAAAGTTGTTTAAAGGGCCTCATGGTTTCTGCTAACCCTTACAAAAAACACTTGTTAGTTAGTAGTTGTAAGCTGCATTATATTATGTTGATGATAAAGCCTTTCTTGATATTTACAATTATCTATTACCTTCCTATAAAGATACCAACGTTCTTCAAATATACGAAAGTTCAATAAAAAGTTAATAACCTCAAATACCGATTGATGATAACAGATCACTGTAATTATATTTTGAGAGGTAATATTTCAGTAAATATAGGTAGAATGTGCGACATCAGAATCGTGGAATCTCGCAAGGAATAGATTCGATATTTCCAAAACTACGATGATTTACAATGCTAAAAAAATACCATTTTATCTATAATACCATATTGTTTTCATATTTAGGTGACTCATCAATTCTTGAAAATAGTTTTTCACCTACTTTAATCGATACTATTAATGTTTATAGATATCGGTTTATTTGTTCATCCTCTCGTACAAGTTCCATGTATAACATCAACAAATTTTTTCATCCAATCACTTCAAACGTATAACAAACGATGTGCTAGAGATATGTGTTAGTTTTAAGAAACGCCTATCGTAATTACGATAGAGGTTATACTAGCCTATACGTTATTTTCGACGTACAACAAAGTAGCGCTGAGAGATTTGTTTGAAATGGTGGGAAAATATTACATTTTTGTGTAGTTAACGCCAATTCAACGAAATGCTTTGAAACGATTAATGAGATATATAATAGTATACATTATATTTCATCAGGATCAAATGTGACTGACTCTTGACAAGCAAAAGTTACGTTTGCGACTTTTGATCCGCATGAAAAATGCATTTTTTTCTACAGCGAAAAGAATTTTCATGGAATCAATAAATTATAAGTGACATCGGGTCCTTTAAATTTTCAAGGATTGTTCAACTCGTAGTTTCAAAATAGTTTATATGTAAATGGTAAATTCAATGAATCAGAACATTTGAATGGCATTTGTTGCGATGGTTTTGAAAGTATAATCAGAAAAAGAAAAGTTCATCGAGAATATGAAATTCTGATCACGTCATATTATACAGAAGAATTTGGAAAATAAACGAGTCTTGTGCAAAAAAAACAGATAAATGTTCTTTTCAAACATCTTTTCTCTAGTTTCAAGTCCAAATGAATCATCTAATAGAAATTTCAACTACTGCTTATACAAACTCATTTTCATTCATCAAGATTAGGTACACTTCATATAATCTGTGAGGAGTATAGAGACGGGTAAATCTGCAATATCCATCGAAAACATTATAGTATACATATTTATTCTTATCTAGATAAATTTAAAAATAATCTAAATTACACCAGGCTGAGTGCAATAAGCTTGCAATTTTATTATACGTGGGATATCTTAATTGATATATAGTTGAAAGACTTGTAGATATGTGAATATGTTATCATTCTGAGAATATGCGTTTACTTAGTTCCACACATTTCATACACATACAACCCATAGGATACGTAGTTGAGATAACTAAGATGATGGTATTCATTCCATATATATACCTAATGGGTGATGCCAAAATTTATCTATCAGAAGAATGTAAAGTTCAATAACCTGTCCTCATTGATTCTATAAACAACGTAAAAATCTCTTGTTGTGGAGACGAAAACAAGAAGTTTTTAGAAAACAATTCTCACAATAATGGGTGCTTATATGAAAATCATGACAAAAATTCAACCAATCCGTGATTAATATTTATAGTCAATGACTATATTGTCCGTTCATCATCATATTCATACATATTAGGCACGTATAAAAACCCGCACCAAGTCTCGTGGTTTCAACTTTTCGATTTTGTATACCCGTCACGTACCAATGCTCTCTATGAACGTCTATATCTATGCATTATTTATTACAGACCTTCCGATGGAAAATGAAGAGTTTTCCCAATCCGGTTACTTCTATCCTCCCAAGAAACCCATGCACAAGAGATAAACATTCAAATTATGTAAACTCATGCATTCTAAAATAAGCCGAATTCCCTATGTAACCTTCGGGATGTTATAAAAGATACATAGCATATTTCCCTGTAGAGAGGTTAGTCAGACATTTTTCTTGGATGTTTTATGCATATGACATTTGGATATTTCGACGCTTGAACTTCTTTCCAAATCAAACATTCACCACTAAGGATTTTTTTGTATTTCGTATATCTATCAATTATGAAATCACATTTTTTTGTGTATATAAGTAACCCTGATGTTATTATTTATTTATATTTTTCAATAAATGTACCAAAACCAAAATTTCAACACCATCTCGTATTTCAGTATCATTTCCGAATTAATATACCCGGACGTATAGGTAGTGAATTACACTCTGTAATGTAATTTTTGCAGTTACCAGGGATGTTTCTGAACTCTTGTAACTCCTGAATTTCCAACGTTTTAATAAAAGTTATCTGGTTAACTTCATCGTAGCTTCGAAATAGCAGTTTTTCCGGAGTTTTAATAAGTTCCCCAAAGCGAATCATCTCCATATCCCATGCAAACTGAAACACCGGCTGCAGGAAATGGGAAATCGAAAAGTGAACAGTGGTTCAGATCTCATTCCATTCACTCTCGATTCATCCCTTCTCTTTTTATTTATTGGCAACAGCGGGCCAAAAAAAAATCGATTATTGGAGAGGAGGGAATGGTATAGTAATGAATATATGCACGTATTTACTATATGCATAAACATATATGATTTTCTTATCTCTTGACTGTGCTAAGAAAAAACCTATAATTACTCGTTGTGAAACATTGTGCAAGCCAGTATAAGGATATTGGAATTGCCTCTTTTCGATACGCATTTTTTTTATTATTCGGAGGTTGGTATAATCGAACTGTCAAATGAAAGTCAGAAGAGTTAGACCCATCAGCTTACTTCTGAGCGATTTGGATTTGGTGAAAAAAAAACTTGGGTGTAATTTCAATCGAATGGATTACAAAGCAAACTCCAACGAATGCAACACATGAATATCATAGTTGTGTCCTTTTTATTATACATTTCACAATTATTGAGTGTTGAGTGGTGATGATTCCGATCTTAGTAGTGAAAAATGAAACGAATGTGGTGAAGTCGTTAAGTATTGCATCCTGAAAACACCTGATTTGATATAAATTAATGAAAATATTGTATGTATGCATCTGAATGGTGTGAATGTCATACGCTCATCTGTTCGATCTTAGAACCTTATAACTTTTGCCAATAGGTGGCACTGACGTCCTTCCTACCGTACCTGATTTCAATATTGGGCAAGATATATTTGATGATTTTGATATAGATTAGTATCAATTGGCCTAGTCCCTAGTACCACTGATCAGGATAAATAAGCCGAAACAGTTCTTTATCATCCGAATTGTCCCCTAGGTTCTTCTGAGTCTAGTTTATCATCATATATGAATTATATTTCAATAGGTGACCCAACTTAGTAAAACACTCCGGAGGTGGTGAAAAGCACTGATGCATGAACACACTCATGATGTTATGTTGTTCTTTCACACCAGAAAAGTCTTCGCATGTACCTGCTCAGTGTTTAAACGCACCGAAGAGAATTTCGTGATGGAGGTAGGATTCAGCATCAAGAAAATCACAGAATGTGCTTCACACCACTGCGGTGTCAAATCGCACTTTAGAAAATGCATAAAGAACACCACCAAAGTGTTCATTTTGCTCAACTAGTGTTACTGACAACTGGGTTTGATAATTAAAAACACCTATTGGTCACATAACACACCTACAGTGGTGAATAATATGCCGGTGTTTACTGACACTGAAACAATCAGGACCTCAGGGGACACCAGATGGTGTTAGCTGCGGTGTGAGCTGGTGTAATTGTTTCCACTGTGTACGTTTGTGAGCCAGAGATCTAATATTTCAATGTCATCATTGTTACCAATCGAAGATGTTTCTGTTATTTATCGATATAAAATCTTTTTTCTTCTTCTATAATAAAAGACTTCGAATTACTGCAAAATAGAAAAACTTGTGTATGACACACATTTTACAAGACACGTTGTCGAACTTGTTCGTACAACGCTTGTGCGACAAAATAGCGTCTAATATAACTTGTATCATAATTTCTACCTACATCAATACCTCCTTTCCGATTTAACAAGATGGGAAGTAACCCTGTTGTTAAAATTCCTGTTGATGTGCATAAAGGCGTATCCGAGTTATTTTCTCTATAGTCGAATTGCCATATGATTATCCCATTAAAATTTGCATGTCTTGTGAACTCAGCCCATACCTTCGAAGCATGTTAATAACTGATAATAACTGATAATAGTGTTTTCTCCAATGGAAATGGGGCAGTGATCAACATTTTATGAGTTGGCAAATGCAACAGTGCTCTTATAGAGATGAACCTGTGGGACATTTACTCTCATATGATGGGTATATATAGGCAGTTTATGTCGGGATTATGGCAAATCACGTCTATCTGTTTATACATACACTGGCATTTCTTCAGGCAAACAGCAAAATCGTATTCTCAGTTGACCAACATGATTTTCTTCTTAGTGTACAGCTGTAGGTATATTGGGTATATACACTGTGTCCAAGATAAGAATGAACAGCATGGGGATATCGGAAACGGTAAGTGATACGGGGTCGATTAAATTAGAGAAAAGTAGCGCATTTATGTGCCTAATAATATGACATTTAGAAAGTTTTAATATTCCAAGTAGTTTCGGAGATATCCGAGAAAAACCGAAATTTGAGAATTTCGTTTTTATTTTCTCCTAGCTTTATTTTCTTTATAAGGAATTGTAAAACAAATAGAACTTCGCCATGGCCATTTTTTAAGGACTACACGATAACATAAGCAGAATTTTTCTGCGACGTTTCGTCTTTTAGAAAACATCATCAACTTTGTATTTTTATATGGGCTGAAACTAAAGTAATACGACTCCATTTTTCATTGTTAATACAGCAATGTATCATACATATAATTTCGGAACCATTTCTCGCGCAAAATGTAATTTAGTGATTACTTAATTTGTTTTTCTTCAATTTTAGATAGTAGGCGTCTAAATATTGATTTACCAGGTTGTCGCCTCTCTGGATACTTATTAGAGTACGCACGTTCAGCATCAACACAATTTCTTTGGCACAAAATGTAACATGACAACATATCAAACTTTTCAGTATTCGAAAAGCTGTCGTTTTCCATTTTTAATACAAATTAGGTAGGTAACGAGATGTAAGAGTAGGAACGGTAATATGTCAACAATTTTACCAAACTACAGTATTATTATGACAACAGAACATAATGTGGTCATTTTTTTCAGTGCCTACTATCTAAAATTGAAGAAAAACAAATTAAGTAATCACTAAATTACATTTTGCGCGAGAAATGGTTCCGAAATCATATTGTGTGATACATTGCTGTATTCACAATGAAAAATGGAGTCGTATACAGGGTATGCGTTTGCAAAATTATTCTTGTGCAAAACCATACATGTTTAATTTTAATTTCTATTATATTTCTACATATATCTATGTTTTGTAAAGTGTCGATTTCACATTTTAATTATGTTGTACCTTCTGTCATGACTTATGCTATACACTGTGGTGTCTGTTGCATCAATAAATTACTCTACTATCCTTTAGTTTCGGCCTATATAAAAATACAAAGTTGATGATGTTTTCTAAAAGACGAAACGTCGCAGAAAAATTCTGCTCATGTTATCATATAGTCCTTAGAAAGTGGCCATGGCGAAGTGCTATTTGTTTACATTTCCTTTGAAAATAAAGCTAGAAGAAAATAGAAACGAAATTCTCAAATTTCGGTTTTTCTCGGATATCTCCGAAACTAATTGAAATATTGAAACTTTCTAAATGCCATATTATTAGGCACATAAATTCGATACTTCTCTCTTATTTAATCGACCCCGTATCACTTACCGTTTCCGATATCCCCATGCTGTTCATTCATATCTTGGACACAGTGTATACTAATACTATCGATTTTATAATTTTTATGATGATAATTTCATTAAAAGAAGTCTGGGAGAGTATGATCACACGACACGGAAAATTGTGGCTTTGCCGATTGATTTTTCGAATGTTCCGAATTTGGGACTGATAGGAGTAGTAGGAGTACATTTCAAAATTATTGTCATGATTTACAGGGTATCCCAAAAACATTGAATGAATCAAAGTTGTGCTTTTTTATATGAAATGCCCTATATATTTTTTCTTTTTCGGATTCTACGATGAAAATAAAGGTAATTCTTATGAATGTTCATCATATTTAGACGTTGAAGTTCTCGAGATATTTTGAATTTTGCGAAAATGTAGTCATCTTTTTGAGGATTCAATTCTCAATGGTTGTTAAACTTTTTATGGATTAACTTTCGTGTCACAAGTATGGAGAATTGAATTAACACTGAATTATTGCTACTTTGGAATGGTTATATAACTTCATTATTTCAAATGGAATACCCTGTATTGCATCACGAGGACAGATGTGAAATTTTATTCTCTAACTAAAACTAATATACTTCCCTATGCATGGCTAACTGTACACATTTTCATGAAAATACCCCTTTTTCAGATTTCGAACCCACCTTCGTCAATAATTTCAATATTCATCAAGTTACCTTAGGCGATTTTGACAATTATAAATATTAATATATTATATGGAAACAAAACTATTGTTTCTTGCTGTCAGTTGAGAATTGTTTATTTTTGTGAATCGCCTTGCAGTAGGAGTTCGTTTTTTGTTCTGTTTAATATTCTAAATGGGAGTTTATCCAAAAGAAGAACAAATAGACATGATTTTTTTTCTGGGAGAATGTTTGCAAAATTCTTATTGGCATCTCGTGTTTACGCTGAAAGGTATCCTATAACTGAAGTCACCCTAACGAAGCCGTTTTCGAAAGATTATTGACTCAATTTAAATGAACTTGAAGTGTTTGGCCCGGTTTGGCCCGAATTTTATCATATATATGGCACACACGAGTACTAGTCGGTCTCTCTCGATGGTCGATCTTTCCCGGACTTACCCTATAGAATAAATAACCCACAATTTATTGATAATTTCGCAATATAGCGCGAAATATACGCGAAATATACGCGGGTGTAGATGAGGAAAAATAAAAAAAATATTTTATTTGAAATGGCGTAATTATTCAAACATATATGAGAAGAAAATTTATAACTTAGTGATACTGATATATTGATATCGAAGTTGGAAAGCACAACTTATTAGCTTGAAAAAATATGCAATAGTACGATATGTTTTTCCATATGAGCTCAACAAAACGTGCTAAGTAAATAGGCATGTATTATCATTATGTGAACGTACCTACTTGATTAACACCCAGTATATTGTGAGGAATTCTCCATGTTCCCATTCCCATATATTATCTATGCATAATACCTATTTCTAAGAATTTAATATCACCCTATACACTCGGCGCAATATTGGATTATATATCTATAGTATAATAACGCTGTATTATATAAACTATGATCTCTATATCAAAATCCGATATCCACAATGCCATGAATACTGCACGTGAATGGGGAACATTATTATGGAAGTCGAAACCATTTTGATTACTTACAGCCGTTGCCCTGTTACATTACAACCCTTGTAATTAAGTTTTCAGACGCAGTAACATCACGTTCCATAGCCAACTGCCCCTTTCCGTATCTTAATTTCAGGATAACAGGCCCCCGTTCCATAATTCATAATCGTAAGTGCTTGAATATTAGTATAGAAGTCCTTGTTGCTCGGCAGTCTAGATGATCCTGTAACAAAATTATTGTTGTAAACAAGAAACGAAGGAGAATGCTTGCTGAAATCACCGCGAGATTGATGATAATTTCACGGGTTTTGATCGATCAATCAATCTCAGATTTATGAAAAAAATAATATACCTACTTTACAAAATAATCAACAATAGTATGATGTATCTCAAATGTATCGGAAAATTTATCGTGATATATATAAGGAGTACTGTTTTTTCTTTCCATAAGGAAAATCAAAGTTGATGATGATTTATCGAAGATGAAACGTTGGAATCTAAAGTCTCTATATAACGCTACTTTTGAGTTCAAAATTTTGCAATCAGACAGTATATTTCGATTAAGTACCTATAGGATGGATTTTTGAAAACTTTTAAGCAGCATTTATCGTTTAACATTTACGCTTGATGAGAATTGAGAAATCATATAGTGGATTATGTTATAAAAATACATGTTGAGACTGATTTAAGTATATTCCATGTTCTCAATTAGATCAAAATAAAAAAGGAGCTGGGGTGAACTGGAATAGAGTTTTCACATCATCATGCCTTTTTATAGGTCTTATTTCGAATTATCTGTTTGTTGTTTCTTTTTTAATGGGATTTTAATAAATTCCACAATCCGAAATCATGCATAAAGCTAGTTAGAGTAATAATAACCATGCCATAGTTTACTTACAAACACAAATCCACTTTATGAACCCAAATCAGCAACAATCAAATTGTTTATATTTTCAAAATTTTCTCTCAAACCACAGTAATTTTGAATAATCATTGCGAAAGATAAAGGTGTTAGTTTCGATTCAAAGCCTTTTTCTTATTGAGTTGGAAGTTGGTCATCTTCCTAAATCTGAGGTGTCATATCAGTTTTGAATGTTTTTATATAACAGTAACAATATTTCTTCCTTAGGTGTGGAATCTTTTTATAAAGCCACCATAAAAAAACGAAAATTCGATTCTTTACATATATCTCGATAATGAACGTGAATGAAAAATTTCTGCAAGAATCACGTAAAAAATTATTTGTTCTATAATACACAACTTTGCTACCATTTGACCAATTTCGATACACAATCATGCTAGTTCATTTTAATTTTGGCCACCCTGTATACCATCTTTAAAAATTTGTCTGTAGTGGAAGATCTTTACATTAACTCGCGCATAACTCATAAATGATTATCCAAAATTTGCGTTTTTTTCAAAACGGTATGATGGTTGTATCCTACATTTGTCCTTGATTTGCATTTGAAGAGATTATATTAAATTTTATCAACTCCAATACAGATTTATGCTCTTGAAGTTATAATATAGTGACTGAGCTTAGAGCTATATTCTGTATTTCATGCAAACATTTCTTCTATAAGAATATCGTCAGATGTACAGAAGCGACGATCCTAAAATATCACATCATCATCACAACATGAGATGGATTTTTTGTGCCACCCGGTACATAATCCCTACCGGTAAACTTTGCTATGACGCGGTAACGCCTAATCGGCCATACCACAATGGTGGTTTGTCTCGACCATACAGATGGTTGGCCATTGTACAGCACGATTATCCGTTTTATATGCAACATCGACCCTTCCTAGGCCGCTTTCATCCCCATTCGAAGCTTGATCTCAGTGTGCCGGGGTCGTAAAAGATGAGCATCATCGAAAAGCGAGACCAGGATGAGCTAGTGGCGCTCTAAACAGACGTTTATGCAGCTCGTGCTAGGGACCACTTTGGCTTGGCTGGGCAACCCACTTTGGGCAGGGGCGGATAAAGGGGGGGGGCTATAGGGGCTGGAGCCCAGATTCTGCAGGGGTCCCAAAATTGTGAGATAAACGGTTCATTTTCATTGCTAGTGCACTTGTATGTTATTGCATGAAAAAAATATTGTTACAAAATTTTTTTTTTATTTTTGACGTCAGATCTTCTATATGTATAGAATCTTTCATCCCTACTACCCAAACAAATACTAGAGGGAGAGTACCTAATGATGACATGGGCAATAAATTCAAATTTTTATTTGATTGCGCTCTATGAAAAAAAAACACATGGATAGTATGAACTTTATTGTTCCCTTTAATCAAGGGTTGTTCGAGGGTATTAATGAAAAGTTGTCAACAGATTAGGTTTTAAAAGGAATTGAATGAGAGGCTTTATAAATCAAACATCGAAAAGAGAGTAGATACTCATCAGAACACACTTTCATGTTCGCAAAGGCTTCAAGAAACATTTCAATTTATGATACTTATACCTAAATAGACATAATCATAACAAGTTGCAAGGCAGAACGAGTGTTTCCAAAATCTAAAATTATTGAAAATACATACAGGACTACACAGATAGTTGGACTAGTTCTCGATTTTATCAATAGCAAATCGCCCTAAAAAATAATGAGGCAATAAAAGCATATATTCGAAGCAAATCCCGGAAGGCTTCTTTTAATATTAAGTATAATAAGCATAACATTGAGCTAGCAGAATCACTTTGGATATCCAGAATTATTCTTTGGTCATAATTCAAGGCTGATTCAAGTCTAATTGAAAGCTAATTGAAGGTTAATTTTATAACAGTTTATGATCCTTTTGCCAAATTTTCACTCTTCGTTTTTTATTCATCAAGCTAGCAAAACCAGAAATAGGAAAGGAAAATGATGAAAAATCGACCATAGTTTAAGTCTCTCATTTTATAGCCTATTGTCGAATGTTTTAGAAAAAAATACGCACTTTCTTTTAAGCATGCGAGTTTTTGTGCTAAATAAATTGAACATTGAAGACAAATCTAAATATGCTTATTTCAGCCCAATGCAACGGCGAAATTATGGCTTATTCAAATTTTCCATATATTTTGTCTACAATACTTAAAACATAATCAGAACGGGCGAAAAATTCGGCAAAAGGTTAAAATCAGAGCAATGAACCTTGAATCATTCAGATTTTTCATGAAATTTCTCATTTTATAATATCTGGTTTCGCCATAGCTCAAAGTTGTGGTGAAGCAGAATTCACGATTTTATACGCGTAAAAAGCGCAAAGAATTCGACAATAGAGTTAACAAAGAGCATTAAATTATTTGCAAAGAAATTATAACAATCCAAAGTCATTCTCAATAGATGAAATAATCATGTGTTGTTGAATTTTGTATTCATTTTTCATTTCCATTTTTTTTTTCGTTTACGGGATAGAAAAATAAAAAGTTTCTTTATATTAATTATGAGATGCATATTTTCTTAATTCGTCCAAGACCCTAACAAATCTGTTGAAAGGGGTAGGGTTCAAATTTTTTCAATATATATAAAGCCCAGGGCCCCGACATCTGTTAGTCCGCCCCTGCTCATTGGTAACATCCATTTTCCCAGTAGGTATGCGAATATGATGTGTTCTGAATCATAATCCTGCGTGCGTTATAGAAAATTATGTTTTATTGTGATGGGATATTGGATATTCCAATATCGTTATGATGCACGGTATGGGACTTGCTATATGCAATTATGATGGGATGAGGTCGAAATTTGAGTGGGCTTAGGTTTTCAGGATTCGGGTGAAAGCATTGTGGAGGGTGCCGGTTACTGGTCATAATTTCTTGTTTATTTGATTGGTACTAATGCTCCTCTAGGCTATAGGACTCTTATTGCTATATTGCGTGAAGGGTGATGTATACAACAATGGGGTGATAGGTATAGGTACATCTCCTCAGTTGATTTCGAAATACGGGGTGTTACTAATGCTATTTTCAAGGAGGTCATTATTGGAATTTTCATTGACTTGGCCGTTACTTGATGAAAATCCATAGTTATTGTAAACAAACGAAAAACCATAAGATTTTTACGATAATTCACGATAATCACGATAATCAATTTTTCATAAACCTTCCCACACCGATATCACTATCCATTCCAACTCTAATCAACCTTATCAACATAAAGTTGCAGCTTATCATAGTATGATTCATAGATTGGTTAATGTTCCCCTTTCAGAAGAAAATTTTAATAAAGAACTTGAACATCATAAAACAAATTGCAGTTAATAATGGATATAAAGTCAACATAATAGAAAATATTCTCAAAAAGAAACTCCATTCAAGAGTTATGAATCAAGTTTTTCCTTTTAACAAAAACACCGATCGAAATTACAAAATATTGACCTATTTTGAACAAGCAATCGAAAAAGTAGCTTTATTTTTGCATAAACAAGCCACTAAGATAGAACAAATAATACTATGGGAAAGTTTATCAAAAATAATAAAGACATAGTTCCTAAATATGAAAAATCAGGAGTATATAGACTGAATTGTGGAACTTGCCCGAAGGTATACATTGGTCAGACTGGGAGAAAATCGCATCCATGAACACCACATGAGTTATGTAAATAGGAAAACAAATTCAACATATTCCAACCACCTTTTAGAAGAAAATTAACTATTTATAGAAACAATCGAAATTAATAGACTCAAGAATTCTCCTTTGTTGAATTTGTTTTCCTAAAAATAGCTTAATTAGATATTCATTTTATTTTTGTTATTTACCGCAATTTGGAGGATAAACATTCTTCAACACCTTCAGGTACAAATATTGTTATAACTGTGTAATTAGGTTTGAATATGGTTGTTATCGTAGTAGTTGGTTTAGTGTACTTATACCTGATGAAGCTATACAGTGTTAGCGAAACATGTTGTGAAAAAAAAAATACATAAATATATTTATCGTGAAAATCTTATCGTTTTTCGTTTGTTTACAATCGTCAATATTGGGTCCATTTCGAGAAAAAATACGTCACATGAACCAAGGTCTTAACACACTTAACTGAAGTTTCAAAATGATAATTTTGGTAAAATAACCGTATTTATATACTTATACGCAGTATAGGTACACATCGCTTATATGCATCCAAAGGAGCTTTTTGCTATACAAACAACCTAATTTTTTATTTGTGCCTATGCGAATGGTTCAGAGAGATGCAAAATAAATGTTAATTTTTTATGTGAAATCCGTAATGCCAAACGAAAAACCCGCACGAGTCCAGATTTTTTAACGAAACTCGCCAATTTTCACAATTGTAAAACGTGAACAGCTACACTTCGAGCATATTTTAAGGTAAGATTGGTTATTTTCCTTTGTTTTTTTCATACCTATAGTTTTATACCATGTTGTTTCAGTTTCTCAATTTTCAATTGTCAATATTTCGAAAATAGTTGCACCTTGGCCTAAAGTAAATATGTTTTATATAGAAAATTCTGTAAATTTTAATGGAGTTCGAGAAAGTGGAATATACAGGGTGTTCCATTGAAATCATATATATTGCTTTGAATAATAGATAACTCAAAAACGTGATGCTCAATTGATTTTATGTCCTCGCCTTTGTAATTAGCAGAAAAATGCTAATTTGACAGATGCCGTATAGTTTCAAAATTGACGAACACTCAATTTCGATAACCCTGTATACTTGATAAGAAACTAGAATACGAACTTCTCATTAGCTTACTATACATATGAATATATTCTATTTCTAAATTAAATACCTACATTGTAAGGATATTATGTTCTATACAGCTGCCCTTGACTAATGGGAATAATGGGTACATAATATATTGAAACAATAGCTCCAAGAAGTCAAATTCGTTCTGATGTGTAGGTATAACAATTCCAAACACATGCCACTTTGAAATTAAAGCAGTCAGTTTCCTGAAAACATTTTGTTAGTCGAAATGTGGAAACCTTTCAAATGGAATAAATATTGCCGATTCAGACTGAAACATCAGGACTAAAATTTCATTATTTCGAATATGTCTATATAACATAGATATATTTCTGATGATTTGGAATAGAGCAGAAAATAATATTTCCCAAGTTTCTAATGATGACGGATTTTGCTAATATAGAGAACGTCAAATAAAATCGAATACCTAAGAGGAGAATGCCGAACAGAATAAGAAGATACAGATCCTTTGAGGTGTTTATTAGAAGTAATGATCATTAAACCATTCTCACACTATGGAATTTCGGTGGAAATATAATGAGAAAAAATGATCATTCGTTGATCGTGAAGAACGAGAATAGTAAAATAGTAGGTAGTACACTATCCAGATGTAATTACATAATTTTATCATATAGAATTTTATCACATAGTAATACCAAAAATTACCTAAATGTACCTACTGATGAGAAACCATTTCAACATATTTTTATGCGATTTGTTCCTCAGTGTATCTATCTGATTTCAATGTACCTATACGAAATTCATGATATATACTTTCGAGAAACACGAAAACAGAAAATTGTTTTGAGGTTCTGAAAAAACTATTTTTGTTTAACATATAATTTTTTGTTAAAATATCAAATATCAACAAAGAATTAAATAGACGAACTTCACAGTATAAATAAATAGGTGCAGCTTAATAATCCCATTCATTATTAATTCTTCATATCTATTCAAAATATATTTATTTTTTTATGGATCTTGATTTGGCAACCTATTGAAATGCGAAAGTATCAAAATATATTTTTCAGGGAAAAGTGGAAGTTGAACTCACCTAGCTGAATTTACTATGAATTTATATCGTCATATTAGAGTTGCCGACATTATTATGCAAGTACCATTTCTACAAATTCCGAGTAAGAAACGTTATAGAGACGTTCCATCGACCAAAAGAAAATTCAATTAAGCCAAGCACTTAACTTTGTAGACGTCTTTATAGGATTATTGTGTTCAAGTTTGTTGTTTTTGATATGAATTCCAGTAAGCGAAGAAAATGAACACGTCCTTGGCAGTTTTCCCCAATATCATTGCTCTGCAGAAGTGACCGAAAGTTGTTTTGAAAACTTGAAAATAATGTTTGTGCCAGTTGAAATGAAACCATTCAAGTAAGTATATGGATAAATTTCGTCTGTCGAGTAGGTAAACGTTATAGAAAGAGAAATTAGTCTATCCAATTAGAATATCAAACATAGTTTGAAATGAATGTCTGGTAGACTACGAGCAGAAAACAACTACTTTCCTGGTAAATACCACGCAGAACATTGAATTATATCTGCTCGTAATCCATGCAACGATTCACACTGTGAATGCAGATCGCAAATGTTTCTTTCTTCCTAAGACGTGACAAATTCACATCGGGACAGGCACGCCTAACAACCTACAGACCGGTTTCGGGCTTATTGGCCCTCATCAGTGCAGGGTAGTTATCCGAGTATAGACCGTAAGATCTCCACTCGAAGCGTTGCCTGTCCCAATGCACCTTCCTCGCGTTTATTTGACCGCACTGAGCCGCGTTCCAACAGACAATTGGAAGTGGCGACACCATGCGGCAGAAGAAAGAAACACTCCAGAACTAAATCTCCCAAATCACAGAACTTGGAAGTGGCTTATAGCTCGACTAAGCTAATAAATGAAAAATGGAAAAGCCATAATTTGGACAACAATTTTAGAAAGAGAAATTAGTCTATCCAATTAGAATATCAAACATAGTTTGAAATGAATGTCTGGTAGACTACGAGCAGAAAACAACTACTTTCCTGGTAAATACCACGCAGAACATTGAATTATATCTGCTCGTAATCCATGCAACGATTCACACTGTGAATGCAGATCGCAAATGTTTCTTTCTTCCTAAGACGTGACAAATTCACATCTTTCTAAAATTGTTGTCCAAATTATGGCTTTTCCATTTTTAGGTAAACGTTACTTTCGAAATATGATAAGATGGTTAGAATGAATAGGATGGAGTGTGAATATTGATCTGGACATCTATAAAAATACTGAACTTTCGTCCATTCGATCACTATCTTTATTGATTACACTGTCATATTGTCCTCGTAACTTGATACAAAGTTAGAAAAATTATAGAGGAGAATTTCACAGATTTTGTATCCACATCCCAAAAACTATTTCCCGATTATGAACTTATGGCGAATTTATTCTGCGGCTTTTTTATCTCGCGTCTATCATTCTGCTTCCTCATATAGAATCAATCCATTTCTCCAGTTATAAACAAACCGAAATCGTGAACAATTTTATTATTCGAATTTTTCAAATCGCCATAATTTTCAACGGATATATTGACCGATTTTTAACTTCAGGTAAACTATATCTGTTTGCTTTTTTTTCTCATAGTATTCAATTATCCAATCGAAAATACTGGAATCAATAAAAAAAGAAAGATACTCCTGGAACTTTTCGAATTTTTCAAAACGCTATACAACTCCCGAACGGATGGTTCGATTTTTAACTTAGGTTGTATCATTTTGTTTTTCTATTTTGGTTGTATAATGAAGTCATTGTGCAACGCAAATGCGTGTCGAAATACCTTTATTTCGATGCGCATTTTTTATCATTCGGAGATTGGTACAATCGAACTGTCAAATGAAAGTAAGAAGAGTTAGGCCATCAGTTTACTTCTGAGCGATTTGGATTTGGTGATATTAGCAGTGAAAAACTCAATGTTTAAATTGTTAAATTTTGATTCAGAGTTTAATTCGATTCACATTGACCAATACAAACAATAACATCATTTAATTTCTCATCGCAGGTATTTCAATAATCAAAATCGCTCAACTGTAAACTGGGGCTTTACGCTCGTGCGTCAGATTTTAATTATTTCAATGTCATCATTGTTATCAATCGAAGATGTTTCTGTGATTTATCGATATTTAATCCATTTCTTCTTCGAATCAATTCGAAATAGGAAAAATTGCATATGGCACACGTTTTATAAGACACTTTGTCGCACTTATTGTTCACAAACAACGCGCGTTCGACAAAATATCGTCTTATAAAACTTGTATCATTCTTTTACCTCATAGAATCCATTTCTCCAATCGTAAATGTAAAAGTTCAGATTGTTTCGAATACCTATACTTAATCTACAGACTTACCATATTTCATCGAAATATTCGCACGTCAAACCCTTCAACACTGACTCACTACGCTGTGTATAACAAACTGAGCCTCACTATCCCTCAAATTGCCTTCATATCCCTTGTTGGCCCGTAAATTGCACATTCGTCCTCCAATTAAAAATACCTAAGCCCACAGTTATAAAAAAGCTTGTTATTTTTTATGTTTTCCGGTGAAGGGTTAGGTCACTACCCCTTTGATATTTCCCAGAACCATAAAAAACCCTTCCGTCAATAAAAAGGAATGTAGTCGAGCCCGTTTGAAAAGATCTTCGAACTTGACAATCCACTGGATTGAAGACACTAAAGGTTAATCGTGCAATAAAAAAGCATCGAGACCGGATAGTTTACTGTTGACAAATTGTTCAATTTGATGAGGTGACATTTTACGAGAGTAGTAGACTATCATAAATGGTTTGAAAGTTGAGTGATTATTATGCTCCTCCAACACGTA
This sequence comes from Chrysomela aeneicollis, assembly GCA_029955515.1. Lineage (NCBI taxonomy): Eukaryota > Metazoa > Arthropoda > Insecta > Coleoptera > Chrysomelidae > Chrysomela > Chrysomela aeneicollis. The sequence goes on from JARUHQ010000002.1 coordinate 30,046,572, forward strand.
TTTGAATTCAAAATGAAAAAGCCATTAAATTGGACGAAATATCAAAATTGAGAGAAAGATATATCAAGTCTTGTCCAATTAATAATCAAGCACAGTTAGAATGACTGGTAGAGCACGAGCAAAAAATATCATGCAAAAAATTGAATTACCTGCTCTTTCTTCATGAAACGATTCACACGACAAGAGGAGATATGTATTTCTTTAAATTTTGACCTTATATGATGATAACATAATTATAAAGCGTGTCTCACTTTTATTATGGCAATACCCAATACCACCGTATAATTATTGAGGTATATATAGAATGATGACTCTTATTTTTACGGTAAATCATAGCTATATTAGGGTGCAAAATAGCCTCGAAATATGTTTATGGATTCGTTATCAGGACCACTAACTCACCATCGATACACCTTATTTTTTCTGAAAAAATTCCAATCTCGAAATATCAGAGTTAATATTTTCAATCAATCCAGAGTCCGACCACATTTAGAAAAAAAAAGTTGTAAATTTTTTGGTGTTTGATACGTACTTATATATTTCTTCAAATAATAAAGCATTGCCCAAAGAGTTATGATGGAACATGAGTTATAAGTGATATGATACAAACATATATTTTAATTTTACAAACATATATTTTAATTTTAAATCAAACTGTCGATCATTTTACAATTTTAATCGATCTCACCCGTATTTCCGGGTTAGACCGTTACCTAATACTAAAAGGACCTCGACCCAACTAAGGTAGAGACCGACTACGAAAAATAACAAAATATAAAATAACAAATGTTAGGGTCTTAACGATATAACACGTATATTGCTCTTGATGCTATATATTCGACCTCTTTCGTATAACTGCTCATCTTCGATATATGTAGGTATATGATTAAAAATATGATTCATGAACATCTCTAACACAAAACATATTAGAACATCGTGATAATCAAAGTGTAACATATAGGTATGAACAATTTGAATTTTTACGACTTTTGTTTTTTAGTTTTCCACAAAAATCGCAAAAATTCTCAAATTTTGAGCATCCATTATGGAACCAACGATCGACTGATGCAGTTCACATACATTTGAGCCAGTCGTCTTTCAAAGTGATTCAATTGGTTTCCAGTCATGTATCAATAATTCCTTTCAAATTACATAATATTTCATCAGTATCATTATACCTAACAACCAATTCCCAATACCTGATACATATTAGGTTATTATTTTGTAGTTCCATGAATATTCCATCATCCAGTATTGAAACAATTCAAACAAAGTTCAAATAAACATCTCGTCTTCAATATATTATCAACCTTTGTATTGTTGTCTTGTGTATACGTGCAGATGGAAAAACTATTCTATTTGTGGTAAAATCATCGATCTTATCGATGTTAATTTATACTCACAGGGTGCTTCGATCATAAAAAGCGAGACCAAACTTGTATTTTCCAGGATTGTAGTGACTTGAGGGTCCTGATCATATATGAATTATATATATGGAAGAGATGTTGAACCCATCATTTTGCGTCCTGCTATGAAAATGGGTAAGTATGTCCATCGCGACTGGCGGATAGTTTATATCACATATATAGAACAGTATAGGTGCATTTTTGTCATTTTTATCAGTTCTCAGAGTTTCATCATTCTAGTGAAAGATTTACAAGGCTGTGCGATATAATTCAAAAATACCAGATTTGTATTCCATGCAAATTATATTTCAAAATTTGTAGCAAAGCGCTTTCGACTGTTAGGTCATCATCAGTGCATACCTGAAATAAGTAAGTATAATTTCGTAAAATAAGAAAACATTCTTATCAATGTGGGTAAAGATGAAAAATTTTGATAACATATTTCAAATTTTAAATTTTCAATATTTTAACGGGTTTATCGGTTTATCTCAATGTTGAGAAAACCAAACATATTTTATTAATGTGAAAAGTTTGTATGCCAGATGTATGTTTTTTTTAAATTTATGGAAATCTTATTGTAATACCTGCGATGACGAGTGAGTATGGATTTACACCTTCATATACCTATATAAAAAGATTTTTTTTTGAATTTCATCATTCTACCTCGATAACTTAAATGACACCCTGTGTATGACATCGTTCTTCACAATCCTTTACCCACCACCATAAATTTGTCTAACGTTTCAGAAGTGTTTTACTTCAGACAAGGCCGAGATGAAAATAAAAAAGGGTTGTACAAGATTATATTGATCATTCGAGGTCATCATTCGGACAATTCAAAGGAATTCTTTTGAAATTGAATGAGCCCGGTAAAGTTAGTTCTGTTGAAGGGTTAAAAATGTTGCCTATTCTACAGTTGTTTATGACGAGCCGTCTCTCTTCCGATAATTCAAAAATGTGTTTTTTATTACGTGTTTATTTTTGGGAGACCGCAAGAGGACCACAATTTCGTATTTTTATGTCAGATTCAGGTTTCAGAACATGTGTTCTTCAATACGGGAGCAGTAATTTACTCGAATAGTTTGTTCACTGGAATAAACAGTTCTATTGATGGAATTGTAAGAGAGTTAGTAGACCAGGAATGTAATATTTATGAATTTTTTTTTCGATTTTGAAAATTTATATTTATTATTAATTTTCACCACAATGAACTATCATTATGCCACAATAACAATTAAAGCGTGAAAAATACTACTGGAAATAACTGATCCACTGCCATATTGAATATCAAAGTTGTGTCATTTTTATTATACATTTCACAATTGAGTGTTAAGAGGTGTTAATTCCGATCTTATTAGTGAAAAATGACACGGATGTGATGAAGTAGAACGATTCTGAAACATAAAATCATAAGAAACATCAAATGGTTGAAATTCAAAATACTCAATGGTGCTATCATATAAAATTAACACCAAGTTACACTGTTGGAAATTAGTTGCTAAATCAGCAAAAAAATATAGTCCCAGTAGGTCTACAACATTTTATAGTTGAAATATCAAGAGTATTTGAAGTTAATTTTCACCATAATGGTTATTGTCTCAACAACCGCCTCTTTGTATGGCTACTACGTCTTATTGGTGAATTAACTACAGTAAGTTAATAATTCTACTTCACCTTATAGCTGTTCGCAGTATTCTCTGAAGTTAATTGAGCAATTAAAAATTGTCATTTTCACTTTAATTTGTTGTTATGAGTCCTACGTCATAATGTAGTTCTAGCTACAAAAAGTTGTCGATTGTACTACAACTCAGTGTATTTTCAACAATATTCTACTGCTAGAATTCAAAGTTCAAAATACTGAAATAACCATATATCATGAAAGACATTTTATTTTCTGCATATCAACAATACGAAAAAAATCCACTATTGGCACAAAAACACATCAAAAGCTGTCAGTAAATCGAAAGAACATCGCGGCACGTGATTCACTACAATGCTGGTCAACCTCTGTCTGTGTTTGTCATCCGAGACAACTTATTCCTATCCTCTTGGAGTGTTGAGTATCTCTCGTTCAATTGCTGAAACAAAAATTATATTAATAATTCATTTTGGATTCATTTGGTCATGAATTTTTCAATCCAATCAACTCTTGAAATCACTTGGATTTATTAACTGAATAGTAGATTATCATTCAAAATATAATTCAGAACAAATCTTACCAGTACATTAATTTCTCTTCAACTTAACTCAGTTTTTGTTATCTTTTTTGTTACCCAGTAGTAGCTTGAAAAAATCCGAAGAAAGTGAAAATCGATCCATCGAACAAATACCTGAAATGAAGAGTTGTACAAATAATCACATCACAACTTCAACAGTTCTAACCTAGATGTTGCAGTTATCTTCATTAGTGTAGTAAAAAATATATGAAATATGCATGAGAAGTAGTAAAACTTCCATAATAATAATTTCAAAATGTGAATATAAAACTGATATGATTATACTCACTTTTTTGCAGCGAAACTTCAATAATCACAGAGAGAATCCAAGAAAAATTCTCAACAAATCATGTGAAATTATTGCGCTTGCAGATTCCAACGAAACATTGTTATTTGTTGCTCTAGATCAGGAAAAATATTCTCAACTGAAACAAAACAAAAATAATATTAATATTGGCATGAGTAAATAAAATGTATGTACGAGTCCACATCAATCTACTCCATGTAGGTACTTACCTTTTTTATATCTTGACTACACGAGAGGAAAACCTAATGTATTCGTTCTAATGCTCTACAACGGCAACAGACAGCAGATAACTGAGTAAACTTGGGTTGGAACTTGTAAGGAATCGGTATTCGTGAGAAGACAAACAAAAAGTATCGAATATATCCGAAGAGATCGGAACTAAAAAATCTTTGTAACCGAGCACACACTGTTGCAAATTATAAAACTAGGTGATGTTAATTTGTCAACAGAGTGCGACAAAACCGCTATTTAATATTAATGTATTAGCAACTAGATGATGTTCTACTGTCTATGTTTCAATAACCATTATTGAAGTTCTAGTTACAATTATTTGTTGTTGTGTTACAGATTATATCAAGTTGTTTGGACAGGAATTTCATCTGTTCATTTGATGCAAACTTGTTGCTGTTGTATTGACATTATCAGTAGTGAATTCGATAACTGACTGATTTAACAACTACATCGAAAATTGTGAAAGTGAAATTGAGACACAATTGTTGTTGAATTTGACTACAATTTTTTAACGATATGAGAAGTTGTTGAAAGTAACAACTAATTTCCAACAGTGTACACCGTGTCATATCACGATGGAATTGAGGCGGTGTATGACTCATCTAATTTGGTGGCGCAAAATTCATTCATTCAGTATTGCACCCTGAAAACACCCGATATGATATAAAAATCAATAAAAATATTGCATTTAGGCATCTGAATGGTGTGAATTTCATGCGCTCATCTGTTCTATCTTAGAACCTTAGAACGTTTGCCAATAGGTGACACTGACGTCCTTCCTACCGTACCTGATTTCAATATTGGGCATGATATATCAGATGATTTTGATATAGATCAGTATCAATTGGCCTAGGCCCAAGTGCCACTGATTAGGATAAATGAGCCGAAACAGTTCTTCATCCGAATTTTCCATAATAGATTCTTGTCAGTCTAGTTTATCATCATATGAATTATATTTCAATAGGTATTCCAACTTAATAAAAAACACGTGAAAATCTTATCGTTTTTCGTTTGTTTACAATAACTATGGATTTTCATCAAGTAACGGCCAAAAGTCAATTGAAAAAATCCAACATCTCTGTTATCATTTCCGGTAAGTAGACTTCAAGTATATGATATATCGACCAAATCAGTTCCTCAGGGAAAATCTGAAAATGTGCATGATGATAAAATGCACCAGTCTCATTATAGTTATCAAAGTTATCAATACTACAATAATGGCAACGCCGCAGCGCTCAAAGTATTTCAGATCGATGGAACAGAATCAAACACGCGGTATTTGACCACGGGTTAATTTTTTATGAAGTACCTATAATTCTAAAATGTCGAGAATAGTCTACATATACATAGTATCTATTTTCATCGGCCATCGTTCGTTTTTTTCAGAACAATTTTATCAAAACAATATTGAATGTAATTATACTATCATTAACATTATCGCATGCCTTCTTAGGGGAATGTAACCTTGAAAACCAGTGAAGTATGAGGTATGGTAACCGATTTATATTCCAAGACATTAACCTCTGATCTTGATCCTTGATCGAATTTCAATAAGGTATTTTTCTCTATTCAGTAGTATAGAACACATATACCATAAACTGCGTGATCTTTATTGGGATATAAAATCTTTATGAGTAGTAAACTGACATTTACAAAGCATTTTGGATTACCTCTCACTTCAACCACTTCCAAGTTTGAATGAATGGAAATGAAATTTTATAGCACTTTCAACTGATATAAAAATACACCCATTTAATGGATGTTGAGTTGAATGAATGGTTCTGTAAGCAGTCTGTCAGTGAATGAGTTTTTATGTTTTCCTACTTTGATTTCGGGTTGGTGATGCTATTGAAAATGATGGCACATAGTATGATGGACTTATTTGGTCAGGTTATATGTCTATAGCTCAAACCAAAACAAGTCCAAATGTATATAGGCATACATATATCTATAGGTTATTCCACCCTTCACATGCATGGGGTATTCAAGTAAACCTAACCTAAAACCTATAACTGAACCATAAACCATATTGTTCTTTTGGAATATATAAATATAAAAAAGTATAATTATTATACGTGAAGATATTAGTCAATAATAGAGTGTAAGAATTGAGAAATCAAATTATTTTTGATCTCCTGTGACACTCCCCTTATGTATGTAGGTGTAGGTACTATTGCAAACTAAATAGTTGCGTGCAAGAAGCTATACCTAACGTATTTGGCAGCCATTGGATAATATACCATTTCTGAATCACCTCATTCCTTACAGCAACTTATCATTAATTCACTAATTTGACACGTGATATCTGAAAGAGAACCAATACTTTGTTGTTGCCTGTCCCACTTCTATGTTCTATATTAGTAACCATCAGCTACTTAGCTACTTATCAAACAGAAAACAGAGAGTTAAAATCAATAATTCATATAGTTCAGATCAGGTCATCGAGTATGGAGTGCCTCAAGGAACGGTCCTTGGACCGATTTTATTTAACATTTACATCAATGATCTCTTTAACATTGATGTAAAAGCGAATATTATTAGCTTTGCTGACGACACAGCACTTCTATATCGTGACAAGGATTGGAACAATCTGAAATCTACCGTCGAAAGAGATTTGGTAGATTTATTCCATTGGTTCGATAGTAGATTACTGACCATAAACTTTTCTAAAACCTACTTCATTGCCTTTTCAATATATAACAACAACCTTCCCACATATAATAGTATTACAGTTAATATCAACGGTAACATCACTGAGATTGGAATGAAAGAACATATAAAATATCTAGGTCTCATTATAGATCAAAATCTCAGATGGCAAAAACACGCTGAACACGTAACAAAAAAATTGAGATCGTTAATTACAAAATTCAAACTATACCAAAAATTATTTGACATATCACAAATGAAAATACTTTACGCAAGCCTAGCCCAAACACACCTAAACTATGGCATACTGGTCTGTGGGGTGGAATAACAAATAATTACATCAAAAATATGGAAGTTACACAAAAATGGCTAATAAAGATAATGTATAAAAAAACATACAGATTTTCGTCAGATAAACTTTTCCAATTATCTAAATTATTCACAATTCACCAATTATACTTCATGAATCTTGCATTTTACCATCACCAACATAAATATGAACTCCCTCAAATAGACCATCCATACAATACCCGACTTAAAAACCAAACAACCAGAATACCAAAGGTTGAAACTACAAAAAACCAAAGATTCCTCTCCTACCTAAGCCCTATAATTTACAAAAAAAATCCCAAACGAGATAAAAATAATTGGTAGTCGTTTCATATTCAAGAAAAAATTGAAGGTATGTACCATCCAAGCAAATTCACGAAGCTTTTCAAAGAGAAATATAAAAAGTTTGGTTGTGGAATAATCAATTATAAGTTGTTATAGTATAAATAATTTTGAATTAGAAACTCAATAAAAAAATATATTTATATATATACCTAACCGAGACCATTGTATATATATTCGTCAACATCAATAATAAGGGTAATATTTTATTATATTTTCAATAATCTTTCTTTTTAATATTTATCATTTATGTTGTTCTTTAGGGATTTAGTACCCAAACATATACATACTTTTCTCGAATTTTATATTGTATTGTCTAATTTTGTGGAAAATTATAATTATATCATTATTAAGTAGTACTATTTACAATATATCAGGCTAAAGTTAATAGCATACCCATGAACAAGGTTCCACCTTTTATGGGTTTTCTATTTTATTTGCCAAAATTGTTAGTTTTTAGACACTTATGTATTTAATTTGAGCAAATAAATTATTATTATTATTATTATTATTATCACAACGCTCAGGGGGATACAGTAAAAAAATCTTCAATTCTAAAATGTAATTGAACGCTTGAGAATGATGATGATATAATAACGACTAACGGCGCGTTCACATGACAGTTTTTGCCTATCGCGGAAAACTTGAACAAAACATTGATACGCAATAATTTATAATAATGACGGTGAATTTGAGCTAAAGTGTGAATACCATGAGAATCGGAGCTTCTTTTGAGCAAAAGTCGGATTTTCATCGACTTTTTGGCGGATGACCTTGATACGACAAATATCGACCAATGGAATCACAATATGCCATAAGCCAAAACGCGAAAAGCCAGCATGTGAACGCGCCATAACTACAACTGAGGTGTGAATTATTTTCGTTCAACTTGGAAGCAAAAAAATCTTTGTTTCGATTAATTTGCAGTTGAAATTGAAATATTCTTAATAAGAATGTCAGATTCCTATACTGTCTATACATATTTATGCTGTGAGGTTTTTATTTCCATAGTTTTTGATCTACTGCAAACTTATAGTTTGAAATTCATCAAATTCCAGCACTGCAAGGCTCTTCAATTATTATTCAAGGTCATACATGTCCATCCATTCAAACATATAGGTATAATATGTGAAGTGTACAATATCTATCATCCACAAAGATGAAAAAATGGATTAGCCATAAATTGGAAAAAAAATTTGAGAGAAAAATAGTCTATCCAATTAAAAATATCAAACATAGTTTGAAATGAATGTCTGGTAGACTACGAGCAGAAAACAACTACTTTCCTGGTAAATACCACGCAGTGGTGGAGTGTTTCTTTCTTCTGCCGCATGATGTCGCCACTTTCAATTATCTGTTGGAACGCGGCTCGGTGCGGTCAAATAGACGCGACAAAAATGCATTGGGACAGGCAACGCTTCGAGTTGAGATCTTACGGTCTCTACTCGGATAACTACCCTGCACTGATGAGGGCCAATAAGCCCGAAACCGTCCGTAGGTTGTTAAGCGTGCCTGTCTCGATGTGAATTTGTCACGTCTTAGGAAGAAAGAAACATTTGCGATCTGCATTCACAGTGTGAATCGTTGCATGGATTACGAGCAGATATAATTCAATGTTCTGCGTGGTATTTACCAGGAAAGTAGTTGTTTTCTGCTCGTAGTCTACCAGACATTCATTTCAAACTATGTTTGATATTTTTAATTGGATAATCCACAAAGATGTTCTTCGGTGTGTTGCATGAAAAAAGTTGGTGCTAAAATAAATATAATTCATCAGTTACACCTGAACTTGTCCAAAAGTTCCCTCGTGTCAATATATTGAAATTGCTAATTTCATATATCAGTTGATTTTATTATTTCCGTGAATTAAGCCAACCATTTATTTTTGCTGTCGTAAATTCATATACTGGAGGATATGCAAAGTTTATGTTTGTTTACCTACTTTAATAATTTACTTTATCTATATGGGGGTAAATGATATGTGAATATAATGTAATCTCTGCATTAAACTTCATAATCTGCTATTTTCACCATATTATTCGCATGCTAATTCCTACAATGGACGTCGTTATTATTATATCCATACGATAAGCCTGACATTATTAGCTTGCATGCACATGCAAATATGTAATTTTTAATTTGCTTGCAAGCTGTTCCAATTCACGGAATATAATTTGAGATAATAGTTTTATATTGTTGATATATTTGAGGTTATGTATACAATTCTGTTTGAAAAGCATGATTATTTTTAATTATATCCGTATACCGAGTCTGCATGATGGTTTTTGAGGATACCGGGTTGATCCGTAAAACGTGTGTAAATGGTAGTTATGCCCCAGTTCACTTATCTACTTTGAAATTCTGGTATTATATAGGTATACGGTTTTTCGAAATTCACATAAACACTAACAAATTGTAGGAGACATATTTATAGTATGAAAATTCAATGAAGAAAATAAATCAACATTTGTCTTACAAACTTGGTTTGAAACAAAAAAAGGAACAAATACTCTTTGGAAGAACGAAAACACACATCAATCATATATAAAAAGAAATCACGAAATTCATGCAAATCTCAGATCTATTTGTTCAACTGAAGTTTCTATTAATACAAAGCAGTTGAACCTCATGGAAGCCTTTTTTGCAGCATTATTCAAACGTTTGAGGTAGAAAGAAATCCATCCAGTTTTATATACCCTTTACTACCCCTTAAATGTGCCTGTGAATATTGACAGGAGAATAATTGTGCAAAAAATTATCCCGAGAATTCATCTCAATATCCCCAAATAAAAAAGAGATGTATAGAATTGCATGATCCATCACCATATCAGAGACACCCGATATAGTAGGTATATCTATATAGGAATGCGGAACATCAGAGTATAAATACTCACTTTGAGGGACATTCAACTCTTTTTTATTATCCCCTATAGTGATAACCAGAGCATTTATGAATACCTTATGCTTATCGGCAAGAAATGATACATATATTCATTATTGAGATTCTTGGTTGAAATTTAGTCCAAAAATTCGACTTCAGAATGTACATTTTGATTGCGCCACTATAATACTGCTGTAGTGCTATATATCTGCCAAAACGTCAAAAAGATGACTTCATAAAAAAAACGCATCTTTCCTTGAATACCTATGTCGATTTTTTTTCATTCATCGTATATAGAGGAAACTACCATCACCGTGCTATTCTTTTCTATATTTGAAAAAATGGGATGATATTGACCTGAAGTCCATGAAATCCCTTTGGAACCCATGCAATCATGATCTGATACTGCTCATTCGAAAGAGACTAAATAAATACTCTCTAGTGAATATCTAATATTCTATACAAATAAAAATTTTATGAATTGTTTTGATAGAGCCCATTGAAATCAGAATACCATCAGGGTAAAACCATGCACGCATCAGTCACAAATCATGAATTGACAATTATGTACTTCTGAAGAATAAGATGCAAAAAGTTGATGGATTAGGTCATTCGAGCTGATGATGAAATATATTTTCTTCGATGAAGAAATCATTCCATTTGTGTTTCTAGACTTCAAGAATTATGGTTGACATGAAACGTAATAAATTGCAAGAAGAAACATTTTTATGATGGAAATATGATGAGTCTGTGCATATATTACATAAACAAAATATTCAAATTCGGATGAGATCTACGAATTTGATAATAAGGTGGTTCATATGTCAGTGATTCAAGTGTGAGCACTTCTAGTTCGTCTGAAAACAATATGGCCCATCATGGAAGAACGAACCCCATCAGACACATAAATCAGAAGACTTATAGTATATATATAGGTATATACCCGGTAAATATCTAAGTATACTATATTACTTACTATATATTATATATACTTATATATATATACCACTCGACGACTGATATAGGTAAGTAGACCTACCAATAAGCAAGGCTACAAGGATATAAGTAAATTTACTTACTAAATAAACTTCGATAAAGACAAATAAATTCCATACCGGTGATCTGTGTGGTCCATATAATCAGAAATTTTGTCAAAGTCCATCCCAAAAGAGTTTTAAGTTCAGCTTGTTATATGAGATTATAACATAGAATGAAAATGTCAATATAGGTATATATTTATACGTAATAGTGATGGAGTAATTTATACCTATATATAAGTATAATATAAGTTATTTATTTTTGATGGTGTTGAAAATTAAACAATTGATATTATATTGGAAATAAGTTCAAGTTGGTATCTATGTGATATTTTATCAAGGAGCATCTTTGTCGTGCTGATGAAAACGATAATTATAAAATCTTCTGAGGATTAAGTATTTATGATTGTGTTGGATTGGAAAAGATTATTCGTACCATCATCATCATCATAATGATACGGGTGTTCACTGTATACCTATTCTCTTCAGGTAGGTACATGATGAAGTATTCCATCAAAATCACTTAATTATACCCAAATGATGAAATATATAGGTCTCAAGATCTGTCACTGTGTATTTTTAGAGCGTTTGCACAGGGCTATTAAAATCTTTTTTGTAAGTATTCCATACCCTATAGTGAGCATTGAAATAATATTATCTATAATAATTGAGGTCCGAAAGTATTAATTGAACAGAAAAGTTTTTGAATGTGGGACAATCTCCTCTGGTACAGGTGTAAGGTACTTATTTGATTTGATTACGCAATCCAATTCACATAAAGGAGATATATAAGAGAAATCCGTGAAAAACTCCATACGTGAGATTCATTCTCCTCAAACTATCAAACTACCTATGATGATTGATAGTCCCTAAAAAATACTATTGAAGAAAAAAGCACCCGTCTGATGAGAAAATTGTACATCAACAAGAATTCCATGCATACATCATCAGCTCGATTAGACCTATCAGAAGAAATTGATAAGCCTATTTACCTTATTTGTCAGGGCTAGACTTTTTTCATTTGTAATGGAAATAATGAGGTTTCTTACAATTGGCAACACTGTAATTTTCAAATTATCTCCTACGTCTATGACCTACCCTAATAATTGAATAAGCGTACCTATATTCCTATATCTTCCACGATTAATGATTACACCCAAGCATTGTTGACAAATTTTATGACCAGTTTTATATTATAGTATAGCTATAAAATTAATAGCTACATAAAAAGACGACTGATTCAAAACACTGTGAATTTTATTTTGTTTTCGACCTACCTCAACACGTTGGCATACTTAAGATAAAAACTAATACACACCATCACGAAATCGAAATTTGAACATCACTAACTAAAATGAAAAGTCCGATCACTATTATTATCAATTGCATGGTCGATAGCTGCAAATAGTCGGTGTGACACTGGTGCCTTTTTTTTGTTTGGGTTTTGGACCGACTTCCATGTCGCAGCGGGCAATAAGCTATGGCAGCCATGTTGGGTTATCGACCAACTAGATGGAAGCGGCTACGCCCAACTCAAACCTTTTGTGTAGACGGCAATTGTTCTCATTGTGCTCTGGGTTTCCAAGAGAATTGTACAATAATGCACAATGCAGGGTGTAACTTGGCAGCTGCACATTTTGAGAGGATGGTGAGCATTGCCGATTGATGTTATACATCGCATTCGGTATCAGCCATTGTGCTTACGTCAGTGTTTTCTCATTGCGGGACTAGTGAACGATGTCAAGGTCAATATTCGAGATGGATCAGATGGAATCTGCCTTGAAGTTCAATGTTCATGTAATTGCCTGGAGGGCATCGTATACGCATTATAAACAAGAAAATAACTTATACAATTCAAGTATAAATAATTAATATATTGTGGAATAACCAAATGAAATGTGGACATCTGAAATCAAAACATTCTCTATAGTTGCATAGTTATTGCATCATTTTGTTCACTAATAACGTTCTCTTAGTTATCAAAATTGTCTTCACACTAAGCCTTTGAGCAAAAAATTGAGAAATATCAGGAAGACTCTATTAGGTAGGAATAACTCGTGGTGGATATTTGAAGAGAAAATAAGTAGGTATATATTGGCACTTTCCTTTGGAAGTTTAGATATATTCCACAATTTCCCCGTCTAGCTGATGAGGAAAAGGAAATTTATACCTAGAGAGAGAAGTTCGGCAGGTCTCTAGGTATGAGTTTTCCTTAAACTACAGGAATGATGGTTATAAATGATATAATATCTAATTTGGATCGAATATTGCTTTCAAAACTTTTTTGTTTTTCCAATAAGTTCTATATTGTAGGTATAAGATTCCTCCGAATTTTTATACTTTATCGGAAAAAAAATCAGTAATTTTTTTTAAATATAGGCGACTGCGCGCTGTGAAAAAAAAATAAAAAAAAAATAAAATAAAAAAAAATAAAAAAACTGTGCGCTGTGCGTTTTCAATAATGTGCGCTAACTTTGAATAATTTTCTTGCATGTTTTCTTTTCAGTTGATATTGTTGAAAAAGAACTCTGGAATGAAATCATAGCCTTTTTGATTAAATTACTCATCACAAGCACCTATAAAGGTATATGTACCTACTACTAATTCAGAAATTCAGGGATTTAAATTTCCATTCGTTGGTATAGTTTTCATCTTTTCTTTCTCAATAAAACCAACCCCCATACAATAAAAGTGGATGGAAAAATACATACTATTGGAATAATACGTACCTATACGCATCAGAGTATTTCAACTTGATTACAAAAGTATATCTTCACATTTTGATGAAAAACTATGTGAATTTTCATACTTCCATTATTTTGCCATAAACCTGTGATTAAATGCAGGTATACATATGATTTCAGCTCATACACATAATATTTGTAAACGTATATGTATAGATTATTGTATTTATCAGTAGAATTACTCATAATTACAGCATAAATACGCACAGAATATTCCATAAAATATGTAAATTACCATGTTTTTACATGTAAACGTCTTCACCCAGCCGTCTTCTGGAGTTGATTGTTGCTGCATGCGTTTTATTTGTTTGAATTATGATTTGTGTATAGTGCAACGGATTTTGAAACAAGGTTAGTACCTATTAATTTATATACAATTTATCATCTACTTATAGGTAGTACCTATATAGCTATTTGATGATGTTCAATTGATCGTTCTGTAGTGCATTATTCAATAATTATTTCACTTACAGAACGATCAATTGAACATCATCAAATAGCTATACTACCTAAGAAGATGATAAAATTGTATGTAAATTAGTAGTAAAAATCATAATTAATCTGTTATAATCCTGGATATCACATTAATATACATGTAGTTTTACTTTCAGAATCATGTTTATGTTTTACATGATATTACAAAGAGTACATGTAATTTCACAAGACAATAAAAGTACTATGTAATTTTACATATAAATTCAAGGCATTATATTACCAATAAAGATGCATGTAATTAGATGGAATTTATTTTTATAGTGCCCCCCTTCCTGCGTACGGTCCTGGTGGCCACAAAAAATACCTAGATCACTAAAACAATATTTCGTTAGAAGAAATTAATAATGCTAGCTATATGATTAACATCTGCTTCTCGCCATAGTCACGTAAGTATATTTTTTACCCTATCATGCTCACATCCTTCGGTCGAATCATATATCTCCAAGATCATGATGAATTTCAGTAATTCTATAGATGATATGAAGGAATAGGTATATCGATAAACTAAAGAACGATTTTTTTTTCAAATACAAAATATAGTTATACAAACCAAAATCACATATAGGTATAGGCCTTCAGAAGTCTGTTAAAAAGGTATAGGTATCCATCATGCATTCAACCCCTTTTTTACGACCCTCATTCACCTCGAGCATATAAAACGATTCAAGGATTTTTGGTATTGCTTTTTGATTTACTGTTGCTCAGCTTTGACTAGAATCGAGGATATAATTGAAAAAGTTTATTTTCTTTGAAGTACGGCATGATGGGGCTACTGATGGGCATCATCCTTTTATGGTTGTTATATTGAAATGATGACTTATTCAATTGCATTTGAAATTATTGATTTTCATTCGACAATTATTGTTTCAGATCTGAAATAAAATTATATACTTTAAGTGACAAGGTGAACGACGAGCAGGAAACGTCCATTTTCCTGGCTAATGCCACGTGAAACACTGAATTATATCCACTCGCATTGATTCACTGAATGAGGACAGTTATGAATGCTTGTTAATCTCTTTCTAACACGTGATGGCCAAAGTTTACAGAATTGAAATGCTTAAACCGAGACAATCTTGATTGATTCGTGTCAATGAAACTTGGTTGAACACATCCCATGTGAGGCCATTCTCGATGTGTACCTATAGTTCTTGCAAAATCAATTGAAACTTAAAGAAAACTCTTCTGATGGATGCCGGTTATATTATTTCTATATCAGTGTGATGGTGCAATAGATGATGGCAAGTGAAAAAATATATTCATGACATCATACTTTTTGGGACCCCCTGAAATATCAAAAATGATTTTCTTGACTGAGCCTTTGGATACAGCTGATGGAAATATCAAAATGCTATAACTCAAAACTCATCTAACAACTGATATATATACCTTCATTTTTATTTACATTCAAATGATTTTTTGCTTTTCAAATTAATCAGCAAGATCTTTCGGGATATAGGTATACCTATATTCATAATCGCCATCACCATATTTTTTCAGGTGACGCTTTCGAAGATTTTTCTCGAGGGATAATACAGGATGTTTAGAACAAAAAGGTTATTTTATTTTTATTATTTTAACCGCATGTGTAACAACTGTATGATTATAATTTCGTTCGACAACTAGGTACCCGTTACTCAATGATGGTTATTTTAAATGATCCATCATTTGAAAAAAAATTGCCGGGCCCCAAAATGGAGCTACATGAAAATGTCACCGCTTCCGCGACAGAAAAGAACAAACCATCCCAGGTGAATCGTCCAACTACCCTTCGCGAACGAGAAATCTGCAACAGCATCCCCATGCAACACGATCATCCCTCTATGCTGCCATACCCTGTCGCTTGGTTCTGCCGAAATGGGAGAGGTGACGCTGGCTTATCTCCCATTATCGATTCGAGATGTTGTGGAGATCTGCCGATAGATGCTCTACGAAAGCTCTGAAGGGACACTGTAGATATTTTTATATCTCATTAAAATGACTTAGTTAACTCAATATCTCAATAGGTTTCTCATTATTATGAGATAGCTAACTCATTATAATGAGATAAATTATCTCATTGTAATGAGATACCATAAGTCATAATAATGAGTTAATATTAAGCAATGTTGCCAACAAGTAATATATGGAAATATGCGAATGTTTGTTGGCATGAAGAATGATAAAATAAGGACCCTATATCCATCTCTTTCAGCTTGGTGTTGTTCACATTTCAGTAGGTAATAGACTTTGAATTGATCACTGAACCTGGAGGATATTTTTTTCTATTCGTTCACATACGTTTTCACGATGTAAAGAAATTTCAATAAGTTGCTTGACATTCATATAACATTTATATAATCACTATAATAGATCATGCGGATCAAGCCCAGTTCAACAGAAAGCAGTAATATTTCATAACCTCACACCTTTCTCTTGTATCATATGAAAAGATCTTATAAATGTATAATAATTAGGTATATTCATAAATTATCATCAGAATTCTGAGATTCTGCTGAAACAAAAAGCATTAGTTCTTGAACCTAATGGCTGAAACATCTACTTCTGAGAATGGGCCGAGCCAAAACTTCTTTTTCCATCAACTTATAGTGATGTAGTCATCTTCATTGAAAGCTATAAAAAACAATTTTTTTTTGCATACTTAACCTCAAAATATTCATATAGTCTCTCAAAATAACATCTTTTTGAAATCTCACCTTTATATATTCGCGGTGACAAATCAGTAATTGAATATGAACTTGTTTACCCTTATTTTCAACTGGTGAAATTCTGAACATTCATTGAAATATCACTCCTGGCATATTTCTATATATGTATATATCCATCTGTTTGAAAACTACGGCCTAATTGTGGCAACTCAGCAGTATAGCAAAAATTATTATTTTTACATTTTTTGCTATCTCATTATAATGAGATAGAGTATCTCATTATAATGAGATAGAGTATCTCATTATAATGAGATAGATTATCTCATTATAATGACTCAGTTATCTCATAATAATAAGTTAGTATCCAATTATTATGAGTTAGTATCTCGTTATTATGAGATAACTAATTCATTATAATGAGTTAGCTATCTCATAATGATGGGAAACTCATCATATTGAGTTAGTTATCTCATTATATTGAGATAGCTAACTCATTATAATGAGATAAAAAAATATCTATAGTCTCCCTTCAGAGCTTTCGTAATGCTCTCATAGTGTCATAGGCCCATTCCAATAGCTCGATGAAATTGTAAATCTAATGAAACAATT
Source organism: Chrysomela aeneicollis (assembly GCA_029955515.1). Lineage (NCBI taxonomy): Eukaryota > Metazoa > Arthropoda > Insecta > Coleoptera > Chrysomelidae > Chrysomela > Chrysomela aeneicollis. Next base: position 30,064,467 of record JARUHQ010000002.1, read on the forward strand.
ATTTTATCACACTTAATAACAATCTACTGTTTGGGATTTACATGAGACGCAAACTTTTGAAAAATACCTGATACTTCTTTTAACTATACCATCAACTACAAAGCGCTATCATGATTGGCAGATTGAACAGGAAATGATTTACATGATGAAGTGAAACCTGAACACAGAATTCACAATAATTATCAATTGATGGATGTTGAAAGAGGTGGTAAATTTTCAGAAAAAATCGAAAGCAAAGCTGAGTAGTGTTCAGTAACCTGATTAATAACAACAGAGGTCGAATATAGTCAAGCTATAAAAATCAGTGTGGCTCAGCCATTCGCTAGAATGATGTCAATGTGCCAACACCGGCCTTTTATGGACTAATAAAGTGCAATTGAGTTGAAGAGAAATCCGGAATCCGGAATCGCGTACACCAGAGTAAGTATAACCTGCAAACCATAATGGCTTGAATTTGTACGAAATATCTGTTAACAGTTGATAGGTACATAATATGATTGGGAGTCTGGCATTATATTCATCAACTGTTATTGTATATTTGTGAATCTATAGTTTTGGAATTATGTACATAAACAAACTGCATAACATTAGATGGATTCCGAACTCTTAATGGAATATTATATATTAATACCATTATTAATGCTCAATTGATTGGAAAATTATTTTTTACCAAATCAATGTTGTATACATACAACGTGTGTCTAATTTTCGATACTTTTGCACGATATCTTATCAGTTGTCTTTGGAGATAGGGACATCATTACTGCCGTATACTTTTTCGTGAAACAAACATTACCCACCGAAAACAAAAATATCATATAACCCTTCCTGTTTTGAGATACAGGGCGGAATTGAGGATATTGCATTTTGGGACCTCCTCGCTGCAACTTAGATTTCTGTCAACGTATATAGGAAAGGTCAATTGAATGATAATTTCAAAAGAATAATTGTATTCTTTCCTATATAAATGAGAGTGGTATTGAGTCGATTATTGCGCCAAAATAACTATTTCATTCAAAGTGAGATGTGTGGAAAAGAAATAAAAACTGAAAACTATCCAAATACATCTGTGCTAATAGTCGAAATATTATATGTGTATATGTATTTTTAAAAAGCGCAAAGCATTCATGTCCCAGATATTAAAAAATATACAGGGTGTTTCTTTTGAAAAAACATAACTTTGGGTGTATCTGGATAATGACAGGTCATTTCGAAGATCTGACTACGCCACTGGATTCTACGTAAAATAATCATATGATACAGTTTTCACTCTTCTTCTAAGTTGAAAGATAACTGAGATGTAAGGTCAGTCCCAAAATGCAATATTTTTAATTTCGCCCTGGTATCTCGTATCTATGAGAGTTCTGTTTTCGACAATGTTCGTTTAAAAAAAAAGTGGGGAAGTAGTGTGAAGTAGTGTGAAACTCTCTATCCGGAGACAACTGAGATATCGTGGAAAAGTACCGAAAATTGGACACACTGTATAATAACACCCACATATATCAAATGTTACATTTGGTTGAGTTCTTATCAAAATTGTGAATGAAAATTTGGGAATATGATAAAACCTCACATTTGGAAAAATCCATGGTAGTTTGAATTGGGGGACTTCATCAGGTTTCCTCTTCCTATATCCACTGGTTGATCAATTTCATATTCACCTTGTTACTCGTTTCGTCAGATGCGGTCTGATGATGGTGAAGTATATCTAATTGAAAGAAAAACACACTGCACCATATTCAAAGAAAAATCCTGATGCGAAGTTTCCCTCATGTAGATGCTGATGAAGCTATTCCTCCTCTTCCACGCCAATGTGATTTTCCTTCTTCCCCTCTATATGCTGCACCTCACTCAAGAACTGCAAACTGGCCCATAAGTCTGCTGACTTTCAGGATCGATAAAGACAATGGCGTTGACTGAGAGATCGCTATCGTATTATTGCCATCTTGGAACATTCCGAAAGAGGACATTTATGATATCTGTGATAGAGTCCAGAATCTTTCAGCTGAGTACGAATTTATCTCATCACTAGCCCAAATAATAAAATGGTGACGAAAAATGGGATGGAAACGGAAATTACTATATTTCATCTGCGATTATATACTGTTATGCTAGCCCCTCCTAATTTTAATTTGATGAATGTGCTAATTAAGCTAAAGGCTGGGATTTGTATATAAATTCATCATACTATAGGTGTTGGGCGAGTCTATCTATACATAATCAAATTTTCTTTGAGCTGTTACTTCAAAATTAACGAATATACGCCATTTTAAAATTGCAAATATGATTTTTTCAGTCCCATCATGAGAAAAATGAGTTTTCTAAATAGATATAAGTTCGACTAGTCCTGATGATGAAAATCAATCTTCAGTTCCAAATATTGTTGGTTGTTGTATACCTATATAGAATCTAGGTGATCCATTTCAGAATTAGGAGCCTTCAATTTGATACTGACTGCTCATCCCATTCTGGCAACTATAATATTCAAGATACCCATTATGTGCATCCTTGAAATGGACACAATATGTACGATGAATATTGTATTTCAGATTAATGAACAATCCTATCAGTTCAATTGAGATAAGTGAAGAAAATATTAATGCATATAAGATCAGTATAATCCAGAGGTTGCCAGAGGCAACAAACAATATTTCACAATCAATCTGTCAGGCAAATTCCATCATTTTAAATTTGAATATCCAACCTCACTCCATAAATACTAATTATTTCAGGATCTTGTGAAACATAAAAATTTGTTCAGTTTCATTGAAGCTCCCGTTTCATCTGATCTGCTTCAATATGGATGATGAATCAATTCAAGTTTTCTACAATGGAATACATCAATTCGGGAATTATTATCACCGATATTGGCCGATGAATATTATTCAGGGTGAAAAACTATAAGTTGGCCGGATTTGAAAATTTGGTAGCTAACTAACGTTGATGGATATATTTGAAGAGAGGCTGAAAAGTCACTTTTCATTAATACAGAAATCTCAACAAGCACTTTCCATAAAACAGGGAATCTCAACACATTCCTATGAAAAGTGAAGCTGAAGAGTCATTTCACTTGAAACAGATAATCTCAACACATAGAAATTGAAATTCGCTTTTCATTGCCAAAAACCAGAAGTCCACTGAGAAGTGAAGCTGAAGACCCATTTTCCATAAAACAGAGAATCTCAACACATGGAAAGTGAAAAGTGAATTTCAAGAGAAGTTGAACAGTAATTTTCCATACAACAGGATATAAATATATAATTGGGAAAAGAGATCCGCTTTTCACCCTCAAAAATCAGAAGTGAAACTGAAGACCCATTTTCCATAAAACAGAGAATCTCAACACATGGCTAGTGATCCACTTTCACTTTCCAAAATAAGAATTCAAATGAGATGTGGAGCTGAAAAGTCACATAAAACAGAGAATTTCAACACATGAAAAGTGGAATTAACTTCTCACTTTCCGAAAACAAGTCATATGAGTAGTGACGCTGATGAGGCACTTTTCATAAAACAGAGAAACTCATTTTCCATGAAAAAGACAATCTCAACACATATGAAAAGTGAAATTCACTTTTCACGATGGCAGGTACTACTTTAAAAAAAATTTATTATATAATATGGAGAAAAGTACCTCATTTCACTGAAGGGATTCGCCACCAATGGATTCTTGAGATGCAGCGATGATTCACGGATAAACATAAATATATCAGCTTACTACTTAGTGTCCGTATTTTTGTGGCTCTGAATGTTAATAAATATTATGAATAATTATCTTTGATTGCAGGCATGATTCCCATGCTCTCAACATATAAGAAAGATCTTTAGATTAGATAGAGACAAACGAAAATGCAAATACCTACATGAAAAAACGAATATTGTTTTATTGAATTGATATAATAAATCTTCATTTGGACTTCATGGTGAACTACCCTGATATTCAATTCATAAGTATACTTATGCGTTCAGAATCTTTAATTTGTGGAATAAGTATACCTAGTAACAATTATTCAAATCATTATTTTTCTAAATTACCTAATACCTATATGAAGGCAACCTTGTGGAAGTCAAAAGAAGAAACAGGTACATCAAGCTGAATAAATTATTTTTTTATTTCACCATCTTAAGGTTTCAATAACTGAAATTGTTTCTAGTTTGGTAAGCTGTTTGCTTATTCGTAAATGCCGTAACTTCCATAAAAGGATGTTCGACAATCGTCTCTTGTGGAATGTGGTCCTTATCAGACAAATTTTTAGAATAGGGAGAATGCGCCAATGTTCGCAAAATCGATAAAGAAGTTTCCACATCTATCTGAAAGATGGCGCTAGCAGAAAAGTATCAAATCTTTGCAGGATATCTAGTGCCATGTTCCTCGTACCAAACAGAAATAATGTTAGGTAAAAAACGGCTGAGAAAAAAGTTTCTCCAAATTACCTTACAAAACATATTATCGAGTTGATATCCACACTCGATATCTCTCCTCCTCGAAGATATAATATATACCATTGAAATATTGTAATAGCTCAATGAAAGTACCCACTGAGCAATGTAATATTTGTTCAATATTACAGCAACCCAACAATGCAAGGTTGTAATGTTTGTCGCTACCTTACTGCAAGATTGCAGCAACCGCTGAAACGGACCTTCCCTAATATAACAAATTCAATATTTCTTGAAAACACATTCTAGCAAGGTTCCTGCAACATTACATATAAATTGAATAAATTTTTTTTTTTTTTATATTTTGAATGTAATGTTTTCAGTAAGGTTACTGCAATATAACATGTGATGTATATGAAAATTACATATTGAATATTCCTACTACCACCTTGTTGCAATATGGCAGTGACTACTCAATAGAAAAGTATGTGTGAAGCATATTGAAATATTGAGAATAAAAGCACAAATTTCAAACATAAAACATATAATTCACAAAATGAATGCAAAATACACAAAAAATAAAATAAGTGATAAACTAAAATTAACATCCACAAAATACTTCTTGAAGTGGCAGCCCAATATTCAGTAGGAAAACTGAAACAAAAAACTACAGATGAAATATGGTGATAATAATAAAATCAGTAACTTGATCTAATCATTATTGACCTCTGAGTATATGGCAATCACCTTTTCTTTTCTATTCTTTGATTTTATCAAAACGACTATATACAACTTCACGTAAACATTTTATTGACATTTGCGAAAATTTCTAAGGATGATTCTGTTTCTAAAAACCTCACATTCAATATCACGATAAAAAAATGCATCTTACCTTGGAACTATCCATGTGATGAGAGTGCACTTTATCACTTACTCCAATATGTCAGTTGAAAGGAAACCTGTGCAATAGTCTTGTGAATTGCAAACCGATACACAAAGAACAAAGAACTTGACGAAACAACAATGGCTGACTGTCGATGAGACTGATGCGAGATCTCTGATGAGTCTGATGCAATGATGCAATGATCCTCCAATGATCGAACCGATTCCACCCGATACAGCACGAGTGAAAATGTAATGAAGTTACAAGGTTTAGGCAATATTACAAATGAAATTGAATAAAAAATTAAATTCATAACTTGATATAAAATTGTTTATAGATTGTTCATAGAATGTTGCGAATATATTGAACTTTTATAGTTGAGACAATATTGCAATTGAAACTTGATCAAAAGTTACTTTTGTAACTTGCAATGCATTTGTTGATGGATGGTTCATGTAATGTTACAAATGTAATGAAGTTACAAGGTTTAGGCAATATTACAAATGATATGAAATCAAATATTGAATTTATAACTTTCTATAAAATTGTTCATAGATTTTTCATAGAATGTTGCTAATGTAACGAACTTCTATAGTTGAGACAATATTGCAATTGAAACTCGATCAAAAGTTACTTTTGTAATTTGCAGATCATTTGATAGTAGGTTTTTCTGTTATGATTGGGAATATAACATTACAAGAAGCGTTATGCAATATTGTCATGCTATTTTATGGGAGCAAGCCGCAAATAATATTGAAGCAATATTTTGTAACATTGCATGTTCAGTGGGTATATAATATGATAATATGTTTATTATCCATCATGTATAACAATGTAAGTATAGGTACTTATGTTATTATGACCATCAACATTGTCATGCTAATAAATCTTTATTTACAGAATTACATTAAAACATTGACGTACAAGATCACATAATTACGCCTATATAACCAGGCAAGGATCATGCGGGTTCAGAAATAGCCATCAGAGCAAGATTGGAAATAAATGACATTACTTACTATAATTATTGCCCAACGAATATTGGTATCCACATTTTGGTTTCGCTTACTTCCAACTGAAGCCCTGTTTTTCTGCAAATGATAAGCGCTATGATTAGCCTTTCCCATCCTGATGTGTGAATAGGATTACCTACTCCTAGAATCCTTTTTCGCATTGTTCTGATGATATTGGTAATGAAAGGAACAGAAATTCACAAAGTTGATGTTTCGATTAGGTATATTTTTGTTTTGTATAAAATACGATTGAGCATGTCCCTATACTTCAACGTAAGAAACTTCATTACCTGCACCCATCACAATTCACTTCAGAAAGCAATATTTAGTAAATGCAGTGATATATTTAGACCAGAAATCGCAAATTATAAGATTTAGATTAGTTTGTTTTCTTCACAACAACGACGAGTAGAAATATAAGTTTCGATGATGACTTGATGAGGAAACGTTTAAATAGAGCAATTTCTATTATAATGTTATACAGATTCATTCGGAAAGATTATCTAAAGTCGTTTACAGAATCATAAAATTCAATCGTAAATCAATTATCGCCACCATCGAATCTATTCTCCTCTAGTTCAGGAGTCCCTTTCACGACTCAATGGTGTTAACAAGCAAATAATACCGTACTTTATTGACACATTAAAATAAACAATCATTAGCCTGGGTAACATTTAACGATTGCTTTTGATGTCTTGTAACATCATAAAATATTAACGACCCTGTAGAGAATTATCACACGAAACATTTTGCTCGGAATGGGTCTCATTGGGACTCCTTTTGTGGGAGAAATTATCCTGATTTGCTTCATTGTGGGGACTGATAAACAGGTAGTGGAAGCAGTTATTTAATAACTGAAACCTTTTGAAACAATTCAACAACTTGGCAGTGTTGACAAAGGCAAGAAGTAATAGAACACTACATGACATTAGGTAAGTATAAAATGTTCCATAAGAAAATTCATACAAAAGAGATCTTCATATGTTTTTTATCAAATTGAATTTAGAACAATGACTAAATAAGCTTTCAGTATAGTTTATACACTGTGTCCAAGATAAGAATCAACAGCATGGGGATATCGGAAACGGTAAGTGATACGGGGTCGATTAAATTAGCGAAAAGTAGCGCATTTCTTTGCCTAATAATATGACATTTAGAAAGTTTTGATATTCCGAGTAGTTTCGGAGATATCCGAGTAAAACCGAAATTTGAGAATTTCGTTTATATTTTCTCCTAGCTTTATTTTCAAAGGAAATGTAAAACAAATAGCACTTTGCCATGGCCACTTTTTAAGGACTACACGATAACATGAGCAGAGTTTTTCTGCGACGTTTCGTCTTTTGAAAACATCATCAACTTTGTATTTTTATATGGGCCGAAACTAAAGTATACCCTGTATACGACTCCATTTTTCATTGTTAATACAGCAATGTATCACACAATATGATTTCGGAACCATTTCTCGCGCAAAATGTAATTTAGTGATTACTTAATCTGTTTTTCTTCAATTTTAGATAGTAGGCGCTGGAAAAAATGACCACATTATGTTCTGTTGTCATAATAATATTGTCGTTTGGTAGAATTTTTGACATATTATACCGTTCCTACTCTTACATCTCGTTACCTACCTATAATTTGTGTTAAAAATGGAAAACGGCAGCTTTTCGAATACTGAAAAATTTGATATGTTGTCATGTTGCCAAAGAAATTGTGTTGATGCTGAACGTGCGTACTCTAATAAGTATCCAGAGAGGCGACAACCTGGTAAATCAATATATTTAGACGCCTATACTATCTAAAATTGAAAACAAATTAAGTAATCACTAAATTACATTTTGCGCGAGAAATGGTTCCGAAATCATATTGTGTGATACATTGCTGTATTAACAATGAAAAATGGAGTTGTATACAGGGTATACTTTAGTTTCGGCCCATATAAAAATACAAAGTTGATGATGTTTTCTAAAAGACGAAACGTCGCAAAAAATTCTGCTTATGTTATCGTGTAGTCTTTGAAAAGTGGCCATGGCAAAGTGCTATTTGTTTTACATTTTGTTTGAAAATAAAGCTAGGAAAAAATAAAAACGAAATTCTTAAATTTCGGTTTTTCTCGGATATCTCCGAATCTACTTGGAATATTAAAACTTTCTAAATGTCATATTATTAGGCACATAAATGAGCTACTTTTCTCTAATTTAATCGACCCCGTATCACTTACCGTTTCCGATATCCCCATGCTGTTCATTCTTATCTTGGACACACTGTATAAACTTTATACCGAAGTGATTATCTGACTTGACTTTACAAATTAGTCATATATAATTTTAATCCAATGAATACACACTTCAAAATGTTGAAATAATCGATTGGTGCAAAGGTAATATAGAAGTAGTATAAGTTATTCACTCAGTTATTGCTCGAGATACATTGGATGAAATGAAATAGTGAATAGGAGAACCTTTTTGTATAAAACTTCATGGAGAACATTTTTATGATACCTAAACAATTTTTTGTGACCAATTACTTCCGAAAAAAAGATTATATATAAAATAAGGAATTGTTTTTGGGGTTGGAGCCCATCCTACTAACTTTTATATAATGTAATAATTTGCAAATGGCAAATTGTTTTTCTATCCTATTCAACTGTTATGTACAAAATTATAGCAGAATGGAAGATTTTGAAAATAGCCGTTATCAGTAAGTATACAATCAACATGTCCATTATTACAGATATTCAAAACCTCTTTTCAACACATGGCCCAGGTCCTTCTGTTAAATTTTCGTGATTCTCTGAATCGTATAAGTATTTACCTACTATTTTAAGTATAGGTATTACTACACCGCACTGTCTTAATACAGACAAATCAGATTTTTCCGATCAATATCCACTTAGATATAACCATCAAGTGTTACCCATAAACAATTCATTCTACAGCATACATAAAAAGCATCGTGGAATCAGGAAAAGGCATTCGGTATATCATTACGACCTCTTTCAATGATAAAATAAGATCCTCTGCCACCATGCACACTTTTCGCGAAGCCCTACTAGCGAGATAAAATCGGAAGGAAGGTGGCTCCGAAAAGATGTCATAAAACAGTAAATGATCTTTTTGTGGTTATTTCACTAAGTAGGTGTCATCTGCAGCCAGCCCTTTACAGCTTCCTTCATTCGGTATGTAGCACGGTTAGATTTCTGATTGTGACATAAATCGATAATATTTTTCTCAGTATAACGTTATAGGTACTATTTATTTTTGTTATATAATAGATTACATTGAATCAAATCACGGATGACAGAAAAAACAATTCTCTGCTAGAGAGAAATTCGACAGGTCTCGAACGTGACGAATGAAGGATTGATTATAGATTGTGATTGTGTGAAACTTATTTTCCCATTATACCTTGAAACCATTGATGTATAAGAAGAAAATTTTGAATATATTCATAAGCCGACAATATCTACGTCATTTCTTCAACTCAATAAGAAACAGCTTATATACCTACTGTATATACAGGGCTATTCAAATTGGAGTCTATGCATGGGGATTTCGATAACGGTAATGAGGGTTGGTTAAATGGGGGCAAAGTAGCATATATCAGAGGTATGGATGGAAAAAATCTGACTTAGCTTTTTCAGTTCTAGAGTTATACAGGAAAAATCGAAAATATCGAAATTCTACTTTTGCCTATATCTTTTTATTTTACGATGTTTTTTTTATAATTTTGCCACTTTGTCATAGCAACTTTTTGTAGCCTTTCCAAATATCTGAATAAAAATCATATACAGGGTATCGTATAAATTGGGCCACCCTCAACTTTTAATTTTCAAATACGGACCTGTATTTTTTATTGTATATTTTCGAATGCCAATATTCATGTTTCATATTGACGTAGTATTTTCATCTGAATTTCAGAGTGTTTTGGAAATATTGAACTATTACCAGTAAAATTTCAAATTTTTTTAAAAATTTTTCCTGATGCATAACTCCAGAACTGAAGAAGCTATAGGTCAGATTTTTTTCATCCATATAATTAAACTCCGAAATACGCTCCTTTGCCCCCATTTAACCAACCCTATATCTCTACCGTTATCGAAATCCCCATGCATATAGACTCGAATTTGAATAGCCCTGTATATAAAGATTTTTTGTCGATAAATGAGAGCTTCAAAATACCGGGTGTAACAGGATCATGGTACACCCCCGTATCTCCGTTAGTTTCGAAGGTAATTTATTGAAATTTGGGATATGCTATATATACATAATAAGCTTCATTTTTTGAGCTACGAATAATTTGCTTTTCACTTCCGGTTTCGCCGAAAGGGCTACCAAATCTCGATTTTTGAAAGGAACACTCTGTATATTATTGCATTTCTGAAGTCTGCAAAATTTTCTGAATCCGATGATATCAAATAAGTGACATTTTAAACGTCAAAATTTTCAATAATTTTATTTTCTTATTTTCTTTTAGTTGTAATTTCCATTGTATTTATCGCACATTTTATTACCAGCTATGGATAAATTCCTTATTGGTAGTACTAATAAATAGTACCACGGTACCAATTATGGTTCCATGCATTTGAAAAAAATGAGTTTTACCGCAAAATCGTCTATGATGAACTTTATTTGCTCATAAAAACCGTATTTTAGTATTTTTGACGGGATTAAGATTTTTCTATCATTAGACGGATCAATTGGAATGAATCGGAACCATGGCACACCTAAATGGAAAACTAAAAATTGAATTTTAAAAAATTTTGACGTTTGAAATGTCACTTATGTGGTATCATTAGATCCAGAAAATTAGGCAGTTTTCAAAAATGTTCCGTTTAAAAATCGAGATACCTAAAAGTCGGAGTGAGTGGTGCTATAGAAGCTTTTATGAATCCCATTGGCGTCACACTACCATTTCGATATAACAAGTTGGTGAATGGTAAACAATATACCCAGATAACGATACAGTCTGAATTCATTGGAGATAAGACTAGGTAGCATGTTTTGCTTTGTGAAAATAATTAAGATCAATTACTGGAAAGCATAATATGGAGCATATTGCTTTCAATTACATCTCAATGTGCTGTACCGGACATTCCAATAGGAAGACATATTATCATCTCGTGTACTCAATCCAATAAATTTTTGGGAATTTGCCTTGACAACAAACTGAACTTCCGTATCCATGTTGAAGCACTGAGCAAAAAGTTGTCATCAGGGTGTTATGCCTTGCGTGTAGTATCGAATGAATTGGGTATGGCAACGGCTAAAATAGCGTACCATGCGTTAATTGAATCACATGTTAGATATGGCATCCCCTTCTAGGGAACCTGCAACAAGCAGTGCTACAGCATAATTTTTACCCTACAAAAGCGTGCTGTTCGCTATATCTGTAAGGTTGGGCCTAGGGTCTCTTGTAAGGAACTGTTCAGAGAGCAGAAAATACTTACCCTTGTTAGAATATTTGAATTAAGTTGGCAAACCTGCAAGTAGCATGAAACTTTATGTATTATGTTTCATGCTTTTGACAGTAGACAGCAACATTCTGTTTTTTAGTTCTGTGGTATAAGAACGTGATCTGTGCTGAAGTTAACACGTATAGAATGTCGTTTAGTTTATTAATATTGTTTTCTTCACCAACTTTCGATTTTTGAATGGAACACTCTGTATATTAAAAAATGGAAAAGCCATAAATTGGACAACAATTTTAGAAAGATAAATTAGTCTATCCAATTGTGATGTGAATTTGTCACGTCTTAGGAAGAAAGAAACATTTGCGATCTGCATTCACAGTGTGAATCGTTGCATGGATTACGAGCAGATATAATTCAATGTTCTGCGTGGTATTTACCAGGAAAGTAGTTGTTTTCTGCTCGTAGTCTACCAGACATTCATTTCAAACTATGTTTGATATTCTAATTGGATAGACTAATTTCTCTTTCTAAAATTGTTGTCCAATTTATGGCTTTTCCATTTTTCATTCATTAGCTTAGTCGAGCTATAAGCCACTTCCAAGTTCTGTGATTTGGGAGATTTAGTTCTGGAGTGTTTCTTTCTTCTGCCGCATGGTGTCGCCACTTCCAATTGTCTGTTGGAACGCGGCTCAGTGCGGTCAAATAAACGCGACGAAGGTGCATTGGGACAGGCAACGCTTCGAGTGGAGATCTTACGGTCTCTACTCGGATAACTACCCTGCACTGATGAGGGCCAATAAGCCCGAAACCGGTCTGTAGGTTGTTAGGCGTGCCTGTCCCGATGTGAATTTGTCACGTCTTAGGAAGAAAGAAACATTTGCGATCTGCATTCACAGTGTGAATCGTTGCATGGATTACGAGCAGATATAATTCAATGTTCTGCGTGGTATTTACCAGGAAAGTAGTTGTTTTCTGCTCGTAGTCTACCAGACATTCATTTCAAACTATGTTTGATATTCTAATTGGATAGACTAATTTCTCTTTCTAACTCTGTATATTATTGTATTTCTGAAATCTACAAAATTTTCTGAATCTAATGATATCAAAAAAGTGACATTTTAAACGTCAACATTTTCAATAATCTTATTTTCTTTTCTTTCAGTTGTAATTTCCATTGTATTTATCGCACATTTTATTGCCACAGCTATGAATGAATTCCTTATTGGTAGTACTAATACATGGTACCACGGTACCAATATGGTTCCATTTGAAAAAAATGAGTTTTACCGCAAAATCGACTACGATGAACTTTATTTGCTCATAAAAAAGGCAAATTAGTATTTTTGACGGGATTTAGATTTTTGTAGCATCAGACGGATCAATTGGAATAAATTGGAACCATCATGGCACACCTAAATGGAAAACTAAAAATTTAATTTTAAAAAAATTTGACGTTTGAAATGTTACTTATGTGGTACCATTGAATTCAGAAAATTATGCATCAAAAATGTAATAATATATAGGGTGTTCCATTCAAAAATCGATAGTTGGTATCACTTCCGGCGAAACCGGAAGTGGAAAAAAAATCATTTGTAGGTGAAAAAGTGCCGCTTATTATGTTCATAGCATGTCCCAAATTTCAATAAATTACCTTCGAAACTAACGGAGATACGGCGGGTGTACCATGATCCTGTTACACCCGGTATAAGTATAATGGAATGTTTTGGTGCGGTCCCAAAAGAGAAAGATTTACTACCACGCTAGATTCGTGTGAAATACAGTAGCAATGTATTTTATTGTATTCACCATAAACGGGTAGTAAAATTTTACGACAGACAATAATCTTTCTGTCACTTCATACAAAACGGTAGTGTTTTCATTGTTGATATAAAGTGGATGATAATTTTGTATAGGGAAGAGTTATTTCCCTTGATATATTGGACATATTCATTTTAGTAGGTATATTTACTTTGGCATAATAAATTCGTTGTCAATTGCGAGTGTCAGTTCAATGATTGATGTCGGTTGACATCACCATCATCACCAAGATATCGCGACTGGCTTCGAATCTGGGTAGGTGATCGAAACATTTATAGGGTTGCGCATTTTTTCAAATGTATTTTCAAAAATTTCTTGCATAACATTTCATTATTTTTTGTGTTTGATTATATAATTGGATAAGACGAGATAAATATATTTCTTTCAATTTTGATACCTCGTCCAATTGAATGCCTTTTTCATTGTCTCTTTCTGAATGGTGACTTGATAAAATCAAATTATTCTTGATGCTTCTTTTTCCTAAAACATTTTATTTCTTGCTTTCCTCACATGCATGTATTATATTATTATACGATTGCACATTCATTCATTCATTCATTCATTGAAAGACATCAGGGTGAAAAAACAGTATAGGTGTTTGAAAAATATCTATTTCAATATGAGGAATTTTTCCTGATCATCTGATTTTTCACTTGAGTAATATATTGAAATATGCAATAGAAATATTGAATATCTACATTCATTTGTTTTCTTTTTCAGGGTTCAAACTGAAAACGGCAACGTACCCTATAACTACCCATTGGTGAGTTATACTATATGTGTATACTATAAACAATAAATCATTTTTCCGGATAGATTTTTGAGGGAATGTTATCTTTTAAAACCTATTTTGCTATGAGTAGTTATACTATTAACTACCTAATAAATTGATAATTTCAATAAATAATTGGTTATACTAGAATAATACCTAGGTACACAATATTGAATTTATTTTATTTATGTCCATCAGGTATTTTATAAGGATGTACGCCTCTGTTCAAGTTGTTCACTGCTTTCGCCAAAATCTAGAATGCTGCATATTTGCTATGTATGAAATGGCAGGTTTAAAGTTGAAATACATGATTTTTCAATTTTTCTGAATGCACATGAAATTATTTGAATATCAGATATGACATTTCGTTATTTAGAGAAAGAAAATTATAAAAATCATCTTAGAAAACCCCTCCGTTTAGCATGGAAGAAATAAAAGAAAAAATATTTGTTGAAAAGTTAATGTTATTCAGTCCAATGGGACTGACACATTTTGTTGTTATTTTCGAATTGAAATTATTATGTTCGTTCAAAATCCATTTCTTCTGTTGAGTTTTATTTTTAAGATATACCTATACAGGGTGTTTCATAATAAATGCACAGGACTTCAGGATATAGCTCTTTCAACAATATGAAAAAAAGTTCCTATTGACTTACCCTCTAAAATGCACCATTTTCGAAATACAGGGTGTTGAATTAAAAAAAATCGTTTTTTGCGAATATTTCTGGAACCATTTATCGCACAGGAAACAGATTTTGTAGGCATTTTCTACTCATAATAAGCTATGTTTTGGGCTGATTTTGAAGGGGTAGTGGGTGTTATTTCCTCCAACTTTTACGCCACTGGAAAAAGTACAATTTTGAGCCACCTATTTAAACCGCCAATGTTTTCTACACAAAAAAGGTACTCTTGTTCATAAGCTCTAAAGTTGACCGTTTTCAAGAAAACATGGTCAATTTTTTTTACAAAAACTATTTAAACGTTAGAAAAAATAACAAAACCAAACGTTAACTTCATATTTGCAAAATAAAAAAAAACAAATCATACTTAGTAGAGTAGAGTAGAAAATGCCTACAAAATCTATTTTCTGTGCTATAAATGGTTCCAGAAATATTCGCAAAAAACGTTTTTTTTTAATTCAACCCTGTATGTCGAAAATGGTGCATTTTAGAGGGTAGGTAAGTCAATAGGAACTTTTTTTCATATTCTTGAAAGAGCTATCATATCCTGAAGTCCTGCACATTTATTATGAAACACCATGAATAGGTACCTACATATACTTTTGTAATTACCTAATATTCGACAAGATCTACTTAGGTAAGTATACCTATAAAATAGTAAAGTCTTTATCGTGCTTTTTTGATAATACCTCTTTGTACCCACAAATCGATATTGAAATAATCTAATGGTCATATTGCTTCTCCTTAATCAATTCCACGATGCAAAATTTGGAAATTCACATTTCTTGGCAAAAATATCAATGAGAAGCTATGCTCAAATTTTGATCACCTATTATTCAAGAATGTTTCATGAGGTGGAAATAGAAATATAAAGCTGGTACCTATACCCTCTGTGTAAAGTGATATAGAAATAATCTTTGTCATAAAAAACCGTCCTGCTATAATGTTCAATCAATGAGCGAATAAATAGATAATAATTTATCATTCACGGATCCCTCTGCCAAAAAAGAAAGGGACCCGAACCTGCTTCTGCCACGGACAGATGGCGCTGCCAGACTGAATGAGCCCGATAGAGATACCCAGGCAACCCGCACCGAAAGAATCGAACCACGAATATCTTTCCATGTACGATACGAATGAATCCCATGTCCCGGTGAGGCTTCGTGGAATGGTCGCGAGATCGCCCGTTGAGCATAACAAACAATCAAGGAAAATCCAACGGAGAACGGCAGACAGGTCAGAGTCAGCTCCAAACCGGGCAGAGCGAGCGTAAACCAGTGATGCCAGACCTAGGGAATTCTCCCTAGTTCTAGGGATATTTTTTAATAATTATTTCTTCTGGGGAAATAGGGAAATCCTAGGGATATTCAAAGCTACTACATAAAAGCGGTTTCATTTGTTGAAATAAATCAGCCAAATTATCTATCTCTATTTATTCTCCTTTCTCGGGACTTTCTTCCGACTTTAAATGCTTCAAAGCGCTGCTATCCTATCTGGTCTGGAAATCATCGGCTTTTCAACCGGTGAACCAGAATAGTGAAATTAGCAAGATTGTGTATGTCCTTGCCTCATAGCAATGCCGAAACCGAAAGGGTTTTTTCTGTGGTGACAGATGTAAAAACAAAAAAAGAAATAAGTTGGGAAGTGAAGCTTTAAATGCCGTTTCAATCATTAGATTTTAAACAGATAATTGTTGCCAAGGATTTAAATTAATTATTTTCGTAATCGTCAGGGAATTCTAGGGACATTTCATTATCAAATAATAATAATAATAATTTATTCACATATTCTGAACAAGACGAAAACATATCATTTAAACAATACATGGTGAATAAACCGAGACAAGAAACTTACGAAGCAGTAAACTGCTTGTGTGTAAGGAAGGCTAATATGTATAAGTTAAAATTGTTTGTATGGAAAACGATTACAAAGTAATTAAGATATATAAAGTAAGGAACATAGTACAGTAAACTTAAATTAAAAATTAAAAATATATTATTAACAAAGTATTACATATACACGATATAAGATCGTGGAATCGAGGGGATATACGAGGGGATATAATGGAAGAACGCTAATAAAAATAGAAATAAAGCATTCATATTAATCACATATAGGGTGAAATTGTTTGTATAGGGAAACGATTACAGATAAATTAAGACATGTTTATTAGGGACTCACTATACTACACTACATATTTAGGAATAACTTATCATGATAAAAATCATATGGTAGCGACATGCATATGGTAGGTATAGGACGTAAGAGAACTCGTAAGACTTAATATCACGATGAACATACATGACTTGGTAAGATATTATTATGTGAGATATATCTATAAAGAAGTGTATTTGGAGAGTGTACTACAGTAGGGCTTGGGAGGTTTCAAGTTAATGCTCAACTTAACAAAATTAGGGAATTCTAGGGACAAATTTTGTTTCGGTCTGGGGATCATGAATTCAACCATCCGGCATCACTGGCGTAAACTCGGCCGCGTGTGTGTCGAAGTCGAGTGGAGTCGAGTGTGCCGTGGGTTGGCGTGTATCGAGCGCGAGCCCCATTGGCTGGAACAGCACCTGCTCGGATTGGCACGGCAGTGGAGGGGCGCCATTACTCTCTAGTACCGTGAATAAGGCATAGAGGGCCATAGACTGAACATACATGGGCCATAAAGGATTCGAAGAAGTAGAGGAGAAGAACGCGCAAGAAAACACTCCGCAATATAGGGTGTCTCGATTATCGCGCCCGTGGGTCATAAAACGTGTAGCTCGCGCATAAGACTATGGTAGATAGTGCGTGCGGTGGTGAATGCGGCTCGATACGACGGCGATGAGTTCCAAATTCATCATCGATAGCATGCTGCCCAAGTACCACCAGCAGTTCCACCACCAGCAGCTGTTCCAGAGCCCAGTGAGCACCGCCTCCATCGAGGCCAGTCTCGCGTCCGCCGTCAACTACAGCTCCTCCGGCTCACCCGGAGGATCCACGGGCAGTGCCTCCTCCACGTCCCCTGCCTCCAGGATGTACCCCTACGTGTCTGCAGCCACCGCAGCCGCTCACCACCACCAACAGCAGCAGGCTGTGGCGGCGGCAGCCTTTGGGGCGGCTGCAGCCTCCGGCGGCTTCCCCACGGCTAGTTCTGCCGCCCTAGCCGCCGCCGTGGATGCTGCTGATAAGTCCTGCAGGTACCCGGGGGGGCTGGGGGGCAATGTGGCGCCCGCAGACCCCATGGTGAACTATACCCTTGGGCATCATCACCAGAATGGGGCGGCGGTGTCGGCGGCTGGGTCTGTCGGAGCCGCCTCCGCGTCTATGGCGGTGGCTGCGCAGTTTTACCACCAGGCGGCTAGCGCTGTGGTGGACCCACTCAATTCGTGCTCGCAGAATGCTGCCGCAGGTGGGCAGCCTATTCCTGATATCCCCAGGTATCCCTGGATGTCGATCACAGGTGAGTTTGCTTCTTCCGTCGGCTGCCAATACCGAACGGTTGCCTATTTTGTTGTCAGTCGAACGAACGCTGAACGTTTTCATTGTGGTGCCCTTGACTATACTGTAAATAGGCAATAAATCATGTTTGTTGCTATTTGGGCTAATAAAACTGCGATTGCTAAGCTTTTAATTAATACAAATGAGCTAGTGGCTGACTCCATGTCGAAATGAAGGTCAAGATCATACTGATACCGTCCCTGAATCACATTTCCACCACGCATGCCTGACTTTATATTCATTTACCTACTAAGTAGGTAGTTGGATAGTTTCTGTATCCTACACCTACATGCTCTGTTTCTATTTGCATATCAATAAACTCATGTAATCTATACTGACTCGTGTGTCAATTAATAATTTTATATTGATCAACAGAAGTGGCGAGGCTAGGCTAAATCATTCGCAATGTTGATGTTATTATTGACAGTACCAGTGCCGGTAGTAAAATTGTTTTATGTCCTGTTGTAACCATCTGTCCTCGTGTGCTTCCGTCGGCAAACGACATTTTCTACTCTCCCACCATGTGAGGCTCAATCTTTCAAAAATTCTGTCGTAAACATGCGTTTAATAGCCATTTAGAGAGCCATAACAATAAAAGAGCTCATAAAATTACATTCTTCAATAATACAATCCAAATTATATGGCTGTGTTGTCTCTGTTATTGATGTTACGATTTCATTGTAATTCTTATCGATTCAAACATAACTCGATTGTTTGAAGCATTCCTTTTCAATTCTTTTTCATGTGTCTTATTTCTAGCATCTCTACATCTTTTAGTATTTGCTTCAAATTGAGGTAAAGGGTATCTATACTATACATGAGAAGTTTTATATTCCTAATTAGGTATAGGTACTCAATTTTTCATTGCAACATTCCACAGCTATTTACTAACTACAATCGAATTGAAAGAGAACTTCTCTGCAATGGTCTTGTCCCGATTTCGATCCATGCTATTTTCATTACAATCAATAATATAGGTACCTAATAAATCAATAAATAATGAAACTTTATATTTAACATTCATTATATCAAGATATCTCTTTGAATCCTTGTAACCTGAAGTTTTTTTTCATTGATTACTATACCAAGATTTTTTCTGGAAGAATACTAACGGGTTCTAGCGAGGGTTCTGAATTTGTTACCTTGTACACGAATGGGTACCTGGGTATTTCAAAAATGTTCCAACAATCTTCTCTCAGTAGGGTGAAAATACAGTTTTATCAGAACATCGAGTCATCGAATAAATTCTGCCTTGAAGGTACCAGCCCCGATCTATGATTCTTCTGAGTCGTAGCAAAAACTTGATATCTACTCGCGCCCCCCCTCCATACCATCTGAGATTAGCTCAAAAGCTCACATAACAAATACAATGCAATATTTTTTCAAATACATGCATTTGGTGCCCATTTGGAATCAGTTATTTCCACCTAAATCCGGGACTTACTAAGACTCTTAGGCCAGGAAACAATCGATTGTCAATTGTGGTAGCAAATAATAGTACTTGCGTATAGGTATGATATAATTATGCTAAATCGAGTTCAGATGAGATGCAAATTATTCAAATACAAATGAATATGCAGGCATTTATATCCAACTATCCAGTAACATCTACTCCTTAATAAGAAATAACTTTCTGGCATATGTGTGTTCCAAGAATGAACTGCTGAGTCAGACTGACACTGAATTTGACTGCGCCGGAAAGGTGGTCACAGCCTCCCAAGATGAATATAACTTATAATATCTGTATCATATTCCATAATTCATTGAGGTTATATCTAGGTTGCTTTGACTTTCCCAGCACATATTTATTAATTTTATGTAATGCGTCAAATGTGTGTGTAGAAGCGAAAGTGGTTCAAAAACAACACTTTCCAAATTATTACTACGTTGTCAGGCATTGGGAACTATTCATGATGTCAATATTATGTTATGATGAACTTGATTTGGTAACCATTATCTGTAACAACTTTAATGTGTGTATTTTTTTTTGTAGACTGGATGAGTCCCTTTGACCGGGTCGTCTGTGGTGAGTACAATGGTACATATTCTTTTTATTTCTTTATATTATTTATAGTAACTAATATTAGTGGTATAAGTTATAACGTTATAACTAACCTATGGCAATAAAGATTTGGGGATTCAGATGTAGGTATGCCAGCAATATTTTGCATGGCAATCTCTTTTATGGTCAATTTCGAGTTAGATAGGTATTCGGAATATTATTTAATTACGAGATAACCTAGCTGATATGATATTTCTGAGAGGATTATCGGATATATAATCGAATTTGTTATAATCATGATCATTAGTTTAAATTTGCAAATAAGTTCCAAACAAATTGATATTGGCTTCATTATCATTATAAGCTGAATCTTCAAGTCTCTGAATGAACTACCATCATGATCATCTACGAGACCACCATCTACTTACCATATTCTCAGATGCAACTGATATCTTTCATTGTAGGTACTTTTGAGAGTGTTTTTACTTTTTCTCTTTATCTTATAATAAGGGAGTT
Organism: Chrysomela aeneicollis; assembly: GCA_029955515.1. Taxonomy (NCBI): domain Eukaryota; kingdom Metazoa; phylum Arthropoda; class Insecta; order Coleoptera; family Chrysomelidae; genus Chrysomela; species Chrysomela aeneicollis. Next base: position 30,085,427 of record JARUHQ010000002.1, read on the forward strand.
ATTAAGGGTTTACAATTTACTCATGTTCCAGACTGGTGGGTGAATAAATAGGTTAGTAGCCATATTTGCTGTCAATACAGACAATAGTCATTTCGAAATGCATTCCAGTGACGAAGAAAGTGTGAATTGTTCTCCTCCAGAAATCAGTAAAGCAGCTAAGGATGCGAATAATTAATAATTTATTGTCCGGCGGGCGGTTAATTGCCATTTCACGCCCGGCGGGCGATAAAGTAGTCCGAGGGAGGTAAAGTGCTATTTTACACCCGCACAACCGAGCGATAAAGTGCCATTTTACGCCCGGTCGTGCATAATAGAACATTATATTCTGCACTTGATGAAGAAATTTGATCCACTTGAAGAAAACTTCTATGGATACATTGTCTCACCCAACCCACACAATATCTCCATCATCATTCAGACCTGAATGAAATTATGCTTGATGTCTTTATCTATATACAGTATATTGAACCAAACGCTTCCAGTTGACGTTTATATAATGAAAACTTGAACGGGACAAATGTTTCTGTTGTTACCTATATTTTATGTAACCATTTCATACCAATTCATGTATTACGATTATTGTAAATGAATACAAAAAGTATATAATATTGCAAAGTGAACATTTCATGCGAAGAATTATTTCTTGTAGGTGGAGTACTGATTTTTCTCAATAATTTTTCGTGAAACCTAATGATTGGTTTTTATACGTCCATGGATTTGTTAATCAAATAATCCACAGGGTCCTCTATTTTTCAGGGTCGTCTTGTTCAATCCTTTCTTGCTGCTGACACTAACATAACCCTGAAAAATAAACATTGTTTTGTTTAACATATTTTTGTTCTCTTGAAGTTTATATCTTTTATTTGAGGGCTTCAGAAATAAAAATATTAATGCAAACATTTTTCTATAGTATCCTCAGCGATTACTATTATAATTGAAACCTATAACACTGATTATTGCCATTATAACCATCAAACTGATAAAAAAGATGTAATAATATTCGAGAAAGACTATTAGAACCATTCTTTTAGCCTTCTTGTTATATGAATATAATACGTTACTTGCTGTAAACAGTAAATAAATCTCTCAAAATTGTTTTCACCGACTTATAAAACGTGACTGACCTTGTTTGGTTGTTTAGACTCTAAAGTGCATTAAAAGGATTTATGCTTGCAACAATGTTTTGTAATATGAGAGGAGAAAATTATATCTCAGACCGGGCTCTGTGAAATTTGATTCAATAACCATAAATAAACACATAATACAAGCATTGCTATTTATTGCCATCAACGCTGAACAAACATTAATATAAATATCCATTGTTTAAACTATAAGCATTGTGTAGGTACAGCATTCCAGACATCTATACGGATATGAGATATCGATAAGAAAATTTGATTTATTTCAACTGATCGCATTCCTTTATGCATATTTTTTGAATCTTCCTATGACTATTCTGATGGGCTGGTTGTCGAGTGGGTTTTGAATCTCTGGATTATACAGGGTGATTCATTGGGAGATGCGCATATACCGTAAGGGTAGATGGAGGATAACGAGGTGCTTCCAAATATTTTATGGTTCTATCGTTCTTTATAGCCAAAATACAGGATGATTTGTTAATTTTTCCATTTTTTCAATTGATCATAACTTATGTACTACCCTATACATTTTTATGATATTTGGTACGTATGTTCTTTGTCCACATTGATGTCGATCAACATAATCAACATTATTCCAGGTCCGGCCTTTGAAAAATAAAAAGTCGAAACAACACTCTGTAGATCAAGATTTTGAAATTTTATTCGCAGATTTGGAAAGAGCAGAAAAAACTGAGTAGGACTATGTATATTTCGTATTCACAAAATTTACAAAAATAAATATTCTTTCCCAAATGGAATCATCAACAAATTCTCATTATCTCGATATCTGGATGCCAATTTTATTGACAAACTAGAGAACATGTCCTTATTTGAAACAAATTATTATTATCAACGACTAACTTTAAAACACCTTGTATGCATAAAAAATTATCACAACATCCATTCATTGATGAGAAGAAAATCATGGAAATGAGGAATTTTATTTTGAACAATAATAACGTTGCAACAAATACGGGCATCCAGAAATAAGTAGAATGGGGAATAGTTGATGATTTCATGGATCAAAGCTGGCAAAGTACCATTTGAAGAGATGAATTTGATTTTTAAAATTTTTTCCGACCTCATTCTATCGCAACGTCTAGGTTTGATTCAAGTATACAAACAAAATTTAACCAGCCGCACGGCTGCATATATCCTTCGAATAACCTGATGCCGCTAATGTAAACTTTTTCTAAGGATTCAACGAAGAATTTTGCAAGGCAAACAAAAAATACTACAAATATTGATTGAATGACATAACCAAGACCTTTTCAGTGATTGGACATTTTTCATTTTCTTAACGTAATACCTATTCGAAAACGATCTGTTTCGTTCTTTGTATTTCTTTATCGGAGCTGAATATATATTTTCTGGATCTCTACTGAAAGTCAGTCATTTCATGTGAGCGAGGATGTCATTATTAAGCAAAATACATTTTTTTTCCTGCCTCTTTCTGAACAACAATATCGTTCTTAGTGCTGGGATGATACTGATCTTGCACGTTAAACGCATTTTTCTATCAACAATATCCGTCGTCATAATATTATCAAAAATTGAATTTTATTTGGCAATATCCTCATCTAAATCGACATCATATTTTTCGGATATTTTGTCAGCTGATAACGCTAGCTCATTGTCACTTTCATTCGAAATAAATGGATTCCATTGTTGAAAATTTAAAATAAGAATTAACCGTCAAACCTTTCTTTTTAACTCGAAAAGGACCTATATGATAGTAAATTTTAACCTTAAATTTCATCTCATGACCCGATAGTGTCTCATCAACTTATTCATCGTGCAATCGTTTGGTAGGTAATTCTGTATATTTTTTTTTTCAAATTGCGTGTCAATATTGCACGTGCCTGCAATCGAATTTGCTTCACATAAAAAAAATTTCACAATTTGAGCACAAATGTTTCAAGTTCCCAAGCCCAAGCTCAAGAAAGATCAGAATGTCATTTCACTAAAAATTGGATTTTCTTGGGGGTGGGGGTGTTAGCTACGCCACTGATTCGCGCGATGTTTCCACTGATTCTCGTACTCATATTGAAATTATCATGAAACATCCTGTGTATTTTTCCAAAAAAGCTGCAGCGAGCTGCTGTATGAAATCTAAGAAGAATTGCTACAAAACAAATTATCTGAGTTGAAAATTTCTCTTTTTAGAAAGGTCGTTCTGGTTCATTATTTATAACTCTTTCATGAAAGGGTTTTTTTAGAAAGTATAGCTCTTTTCAGGTAGGTAGATGAGGACGTAGGATCAACACTTCTATTCCTCCAGTTTCTCTTTCAATTCAATTTCAATGAGAGAAATTGTAGAATAACCAAGGAATTGTGTCAGGTCATTTTTGACAGAAATCTCAATGTACTCAAAATGATAGCTTCTCTTTTATCTTCTCCATAAAGGGTATGCTATAATAGATAATTATTGAAATTCAGATGTGTGAAATTGATGTCTAAAATTTACTCTGTATAGGAATCGATCTCTGATAATTTGTATAAGTATATGAAGAATACTTCAATCCGCTTCAATCAAACCTGGAGTCAGTTTTTTTCTTTCATGTTTACGATTTTAGCAGTTGTTTGATTACCGATTAGTAATTTGGAGATTCATGGAAGTTCGAAAAAATAATGTATTTGGATGATTATTTCATTCATGCTGAAATACACGTTTTTGGTTGGTTGAAATGATTGTGTTGATAAGCAATAACACCATGTTTTCGATTTTGTATTTCGGCTCCTGATTGGCTATTGGATACCTACATGCTGTGTTTTCGTTTCTGTATTTCGCTTTCTGATTCGTAGGCAGTAAGGCAGTAGGGTTTTAATTAAACAACGACTTACTAGTTGCAATCTGTCATAGTATTTTTCGATTCCCTGGTGAATAAATGAATGCCACTACACCAAATTTTCGTCTGAACCATGATAAACACACACTATTAATATATATCCACTTCATTTTTCACAAATTTTAGACAATTTCAGCATTAATAGAATTAGAAATATTAGAATATTAATCTAATGTAACCTAACCACACAAATTGTGACAACAATCATAATGAACTTAGCTCAGTAGTACCTAGTGCATAGGTAATCTTGCCTACATCATACAATGGCATAACTGTATTGTTGGTTGCATAACGAATCTTGTGTCGAACTACAATGCATAATCAAAATAATTGATTCCATAAACTGTACGTTTAAAATAGAAAATCATCGAAATGGCTTTGATTTTATTCATGAAATAATCTGAACAAATACAACTTGTGTTATTGATGATTATCGAAAATTCCTTCTCTTTTTCGAAACAAATCATGTTGCTTTGGGAAACCACACTCGCGCTGTGCGCTCGTGTAGTTTCCAAGCAACATGATTTGTTTCTCTAAATCGATGAAATTTTTGTTTCGATAATCATCAATACACTTGTTGTATTACATGCGATAATTATTGTGTGTTCTGATAAAAATATTCCATTGAATAAGTTTTCATCACAAATATATCAGGATCCATTTCCGATAATGATAAATTTTCACATGTTCTCATTCAAAATTAACAATACAAAGAAGATATCTAAGACAATAATTGTGAAATCTATGGAAACATTCGTTTTCATAGTTTTTCCAAACTCCATACTGAAAATGTAAGGAAAGGATAATATACCTAATTATCAATATTAATTCTGTTTCTCACCAATTTGTAGTTTAGTGAATTCATTTTTATATTCTTTTTCACTCTGTTGTTTTCGTTGATCTCTGTCAAAATTTATAATTCCCATGTTTGGGAAAAAATTCAATCGATATATCCTCGAATATATCATATGATTTTCTGTCTGAATATTTCGCAACATGCGGAAATTCCATTTATTATTAATTTTACGAAAAAAGTTATTCTCCATTACAATTTCCTGAATTTATTTTTGAAAATATCGGAAACTTCAATCTGTTATCACTCAATGTTGAATCATTTTGATGATGCATTGAAATAAATGATGCATAACATAATAATTTATTTTACAATCATGTAAGAATCTTTCCATTTACCTAATGAGATGTAATATATCTTCGTTAGTTCTGATCAAATTTTCTCAATAACAATTTAATTCACCTCGTAATTTACTCTCGATCCAAAATTAATATTTTTTGAGAATTAATTTATGATGATTGTATTTTAGGTTTAAGACCATGCAGAACATTTTATATAGAAATACTTTTCTTCGTAAAATTGGTTGTAAAACAGTTTTCCATATGGTGTGAACTTCAGCAGACACACTGCATAGTAAAACAAATTTTATCATCAGATATTGATTTTTCCAGAATTTACTGAAAAACGCCATTTTAAGATTTTCACAGGAAATCTGGAGATAACATTTTTCTGAGGCCGCCTCTGGCACTACTGCGCATGCTCACATGTGTACGATAGATAGATAGATAGATAGTTTATTAATCCAAATACGAGCTTACAAAGCTACAGGACAGGTCAACAGAGAGTACATGTATGTGTAAAAAAAAATTCTTAAAATTCATAATTGAAATGTAGATTAAAATTAAAAGAGTGAAAAGAAAAGACAAAAAAATAATAAATGAGGTATATCAGATATATCAACGATATGCATTGAAAATATCTAAACAATAATTATAGAATATTTCAGGTAAAATTTTCGTTATAAGAATAAAATGAAATCATACATTTAATCTTACTCTAAAATTGTCCAAAATATTCATCAAGGTTGTATGGAGTAATACCCAGTAAAAAAATTTTGGTTTTTTTCTAAAAATATGCGCTTGTTCAATTACTTTTAACTCATTAGGAAGTACATTGTATAATCTCAGTCCTATCACATTTAGTGATTTTTGGCAAATGGTGAGATGTGAGTTTGGTAGATGAAAATCGTTTTTTCTCCTCGTGTTGTGATTGTGATATTGGTTATTTGTGGAGAATATTTTTTTATTCGCGTGAATGTATATTAATACTTCTAAAATATAAAGGCAGGGAAGTGGAAGAATTTCAAGTTCCTTGAAAATATCTCGACATGAGGTTTGTTGGGAGACGTTTACAATGGAACGTATTATTCGCTTTTGTGCGGTGAATACGTCTTTCGCTGCTGGGGAGTTTCCCCATATTGTGATTGCGTAACGGAGTCTTGATTGAACCTGAGCGTGATAAAACAGGAGTAGACTAGGTGTGTCCAGAACACTCTTCAGGATTCTAATTTGGTAACATTTGGAGTGTAGAGAGCTGGTTAGATTTTTGCAGTGTGATTTGAAACTGAGATCATTGTCGATTGTGATACCTATAAAAACTTGGATGATGTACTATGTTCAAGAGGAGTGCCACATATGTTCAAATCTAGGGGTGGTAGATTAGTGTTTTGTCTGGTATGGAAGGTAGTAAAACTTGTTTTTGATGCATTTAGAAACAGAGAGTTGTTGCTCAGCCAATTATGTAGGGCGTCAGTTGTATTGTTAATTTTATTTTGGAGTTCCAGTGACGATTCGTCAGAGAATAGCAGGGTTGCGTCATCAGCATACAGACATGTGAAAGCTCCTGACAGAGCACGCTCATCTTACAGCATGATAATGTCTGTGCCTAAAACCGATTTTCGATGAACATTTATTGAACAACGAGATTTCCGATATTAGAATTAATCATTCTGCTTCGCGTTCTGTCAACTATACTGAGCGAAACATTATTTTTTATACCCTCGCATGCACAACTTGAAACGTGTACTCGAAACTTGATACCCGCCTTAGTCCAGCATACTTTACACCAGCGAGTCAACTTGAATTTTATGTGGGTGATTAACGAGGTAGGCACGTTTGGTCTGTGGACTCAGATTTATGCATTATTCGGACAAAAGCTTGTTTGGTTGTTGCCCAGAATTAATTATGCCGTTAGAGTCGGACTGGTTTACGTGTTGTGTGCAGTTGAAGTCTGAAAGCTGAAAGTTTTTTTTTTTAGTAAATGGACCCAGCGGCGGTACCATTTTGTATGGCTACTATAAATTTCCATCACCGGGAGAGATTTATCTAGGTAGGTTTTATGATGATTATGTTGGTCTCTCCAGGCGCGCATAAACTACACTTCTTGTCCACATTTTAATATGAATTTCAGATTGATAAGGAACTCGTTAAGTTTGACTTTAATGCAGTTGTTTATAATAATTGACTACCTTGATTGACATCTCGCAACACGATTAGGTTGATATCAATTTTTAATAGGTAATGCATTGTCCGAAGGGTTAGGATAGAACATAAATTATTATGAGTCATGATATGATACTAACATACATTCTTATTTTGAATTAAAATCTCAAACATTACATCCGGGTTGAGTTCAATTTATAAACTCCACTGCCGTAGCTACAGTTGACGCTGCCGTTCTAAAATGTATTGAGGAGATATCCTACGCTATACGGCACCTGCGTCAGCTGCGTAGTTTATGAACAGATGTTTATTTTTAGCACATTCCATGTACGAACAGTAACTGTAGCTACGGCAACGGAGTTTATAAATTGAGCTTGAGACCGACTACCAACTACGGGTGAGATCGGCTACGAAAAATATCAAAATATTGAATAACAAAAGATAATGAACATCGTAATAATCAAAGTATGACAAAAAAGGAAAAGCAAATTTAACTTTTACGACTTTTGTTATTTAGTTTTCCACATAAATCGCAATAATTCTCCAATTTTGAGCATCCATTATGGAACAAAATGAATGCAGTTCACACATTTGAGCCAGTCGTCTTTATTCGAAATGTTTTAATTGGTTGTCATTCATTATATCAATAATTCCCTTCAAATCGCGTAATATTTCATCATTATCATTATACCTAATAACTAATTTTTGTGCTCTCACCCGGATTGTCGTACTTTACCGAAGTTACGGAAGAGATCGGCCACCTTGTTAACAGAAGAAAATATGAGAAACGCCTACATATTTGAGGTTATTTTATAGTTCCATGAATATTCCATCATCCAGTATTGAAACAATTCAAATAAATCAACTCGTCTGCAAAATATTACCAACAGAGTAAAACAGACAAAAAACTTTGAACATGGCACATATTTTCGAGCCTAATTTATAAATTTATACTGTTGTGTAAGGCCGTGTTAACATGTAGAAAGCAACATGCTCAACTAATTTTATCATATGTGGTACAATCACGAAAAAAAATGATTCGCTACAGGTACTAAAATATAGGTCAACGCAACAAAAAAAATTAGTACCTATAGAAACAGCAAAAAACTATGTGAAAGCAACAAATATTTCCTCCTAATAATTCTTTGCAGTATCAACTAATCCAACTGGTGTCGGAAGCAAACCAAACTTCCGACATTTTGGCTGCATGTAAGAACATTCCTAAGCTGTGATTACCAATATATTTCGCAGCAGTAGCAAATATTTTCAGCTATGATTACATAATGATCTTGCTATAAGAAACACTATACCAAATACTTCCAGCCAAATATTTTTGCTCTAGTAGCAAATACTACTGAGTTAGTAGCAAGTATTTTCAGGTATCATTATGAATGCAATTGCTGTAAGAAACATTGTAGTTGACACTCTCAGCCAGATGTGTTTGCACTAGTGACAAATATTAGTGCTGTAGGTAACGATGTATTGAATATTAACAGCATACTAATTTTGCACCAGTAGTGAGGTTTTCTAAGTATTATTGCAAATGCATCAGTTGTAATAAAATACGAAACTCTGAGAGCTGGAATAATGTTACACCCGGTATAATATAGAAACATTACTTCAGGTAGGTCCACTAGAACAACAATTTCTGGTAAACTCTCAAATTGCAGTTTATCTCCGAGAAGTGGTATACTATTTTTTTCATAGACGATTGATGTAATGATAATCCCTCAAAATTTGTATGGTGATCTGAAAAAAAAAACGTAAATGAGAATAATAAACCTAGAATATACTTTGTCACATCTATATAGGATTTTTCACCTCATCAGTGATTACAACATAAATGTATAGTACCCTCAGTGAAATTTTGAAATCAAACCTTCAAATTTTTGGCTCAGGTGTCCGAATCCCCACGATTCCAAGAGCTCTTCGACAGACATCAATTTTTTCCATTTTTCACATATATTGTTTCTGACAGTTCTAAACTATACATTATTATTTGCATGCAGAAGAAGAACAACATCAAGCAGGACACTAACTGATCCACGTGTTAATACTCTCAACAGTCTCAACTCAACTGAAGACAAATATCGATGCGTCGTTATTAAGAATTCGCACAAAAGTAGGTCACGCCATTCCATGTAGCCAATCAGGACGCTTCTTTCTTGTTGCCATGTGAATTTTACCACAAAGTTACCCAGGCGCTCTTAGCAAATTGAATTTGCTCCATTCGAGTCCTGAGATTTTTGCGGTTGCGCATACCAAAGTTCAATACATTGATTGACGTAGTTTAGGTTCGTAAATAATAATAATTATTATGTTAATGACTTTGCGTGGTGACGGATCATTGACAGCAAATAGATAATTGGGTTGAAATGTTTGCTGTGTTCATTTTCAAAACCATGCATGATTGGAAAATAGGTGATTTCATTAACTATTCCCACTTGAACATATGGATATATACCCAGCAAAAATAATAGGTGTTGCAAATAAAACTGTCCAATGTTACAGAACTAATATGCTATCGCAGCATTGTTGGTGAGGGATTCGAGCCAACAAATTATTATAGCTGGATATAAATATAATTCCAGTCCCTACAGCAGATTGATTATAGCATTTTCAATTATCATCTGTGACAAATGCATATTCGTAATGTTGGCATAAATGTTTCATCTACACCTAGAAATGTTGTTGTGAGAGCAAATATCTCACCAGCAATTCTGTTTTTGTTATGAGTAGCAAGTGATTTTTTCCGTGTATACACATCCCTTTTACCTATATAGGTATATTTAAATGTTTAATAAATCCGGAATATTGAAACTTATAATATATATTGTTTTCAAGTCCATGAATTTATGTGGAATCACTTTTAACATACTGATGCTTATTTACAACTCCTGCAGCTAAGATGCGATGGTCTGTAAATTGTGTTCGGATTGCGGCTTTCAACATTCGCATGCAAGCAGGATTTGTTGCATATTAAAGTAACTGTCAATGACGATGTGGTTTATTAGCCAATAAAAGGACACAGCGAGTATGAAATACGGTAAATGGGAAAAAATTTATTAATTGATTGAACGAATGGCTGATATTAGTATACCTTGAGGAATAACGACTCCTTTCTAAATTGAAAACAATGTCAAATTTGGCAAAAAATCAAATATATTTTCTGGAGTTCTGGGTGGATTGGATATAGTACTAGAGTTCTTGACTGGAATTGTGAATGGTTCCAGCTCATTATGTATTCAGATGAAAAAAATTGGGTACCTACAACTTCACGCGATAATTTTTTGTTCTGTGTTTAGAGAATTCTGGATAAATTAGTTGATTTCAAAAATAGTTCTGATGAATTGAAAGAGTTTTTGAGAAGATACGGAAAAATAGTGAAAATAGAACGGACGGACCGATTTCCAACTAGGTTCTTTCTTTCTCATCATTGGTATAATCCATTTCTCGAATAAAAAAACTGAAATCATAAAAAATATGTTTTTTTATTTTGGTTGTATAATGAAGTCATTGTGCAACGCAAATGCGTGTCGAAATAGCCTCTATTTCGATACGCATTTTTTATTATTCGGAGATTGGTACAATCGAACTGTCAAATAAAAGTCAGAAAAGTTAGGCGCAGTTTACTTCTGAGCGATTTGGATTTGGTGATATTAGCAGTGAAAAACTCAATGTTTTAATTGGTAAATTTCAATTCAGAGTGATATAATTTTATCTAAATTGACCAATAAAAACAATGACAACATTGAATTTTTCACCGCTGGTATTGCAATAATCAAAATCGCTCAACTGAAACTGGGCTTTACGCTTGTGCGTCAGATTTTAATAATTTCAATGTCATCATTGTTATCAATACAATATGTTTCTGTTATTTATCGATATTCAATACATTTTTTTCTTCAAATCAATTCAGATTAAAAAAAATTTCATATGACACATGTTTTATAAGACACGTTGTCGCACTTCGCTCGTCGTACTCCAAACAACGCGTGCGACAAAATAGCGTCTTATAACACTCGTATCATAATATACTATTCTGCAATCTCTATAACTTCCGATAGGGTGCTTATTTTCCTTCTTTTTGGTCATATAATTCAGTTTTGTTATCGAATTCTCCAAAATCGTGAAATCAACTCTTTACAACACTCAAAATTTCGAAACGGGTAGACCGATTTTCCTCATCGGATGTTCATTTCGAATTTTTTTCATCATAGTTCAGTTGTGTTATCAAAAATTCCAAAATAGTGAAATCATTTTTTATTTTGAAGCACTGTTTGTACCGAGGTTTGTACCTAGTAAACAGAATGAATTATAGCTATTTATGTACCAAGTGCGTTATATAGATCCTAACGCCCGGAGGGTAACATTCACCCGAGGGCCTTTGGCCCGAGGGATGAATGTTGCCCGATGGGCGTTAGGATCTAGTAACGCTCGTGGTGCATACAAGATTTTATTTTTCACGAAAAAAATATCTTAAACGACGTTGTTTACTTCATAAATTTTTTCTCATAGTATTTACTGCGTTCTGGTCGGCAACTGAGCACAAGTGAGCTTCTATGCAATTGCCATGGAAACATTGAAGAGGTTGCTAAGGGTTGTTTATTTAATAAAACGACGCTGCATTTAGCGGGCGTTATGATTCATAATGCCCTCCATAACGCCCCGGGCGTTATGGGTCTGTTAATAGCAACCGTTGCCAAGGTATTATAAAGCAGTAACGATCAAGTGAAAAATAAAAATATAAATGCCCACCTATACCTATACTGTAATCGCTGGTATGAAATACAAAGTTTCATTGAGATCCGTCGCAGATAAGGAAATCTACCTACCTATACTTTTATATAAACTCGACACAGACTATGCTCAACTATGCTCATTGTCTGCTGCATAATCCCGCGACTGCTGGCTCCTTTGACCTTGAACCGTGGTGAAAAATGTTTCCGACCATTTTATCACGACAGTCTGTCAGCATATCGTAGAACGTTCTCTGTTATTGCCCTGGATGTGATATCCTCGACATCTTAAGGCCTGAAGATGGGCCTATTACAGTCCAACCGACGATTTCAATACGAATGATGGGACAATTCACTGTTCTGGCCAATTTAATCTTCGAAAGCAATTTATTTTGGGGTACCGTTTGATTATTTTTATTCGGATATTTTCCCCACGTGAATTGATGCATTATCGATGATTGGACATAAATAAATAACCATGATGAGTATATATATACATGGTGATAATGTGTTGATAACGAGCGTATTTTGATGGTTTGGATTGGGTTACTCGCGAGAGACAGTTACGGACTGGCTAAATCTATCGTCTAGTGGTCTAGTGCTGAGATATTTTACCACCAAACTGAGATGGATCAAAGCATAGTTGCATTCAGTACATTCATTCGAGTGCAAAATTATCCTGAAGGCGGTCATTAAATATATCATTAGTGTTCGGAAATCTTTCCTGAAACGTTCAAAATATAGGAAAATATTGGAAATATCATGTTTCATAATATGTGTGGCCTACACTTATAGGGGTGATAGATCGTCTCAAGAAAATGATGAATGTTCAAATTTAAACATGTCCAAAACTCTTTCGTTTCTATCAAAAGTTACAGGGTACTGAATTTCAAGATTTTTTTAGTTTTTCCTTTATAGCTCCTGCAGTTTTCAGGATATTCAGCTCAAATTGTTTCGAGAATCTACAGGGATATATGTTTTCAAGAGTCTCACTCCCTTTTTTCACCATCAACCTTTTTTATTATACGCACCTCTTATGGTCGATCTAAATTACAAGATCTAACTTATGGTGCTTTTAGAATCGTTTTGTTCTCCTGTAGTTTTTCGGTATCTGCAACTGTTACTTGAAATATAATTAAAAATGATGACCACGGAAAGTCGTCGAGATCAAAAACTGAGAATGCCATTTTGTAGATCGTAAAAGTGGCAATGGAGAAGTGCCTCTAGTTTTGGTCCACCTCCAATAATGAAGCTAGAAAAAATTTAAAATGATAATCCAAAACTCAGTATTTTCTAAATATTTGGGAAACGGAAAGAGATATCCAAGATTTTCTTCCACTATAATAATAAGCATGAAATTTCACAACTATGCTTTAATTTAAACATTTTTGTATCTCCTAAAGGCGGAATTATGCAACATCACTCAATTTAACTTGACTTCTCTAGTTTACTTAAGAAGATAAATCCATTGAACTTCTTTCAAATTTAACTTGACTTCTCTTGTTTACTTAAGAAGATAAATCCATTGAACTTCTTTCAAATCAATTCAATTCAAAATATGCTCTATTGTCTTAAGCATCCAAACAAACTTGTTGAGAAAGCTCAATAAATTGTATAAAAATTACTAACACAAAATAGGCAACAAACAATATTCGAAAGCTAGTATAAAGCTAGTACTTACTTGAAATTAAATGAAAATAATTTTTTTTTATAAATATCTGTATACAAACTAAACATTCTTTTGAAAAATATTCTCAAAATATAAAATTATTTTGAATGATGTTCATCTAGATTAGGTAAAGTATTTACCTGAATGCTTGTATTATTTATGCAATTTATGTATATAAATAATTACTTCCAACCTGATAAATCGAATCAAATTAAAGTGATGTTGCATGAAACCATTCTTACGTTTTTCGAAATCAAAAGGATGAACGTCGAATTTAAATAATTCTGTGAGACACAGTCAAGAATTTGCCCGCGTTTTTTTAAATTATTTTCAATGATGATGATGAATATTAAATAGGTATATTAAATTTCAATAATTTATCAAAAAATCCACGTAGCTCTGAGTGAAAAACGGTTCAAAGCAGTGAACTAGATTGAGTTCGTGATTTACGAAATTATTATTATTTTTTGCGGAATATCCCCTTTCAAGAATTCGCTAATTCACCTCAAGAAACATTATATTCGGGCACTGCACGAACAAAAACTCGTTTCCACAGCCAACAAAATCTCCAGAAACAATCGACGCATGCATGTAGTGCAAACTCTCTCCCGGATCCTCGCGTCATCCAGGGACGTCTCCCGGGCCCCCTTCAAACTGTTTTACGGCCCCTTTTCCACCCCCAGCTCGATCGAGGATCGGCGCTGTGAATCACCCCCTCCCCCACCCTTCCGCTCCCGCGATTCATTCGCCAAGCAGGCCTTGCTTCTCCAGCGCCGCCTGCCCAAATTGCGAATTGTATTTTTCTTTTTCACCTAGATTGGCTGTCTCGTGTGAGATCGTAAATTTGCCACAGAGAGATTTACCACCGGCTAATTCGATCGGCTGGCAGTTGATTGTGTTTGTTGCGGATGCTACTTTGTGGCATATACAGGGTTGCAACTTTGCTTTGGGTGCGATGATTTTTATTACCTAAATCAAATTATAACAAATCATCAGAAGCAAATATCAACCATTTGATCTTGATGGAGTTTATAAGCTTGACTGTTCTGATTCGCAAGCTTCTTACATAGGTCGAACTTGTAGACCCCTCATACCACGTATCAATGAACATACCTGAAAAGGCCTGATAAGTCAGCATTTGGACACCATTTGAAATTTGATAATCATGATTTTAGCCCTAATAGAAATTCAAAAATTTTACATCAAATTGGCAATAAGAATTACTTGAGACTAGATTTGTTCGAAGAAATGGAAATTTCAAAAGAACTCTCTAACAATGATTACTGCATAAGCACTCGAGTGAACCTATACAGAGATTTCCTTCCTCTTCACCAAAGGATCCTATATTAAAATTAAATTCACATGTTTCAACAACTAATTTTATTATGTTGTCTACTTTAAATCACCACAAGTTGGTACTTCAATTTTATATCTGACGTTGACAGATGAAGTGAATAATTTGTCTTTCAATCTACTTGACATATCCACATGATTTGATTACCTAAAAACTTTTTAACATTTTTTAACTTGTTATTTCGTTGAATTTTTTCGAGAGTCATTATGCCAGCTACCAAATTGTAAACTTCCTGTTACCTGACTTGTTAGTACTCTCCATTAGTAAAAAAATATCCAAATTTCACAACTTCAAAAATTCCAATTAGAGTCTTCAATCAATTAGAGTATTTACTTTCAGGAAGCACTGAAGATGATGCAAGTCGAAAGCGCTTTGCAAAATTAAATATACAATACACTTAATACAAAAAAAAAATTCTCTCTTCATTTGATCTTCGCCTGTAATCTTCGATTCTTCATGAAACACGTCGGTAAGAATTTTTAAATAAATTAATCACCCAAGGTGTCCAAATATCACTATTCTCTTGAGCTCATTCGAAGAAGATATTCGAGGGGTTGACCACTAGGAGAAAATGATGTGTACCTATACACTGGAATTTCTATAAACTGGAATTCCCTGGAATTCTTCGGAATTTATACGGAAGAAATATGTTAATTTGAACAAATAACGATGATATTTTAAAACTAAATGTAGATAATACTCGGAATTCCGGGGAATTCCGGCGGAATTATGGGAAATTCGGGGGAAATTCCGGGGGAATTCCGTTGAAATATGGAATATTCTGGAAGATCACACACAAATTCATTTGGGATTTCCGAGGTGATTACTGAGTTCAAGATAAACTTCAGACCTTGTTTCAGAGTGATGTCACTGATGAAGTTTACAGAATCTGAATGAGTATTACCGGATTTTTATTGGTATCAAGATTTCGAAATTTGTCATCAGTGAGGCTAGGCTGTAGATTATATCGAAAATTTCGTCGAAAACAGAATAAAATTTTAATCATCTGATGGTATAAACATTATCATCTGAAAATACCGAGGAACAGATAGACTGATTCGGTCTGATTTCGCACCTCAGATTTAACTTCTGTCTGTTTTATTCCTTTCCTTCTTCCAAGATCTAATCCCGTAAGAACTAAAATCCAAGAAAACATATTTTCATTGAGAAAAAATTCAGCAAATCTAGGATGTTAACTGTAAATCATCATACCTATCGAACAAATGATTCAATTTAGCATAGCATACAGGGTGGTTCACGACTAGCGCGACAGAGATTTAATGCGAACTGCAAAACTTTCAAAGTTTTTCTTATTTCAGTAGTGAACTGTCATCGCTGCGCAAGAGGGCGCAAGTGTGTAGTTGTTTTTTGGTAAATTTAGCAACGTTTAGGAAACGATCAACTGCCACCTACAGTTGAAAGTAAAACGTTTCAAAAACCCAAAAATGATTGACCAAATTGGTGCAAAACAGGGTCGTGACAACCTAGTCTCATGTTTGGTTGTGCAACTTTTTTAAACACTTCGCCGCATCGTTGCTTCATAAATGAATTGCAGCTGAACTCATGGTAAATTCACAGATCTCAAATCTTCTTCGAAAAAAATAGAGATACTTGGCTTGAGAATCTTCAGAAAATATTATTAGAAATATCAATATTATTGGCTTCACTGATGATATTCTTTGTCAGAAATGTTTTTTTTATATAGACATTTCTTTAATAGCAAAATAATTATTTTTAATCTTTATCTTAAATTTTTCTCAAAACATTTTTTGATATTTTTCGAACCAGGTGTGCACGGCGGCAAATTCTTTGAAAAACTGCCGCTAATATTTTGTTAGCCGCTCGTTAGCATCAGTATATTTTCAAAAGATTCAACAACCGGCAGCTCATCTGGTTTTTCTTTTGGTTTTTCAATTGACCTTCATGTTCCAAGGTCAAACGGCAGTCGCGGTATAGTACAATGATACAAATTTCATTAGAGTATTTTTTTGCCAATATACCTATAGCCCACCAGGCGAATGATTGATGTCTGTAAAAAATTAGATCATATTATTCTCCATATCACGTACTACTCCATGTTTACGTACGAACGTATAGGTACGTCTGAAAAATGTAGATTGACTGACTCATAATCAATTGTTATGGATGAAGATGATGAGGAAGAGCGGAGCGTGTGATGATATTGAAGTGAATTTTGACAGTTGAGTTTGGATAGGTATGTATCTAAGTTTAAATCTTATGATCAGTTATTAGAAAAAAAATACTGACAAGAAGAAGCCCTTTTAGGTAAAACCAATTTAACTTACCTACCTATACAATGCTGCTTACTTCATCTAAATGAAATATAACGACTGGTTCGGAAATAATCCAAAATTGTTATCATTTTCGTATTGCTTATATATAGATCTTCAAGATATATGTGCAATATAAAACATAGCAGATATACCTACTCTTGTTAACTGGTTATTAATGTTACTATGGCAACTAAATATGAGTTGGCACACCATTCTCTATGTCTATAAATATCTCAGATGATCGTGGCATTCCAAAGCATTATCGTCATATATCTTTCGGCATTCAGAAATCAAGGTCACATCGAATTAGAGGGTTTTGGGATATTTTAAGATTTATTGTTTCACAATCGTCCAGCCTTTCAAATTAAAAATATATTTTTAGTGGTTTTTAATGAACTCCAAAATAATAGGAATCATCTACTCTATCAGTTATGTAAATCATTTACTTTCCTTGTTTTCTCGAATATTAATCTGTTATGAGTTAGTTAAGATTGACAGGGAATGATGTTAACAGCTGAAAGAAAAATATTCACTGAAACCTTCATTTGATTATCGTAAACAACGATCTGCAATCTACTGCTGTATAACAAATAATGTTTATGGTTATGGTTACTGCTACCTTGATTGTAGCTTTTTAGTTGGTTTCAAATAAATTTGAGTCATTCCAACACATCATTCCATACTCGATAAGAAATTCCGAATTGGAAGTGCCAATTGAAAATCCTTGTGTTTGAAATATCCTGCAATTCCAAAGTGATTGGGTTTATTCAAATTAATATTGTTATCCACTCGGTTATCCACCTTGAATAACTCTTCTACCTATAAATGAAAAAAAAACGATTTGTAAAACCATTCAAATAGGCTCTGTAATATCGTATATTATGTTGCACATTTCTATAAAATGTTCTTGTCAAAATATTATTTTGGCATCAATTCCAGGCATTTTGCAGCTCTTTTATTGACTGAAATTGGCAATAAAATCAACAATAAAAAACAAACCAAAAACAAATAAACATTTACGTAGGTACAATACCCAAATTCCCAGCCATATATTATAATAGAATCCATTAATAGCTATTGTTTATCTGTTATTCAAATTTTATGGAGAGTTCAATATGTGTACGAAAGTAGTTAATAGTTAACGGTTATGGTTAAAAATAATCGTGCCATCACATAGATAATTATAGGACGACAAATTTGTTGAATATAATCAAAACATTTCAATAATTCTAATTTACTGCAGTTAAAGGTATGTTATTGTCAATAACCTCATCAATAACATATGCAAATCCATCAATTATTACCATTGAGATAAATTGAACGATGGTGATGACATCTCAATTGCGTATCTGGATAAACATTGCGTAAATTTATTATTATTGTCATCACTTATTGATGATTATGGTTTCTACTGAAACCATCATCACATTGCTTCATCACGATGCATAATCAAGTCCACTATATTCTGGAATCAATATAAAAGTTTTGTGAATGTATTAGTAGATCAAGGTCGATAATTTTTGTTCCAAAAAAATCCAATTTCGTATCAAGTGCAAATTTTATTTCAAAAATCGTAGCAGAGCGCATTCGACTGTTAGTTTTTAAAAGTATGAACTGCCATTTGAATTGATTATCTTAATCTTCTGTGAAGAGGAATATATGATCTGTTTAAGTTTACTTGTGAGTTCAGACAGTGCTCATTGTGTAGCAATTCATCTTCAAAGTGTAGATCTTCTATAGAAAATCTAATCTGTTATTATTTTTTAGATGTGACAATTTTCAAAAGTTGAGCGTTTCTGTCTGGGCTGAATGTATGATTATTAAAACGCAAATGATGGCCAAAAGCTGAATTCTTATTTGGATTCAAATGTTCGCTTATACGGACTCTCAGAGGTCTACAAGTTCTACCAATGTATGCTCCATCGCAATTGTTGCAAGTCAACCTGTAAATACCACTTTTTTGTAGTTTTTCAATGTTATCTTCCGAATTTACCAAATGCCTGCTAACGCTGCTAAGGTTGTGTTATTGGATTTGAAAGAAATTTTAATGTTCTCAATATTATAATGAAATGTTATCTTTAATAAATGGAAGTGAAACAAATTTGTCTATTGTATTGATTTTTGGAAAAGCTTGGTCAAGTTCTTTATTTGTTTTTATTTTCTGAATCAGGGTATTGTTGATGTTGGGATTGTAATTATTATTCGAGGCAATTTGTTTCAAAATATTCAGCTCACAACTCAAATTTGGAATCACATGATCAGTTTGTGTTGGTTCTCTAAAAAAATAAATTACGGGTGATCTGAGATCGGGAAGTCAAAGGGTAAAAAACGCGGTTTATCCAGATTTCCGACAAAATTACAAGTCCTATGGAAAAAATTTCAATAACAAATTTGTAGGTGATAGAAGAAACTACAACTTTTGTATCAACACTTTTTTCACATATCCTCAAATTTTATGTGAAAAATTCAAAAAAGTATTTGGTTTGTTAATTTCATCTTTGACAAAAAAAAATCTCGATATTTGGTGAAAACTTACCTTTTCATGTCCCAAACACTTCACTGTAATCTTTTTGATTCGAAATATTAATTTTTTCACCTTATTTTGACTTAATATGAATTGCAGAATACACATGCGCGCCATGAGTATTAAAAGGACACAATAAACAACTCCAAGAATAGGTGAGAGATATCTGAAGATTCTCCCTATTTTGTATTCTCAACCACCATACTTGTGCGTGAGACAATGCACTGAGAAACTACAGAAATTATTCGTTTTACGAGAATAACCATTGTCTACCAAATATTCTCCCCGATAACAATAACAGGACAACAAATAACAATACAACAATGTAAGAGAATAAAGCCATTCGAGCCGCATCCGTATGATAATCACGTATCATCTGAATTGTCAAAGCGGCCAGGGGAGGAATATTCCGGGAGAGCATCTCTCCCTGGGGATCTTGTCCTGATCCCGGAGCAGAAGCGGTCCGCCATAAAAAAAAAAACGAGCCATACTATGGCCACGTCCGGTTATGCAAACTATGTCCGATCGACGGTTAGTGCGATTGTCCATGAGGGACGTGCACTGAAAATTACACCCCCCCCCCCCCGATATAGGGGTGCGTGAGTCCAGGGAATGTTACGAGTGGCGTTCCGACACTTGCGGCAACTGGATGGGTCGTTACCATGGATTAGTCCTATACTATTTCACTCAGCCCTCTTCGCCAGTTAGAGGGGGTTGGAACTATAATTATATCCAGGGACGCGCCGTCCATATGTGCAAAGTCGTGCGGCGCACGACGGCGCCAAGACCAAAAAGGCGCCTACGGTCGTTTTGAATTTTCTACACAAATCAACATTATCAAACCAGTGGTGAAAATGTACTATCCACCAACACAGTTTGTCGATCGGCAACCGGTTGATTCTTCATTATTGTCGCAATAAGCGCCTAAGTCGTATAGAGTGCCTTATTTGCTATTATGTATCTGAAGCAATTTTGAAAAATAATTGAGCAAGTAAGATGTCAGTAGGGCGACATTTACGATGTTCTTTATGAAATTTTTTCCGGAAATGATTTCGACAATGCTACAAAACATCTAGCTACTTCCTTAGGTAAAAAAATTAAAAACTATGAGTTTGTGTGTATGGTAGTCTTGTGGTACAAGATTCTGAATTAAGTGGATGTTGTTACTAAGATTCTGCAATCAAAAAAATTAAATATTTCCCAGGCTTCCGAAAGTTTGAATAGCCTCAATGAATTTCTCAAACAATATCGATCTGACAAAGGCTTTATTGACTTATTAGTAGATGCCAAAAATAGCTTCTTGCTTAGAAGTTGATGCAAAATTTAGATCTACAAAAGTGTTAAAGCAAACGAAGGTGACGACCAGCCGATTGAAAATCAAGAAATGAAATTCAAAGTAAATTGCTTTTTCGGAATGCTAGAGACATCACTCTTTCATCCGTAAATTAAAATTTTCAACTATTATCGTGTCATTCTGATGTTTTTAATTTTTCGTGGAATGTTGAGGATTTATTTGGCAAATATTCCGATCAAAATCAATTTTATTTTTGTAAGAAACTGGAGGAGACCTTAACCGACAAAGATCGAAACGAGAAAGATATAGATGGAACAGATATTTCACACGAATTACAATTTATGCACAATGGCGACAAGGACGCGATGTCTGTAACAAATAACCTAACCCGCACTCATTTCCAAACATTACGATTGTATTGCGCATATTATTAACCATTCCAGTTTCTGTAGCTACAGCCGGGAAGATGAGTCATTCTCTAAATTGAAGTTGATACAAAATTATTTAAGATCTAGAATGGGCAAAGAGCGGTTAGATTATAAAATCTTGCAATTATTTCTATAGAGTCTGACTTTTTAAAGCAACTCGAAATGGAAAGTATTATTGATGAATTTGCAAAAAGTAGAGCTAGAAAAGTCCAATTACTGAAAAATCTCTCCATCATTATCTGTTCCAAAACAAAATTGCTATTATATTTTTGTTTTCTCAAATACTGTTGTTTCATATTCTATTGATATTTCTCGTGTATTTTTTTGTCACAAATAAAGAGATTTGACAGAAAAGTAAAGTATTATTGAAAAAATTCAACAAACAACTAGAAGAGAGGGGTGGTAATTTTACCTCAATATTATAACATTGGTTATTAGAGGCGCTTATCATTATTTCGCACGACGGCGCCGAAAATACTTGGCGCGTCCCTGATTATATCTATTAAATACAATATTGACCATACGCCGCGTGAGAAACGATTTTGGAAAAGTATGAAGCCTATAATTTCATATATCTATCTTTCCTTGTCTAACTGGCGCGAGTTTGTTTGAGTGCGCACGCGTAAAATCGAGCGAGTAACTCAAATCATAAAATGTTTTATTTCTGACAGTGACATTATAAGCTTATATCGTCATAGTTACGATATCTATAATGAGGGTCATAACTCCCTTGGGATATTAAGGTTCAAAAACTCCCTCTTACCTTTTACAGGTGAAAATGATACAAGAAATGCTTTTGACATAATAACATTTCTTTGTGTCAGCCACTTCAGATATAAGTTGATATAGGGCTTCACTTTTCGATGGAAGTAATGATTGTCTTGCTTTTTCCGCTTTTTTTATAATATCCTCCATTATATCAGAAAAAGATCGTCGATTTGTGGTAAAAAATAAACACGTTTTTAACGGAAAAACATTGATTGATAAAGAAAGTTTGCTTATAAACATGTAACATAGCGACAACCTAGCAACAACCAACAATGCTACAATCAACGCTACTTAATTCAAATATACCAGAAAGGTTATGAATTTAAACATTTATTGCGTTCTAAATATGGACATATTGTTATGAAAATCGGTCAAAAATAAAATTATCTATGTACCACGGGAATTATAGAGCCTTAATAACCTCTGGCAATTGCTGTCCCTCGGGCCAGAGGCCCTCGGGACGCAAACTTTGCCATCGGTAATTAAGGCCCTCATAATTCCCTTAATACATAAATAACTATAACGTGATGCCAATATCTCTCATTTATACGACTCGTTTATTTCTTAAGTAAATGAATATTGTCATTTGAAACATTTACCAGTTCTTGAATATGGTTTACCTATATTGATAATGGTGTAATACATAAAGTATACCTAGATACTCATTGACAAAGAATAATCAAAGCAATAATCAAAGATCTTCAGAAGCCAGGGGCGGATTATCCATAAGGCGATATAGGCAACTGCCTAGGGGCCCACGGGGGCATAAATGATGTTGAACGCACAAAAAAAAGGTTTAATTCGTGACATTCCCGATTATTAACATCCGGTAATATCATTATACAGTGTGTACCAGCCAAATGGAATAAATTCGTTAATAAATAAACGGTGGCGTTTTAGGAAAAACGCTCGGACACATCGATTTGTATCTTTAGTTGCGCTTTTTTTTCAAATAAAACTTTTTATACAGGGTGTGTCATGCCACAGTGGCCAATATCAACTTTCTTATTTTAAATGCAACACCCTGTATTTTATTTCATTTTTAGATTCTTCATGAAGAGCTGATTTCGTCGATCTATCATACTTGGGGTATAGCGCGAAATATTACAGAGATATAGGGTGCATGTGAAAAATCGAGATTTTCCAAATTTAGGAAGTTTTTGTGTCGAAACTAATCATTTCTGCTCTAAACGGCTCACATGTCCCTATCTTAACTTTTCATTTACTATCTACTGACATTTAATAGAAACAAATAGAGGGTGATGCAAAACTCAAAATTTTGAACCACGCCATAGGTGATCGAAATTTCTCAAAATAAAACTAATAAAAAACTGTCTTCGTTCAACAATATCACAGAACCGTTTAAATTCATTGTCGATAATGGCGATTGAAAATGATTTTGAAAAAGGTCAACTTTCAAGATAATTTTAACGATTTTGTATCTAAAAAGTTACCAGAATTGCTATTTAAACTTATATTGTACCTACTTCACAAACATACTTTCTTTGGTTCTGAAAATATTTTTGTGATCGAAATCATATTTTCATTCAATGAAAGCAAAAAGCAGGTGTCGATCTGATCGACTCGACTTTTGTAATAGAAAAAATATATTATGTATAAACTAACAGAGCACAAACACAATAAAAAATTGGGAACAATAATAAGATCGACAAAAACATAATCATAATATGCTTGTTTGAAAAATAGCCCAAAAGTTATACTAATTCCATGAATCATACCCTTCACAAGTTCACCTACTAGATGTTCAATACTTTAATTGAATCTTTCCTTATTCGCTGTTTGTCATCATAATAATCATTATTACGTTGTTTATGAGTTGTTTGAACTGTCACCATCTGATGTTATAAAAATAAACAGATCATATTACTGCAGCTATCCATTATAGAACAGTCAGCATTTTGAGTTATCATCTTTTATTTCATTACCAACGAACATTATGGCTGATACCAATTGATAACTATAAAACACTTGATGACTTATTTCAGAAGCGATCAGACGATAGCTATAGGTAGGTATACTTGATACACGGAAAAAAATGATTCGCTACAGGTACTAAAATATAGGTCAACGCAACAAAAAAAATTAGTACCTATAGAGACAGCAAAAAACTATGTGAATGCAACAAATATTTCCTCCTAATAATTCTTTGCAGTATCAACTAATCCAACTGGTGTCGGAAGCAAACCAAACCTCCGACATTTTGGCTGCATGTAAGAACATTCCTAAGCTGTTATTACTAATATATTTCGCAGCAGTAGCAAATATTTTCAGGTATGATTACATAATGCTCTTGCTATAAGAAACACTATACTAAATACTTCCAGCCAAATATTTTTGCTCTAGTAGCAAATACTACTGCGTAGTAGCAAGTATTTTCAGGTATTATTATGAATGCAATTGCTGTAAGAAACATTGTAGTTGACACTCTCAGCCAGATGTGTTTGCACTAGTGACAAATATTAGTGCTGTAGGTAACGATGTATTGAATATTAACAGCATACTAATTTTGCACCAGTAGTGTAGGTATTATTGCAAATGCATCAGTTGTAATAAAAGACGAAACTCTTTATTGCTACTGCATCTTCATTTCTGCTTCAGTAGGGGTACAAGAGCTGGAATAATGTTACACCCGGTATAATATAGAAACATTACTTCAGGTAGGTCCACTAGAACAACAATTTCTGGTAAACTCTCAATTTGCAGTTTATCTTCGAGAAGTGGTGTACTATTTTTTTCATAGACGATTGATGTAATAATAATCCCTCAAAATTTGTATGATGATCTGAAAAAAAAAACGTAAATGAGAATAATAAACCTAGAATATACTTTGTCACATTTATATAGGGTTTTTCACCTCATCAGTGATTACAACATAAATGTATAGTAGCTTATTCAGTGAAATTTTGAAATCATACCTTCAAATTTTTGCCTCAGGTGTCCGAATCCCCACGATTCCAAGAGCTCTTCGACAGACATCAAATTTTTCCATTTTTCACATATATTGTTTCTGAAAGTTCTAAACTATACATTATTATTTGCATGCAGAAGAAGAACAACAGCAAGCAGGACACTAGCTGATCCACGTGTTAATACTCTCAACAGTCTCAACTCAACTGAAGACAAAGATCGATGCGTCGTTATTAAGAATTCGCACAAAAGTAGGTCACGCCATTCCATGTAGCCAATCAGGACGCTTCTTTCTTGTTGCCATGTGAATTTTAGCAAATTTTATTTGCACCACCACAAAGTTACCCAGGCGCTCTTAGCAAATTGAATTTGCTCCATTCGAGTCCTGAGATTTTTGCGGTTGCGCATACCAAAGTTCAATAAAATGATTGACGTTGTTTAGGTTCGATACTTAGTAAATAATAATAATTATTATTATGTTAATGACTTTGCGTGGTGACGGATCATTGACAGCAAATAGATAATTGGGTAAAAATGTTTGCTGTGAATGCTGTGTTCATTTTCAAAACCATGCATGATTGAAAAATAGGTGATTTTATTAACTATTCCCACTTGAACATATGGATATATAACCAGCAAAAATAATAGTTCACCCGAATCCAAACTTCAAGTAGGTAGTCTTTGCAAATAAAACTGTCCAATGTTACAAAACGATTATGCTATCGCAGCATCGTTGGTGAGGGATACGAGCCAACAAATTATTATAGCTGGATATAAATATAATTCCAGTCCCTACAGCAGATTGATTATAGCATTTTCAATTATCATCTGTGACAAATGAATATTCGTGATGATGGCATAAATGTTTCATCTACACCTAGAAATGTTGTTGTGAGAGCAAATATCTCACCAGCAATTCTGTTTTTGTTATGAGTAGCAAGTGATTTTTTTCCGTGTACACTACACAAGGGAAGTATTCTTAGTTTTTTTTACTAGGGTAATCAAAACTGCAGAATATTATGGTTTATAGTGCACACAGAAATTATCTCTTCATAAGAATTGAAAATTATAAGTAAGAAAATTATTTATTTTCAATAGTTCTTTGACATCATTTGAAAATTAGTTCATGCATGTCCTCTTGTGTAAAAAATTCAATAGATTGAGTGTATAAGCGTTTTGTCGTAGGTTGAAACCACAACCTGAATCCATTGAATAACTGATGCAATGAAATAACAGTTTATTCAAATTGTGCGAACAGAGGATCTTTGAGCTGAGTAATACCTTTCGACCCAAGAGTCGTTATTATTTTTTATTCCATCAGACCTATAATTTTTCTCTTAAAAAAATACTTCAGAAAAATATTCACAGTCTGTATTTTATTCTCACTTTATCAGGTTTAAAATTAACCTTCCTTGCCTTTTGTCTTCGGTCATTCTATATTCATTAAATTATGCTTTCAAGACTCGTACCACCACAATGAGGTTCTAACGCAGCAAATTTTAACCAAAGGCTTGCTTGTTCTTCTGGTCCACGATTATTCGTTATTCCCGAAGGAGATATTCCCTTCCTTTTGTTGCATCTGTAGTCCTGGAACATCCCCTGCCATTATCATACTTTGTAATCTAACCGAATTGCTCCATTCTTTCACTTTTTTCTATTGTTATTGGCGGTATTTCTTGTTATCTTTTATTACAAAAGCACAGTAGAAAGGGCTGCCATTGCATAAGGGTCATCCTCGGATTTATGGGCCTTAGGGCAGAGTATTGAATTGGGTGTTATCTACAAAGGGTCTTGATGGACATTCTTTGTATAGCCAAATGCAAAATCATCTCGGTTAGTTGAAAAATTATTTTTCCTACGACCACGTATGAAAACGTCAATAATCACACTGTTTTGTTATTCAGAAAGTAGCACATATCACCATGGTATTGTTTATTTGAAAGAAAAAAAGCACTAGTGTTGATATGAAAAATATCACAACTGTCGCCTGAATTGATATAGAAATTATTAGGTATATTGTGAAGGTAATCACTGTCAATATAAGCGTTCTCAAATCAAAAATCAATTAATATTATTTATTGATATTTCTGTCTCTTTTTGAATTATACCGAGAACTCTTTATATTAATTTCAATGTGTCTGATACATAACTTCTGAATTCACTTCAAAACTGGAACCTATACTCTTTGCTGGAACTATTTCGATTTTGATGACAGCGGGTGAGATCATTCAAAAGAGTACGGCTACAGTTTTATGCGCGGCTTGCTGCTTGCATCAGTTTGATATCACAGAATCACCAACGAGAAGATTCTTTGGTATCACAGATGTTTACAAGAAGTCAAGGACGCATTAACTCGAGTAACTCCTACGCGCTCGCGCACTACGTACTTCTATGGTTCTGTATTCCTGGCTGCGTGATTACTGGCGCTAGCAGGTGAATGGTGTCAAGGTTGTTTATGTACGCTGGTGTCAATATCAATAAAATTTGTCCAAACTAACCTAACTCAAGCAATCAGTAATTAACATAATGAGGAATTGTCGGAGAAGTATTCAAATATCATCTGGAATATGAAAATAAACAGTACTTGATATTGAATCAAAACCACCTGAAATTCTAGAGACCGCTCATGTTACATTTTTTACAAGACCTTCCGCGAAATAAAAGTATTCGGAGTCGTAGGAAAAATAGTGTATAAAACTCGTTGGAAAGTGCATTTCCTTCACTCGTTACGTTTCCGCACTCACCGCTACGCGGCTCGTGCTAAACGACTACTCGTGTGAAATATGTCACTTTCCACACTTGTTGTGTAATATACCATTTCAATGATGGTTATTCGACGATCAAAAACAATGAGGATTATTGTGGGTGATAATTTGCGAAGTTTATTGGAAATAAGTGAAATGTCATCCCAATCATGAGTTCGGTTCAATTAACCGAGGCTCATCAGATCGATGTCAACCATCATGGCTGAATTATATTCCATTAGGTGGCATATTGCAGAGCGAATGCAGCGCTTCTGTGGCGAAATTAGAAAGTTGTCTGCTGGGGCGGAATGTAATTAATGAAGAATGTATGCCAACCACAGATCTCGGTTATGATCGTGAGGCTGCAAAGAATGGCTCAAATATCGAGAGATGATTAAATTGTGTGCAAGGGTTATGGTGATTATAATTGCGCTGTGTTTTATTGTTCATATAAGTTCATGATATCGTCTACCAACTCTCTCTTACACATTGTGAGCAACTATCTGATATTATAGTTGCATGAATATCAACATGTTGTATGTAGTGAATGGGCAATATAATTCATTGCATCTATATGTAAAATTACATGTCTTTTTTGATGTGAAGCAAAATCTAATCAACCTCAATTTTGAAGGTGAATTTCAGATAGGTATATGCTGGATTATTATCTATACAGGGTGATGCAAATTTCATGGAACACTATTGTCAAATCGGAAACGGAGAGATATACGAACTAGGTTGAATTACGAAAAAGATGCGCAATTTTATGGTTATCTCGAATATCAAAAATAAAAACGAGGATATCTAACGTAGTTCCTGAAATATCCTGGAAAAACAGAAAAATAATTAAGCATCAAGTTTAAAGTAATTAATCAGCACAATATAATATATTCTTTTTGATGGTACACCCAATGTACTACTCTCAATATACTGAGAGTTTATATAAAGTCGTCAATGTGTGACTAATTTCAACAATAATTGTAAAAATCAAACAACATTCAATACAAGATTCGTTATTTTCCTTCTGTTTTATTATGGTTTGATTGAATAGAGAATTTTAAGAATAATTCAAAAAAGGAAGTACGAATATACAGGGTTTTCCGAAAAAATATTATCTTCATTAATAACTCAAAAACATTCTGTTTTTCTGTTTTACCCATTTTACAGATCAGAAAAAAATTTGATAGTTTGGTTAGGTAAAATGGGGAATTCTCCTTCAGACGATAATGAAGTAATTCTTATTGAATATTTTTAAAACGTTGCATTTCAAACCTACCAATTCAACCTTTTTCCGGATTTAAAATTTAACTCCACCCTTTGGCAACGTCGACTTATACTACCAATAAGTTCTATTTTATGGGTTAGAAATGTGCCATTCTGCTTATTTCTGTTCCATGCTCCTCGAAAGATATACTTCTCAGTTTTCAAGGTTATGTTTATATTTGACTTTTGGTGAATTTATAAACTCAACTAAACTAAGAATACGACTTAACAATTAATAATTTCCAACTACATGGAGCTATGGAGGTGTTTATAAACATCAATCAAGAATTATGTTTTTTATTGTTCCGTGCCTGAATTTCAGAGCGAAGAAATGGTTCTGTGTTCAAATATGCCTTATGCGCATGCGTTGAATTCATAATTGTTAATTCTTAGTTGAAAAGATGAAAGAGGACCATCTTCTTAGTTGTTAATTATTAATTTGAATGATAGATACAAGTTTATGAAACCTCGAAAGGATTTTCCTGTTTTCATATTTCTTAATTCTTGGTTGTTAATTAAATTCTTTGTTTAGTTGAGTTTATAAATTGACCATTATAGGTGGGTGTTTTTGTTGGACTGAAATTTATGTTTTGACTGATTATTTTTTAATATTAGCATCAGTTTAATTCCTGAATTATACATTGAAATTAAGTGTAGGTGCGTAATAAATATGTGGCCAACTAAGAGTTGTTGCCAATTTGTGAACTAGAAACAAAGCGATTCGAAATTCAAAACCCGCATATTCGAAAAATTAATTTAGATACTTATAGTTTTCGAAAAATTCATGAATGAAACTCATAATCAAAAAGTTCATACATGCATCTGCTGTAATAAACCGAATTGAGGAAACTTCCCCTCTCTTCATTTCAAACTCCCAAATCAACGAAACGCCTTTTACCCTTCATTATTCCGCCCAATTCCTCTATACAGTGGCTTTGACAGCGATCTCGTAATTCGAATCATATTTCCATATCTAATTTTGCAATTGGTGCCGTTTTACGACACTAGGGGAGAAACTCAGTGAGGCTTCATCCCCCACCATTAGACTATCAACCATCGTTATCTCGCACCTCTAATGCATTCTGTGTCTGCTCTAAAGTGCGGAGAAATGGCGATAAAGTTACGCCGAATGTTCCCTTAACGCTTGTTTATGCATCCTCGAGGTATTTGATGTTCATGTTCTCAAGTTGCCTATATAATTAATTGTATTTATACTATCTCTGCCTAATCATGCAGATGATGCCTACACGGAGAAAAAAAAGTCACTAACCATAAGTGAATATTTAATAAAGGCTAGTGAAAACTTGAATACTATATGGGACAAGGAAAAAAGTTGATAACCCCAAGAACATTTGTGTTCTTGAAAATGAACACTTAATACCACTATTGTTCTGTTTCATTATATAATAGATCGATACTCATTATCGAACACATCACTTGCTGAGTATCATCTAATTCACTTATAGCAAGTGAACTGTTTTTCTATCAGTATAATACACGTAAATTGCCATAATTAAACTGATGAATAGCCCCAGGTGGGTTATTCACTCATTCATTTAATCGTCATCCATGATACATTTCAATATTTTTTTACTTTTGAGGAATGTTCGCGTAAAGAAACCAACCAGCAATTCCAATGTAGTGATTAGTAATATAAGTTATTTCTTGAACTTACTTCAAAATTTATAGAAATTGACCAACAAATATCTCATTCGAAATAATATGTAGGGCATGAAAGGCATACCTTTACTGAAGAATTCGAAAAGTAATTTGAATCTATATTGGGATTGTCGATCGATCTCTTCCTGCTGAACTGCGTCCAATCGAATGATTATCTGTGGAAACAATGAGGTAGGTATATATACTTCCAAAACTTCATCAACCATTATCAACGAGAATTAATCATAATTGGTGCAACCATGGTCCATGAGCCGTTATTTCACACGTCGGAACACCTCAACTCGATGATACTCAATGACTACGGCCGTGATCGATTTGTGTTATCGATTGATTCGGCACCCGAATAACGCCGAATATGCCCGAACATAAAAATATTCAATAGCCATTGGTGAGTTGTAGACTACCCCACTCTCGACTTGATCGATTGTTGTTATCGATTAGCTCGCTTAGAGCAAGTGATTTTGTTTCATCATCAGGAACATAATTCAATGATAGTAGGTATTTGTATAGCTACCACGAGTTTATTGAATACTTATAACTTTCGAACATAAATAATGATGACTATCAATAAGTGTCCTGAACGATTACTGCAGAATCAAACTTTCAGAAAAAACGTTTTTTCCTACGGTTGGTATCTCATATTCCTACAGTAGGTGAAAATGTACCCGTCACAATCGAATTTTTTTCTAGTAAACGATTTACTTGGCCGAGTTTTCTCAGTGTATATAGAATCAGCGGGCTTTCATCGAAACAGAAAAACATCGTAGTCACATCATAGTCTAATGTGGGCACTCAAATTGATCCTTCGAAATCGCACACGCAAAGAAAAAACGGTATAAAATTTACTAGAATCAAAGTGATTTTCACTGGTTTACACAGTTGATATATGAACAGAAATTCTTTCCAGTGAACACTACTATTGAGTATTGAGAACACGGTTGATTAGTTACCATTCGTACATCATTGGTGTGTACTTTGAGGAATAGTAAATTATACAATACTGGAAGAGTACTGCTTCCTTGTATCAAATATTGTAATTAATCAATGAACCTACTACATGACAAGAAGTGACAATTTGAATTCACATTTTTATTACCGGTAGTGATGAAATATACTCTCAACCGATTTATATAGTGATCCCTTCTTCTTTGCTCATTTTGATGGTATTGATGATTATATAGAACAAGAGGCAGAAATTCTACTTGAGCTTCCAATTTTGAAGCCTTCCATGATGAGTTTTTGATTATTTTCAATGAAAAATATAGCGGTAGCAGCCATCATAGCGCCAATTTACGGTTACACAGTTGATCCAGAGTGGATTTTTCTATATATAGGGAAGTTTTGATGCATGTCTCTATTGGTACTCTTCGAAATCGTACTGAATCTGGAATAAACAATTATTTAGTTCGTATTTATATAGAATGAAAAAGTTGTTTTTTGTACCAAAGTGTATCCCAGGTTATGTTTATATGATCATAAAATGACATCAATATCCCATCGATTCTTTTATCTTTCGTACCCATAACTCTTCCTTGAAATGTATTAGGTATTCCATTTTTGTGTCACCATTGTATCCATGGATCCAGAGGATGTTTCAACAATCTTCTAGACGAAAGTATTCGTGTTTCTATAAGAAATAAATCAACCTACATAACAATCAAAATTTACTCTAACATCGATATCATTATACCTCTCTTTTCACTTTCCTCATTTTTCTTCTTGGTTAGTCCTAGTTTATCGACTCTTCTCCTTTTATTGTAATAATAATCATAAAGAATTCCTCTAGCAACCATTTTGTCTTCAACACATCATTTTATAATTTTTGCGTAATCCTCAAATGTTCAATGGGTGCCTTGAATGGAGCAAATACCGCTGAATAACAGAAACATCTCATCTTCACCTCAATTAGGATGGCACACTAGCTGCGAAAAAGATATACTATCTCGAACAGAATCAACAAATAACTGAGGACAAAAGTCAACCCACACCATTGATGGGAAAAAACGACTATTTGAATGTTTGTTGTTCAATTTAGTATTCATCAATGAACAGCATTATGACAATTATTACTCGCCGAATAGTTTATAACATTGTTTCGGAAGAGGAAGTGCTTATTTTTAGTTCTGAGGTGAATTTTCTATGCAAATCATGCATTTTGAATGTGCGAACAAATGTAAACTGTCGATATAGTTCTTCAGTTTCATTTTCTGAGATTAATTTTACTAAGGTGATAGTAAATATTTCTGAATAAATTGTAAGAACTGCTGACAGTGATTTTCAATGTTCTCTCGGGCAGATTGTACCAGAGTTTTCAAGTTAAAATCACAATAAGGAATATTAAATACATCACCTGCGATTTCTTGTTATAGTAAGTAAATCAATGAAGATTACTTCGAGGTATAGTACTTTATCTAATTTAACTGAAATGTAATTTTCAGACTGGAATATATTCCTGATGGTATATTCAGGGAAACTTTTTTCGCAGTTGGGATTACTAGGATTGCTCTTAAGAAGTATCAGGAAATTTTCACTAGCCGGAACTGTGACTCTTAAGATGGATATTTCTACAGATACATTGAGAAATACCCATCATTGGAGGAACTCCGGCATTTTTTTTGTTCTTTGAAAAATTGGATTCAAAATATATTTCACACCAATATTATGAAAAATTGCTAGACTGACAAAAACAACCTTTTTTGTGGATATGAGCAACTATATTACCTCCTATATACATAATACATCGGTAGACGCAGGATAATAACAAAATATGTCAACTATAAATTTACACAGAAGCATTTTACTGGTCTTATTCATATTTTTGTCAAAATAATCTGTGATTGCACAAACATAGCAGGGTTCTTGGTTTGATTTGACTATGATCCAGCCTGTTGGTATAATACTTTTTTATATACTTTCATATCAATAGTGAAAATAATCTAACAAGTCTGGTGTTATTAATCCTACTAAAGGTATCTCTTTCTCCAGATAACACACTCCGCATATCGTGGAAACTTGTTTTCACGTTGACTTGGACTGCTTTCATACAGTTTCCGTAATTCTATTTTTCCTCATTTATTTTCTACTCTCATATAGCATAGCACATAAGTGAAATTGGCAATTTCCCTAAATTCCCAAACCACTCTGTATAATAAAAACATTACTATTCGGTGGAAACGCAGTTAATCCATGAAACTCTTGAAAGAAACACTCTTATCAAGGGATAGAAGCCCCCCCCCCATCAGATTCATCTGAATATTTTGGAAGTAAATAACACCTGGCATTGTGTAAATCATTTTTGGAAATTTGGAATTTCCATCAGGTATATCATTCCTCAGTTGAGCAAACATCAGGGGTTTCAAAAGCACAACCGTTATATGATCTGCGGTGATTTTTCTTCAAGTCATTTGATGGATGTATTTGAAAAAAATAGTTTTTTGTTTTTCAAAACAAAGTTTACAACAACTTGCAGGATTGATTATGATGTTATGGAATTCTGAAAAAATATCGAATGAATAATGATCTTTGAATTTCAAAGCATACGGAGCATCAGACAATTATCGAATTTGTATCACAGCCAACTTGATATTTTTCAGTTGGGCGAAATTTGAAAAACAAAAGTTTCGGTGTCACCCAGTCTAATATCATAATGAATCTCACTCGATATCATCAGAAGAAAACGAATTCAAAATTTCATTCGGGATGTACTAAGCACAATAACCTCTATATAGCCCCAAAACTTCATTAGTGCCTGATGTTTCTGCCAGTTCCAGTTCCATATATGCACTACATAGGTAGGTATACAGTGTGACCCATTTTTAATGGAAACACCCCCCTAAAATTTGAAGTTGTAAACAGATTTTAGTTCTTTTTTTTTGAAATGTCAAGTACTGAAAGGTCTACCTTGGGGCAAAATTTGAAATGTTCATTCCAATTTTCAGTCGAAAATCGAGACTTTTTATTAGCAATTTTTTTATTGGAAAAATCACTACGCCACTGGATCCAGAGTGCCTTTAAACAGGTGTGACCAAAATTTCATGAAAAAATATTCATTAATAACAAAGTTATGACAACTCAAAAATTCGAAAACTCACACAGCTAACAGTTACAAAAAACACCCTATATCAACAGATATAGCCATGAGAATATTTTTTTATGATTACTACAATAAAGTGCCGCCAGATGAAAAAAAAAACATCATGAAAATAACGGAATCACATTCACATAATTCAACTGATAATGAAGAAAAAAAAATAAATTAACGTAATTAACTTTTTCATGAAATTTTGGTCACACCTGTTTAGAGGCACTCTGAATCAAGTGGCGTAGTGATTTTTTCAATAAAAAAATCGCTAATAAAAAGTCTCGATTTTCGACTAAGAAAAAATATCGTAGTATGCCCTGAAAATTGGAATAAACATTTCAAATTTCGTCCCAAGGTAGACTATTTAGTACTTGACATTTCAAAAAAAAAATTATCGAAATCTGTTGAAAACTTCAAATTTTATGGGGGGTTTTTCAATTAAAAATTGGTCACACTGTATATATATATATATATGGTCTGCCCCTTTCGTTTCGAGACAAACTTTGGTCAAAATAAACATATAATTAGGCACGTTCACTGTTCAGTCTACTCATGTGAAATGTTAATGAATTCCTAAGGCTCACATGAAATTCGGCAAGTAGCACGATAGAGGGCTTTGAAGCACTAACGATATCGTAAAACACCTGGAACGTTGTGGTTACAAAGCTAATGCCGTGTAATGGGTCTTGTTATTGGGTGTATACTATGCGATAGTTGATAAATATTAGATGTTTGTTGAGGGTAATTGGGTAATTGCAATCAACACGCTATTTATACACATCCATTCGCTTAATGCAGGTTGTGCACCTATATTCCTGCGATATTCGTAAACAGAGATAGAGAAAAAGCTAAATCAAAGAAATCTTTCACGTTATGGAGTATGGATTCTCAATGCTAAAGAGTTGTTTGGCCATTAAAGATGACAACATCAACAAATATCCAAAAATTATTGCTTTCCTAAATCGTTAAGCTGTATGATAAAAAAGTCTAAAATTTCGACAGCAGAACAAGTAACAAAATTTTTATGTGAAGCTCCAGATAAACAATATCTATACTTCCAAAAGCAATTTTAGTGTTTGGGATCTTTTTTAAATTTAGACGTTGCAGTAGATAATGAGCGCTTTCTTTTGATTTTCAATAATCTTACTCTAGTAGTTCCAAGTTTTTTCATTCCTACAACTGTGAAAATAAAAACGTTCCAAGTTTATTTTGTGTCTTATGTTTTCATTTTCAACGAAGTGTAATAAAAATATCGTTTTCCGTGCATGCATGCGGAAAAATCCATACTCGTTCTATTGCGATACTGATATAACTTACTCTCGCAATATAAAAATTAAGTGCCTGATGAGGTGGAACACCCAGTATTTTATCATAATTTTTCCTCGTATAAGTTCGAATATGTAATAACATGGAAGATATAACGTTGGATAAAAAAAAGAAGTCCTCAATTTTTTCATGCATCGTTTCACATATCTGTCATAAATCTTTCTCCATAATTACTAACGATAATTTTATTTAAACAACACTTACTTTAATGCATTTGCGTGCAACAAAGCATCAGTTTGTGGTTTGCTTTATGATGGAGATTGTGACTAGGAATATAATTTGCGAACTGTTAATTATACACATGCATACATTGTTATTTTATTATTGTTGACTGCAGTGGAATATGGAATGATTGATAATGAGTTCCATCGTGCGTTTATAACGAAAAAGTCTCTATATATCAAAATATCAACTACAAAAAATTACATTATGGATATGGGTGATGCCAATTATCGTGTGCATGGACAAATAAATATTGCTAAGCCTAATTGGCGAGTAAGTAAGTAAGTAAGTATATACATGGAATATATAAGTGGGTATAATATCAAAGTATTATGTTTAGATAAGAAAATTCATCAGTTTATATACAAACAGTGTCTCTCATTTTTCATGGCATGACAGCTGAAAATTGTGTGAATTTCTCGATTCTATCTCGAAAATTAAGGAAAATATGGGAGGTGCTTCCATGAAAAGCGAGTTCATCTGCATGCAGCATTCCATGGGATATCTCCTATACAGGTTTATACCTACCAGGTATTTTCTGTAACACAATAAATTGACTGCACTTCTTTTTTCCTTCATCTTTCGTATCTTCCTCACATCTCGGCCGTTAAAGTGAATTAAAATCCCATAAATAAATAATATTTATATTCCCCCACAAAGGAGAAAAACCGCCATTTAATTTATTCAAGATCGAAGTGATTCAGAGAGGAGATTTACCTGAATCCAGCCGACCATCATGCACAAAGAAGTGGTATTGGACTTTGGAAACCAGTTATCCCAACGAGATAGCCATTAATCAACAAGAGGACCTGCACCATGTCCCGAGAGTATTGTTCGAAAAGACTAATGGGAATTTCGAAGCCAACCCAAGAAGGCAAAAGAAAGTTGCCCCAGGTGCCGTCTGGGGTCTTGGAAGCTCGCCCACTCGAGCATTAATCACATGCATTATTGAACAATGGAGGGCCAATTACAACATGGCGCCTGCAAATTACAGCGCCCTCCCCCCATTTGGGGTTTTAATTTTGTATGCGATGAAATATTGCTCCCTGATGTGCTCCCCTTTTTTTAATTCGTTTCATGGATGGGTCTAATTGAAAATCTAAATTAAAATTAACTACAACTTGTTGCTCAGCTCGATCCACTAACCTTATTTAGTTAAATTAACAAAAGTACATGTAGTCGAACTAATCTTGTCAATTTGTGCAATAGCTTGGTTGACAAATAACAAAACTTAGTTGCGAAATCATACTAGTTTTTTTGGAGTGACTACAAAACGGTTTCGCGAAATCACCGGATATATTTCGTATTTTCAACAATATTCTTTCGATGAAAGTAAAACCAATGATGGTGATTCGACAAATCATTTTGGTTGATTAATACTAAATAACGTAGTGGATTGGTATTCTATTTTGTTACTTTAGCAATATGATATTGTTAATTCAAAAATATAATTTTGCTCTTTCAAATATAATATTGTAAATTTAACAATATAATATTATATAAATTTAATAATAGCATATTGCCAATTTCACAAGTTCAGTGGTATGGTATGAAAATTTATAAGCAAAAGATGTACCATGAGGAAAATGAATGAAACTCAATGAATATGTCTCAATTCAATTTTATTTAAAAAATGAGGGCATTCACAAATATTTACAGTTTTATGAAGAAAATCGAAATAATTTGAAAAATAAACACTCAAACAGATTTCTATACATTGAGTAAAAAATGTACATATATGATTAACCGAATATATCAGCATCGACCAGAAATTAGTTCAGTGAATTCTAACTTGATGGAGGTGTTGCTTCTTTTCTGATGGGACAAAACTTTGCACGCTTGACACCTCAACGACACGAAAGACTATCAAGTACTGAGCCTACCTCATTCTGACTTGCACATCGTCGTCAAACGTTGATTAAATGACAACTACTTTTTGGAAGATTAAATATTTGTTTTGTCTATTTCACTCAAATTCATAGAAATCAACAAAAGACATAGTATTTTTCACTACAATTTTTGTTACGGACATTTTTTAACTAATCGTTGTTGTGAAAAGAACAAATTGCATCATTAACAAGTTCCTCGGATGAATTTTATGCTAATATAGATATAATGTTTGTGGTTATTAACAAATTTCTTGCTATTTTCAACTAAATAGACATTAACAAATATATATTTTTTACTGTGTATATATAACAAGGGTGTCTTTCTGTTCGACTATAATTCTCCGATAAAAATGACTTGAGGCAGTTGAATGTTCGAATTAATTGAAGTATACTGACCATCTAGATCGAGTTTAATCAATAAGGGCAAGTGTGTTGAAAACATTGCCACAAATGTTCGAAAACCATCATGCTGTATGAGCACGTGCTTAGTCCACTCACACATTTTTTTTAAATGT
Organism: Chrysomela aeneicollis; assembly: GCA_029955515.1. Taxonomy (NCBI): domain Eukaryota; kingdom Metazoa; phylum Arthropoda; class Insecta; order Coleoptera; family Chrysomelidae; genus Chrysomela; species Chrysomela aeneicollis. The sequence continues at coordinate 30,124,427 of JARUHQ010000002.1, forward strand.
ATGTTGATATATATCTCAAAGTCCATCAGTTGATTATCCATAGCCATCAAGATATTATTGAACCCTGAAGATGGCTTTTATTGTTATTTACGAAATGGTCTGAGATAAAAGAATTTAAATTATGTTGATTCAACTGTGCTGAATTAGAAATCGAGACTCAACATTTTTTGTCAGGTACTGTATTAAACAAAAGCGGCGTAAGGTAGTTTTCTGTTTTTTTTTTAAATTTTGCTGTATAATATAAAAATTCAGAGTTCTATATAGGTACCGTTTTTCTGATGAAGTTGATTTAAAATTTCTCTGACATGCAATAGGTTCATAATGTTTTTTTTCATGGACTACTTTAATGATCAATTATAAGTTTATTGTCTCAATAATTATCTCATTAGTAACCAACATTTTCATCAGATTCATTTTATTCCATATTCAAAAACGGTGCATTTTATTTTGATTTTCAAAAAGTGTTGAGATTTGAATACCCTTTCTTATACATTCCTGAATGAAAACGTTAAATTTCGTTTACATTTCGTAATTTTGCGAGAATACGAAAATTATTATTTTTATACCAAACCGTTTTGGAATTAATGATAAAAAACTTGTCTATCACTTCCACATACTCTGATGAAATACTTCAGAATTTCGTGCCTATACAAACTCTGTTTTCTTCTGGACCGCACTATATGCTAATTTTGGTAGAACTTACTTGAACATTTTATTGTATCTCCTCATCTCACCAACAGAAGTTTTATTCTTATCATTCAATGCAGCTAAACATCATATAACTGTGATTATTCAATTCACCCAGTTGCAATTTTCGTGTGTTTGTGATATTTTTAATGATCAGAAACATTTCAACAACATTTGATATAATCCCCACCTACTCGACTAAATGAGACTTCCAGACAACTGCAGTTAATGTCCTGGGAAAAGTTACGGTTTCCTTTGGAAACAGCAATAACAGACATAGTTCCAAATGGAGAAAAATTAATTTCAGTTGGAATCCCTCGACATTCACGCCTACAGCGTTAGCTAAACCATCCTCTGAACTGCTCAGAAAGTTCAAGACTCATTAAGTTGGGAGGAAAATTCGATCGAGTTGTTCAGAGAAACGGGAACTTTTCCATCAGGGGCAAAAGACCGCAGAAGACAGGAAAAGGAAAAAATAAAATATAACTTATGAGTTTTAATCTCGGCTTCCACAGAAGTAACGAAATAGCAGACTGAGCTATAAATATCGCTGACTTAGTGTGTATTTTGCCAACAATTTAGTTGGATAGCGGTGCATCTTACATTTCCTTCAACAAACGGTTAGGAATTTTTGCTCAAACTGTTTCACATTTTTCTTTACAAATCGTCCAATAAAATAAATCTAGTAGGACATTCGAAAAATAAGTACTCACAGTATAATCAATGAAAGCAGAACACTGTTGTTTTAGTAAAAAACACGACAGAATACGAAATAATTATCATCTTAAACGTCAATTGCCATCATGGTATATGAGTTGCAGCTATAAATAAGTCGAATCATGCATAATATGAAAAATCAGGAATTCTCTAATGACCCAAGCAATTTCATTAATAATTGTAGGTATATCCTGGAAGGTGTGTTGGTACTTGAAGAATGATGATTAACTCTAATGCAATATCTCATTCATAGAATAGAAGAGTGATTATTCACTTGTCTTGTTTTATGGTCGCACGGTATTGGTTCGTAATTCAAACGATTCTTTGTATTTATTACATTCAGTTCAATCGTCATAAACTGTGCTATTACATTGTTGCGAGACCTTATCCAACACTCTGTAATAATGAATGATCCATTGTTAAATACAACATTCAGAGAGACCGCGCACGTAAAACCCCTAGATAATTATGCAATTATAACCATAACTATGTGCATTATTTTTATGGTTATGGAACTGAATTTTTTAATAACATAGTAATAGACATAATAATAGTAATAATATTGTTGATTGAATCATAAATCAAAGAGTGCATTGGCAGCTCGGTAATTAGCTCAAAATGATTTATTATCTACAACCCTATGTCATCACTTTCATAAGTGTTAATAATAATTATAAAATAAAAATACTGTACTGTAAAAGTGTTATAATTACGCAGAATCTTCTGTTAGAATTAATCAGAAGAATAGCTATTTGGAGAAAAACACTTCACACGTTACTTCAGTCTTATTGACCAAATATATTGGCATCCGAAAAAAGTGAAATTCTTTTTGGTCCAATTTCATCTGCCTTCAGATATCAAGTTTAATTCTCTGACCGCATGATGGAAACACCAAGTTTTGGAAGAAAATTTATGAAACAATAAGATGTATATGAATATGCAACCAAAAAGTAGATAGATATATAGATAATCTGTATTTGTTTTTTACAAATCAAAGCCAAAAAGTCGTAGAACTTGTCAAGAGAATTACAAAAAATATAAATAAAATAATAATAGTACATCAAAACATAATACAGAAATTATCAATTATTCACAGACAAAAATTACACATACCTAAATGATGTAGATATATAAGGAAATTCAAAGTTTTCAGCTGACAGAGAGATACTCTTCCATTGTAGTATGCTTTTGATATGAGAATATCTTTTAGTTTGATTTTGATTTTTTGGGGGGGCAATAATATGAGCGACTTTGGTATCTTGTTATATCAATTTGATTTACAGTATATGGTATATTTTTTTGAACATATGTCAGGTTAGTTTTTATGTTCAATAAGTGATTCTTTTATCTCGTGTGATGTTCATAATAATCTATAGCATATCCTGCAAATAATGCATCAAACAAAAAAACTCATAAATTATGAGACATATCAGAGTCATTATTTTCTTTCCTATAAATGAAGGTTTACAGCTATTATTCATTTTCACATTAAAAATTCTTTTTATGCATCACTTTTTTAATATAAAGATTTGAGTGGCTGTACTGCTCAGAGGTGTGAGATATACCAATGCACCAAGAGTATAGTCATGTTCTGAAAAGCCATTTCAATATTTGATCCTATTCATTATTCGAGAAATCTGTTTGAATTGTGTGGGTTCATTTAAACAATTCGCATGAGAAACATGACATTAATGTTATGTTGTTTGTTATTTACATGGTACTGTCGCATGTTGAGAATTGATTCATTACCATATTACAATATCGCATGATAATAGTGAAATAAGTATTATGTAAATAAATATACATAATTCGGATATAATTGGGATTGGAGTAGAATCTGGCTAAAAGTTTTCAAGCTAAAGCTGTTGCCCCAGACAGCACCAGATATTCCATGAATATCCATGGACTATTCATCTTGGAATATTGATATATTCCAGGAATGTTCTGGGATATTCTGTGGAATATTCCCTGAACATGCGAATGGGTAGGTATTCCTCAGATATTCATTGAATATTCCCAAGAAAATATTCTATGAATTTCTACAATATTCTGTGCATATCTATAGAATATTCCTATGCGGATTCGAAAAGAATATTATCCATGGAATATTCTGCTATGTATATAACAGTAATATTCTCAGATTATCAACTAATAATCCACACATAGGTATGTTTTCAGTGAAATAAATAAAAATATTCAGTCATCTATCACATTTTATTGTGCATATTCAGTTATAAAGGGCACTCGAATACATAGAAAGCCCATTTGTTCGATAAAGTATCCCCTGCTGCTGAATTGATATCTTGATCTGAAAAAAAAACTTTTTGGAATCCATATCAATATTCATATTGTCATACCAGTTTGTACATTCTTTGAACGTCCTCATCATCGCATGTATACATATATATTCCAAAATTATTCCATGAATATTCGGAATATATACATCCATTGAAGGATATGTGGGAAATATTCTAGGAATTTACCGTACTGTCTGGCTGGATATATTGGGGTGAATATCTTCACTTGGCCACTCTCTCAGTATCGATTTTGGGTCATCAAATGTTTATTTATTCTCTCATGCTTAGGGCATGCATTGAGAATGTCAATAAATAAGATATCTCCCCTCCATTTTTACTTACCTTGCAGGGCGGTTTTATTAAGGTTTATGAGACTGCGATATTATCAGAATATAGAAAAGCGCGATCGACTTCTTTATTTTTGTGAAGATTAGAGGAGGATGATTCATGGAAAACTGTTTTTTCGATTATGTAAATGTATAGTCACTAAATTTTTTCTTGTTATCCAACGAAGATTTGACAAAATATATTATAGGAAATAAATTATGTCTTACCCCAACCAATGAATGTGGATCATAAATAAAATTTCAAATGGCGAAATTATACTGAAAAATATAGAGGGTGCGTAACAATATGAATGGTGATCCAAGAAGTATACTATTTCAATTTGTGTTTGGCTCATGAAAATATTGTTTTGTACTCCTGAAAAAAACAGTATTGTGATCATGAGCTATTTATTATATATCAACATATCAACGATCAAACAGGAACATGTGGATTTATAAATTATAAAAAAAATCTTGTCTCCGTATCCTACTACACAAATCCCCAATATTATGCGTAGATATACCTACAATGATTTTACTGAAAGTAGACACGGAACTATTTTTCAAATAACATTCAAACTATATAGATCTAAATCATTATCATGAATAATGAAATGTGTATGCATAAAATCTCAAAGTATAAACAATTTATTACCATACATAACGTATATCCTGTATAAATCAAAATACAATTATAATTGTCAATTAAATTGATAATGTATATTCTACAAATATTGAATAATGACATTATCATTGCTAATTGAACTGTTTGTTACATTTCAATAATTAATGAACACATATACGATAACTATTATTGAACGATATAATATGGAAATATAAACACATCATTTATAAGAGAATGGGATATGTTTTCCATTATGTTCCATCATCATTAGACCAATACGTGAAATATTATTGATTATATAAAAGTGCAGTTGCCTTTATTGGTGAATACGGATGTGTATTTTTTCGAATAAATTTAGGTAGTGTTGATGTTATAGGATAAACAGAAAATTTTATTTTTGAATTTCTCACTAATCATAAATGATAACATATTATAAACATGAGATTTGATCGTCTTATGAGTTTTCTGACTATGGCAACCTTGTATTTTTTTTGGTCAAACATTTTAAAAGTGAAACAAAGATCTTTTTAAGAGCAAATATCTGAAAAATCGATAGATACATTGAACAAGATCATTTTTTCTAAGTTTAATCGAACGGGCTTCAGATTTTCAACTTATTTTGACCATCAATATTCAAAAAGCAAAGATTATATGAAAGAAGGATCCATGATGAGCAATCACAAAATAAGTTACAAATTCATATTCCTGATAATAACAAATTTCGTTTTCATGCTATCGAAATTTGTTTGACATTTAAAAAAAAAAAGATTTTCTCCTTGCACCCTGCATCTCCTAAACTAGCAATGTTTCTCTCTATGAGAGACACCATCTTCATATTCTGGTGTTATCTATCTGCAGTTCAGAGATATTCTTAATGGTGAATTACCTATAGTCTAATATATTTTCATTCATTAACCCAACACCCTGTATATAAACTGGAGATATATAATCAGTGGACAAATATTCAAACCCGTATTCAAATATTGATGGAAATTCAATTCAATAGATTGGAAATTGATGATGATGCAACAGCTGTTGAAAACAAATAAATAGTCATTGAATTCAAAACTCGTTTTTGTATATCGTCTTAACTGTTGAAAATCCTCCTATGTTCCTATCAAAATACATCGGTTTTATAAGAAAGAAGCGATATCTCAATTGCCCCAATAAACATTTCAACTTTTAGAAACACCGTCTGGCTGAGAAGATCACTAATAATAAACAAATGCCTTAATGGTTATAATATGTATCAATTAGACGTCAAGCTCTTTTTCGAGTACGTTTGTTTATGTCCCAAATTTCAATAGCCGACAATGTTTCCGAAGTTAATCACGCATCAAACATGGCGTAGTATTATAATAGACGTCAACACGACTTAGGATATCAGATAACTGAAAAATATACTGCTTTCAACCTTAGTCATCCAGACAATTAAATATAACCAAAGAACTACTGAAGTTGGTTATCCGACCAAAAACTAAACGAAGTCCAACTAACGAACACACCTCGCTCCTCATTTTAAAACGGGCTTTTCTGTATCATACAATAATTGTCAGTAGTGTTCTTCGAAAAATTAGTTGCTTTCATCAATCTCTGCATCCAGGTTAGCATTTGTTCCAAAAGAACTGAAGTTTTCCAAACTGCCTGTCTTCAGGCATAATTTTTAATAAATTTTGTGAGGTTAGGTTGGATCAAGATTTTCTTCTCTTACTAGATATTTATTCTTTCTTCGAAGCATTTAAGCAAACAGTATGTTCTTGTTGTCATGGGGCATGTCCTCTAGTGAGTATTTGGAAAAGTTAACTGCAAAGATATGCATGATTCCACGAAAACGTTTACAATTTTTATTAAAAATTGCTCACTGCCAACCCACAAGGTCGGCTCAACGTCAGGAAAACGTTGAACATAACTAGAGTCATCACTCAAACGTTTTTAAATTTTTACTACATGAGGTCGGTTGGGTTTAACGTTGTAACAACGTCATGCTCAACACTGATACAACGTTGTCCGGTGGTTTAAAGAGCGTCGTTTCATAAATGACTGATTTCTACACTAAGTATAACGTTAATTTTGGTGTATTATGTGGTTATCGTCGCCAAAATGCTACTTGGGTATTCTTTCAGATTTGTACATGTGGGTTTTCTATGCATCGAGTTAAAATTGTTCAATGGAATAAATATCTAGGGAAATTCTAGCCATTCTAGTGGGCATTCCTATATAACCACCTACTTGGAGGCATTTGTGAAAAAAATATGTTGAGAAAATAATCCTTCTCCCAGTCAGTCCATCCATCAGTGATTTATTTAGATACACTGAGAAAAGTCCCAGGAGAAAGATCTTTGCTGAGTTTTTTTCGTCTGTCGTAGCCAAAAAAGTTACAAACGTAGTAATGTTGCTTCGCTCTTACAGAAAAGATCACTCTACTGAAACTGCTTTATTGTAATTGCGAAGAAACTCTCTATCACAGAAAAGAAATTGGCTGTAGTAGTAGAACTGCAATTCTATAAAATTATTTCTGCCACCATGAAAAAGTACTTTTCCACGATAGTTAGTTAGGTTACTGTTGTAGCAAAGAAGATTTCATCAACATTTCTTTATAATAACAGTAATGTTCTCTGCTATCCTAGCAGAAAATATTTGCATCACGAAATATTTCTTTATGATAACTGTAATGTTCTTTGCTAGCCCAGCAAAAATTATCAGCTGAAAGCGATATGGACATGCCAAAATTGCAGTTCGGTTGGTATCGTTTTCATTTATCGCCAGACTTGCAACAGTTCATCTCGTCTGGTCGTCCGTCGTTCGTCCGTCGACTATTCCGGTGTTTTTCTGTTTTCACATAGTAACAGTGGATATTTCAAAGTATTACCAAAAATATTCGTGTTGAGTTTGAGTGAAACCCTTAACGCATGTTTGGTTTGAATTTTTGTGATACCTACGTATATATGTGTATATGGTTCAACGAGTGTATATAAACTACATTAACTACAATTTAAGTGATCTTGAGAGATGGACGACGATCATTTTAAAGCATATACCTTGAAAGCTGGGATTTCTTATTATAGTTGCCATCATGAATATTATAGTGATAGCTATTTCAAAAGTATAGTACTTTCTTTGTATAATCTTCGAAGCAATATCAAGACGTTAACAAGACCCCAAATGTCGAGGTATGGTTGATGATGAACATTATTTTTCCTTTTTGGTGGAAGGAAGTAACAGGATAAATTGTATTTTATTTGAAGAACTGATATCTTTTGACACCTTTGAAATTGTTTAAATTAATAATTTGACTATTTCATCCATGAAATGGAAATAAGTATTGACTTATATGGTTGAGAAAATACATCGTTTTGAAAATGTTTAGATTTCTGAAATGATAAATACATTAATGTGACCGTAAAATATCGTGGGTATATATACATACTGAGTTATGAGTGCCCTGACATTCTGAATAAATATATTTTGTTCATTACCTATACTCATATATAGATTTAAGTTTTTTGAGACTGATAAAGTACCGATATAGAAGAATAAATTGATTAAATTTTGCATAGGTACTGTTGTTTTATTAAAATTCTTAGTCCCTTGAACAATTATGATGTTATAGGCTGAGACAGTCTAAAAAGAATGTATTAGCAAGTGGAAGTTAATTCTCTTACTATAGCATTATATTTGAGGGGAATCTCTTCGAAAGTGGAACCATAGTGCGTGCAACAATAAAACTAGAATAAACGAACTTTTATCGAATCTCTGAATTTTCAGAAATTTGAGTATCGATTGATGAACATTTAGAGGTTTGATTAAACTTTGTTCACATCCTAGTTTTGTTGATTGCGATAAATGGTACCACTATGAGAATATTTCCAGCAAATATATTTGCTATTGTGAGAGAATTAACTTCCACTGACTAAAAAAACACTCTGCTGCTCTAGGCAAGAACTTTGCTCTTCTAATAAAGACTCTTACCTGTATCAGTGAGCATTCTTTTCAACAACAACAAATATCTCTCCTACTATAGCATAGTAACTCTTCCATAACAGGAGAGTATCTTTATTACGACAGCAAAGTTACTTAGCTGAAACTGTAAACAAGTTCTTCATAAAGTAGCTGTGCTACCACAGGTAGACGTTGGCAGTAGAGTGCTCTCTTCTGCAGTAGTAAAGATATTTCCTGTCCCCTATGTAGCCAAAATTTTTGGCTATCGCAGCAGAAAAATCTGCTGTGACGATGAAAAAATTTTCTCAGTGTATTCTTATCTTATTCGAAGGAAACAACTTTAAAGGAAATTAATGATGACGCGCTCGGCGCTCATACCAATTTATCTTTTATCCAGCATCAACTGCCCATTGGTACTCGATGCATACCAATAAGAATCCCATTATCAGTTTCATCGCCATTTCCCACGAGATTGGTTCTTCCATTAAGCGTAAGTTGTTGCAATTGCAAAGCGACAATAATAGTAATTTGCTTACAGTTATCGTGAAAAATTATGCCACAGCTCGTCGAATAAATTCGAGCTAATGGCGTCATTTCCCTCGACGATGTTTTAATGATACGCCATTTGAAAAAAATTCACGGAATGTGATCCATGAGATTTCGTTTGTGGGAAGGTTGGAATGGATTGACGATTAGGCATACTGGAATTTTTAAGACGGTTTTGATTTTGGGGTCCCAAAAATGTTGGTGTGCAATGTGTATGATAAAAAGTACAATTTTTTTCCTACGACCACGTATGAAAACGTCAATAATCACACTGTTTTGTTATTCAGAAAGTAGCTCATATCACCATGGTATTGTTTATTTGAAAGAAAAAAAGCACAAGTGTTGATATGAAAAATATCATACGTAATGGTCGCCTGAATTGATAGAAATAATTAGGTATATTGTGGTACAGGTACTCACTGTCAATATAAGCGTTCTCAAATCAAATTCATATTATTTATTGAAATTTCTGTCTCGTTTTGCATTATACCGATAACTCTTTATCTATTAATTTCAATGTGTCTCATACATAACCTCTGAATTCACTTTAAAACTGGAACCTATACTCTTTGCTGGAACTATTTCGATGTTGATGACAGAGGGTTAGATCATTTCTGTATTCCTGATTGCGTGATTACTGGCGCTAGCAGGCGTGTGGTGTCAAGGTTGTTTATGTACGCTGATGTCAATATCAATGAAATTTTTCCAAACTAAACTAACTCAATCAATCAATAATTCACATAATGAGGAATTGTCGGAGAAGTATTCAAATATAATCTTGAATATGGAAATAAACAGTACTTGATATCGAAACAAAACCACCTGAAATTATAGAGACCGCTCAAGTTACATTTTTGACAAGACCTCCCGCGAAATGAAAGTATTCGGAGTCGTAGGAAAAATAGTGTACAAAACTCGTTGGAAAGTGCATTTCCTTCACTCGTTACGTTTCCGCACTCACCGCTACGCGGCTCGTGCTAAACGACTACTCGTGTGACATATGTCACTTTCCACACTTGTTGTGTAATATACTATTATCGCCGCTTTCCTCAGAAGTTCAGTAGAAACTTGAACTAGTTGTGATAGCACTCGCAATACTGAATCACAATAAAATGAAGCCAGTTTCAAAGTAGTGATATTTACTTAGAGAAGAAAGATGATCTGAGATAACGCTGAAAATACAAAATGAGTATTTGACAAGAAATCAAAATTGTATGAGGTTAACAGACGCAGAAAGTAATGAATGACATTTGAGGATGTGATAATTTTATTAGTTACAAGCTGTTTTCTATTGTTTCCGTTATTATTTACAATTTATTTTATGAACGTATTCTCATAATGAAAAGACAAGGAAATATTTGGAGCTTTGATTCCAGAAAAATTAACTCGCTGTTCATTGAAGGAACCTCAAAACTTCCGTGATTATCTAGGTAAAATTACGAAAGTTTTAGGTTTGATGGAATCGCAGAAATTGCACGGCATAAGTGATATACATAATTACTATACCAACTATATCTATATTTATAGGCAAAATCAAATTGGGGAGCAAAATAGATTCAATCTTTTTTTGATTCGTGATCAGGACCCCCATCTCATACTAGTACCGATACACCATTTTTTGGAAAAAAGTGTCAGTCCTGAAAAATCTGAATTTCTCTCAACCCCTATATTCCGCGTTATTTTCGAGGTAGAATCATGATCGGAACTTATTTTTTTATGTCATACCCGACTTCATAAGAAGTTAGTTAAATCAGACAAAACTTGCATATTTTAGTGAACAATGAAACGATGCTTTGAAATCGGAAATATCACGAATCATTTTCAAAAAACCGGGAAATGGCCCGTTTTCTTTTCATTCCGCTGGCGCTTTCTTTTCTAGGATAATGATAATGTGTATCTCCTTTTTTTTTTAATTTTCTTCGTTGTACTGTGCTTTGATTTTCAATAAATTTCGTTCTTTTTAAGGTACCCACCTGGGCATCTCTTCATCATGTCTTTTTCAACTTATGATTGTCTGATTATAACTGTTTAGCAGAAACTAGTCACAATTTCCATTTAATTTCGCTTCGATTCGAAAAACTCCTGGCCCACTTCGACCTCCACAACTTCCAGGACTAAATAATAAAAACCCCGATATAACTGTTTCGAACAAACATAGAATCAGTTCTAACGATCCCCATGCACGCACTACCAATGCTAATATTCAAATGAACACAGAACGAAATTACCCTGAATAAGCATCAACTACCGAATTATTCTCCTCCATTCCCGGATTGTGCTAATCCGATATGCGACATGATTTCTAATTAAACATCCACATATCCGCACAGCGCTGCCTGCATTCATCTGAAAATTGCATAGCTGGCTACGATGCAAACGTTGCACCGCACACAATGCGAGTACGTACGGCTGCCGTTAGGGGCTGAACGGCCATCCCATATCCGTATCCCAGTAGGCCGTTATGAACCGAGCAAATGAAGATAACGTGGCATTATCCGGGTAAAAGCGCCGAGTGAGTGCGATTGCTGTGCTGTGACAACACTGGGGATGCTGTACTGTACCTGTGCAGGATCGGCTTAGGTGCGTTCGTTGCCCGCTGATGGCCGCTGGGTTTTTACGAATGAGATTCGAGTCGGTGCGCCTATTTTCAGTTCATTTCATCTTTATTTTGTTTTCAGACGAAAATTTCACACCTTGCATTTCGACCAATTATTAAAAGCCTATATTTTATATCGTTACCATAGCAACTAGAACAATTTCTGGAAATTTTTCTTTCTTCCATTGGGAAAGGAGCATCATGGTATTCGTACGAATTTCGCAAAATTTATGAGAATAATATGACCACTGAAAAGAAATATCGCAATAAAGTTGAAATATTTGAACTTCTTTGCGTTTTTTTATATTATCCTAATATCATGATACCACCAGAATGTTTAAATCAATAGTGTTGTAGAGTGGGAATATCAATGTAATATTTATAATTTTCCGATTCGCATCAATTTCGCGAAATTCGTATAAGCATGAACCTACCTTTACACTGGAAATTTTTTGACGTTTATATAGGTTGATTGACATTCACATTTACCTAACTTCAAATACTAATGGTGAAATTGGTGCGCCCTCAGTTTAAATATATTTCTACCAACTTCACCTTAGTGGTTCAGAGTTTTCTGTCATGATCATTTAATGTTTCCAGACGGTATCGGTAAATAATGATGAACTGAATTGTTGATTCACAATTTACGATAATATTTCAAAATACGGAATTGGTGACTAGCGGACCGGTAGCGGCTGACTATGAAAACTGTCAAGTGTTAATGAGAATCAAATTCGTGTCGTATATACGATTATTGAAATTATACATACTATTTAACGGAACACACGGTGAATATAATAGAAATGAGACTTGAACATTCAATCTCGTCAAAGTTGTAATTTATTTTACTGTTCATACACAGCCGTACGGTCAACTAACCACATGGATGCTTGCCTGGCGTCTAGACCAGCGGTCTCCAAACTTTCCAGCCTTATGTCCATTACCGATTACCCCAGTAAGTTCCGATGGCAAAAGCTGTTATACACTGAAAAAACAACTATGGATCACAGATAGAAATTCAAGCTACAATAATGTAGTTTTAGATATTCAGGAGTGTAATAAACTGATACATCTCTTCTGATGTATTAAATTCATGGACTCGTAATATTTCTGCGAATAATATGTAAAAACATCGTGTAATTCTACTGTGGATAAATCCCAATGTATTGATACAGAAATAAATGGAATGTTGTACAATGAAATGAACCAATACATCAAGAACGTAATAGTTACAGAAGTTAATGTTATGATACAGTTTGGCATGTGAAATTACATTAAGCATGTAAGCATTATCCAATCGGAGGACAATTATGTGTCACGTGGTGTATTTGCTATAGTCTTGACGGTATCATTGCAGCCGCGGCGTCCATTGGCGAATGGCGTCATTACATCTTGCACACACGGATTGAATGAGTGCATCTTTTTAGTATTTCAAATTGAAGTGATTTTGTGAAGGAACCTAACGTGAATTTGCAGGCAAGAGGTAAGTGATGTTTACTTGTAGAATTTGTAGAAGTGCATAGAGGAATATAAGGAAGTGATGCAATTTACATCAATTCTATCATACAGAAATAATTTAGGTGATGGTAATTTTGTTCATTTAGAAATTAATTGTAATCGTTCATTTCGATCATATAATGCTTTCAAAAGTCACCCGTTGAGAATACATACCACTAATGAACACGAAGTGAACAATTCTTTCAATTTCATATGCAACAAACAAGATTGTTCATTCAATTGCGGTACTAAAAAAGATGTTTGTGAACATATTTATAGTCATATAAAAACTAGTACATATTTGCAATGTCCTTTCAAACCATGTAAAATAAAAACAGTATTTAATAAGGTGAACTCATTGATGAGTAATCATATTTTCAGATCACATATAATTCAAATTGTAATCGTGTGAAAAATATTGATGACAACAATTCTGTTACTTCTAACTCAAATACTGTTTTTGAATAATTGGCAAGGATCAAAATTGAAAATATTATTGTCAATCTCGAGGAAAAAGCTAAGAAAATAGTTGAGGCTATTAGAAATCTTTCTTATATAATCAACCAATACAATTATTTAGGTTGTTTATCAAAATCAAAGTAATCGCTAAGCTAATACGTCTGAAATACATTTTTCATCAATAGATAATTTGAATTAAATATGAGTTTTTATACCGAAAATAAGATGAAATAAAAAATGGTGAAAACTTAATCGATCGACTTTCCATTTCCCTCAATTCAATGTGTAAATTTTGTTGCAGAACATTTTCTAATCAATTTATATTTTCAGATTCTAAGCAGTACGTCATTGTTTTAGAAGGAAATATGTTATGTACGTATATAAGTACGTACTAATCACCTCATCTGTTTGGGATAATTATTGGGTACTTCACATCAGGAATTGATATTTGAGTTTTATTTTTTTTTTGTTTTATGTTGTATATAGGTTACAAATATAGTTCATGTATATTATATGTTGTTTCGACTCATCAGTATTTTCAATAAATGATATCTATAAAATGAATAGAAGTTATTTCATCCCATTTTTATCCACATAATATAACACTAACAGTAAAAATAATTGTGATATTCACAGTGTGAAAGTACTTATATAATGTGTAAGATTACCAAGATATTTTTTAATATTAATGTAATATTACATACATTTATTACGTAATCCACGTAGTAACCGGAAGTTATATCACATCAAAACTGTAATATTGCAGATACATTCAACATGTAATATTCCGTGCTAAATGTATTGAAACATGTAGCGTGTAAAAATATTCGATTTCTTATGGCATCACATAACCAACGCTAATCACTGTGATTTTACCTATAAAATTTTTTCAGTGTATCCTACTTATTATACAGCAACAATAATTTTGCCCGCGGGCCGTAGTTTGGAGTCCCCTGGTCTAGACCAATGAGCAACGAGGTCGAACCTTCCCTATCTCTTCAATGCACAGACTTCAATAATATTTCAATGTGAAATTCTCTTACCTAATACCACACTATATATCCAACACGAATATTTTGTAGAAAATAGAATTTTCAAAATATTCGTGTTTTATTTAAATTTTATACCTAACAAAAAATCATCCACTGAATAGAAAGATTCCAGCAGAAGATATTCTTTCAATTTTGTCTTCAACAGTTCGGTTGGGGAACTAAAATATTTGTTTGCGCTGGGATTTTGTTATCGTGACGTTAAAAAACCTTTATTTGTGGTGAAAAAACAAATTGTCATCAACTTGGCCTCGTCTGTGAACCTTTTTACCCCCTATCAGAAAAAAAAGATATACTGAGTGACTTTTAGTTTCTTCAAAGCAACCATTTTTCAAGATTAGCAAGTTCTCAAAAGATATATTTTTCGGAAAATAAGTAACATTTCGATAGTAATTTTGCTAAAAAAGTGTCATGCAAAAAAAACATATACTATTGGTTGCTAGTTAAGACTCAAAATTTCCTTGAGTAACATTTTATCGACATGTGAAGTAAGTAAGTAATATTTCACCAAACAGTCATTATTATAGTCATCAGCAAATCATCATGTAATTCACGGAAGGGATTTTCAAAAAATATGTAAATTCAATTAAGTTTGTGGGATGCTGATTCGACCAAATATGAATATCTGAACGGAATAGAATGAATAAATGAAATCGTAAAAATCACCAAGCCGTTAAAGAACGTTGAATAATATAAATCATCACACGCATCAGTTAATTCTTGGGAATGTTGTGAAAACATGATTTTATTTTTCCATTGTGGTGGTATTTCATCGCAACAGTGATCAATTTTATCTGCAAGTATGATTAGAAGAATGGCATATATCAGAACGATTGATGCCCATATCGCTACAGTAAAATCACATTTCTCTACTATAATTCAGTATATTATATACCTTGATTTCGCATTGCAATTCATGATAGATTGAATGTGGACTATAAGGCAACATGAACTTGTAGTCGATGAAATTTGAATTACTATTTCTTCATCATCCATCAGGTGGAAATGGATTCAGAGAATCATTTTTCCACATTATAAACGGAAAATTCTTGATATGTAATGTTTATTAAGCCATTTGGGGTATCTTGTGCACCCTGCACTTGGAATTTGTATACCTAATTCCTCCAGGATAATTCTACCACGATCATTCACCTCGTTCCGTCTAGAGTCTAGACAAAGAGGAACTAGCAATTCCAGCGGCTATGGAGTATGCGCAAGTCCACTGGGACGATATGGATTGTTTATGCCGAGGTTTATGCTGCACTCTGTATGCAACAGCCAATTCTGCAATTGGAAATGCTCATCTCGCCCGCTTTAATTGGAATGCGCAGCCATTCAGACTATGAAAGCAGCTAGTGAGTTCTTTCCTTAATCAGTTATTCGATTGTTCATTAAAGCGGGGCTGCATAAAATGGCTAAATTGATGCACTCTGTGTATCGGTTGTATCTCTTTAACTTTTTAGAATTCAATGGCCGCCTTGAATTTATTGTTATGGCCAATTTTGGCCTTCGCTCGGCATTTCAATGAGCTTTTCATTCATTAGCTGACAAGTCGGAAACAACAGACCTCGACGATAATCTTAGCCTGGCTGTCGTTGTTGTTTGTGGAAGAACTGATGGCTATAATAATAGTTCTGTGTGTTTTATTTTCTTTTTCAATCATCATCTGTAATGGCACTGCACGGATCTGGAGCGAACTTACTCAAAAGGAGAGCTGATGGTCTGTATGTACTCAATGACCTCTTTAGCACCCTGTTGTTCTGTGGGAGCATTCACGATTTCATATCTCTCCAGATATTGGATGAAAAATGGTGGTGCATCGTGAAATGGTTTTCTTGCTCCCTCACTATAGTTGTTTTCCACTTAGAAGGAACTTCGTTTGGTTGATAGAAACACTGAACAGGAACGAATCATTAAAAGAGAATTAATAATCGCCCACTATACTGAAAGCTTACGCACTAAACATAATTGACCTAAAACCTTGAAGCATATGTGGCCAGTTACATGAAAAGCCACATTATATTACCGAATCCATCACCTGTTTTCAGTAATAAAATTTTTACGAGGTTATAAAAAGTGAATTGATGTTGTCAATATTTAGTTTCCTTGGTTTCAAATCTGATTCGGATTCGAGGTTTTATTTGCAAGATTCGTGACCAGAACAGTCACTATTACCACGATATCAGCTGATATAAATCAGTGGTTCAGGTTTTAGTTTTAGGTCTATTGAAGAATAAGTCGACATGCATTTTTTTTATAATGTAGGCACTAAATAAATCGTGAATAGAAATTGTCGTATTATCTCAAAACGAAGCCATCTTTGTGAAGGTTATTTTCAATATGTGGATATTCTCGTGGATATTTCAGAAGTGTTCTTAACTTTCAACTACAACTATATCGTAAACAAAGCCTCAAGTCAGTCACTTCATTTCCTAAATCTATCGGAAAATTCGAAAAAATGACAGCTCAAAAAACTATTCATTGGTGTATAAAATAGGACGGGAAAAGTGAACCATCAACGTCCGTGTTCTTACGCCCCTATAACCTGAATCATCCTGTGTATTAGGAATCTAACACATATGATAAGGGTCAGGGAAAGAAATTCAACGTCAGCTTGGAGCATGAATTGTGTCCTAACAGGCTGTTTCTTTCATCATGTGTAATCATTGCTATATACATTCTATAAACCGTATTAGGTATACAAAGATGATTATATTGGAAAAAAGTTAACTATTGTGATGATCAGTAAGTTGGTCAAAAAGAATATACCAGGTACTCTCGCCCTTTCCGAGTTATACAGAGAAAACTAAAAATACTGTTTTTGGTTTTTAACGAATAGAATTATTGTTATCTCAGAAAATATACATTTTTTTTGTTTGACTAGACTTTGCTAATTTTGAATATCGAAAGTCAATCAAAATATACATGTACACAGAAAAAAAGTATCTCTTAAATCGAGTTGTAACCGCATCAACTCAAGAGATTGGTAATCTTGAATAGGTCCAACCAAATATCAGTTTGATTTTTCGACAGAATCCTCTTGACTACTTAGGAACAAAAAGTTTTGTGTCAAATTTACACTTTCTTATTGAAAAATGTAGTTTGTTTAAGGCAAGAATATTTCAATGTTGTTGTGAAACAATTTTCTTGGATGAAGCTGATTTCTCAGCTCATCTGAACAATAATCCTCTTGATTCAAGAGGAATCACTTTTGATCCATTCTTATCTACCTTTGAAGGATTGAAACTCGGCATGCCGATAATTTAAAATGAAAAATACTGTAGTTTTTTCGCAAACTGCGTGGCTGCAGTATTGATACAGCAATTAATTATCACTTCAAGCACATTAACATGACTTGACAACACAAAACTAAGCATTCTTAACACCCAACAGTGCCAGTGATACGACGCCATGTCCACACAGGGTTCTGGATTGTTTACTTCCAGGAAACCTTTTACGTCCATGTTGAGTACTCGAGTTATAAAGAATTCGCGAGCCTGCACTCTGCACTATAGGAACACAAGTACCATCAAAGAAAACTTCACAGCAAGGGCGTCGCTAGCCAATGGGCCAGAGGGGAGCAAGATGATTGATGATAGATATGAATTGTGGGTAAAATGAATACATTTTGTAGAGTTTTGATCGATTGCTACAAAACATTTTAATTGTAAATCTTGTAAATGTTTCTATTTCTTTATGTTCTATATAATAATCTTTCGTTGAACACTCATCATTGCAAGTCGACTGAGGGCCGGTTTATCAATGCAGGGTTAGGTTGATATAACCCAAGGTTAACAGCTAACTCTGGGATAAAATGTTTATTCACTTCGAGGTGGGGTTGAAAGCTATCAAAATCAAACGGGAAATTAGCTCTAGGAAAGTTAACCCTGGGTCAGCTTACCCCTCAGGATAACCCTGCATTGATAAACCGGACCTGAGGCGACTTTCTGACATGGTACTTCTGAGCAGAAGCGGCGAGTTTTGTTTCGTCCATTGGGTGGAAAAATAGAGGGGTGTGAGCAAGGTAACTAAAAATGCGACGCAGGCGAAAATTTTTTATGGTTATAGGTCAAATACCTTCAAATTTGAAGATAGATTGGAGTAATAATATATATTTTGCAATACCTGTAAATTACCTCGACCAAAATATAATATTTTGTGAGTAATAGGGTTTCAAATCTATAGGTAGTTGATATTGATATTTGTGGAGAAAGATGAGGAAAAAATATATCTTTATTTCAACTTTTTTGGCCAATGAAATCATCAGCCACTGTTTTAATATGTTTAATTTATTCATTCGTTCTCTATAACAATGTAACATTGCCACATTATTAGGTCGCTTTTGTAAAATGAAATGAACTGGATTCCTAATTCCTAATACAAACTCAGTTTGAATGACTGGTAGACAACTAGTAGAAAACAACCACTTTACTGGCTAATACCACGCATTATATCTATACTCGGAGTCTATATGCAACGATTCACACAGTGGATACAGAATTCAAAACAAGAAAGAGACATATGAAGTGTTTCTATAACACCTGCACACTAATAATAGATACCTATCAACTCCCATATCAATTCCACCGATGGATAGAATGAAGATTGATCCGCTTCGTTCAATCCTCCCTATCACCGATTGTTCGCTAACAGAATGTGTGGTACGGATGGTTATCTACTTGTCCAGGAGTATTTAATCTATGCAAGTGCTAAATACGCCCGTTTCTATCTTGATTTTCTTACACCCACACCCATTGCCTACATTGGTGCATTTTCCCTGATGCCCCCATTCACTCGCCGCCTCTGCTTCTAAGCCAGGTGATCATAGAGACTGCTGAAGGATCGCTCTACTGCACACGTTGTTCATGGTAGAGCGATACGAAGTGTTATTTTTGAGAAATAAAGACTTTTTCAAAAAGAAATTGATTATTTTCTCTGATACTAGAGCTATAGAGTTATTTGAATCAAGCAAGTTTTTAATTCTGGTAGAGTCTCTAGAGGGGGGCAGCTGCCCCCCCTGCCCCTCCTTGGCGACGCCCTTGCTTCACAGTAACCTATCACAATGTATCTCTTGATAGTCTTAAATGGCGGCCAACGGCGTTATTTTTGGCGTTGTCTAGTCTAGCTGGTTCTGCAGACAGTGCGCGGACTGCGCATCTTCGCCTCGGGCACTAATTCTCAATTATGCTTATTGGTCGAGCTGGTCACGTGGTACATGCCTCCGTCATCAAAACAAATTTTCATAAGAAACGATATTCTTGAGCTGAGAGAAATAATCTTGACTGACATTACTCAAAATGTTTTCTAAGGTGAAGAGTGCGGATGATTCAGTTCAACCAAATTCATTTCAAGAAAATTCATTTAAACAGGCAAACAACGTGATTAGTTGAAAAAAGAAACTTCCTGGTCAATCTGAGATTATTATTCCTATCAGAAGATCATTCAATTCAAGAATATATATATTTGATTCAAGAGATCCGTTTTTTCTCTGTATCGATAAGACAATCGCTAATTAGAAGCGTTACAAAATCTTGAATATAAATCGACAGTTGTAAGTTTATGAAAAATACAGTAATGATTGCATTGCAACGAATATTCAGATCCTTCAAAGTGAAGGATAAAACTCTGTATACAATATACTCGATAGAACTCTCCCTACCAAAAATCCAACCTCCATGCATGCCAATCAAGATCCTCGTAAAATGTGTAAACTCACCGTCTAGATGGCGTTCAAGACCTTGCTTTCACCTATCTTCGCACTTTTCATTTCCTAGCCGCCGTTCCTTTATAGTTATCACTTCCTTCTCGCCTACCCGACAGAAGGCATCCACTTCTTTCCGTTGCCTCTGGGCCAATTCCAATTCCTCACACGGGTTTAATCCAGTAGGGGCCTTTCTGCAACCGTATATCCTCATAAATGTTCTGTCTTGGCCGTCTTCCACGATTCTAAATTATTTTTCGCCGAATTTAATTCTCGGAAAGGGATTGTTCTGGAAGTAAAAGTCGGTAGGTGGGAAGATCCATTGGATGCCCCCTTTGAAATTGGTCCACACAGAAAAAACGGATCTCCTAAATCAAATATATATATATTCTTGAATTGTATAACCTTCCGATAAGAATAATAATCTCAGATGGACCAAAACGTTTCTTTTCACAACTAATCGCGCTGTTTGCTTGTTTCCATGAATTTTCTTGAAATCAATTTGGTTGAACTGAATCATCCGCACTCTTCTCCTCAGAAAACAATGTGGGTAATGTCAGTCAAGCATTTATTTCTCTCAGCTCAAGAATATCGTTTCTTATGAGTAGTGTTTTGATGACGGAAGCATGTAACACGTGACCAGCTCGACCAATAAGCATAGAGAACGAGCATGGAATTAGCGCCCGAAGCGAAGATGCGCAGTCCGAGCACTGTCCGCCGAACCAGCTAGACAACGCCAACAAACCGCCGTAGCCGCCATTAGGACTATAAAGAAATACATTGTTACCAGGTTACAGTGAAGTTTTGTTGGTAGTACTTGTGTTCCTATAGTGCAGATTGCAGGCTCGCGAATTATTTATAACTCGAGTACTCAACATGGAAGCAAACAATCTAGAACATATTATGTGGACATGGCATCGTATCACTGGCACCATGTTGGGTGTTGAGAATACTTGAATTTTGTGTTGTCAGGTCATGTTAATATGCTTGAAGTAATAATTCATGGCTGTATCAATACTGCAGCTCCAGTTTGTGAAAAAACTACACTGTTTTTCATTTTCAATTATCAGCATGAATCAGAGTTGCAATCCTCAAATGAAGGTCAATGAAAATGAATCAAAACTGATTCCATTTGAATGAAGAGGATAATTGGTCAGATGTGCTGAGAAATCAGCTTCATCCAAGAAAATTGTTTCACAACAACATTGAAATATTCTTGCCTCAACCAAACCACATTTTTCAACAAGGAAATGTACATTTGACACAAAACTTTTTGTTCCTAGGTAGTCAAGAGGATTCTGACGAAAAATCAAACTAATATTTGGTTGGACCTATTCAAGATTACCATTCTCTTGAGTTAATGCGGTTATAACTTGATTTAAGAGATCCTTTTTTTCTGTGCAGATGTACCAGGAAATTAGAGAAGATCTTTCCCGAATGGATGTATTTATGTTGCGAAAATTGATTACTGAAGATTTTAATTTTTGACAAACTTCCTGATGGGATGAAATTATTAAATCACGAAACATCGACGAAAAACAGTTTTTCTTTAAACAAACTAATTCCGATCCCAACCAAACTATCGAAAAAATAATTTTGATTTGATGTCAAAGTACCCATCTATAGCTCTAGTCATAATTAACCATTGAACAAGGTGAGTCAATCGCGTAAGACAAAGTTTAGAACCCTTTACTACTCCGTTATTTATATATAAACAATATGTGAAAAGTCGAGTTATATTAAAGAACGTATGAGACAAACCTATATATCAGGAAAAATTTTAGGTGATTTGAATCTGGAAACGATAGCCCCAAAAATTCATATAGGTAATAAAAAAATAAGTAGCCGATATTATCGTAGAATTTGGAGTGGTATTTTTCACTTTTGCAATGTGAAATTCACATAGACATAGCACATCAGATATTGTACTTATCCTACATTCTTCGTCCTGCAGCTCTTTTTTGTTCTTGTCCTCATCATGCACAACTGATTAATTTTTTTTTTCTGGGGGCGAATTTTTGCCGATTCCAATTCACGAAAAGGGATTGGTCTGGAAATAAAAGTTGGCAGGTAAGAAGGGTCGTTGAATTAATGAATTGAAGTTACAACCACTATGCCCTTTGATGGATGAATTCCATTATGAAATTACAAGAATACGCATCAGAATGGTGCAAATAAAAGTTGTAGGTATACATTCAATATAACGTAAAGTTATTAGTCTATAATTTGAATTTTACACATTTTATAGTTTTTGGGGAATTCGTTACTGATATTTGTGCACTGATATTTTTGAAATTTCCCAATTTTTTAAAATTTTATCATCTGGTTTCATGAATGGTCTTCTCTGATGAATAACATGCATGAATAATAAATTTTGACAAACTCATGGGAATACGGCTTGTCTGCACGAAATCTTTGGAACAAATCCCAAAACATTCATTGGCAGTAATTTGCTCGAAACAGTCCAATTATCATAATTATAATGGCCTGTTATTTTAATTCGATGATGTTTTTATTCCAACACGCGATGTTTGAATGTGATACACGCTCATTATATACTGATTTCTATGAGGCATTCCGTTTACAACTCCAGCAAGATAACATTTTTTACAGTCTTTAAATGAAACATCAATTCATCTCAGATCAATAATTATCAATTACTGAAGTATGCATCTAATGGGGCTTATCGTTAATCGATTATTCAAAATTTCAGCTTCATTCTCTGCTGCCTCGATGATATAATAATATTATCCTGTTAACCAGGGTCAAGATATAGAAACGGAAAATACGCTTAGTTCTGATGAGACTCGAGATGAGAAAATAGGTAGTCATGGCATTGGGATTAAATCAAAGGAAGGAATCAATTGTGAGCAGACAAGACTCCATCAAGAAGAAGCAGGTGATCAGTGAAAACTGGACGACAGCAACAACAACCTCAAGAGAAAGATTCACATATTTGTGATTTCCTATGTTGGGAAGAAAAAAGATCAAATAGAACTTTCTATGCAGTGAACTTCTGAGGGATAAGAAAAATATCAAGTAGACCTTTCCAAACCTGGTGACCTGGCACCTGGCAACCTCTAAAAGGTGGTCAGAATCAAAACTTTTTTACACCCTTAAGAAACGATATCGTGGAAGTCTAGTTGTTAAGGCTTTGTGGCACAATGGGACTCGATTAAGAAGCCAATAGACAACAGATGTAGATCGATAGAATCCATCAGAGTATTCATGGAAGCAGGCGGAATATGGCTGTATAGTATCACCATCGTCGAGGGAACAACGTGTCTGCCAAATTTACCTACCCATCACCATGGAAAGCACCATATAATCATATATCTAATCATAACTATATAGGTAATATGGATACCAGAGCTGAAGCCGAGAAATAAAACAAATGACAGTCTGCGGGACAAATCGCGAATATGCGCATGCGCAAGTTTGAATTAAGAATCGACATTCGTTTTCATCATGGAGGAGAGTAGCTTTGTAGTGAGCGACAAACGTATGATAATTATTGAACATCAATCAAATGTGTCACGTAACCTTCAATTCGATGTTTTTATTTTATCATAACATATATTTTTCAAATACTCATTTATCGATGGATTGTTGGACGATTTTGGATAATAGTTGATGATAGATGCAGAAATGGATGTGAACTACAAAGCGATACTTGCGATTTGCAGAGAAACCTGGTGACGATAAAGTCATCGGAACAAAATTCGTGGGCTAATTTTTGATCAATCACTGTTATCACTCACTAATCACTTCTGTAAACAATCAGTAAGTACATTAATAATTATATTAACGCTCTTTTACATAATTTGGGTTAATAAGTATACCTAACCTATGAAATTCTTAAAACGTCAGTAGATTTCAACACGTCAAAACCCGCGCATGCGCACAATTCATCATTAGCAAGCCAGACAGTCTTTTGTTTTTCCAAAACTGGCCTCACTTTCGCGTGAAGAGAAGAATATGTGTTCTCCATATAGTTGTTATTATATATATGCATATAATCATATAAGGCGACAAAGGATAATCATAGAATCCAACGCAGTCCCAGAGCAGAGATGAAAGTCGTCAGTATTTGGATAAATCAAACCCACGAGGACTGATATTAACAATATCAATATTAGCAACAGCTCAGCGATCTGCTCCATTTATGTGTTATAGTAACTACTGACGATAAATATTTAGCTATAGGTACCTTTCAAGATCTCTTCTGCCATAATTTGATGTGGGAATTCTAACCCAAAATTTAACATTCACGATAAGATGCCCATCAAACCTCACAGAAAAAAAGTATCTCTTAAATCGAGTTGTAACCGAATTAACTCAAGAGATTGGTATAATCTTGAATAGGTCCAACCAAATATTAGTTTGATTTTTCGTCAAAATCCTCTTGACTACTTAGGATAAAAAAAATTTGTGTCAAATGTACATTTTTTCATTGGAAAATGTGGTTTGTTTGGGGCAAGAATATTTCAATGCTGTCGTGAAACAATTTTCTTGGATGAAGCTGATTTCTCGGCACATCTGAACAATGATCCTCTTCATTCAAGAGGAATCACTTTTGATCCATTCTTATATACCTTGGAAGGATTGAAACTCTGCATGCCGATAATTGAAAATGAAAAATACTGTAGTTTTTTCGCAACCTGTGGCTGCAGTATTGATACAGCAATTAATTATCACTTCAAGCACATTAACATGACTTGACAACACAAAACAAAGCATTCTTAACATCCAACAGTGCCAGTGATACGACGCCATGTCCACATAGGATTCTAGATTTTGCTTCCAGGAAACCTTTTACGTACATGTTGAGTACTCGAGTTGTGACTGCACTATTATAGGGACACAATCAAAGAAAACTTCACAGGAACCTGTCAAAATTTATTTTTTTATATAGTCTTAAATGGCGGCCAACGGCGTTATTGTTGGCGTTGTCTAGCTGGTTCTGCATCTTCGCATTGAGCGCTAATTCTCAATTATGCTTATTGGTCGAGCTGGTCACGTGTTATACATGCTTCCGTCATCAAAACACTATTCATAAGAAACGATATTCTTGAGTTGAGAGATATGATCTTGACTGACATTACACAGAAAAAACGGATCTCTTAAATCAAATATATATATATATATATATTCTTGAATTGTATAACCTTCCGATAAGA
The DNA here is from genome assembly GCA_029955515.1 of Chrysomela aeneicollis. Lineage (NCBI taxonomy): Eukaryota > Metazoa > Arthropoda > Insecta > Coleoptera > Chrysomelidae > Chrysomela > Chrysomela aeneicollis. The sequence goes on from JARUHQ010000002.1 coordinate 30,150,046, forward strand.
ATAATAATCTCAGATGGACCAAAACGTTTCTTTTCACAACTAATCGCGCTGTTTGCTTGTTTCCATGAATTTTCTTGAAATCAATTTGGTTGAACTGAATCATCCGCACTCTTCTCCTCAGAAAACAATGTGAGTAATGTCAGTCAAGCATTTATTTCTCTCAGCTCAAGAATATCGTTTCTTATGAGTAGTGTTTTGATGACGGAAGCATGTAACACGTGACCAGCTCGACCAATAAGCATAGAGAACGAGCATGGAATTAGCGCCCGAAGCGAAGATGCGCAGTCCGAGCACTGTCCGCCGAACCAGCTAGACAACGCCAACAAACCGCCGTAGCCGCCATTAGGACTATAAAGAAATACATTGTTACCAGGTTACAGTGAAGTTTTGTTGGTAGTACTTGTGTTCCTATAGTGCAGATTGCAGGCTCGCGAATTATTTATAACTCGAGTACTCTACATGGAAGCAAACAATCTAGAACATATTATGTGGACATGGCATCGTATCACTGGCACCATGTTGGGTGTTGAGAATACTTGAATTTTGTGTTGTCAGGTCATGTTAATATGCTTGAAGTAATAATTTATGGCTGTATCAATACTGCAGCTCCAGTTTGTGAAAAACCACAGTGTTTTTCATTTTCAATTATCGGCATGAATCAGAGTTGCAATCCTCAAATGAAGGTCAATGAAAATGAATCAAAAGTGATTCCTTTTGAATGAAGAGGATAATTGGTCAGATGTGCTGAGAAATCAGCTTCATCCAAGAAAATTGTTTCACAACAACATTGAAATATTCTTGCCTCAACCAAACCACATTTTTCAACAAGGAAATGTACATTTGACACAAAACTTTTTGTTCCTAGGTAGTCAAGAGGATTCTGACGAAAAATCAAACTAATATTTGGTTGGACCTATTCAAGATTACCATTCTCTTGAGTTAATGCGGTTATAACTTGATTTAAGAGATCCTTTTTTTCTGTGTACATGGGACAAGACAACCACCCCATGTACATCATTTATTTTCCGTCAATAAAACCGGCCGATTCCACAAATCACTTGATGTCTGTTAGAAGATTAGGAACGGCCTTTGGAATGGATGTTGCGGAGCCATTAGCCATCATCGTTTCGGGCCGCAAACGCCATTATGGCAGAGTTATGGCCGAGTCGAATGTGCGTAAGTTATGCCTGTAAACAGACACTTTACATAACGAGATGTCTAACCCCGACCGCGCCTAGAGGCCCTCTCAGCCCTCGCCCTTCGAGGGTTGGATGGGGTTCGATATGTCTGCAATCGTGTCCCGGCTTTGTTTCTTGAGCGAGAAATGCGGACCACCCTTGGAGAAGGGAGGAATAAGCAAAATGGTCACATTTTTACTGGTAGACTATAGTTTGGATGGTCCAGCATGAAATTATCAGCACAGGTGCACAACAAAATTTGTGGTATATTCGGTAAGAAAATATCACACCCTATAATACTCGATAAATCGTACCAAAAACTTCTACCGAATGTGATGTCTTGAAATTCACTTGATATACAGTGTGTCCAATTAAGTGCGATTTGTCTTTTTCTGGAAAAAAAAAGGTTCATTCATACAGCATCAATTTCAATCAATTTGATAGGTTTGAAGTGTACATAAATACAAGACTTCGCGTAAATACTCAACCTTCTTGAGTGCAAGTTAAATTGAGTATTTTTGCAAGAATCCGCCTTTATCCATGATGAAAATTGCGGCATGACCTAAAACCCAAAATGAAATAATCAAATATTTTTTGAATCAAGTCGAAAATTGGAAATCAGAAGTATAAATTACCTTTATTTTTAATCATTAAGTTGATTCTTCTTGAAAATTGCAGTCAGATATCCGATGAAATCCATCGATGTCGAGTTAGTTAAAACGACAAAATCTTTTTTATGACCTAATATAGGTAATTTTCTGATAATAATTCAATCCTGAATAATTTTTGTGTGATTGTGATTGAACTTGTGTGAAAAATAGGTTGAAAACCCGATCAGAAAATATAAGTTCAAATAAGTACTTAAAAATTTAAGACTATACTTAACTGTCAGAGTGTTATTACCAATCTAGAACAAAATTGAAGAAACAATTAGGTAAGTGAAAAATAACGTGAAAGATAAAATAAATGGACTTGAAAGATCTGGAATTTACGGAATAAAATGAAGGTAATCATTGTGTTAGTTATAGAACCTTATAGGTATAGGACACAAAATAAAAGACCTCTATAGAGACTAGCCTACAAAGATCATACCTAATACACATTTGAAATACTTATAGATGAAAAAAAAGCATTGCAAAAAAAAATTTTCAATCCCAGCACAAAAATGTTTAGGTTTCGAAATTATTGAAATAAAGTCAATGACATCCGAAAATTAGATACAAAAGATAACTTATAGAAATTGTTAAATCACGTTTCAGCGAATACCGGTATACAATTGGACTATATGGTATATGCTGAATTGAAACGGACTTTTTTTGAATAGGTATCGTATATTAGGTATGCATTAATAAAAGCACAATTTTCTTGCAAAATATTATTTTTACCGGATTCCAACAGGTATTTTCCACTTAAAATTGAATTAGAAATTCGAAAAAAAATCTGATATCACCAGTGGCGTGAAAAAATCGGGAAGAAACGGATCATGATACCCTGCTTGTACGCCATTGGTGGCAAATGAAAATGTGATTATTTTTCAAAATAAATCCCTTGTTGAACGAAAACATTCATTTTAATTTAATATTGTGGGGATCATGGATGAAAAATGTTTTTTATGTTTCAAATTCAACGCTGTGCTCATAATAACGAATCAAATTTCAAATTGAAAAATAATGAATTGGACGAAAAACGAAAAATTGAAAAAAAGTCTAATCCAATTAAAATCTGCATTCTCAGTATGAATCGTTGCATGGACTACGAGCAGTTATAATTCAATGTTCTGCGTAGTATTTGCCAGGAAAGTAGTTGTTTTCTGCTCGTAGTCCACCAGACATTCAAATTCAAACCGTGTTTGATATTTTCAATCAGTTAGGCAATTTTTTCTTTCCAATTAAAGCTCATTATAAGACCTGCGATTCCACCCTAACTTCAAAACTACCCCTCAATTCGACTCATGCGAGCCCGCCCAGAAGATACCCAATTCATGTCGGTGATGGCATCCAAAATTATTAATCACCACCCCCCGGAATCGTGAATCACGAGCGGGGGGTGATATTTCGGGCACGGCACGGGAGGGGTGCAACCCGCCACGTTGCCATGGCAACAGACAGACGGCCATATTGCTTTCCCATGACCCCGCACCGTATTCCGTTCGCTACAAAAGATCGGACGGATAAACGGTCCGACGCGTCTCGGATGCGAATGTGGGCCTTATCGCCGAGGCGATAAGGGTCATTATGGGATGACCGCCCCCGCTGGATGGGAAGCGGGAATTCGGAGTTTGTGGTCGCGTAAGTCTTGTCCTTTCTGTAGTCTAGCGAGCAGTGATGCCAGGTGTGGGAATAAATCCCCACTTGAAAAGAATTTTGGCCTTTGGGATTTTGAAAAGCGCCGAAGGATTTGTCGGGATTTTCGACGTTTTTCGAATATTTTCGAATTTCTTATCTGTCAACTGCCGAAACTCAAACTATACAAAAACCGGAGAAGAAGATCATTTGAAACCAGAACGAAGAAAAAATAAATTCGACAATTCTACTCACGTATATCTATAGTAATTTTCATTTCTGAGTACAAAAATCGTAGTTTCTGTTGAATAAGAAGGAACAGAAATACAAGAGGTTAAAAAAATCGTATAAATTACGTTACCGTATCAGGCGTTGCATCAGTTTGACAATAATTGTGCCAAAAACGGAAATAAACATCAAATGATGTTTCAGTAAACGTATGTCGAGATGGAAATATTTATTCTTCTACCTATTGTTTTTGTAGTTTGTTTAATAAAGTTTAATTGAATTGAGTTTTCTATTCATGGAATTGTCCTACCAAATACAACGCGTGCTAAGATTTATATAACAGGACATTTTTACGGTGGTTTTCTTGTACTCATACTTATTTTTATATAGGTAATTTAACTCGATCTGTTCTGCTCAAGCTACGCTCTCATAGTATTGTCAGAAGAACTCTCGTTAAATTGCCAATAAAAGTGAGTATTCGAAAATAACCAAAACAAATATCGGGCCAAATCTAATCTCTTGTAAATTACCCCCGAAAATTCTATTTTGTTTGGAGAGACGTTCACCGTTCAGACTTTGGAGTTGTCAGGTGTCAGATTAGGTAAGGTATAGCTGGTAGCTAAATGATGATTCTCAGTTAAATCATGCAACAATTCAAAATCAAAATTCATCAGGCCAAACTGTATGCTATGTTTTCTATCTTGATGAAGTATTGGTTCTCTGAATTATATTATGCCACAACTCGAATTTCTTTCCAGATTTTATGCTACTTCTTCACTAAATCAGTAATGAGTAATTATTGTAATACATTCAGTAAGTATGTGAATTCTGGCGTCAAAAGTAAGACTTACAAGGCATAATTTAGTGATGGAATGCTAAGAAAGGGCTATACGGGAGAGTGCGGAATTTTTCAAAGTGCATGATGGTCTTGGGGATTTCTTAGATTTCAACCTGGCAACACTATAGCGACAACAGAAGACATTAATAACCTGGATAGCCTGTCTCGAGCTTTCTTTCGACGACTTTGGATGGTATGGGGGAATATTCTACGGATAAACAATCGGTGTTTATTCCTCAATCTGGTTGTAAATTTGCCCGTAATGTATGGGTAATAAATTAAAGTGTGCTTTTATGGCTTGCGAGCTATTTATCACGTTATCAGATTCGAGGAACACGTACGAAATGGTTCAATTCGCATCGCAGAAATGCCACAGAGAAATACCTGAAGAAAGAGCAATACAGGGTGGGTCAATATAGTGTGCTCTCATTATTCGAACGATTAAATGCCTGTATAAAAAATCGCGGTAGGTGATTTTGCACTTATCATGCGATCTATAGGTATTTTTCAATGTGAACATTTTTGTTTCTACTCATGATGTACTAATATTTCGACCTCAGGAATCCGAAAGTTCGAAATTTCACCTTTTTTTACTGATATCTTTTTTTCTTCCTTATACATGTATTGAAGAGAGAAAACACACAACACTTTGTGGTTAAGTATAGGTCAGCAGCATGCTCAAATGCCTTTGTTTATGTAGCCTAGATGGTAAAATAATATAGGAAAATTATAAAAGAATTAACATTATTTACGATGTTTATCTTGAATGAAAAGCATAATAAACCAAATGCATGTAATAGGTATGTAGGTACAGTGATTTGGGAACATACAATATTACTTTCCGAATATTTGAGAGACAAAGAAAAATCGTTATTATTGAAAAATAAATCGCATGATACCAAATAAATTGCCTTTGATTTTACTATATAGGTAATCAGTTTTATCTTTCCAAAATATCAGCTCATGATAAGTTTTTTATAATGGGACGCCCTGTATACATTTTTACAATTGCATTTTCGAATGCACCAATCTTTGTTCTTGTTTTTTTCTTCTTATTTTCAGTTTTTGATGATGAAGTGAATGATGAAGTGACTGATGAAACAAAAAAGGGATTTGACTGTTTTTTTCGATTCACTTGAGTGTTATTCTTTTTTTTTTTTCATTGATAATGCACCACTAAATCAAATTGAGATAAGTATACGGAATATGATGAAAAATTGCTTTAAAAATACTGAATTTAATCAATACATCGAAAGTGAGGTTGAACTCATCAGGGTGTTTTAATTGAGATGACAACTTTGACACTATCTTTCAGAGATTTTTTCCCGAATATGTATTAGAATTGTATACCCGAATTGTACCCATTTCTTTGAAGAAAATTATTGAGAAGATTTATACATATTTCTCTTCAAATTGCGTTTCTATATACAAATATACTTATATTCCGCGTATTATCAATTCTCTTTTATTGCATTGCAGTTATAGCGATATAGGAATTTGATAAATATGATGAAGAAAATGCTCTAAAAATACAGAGTTTCATGAGGATTTTTCTCAATTAATTATTTTCTTTCAATTTTATGTTGCTTTTCACTCTTTACTCAGAGACGATTTCTTAAATATACTTAGAAACTATAATAGAAGACATTGAAAGTGAGGTTGAATTCAGAGTGCTACATTTGAGATGACCAATTTAACATTATCTTTCAGTGCCTTTTTCCCGAATTTGTATGAGAATTGTTTCACTTTCTTTAAAGAAAATGATTAAGTATATATTATATATAATATTTCTCTTCAAATTATACGTATCTACAAAAAATTATTAGACTTATTCCGTATTCTCAATACAACTTTATAATCGCATTGCAACAATAACTAGCTGAATATGCAAATCCGAGCTGGATATCTGACTATACCTTTGATTGTTATTGCCCAACATTATTTTAATTCGAAATTATCCAAGGGCCTGACGAGGAAGCTCTAATTCCGCTAGTGCGGAGCTGAGTGCACCATCTGCCGTGCCAATAAAACTAATAAAAGTATGCAAATAGGAACGTATATCCTTGGAGGTACAGGAATGAGGAAAATGGGGAATGCCACTCACGTAAGGTCTCTCTTTCTTTGGCAGCAGTGCCCCCCTCTCTTGATCGCAGCCGGCGCTGGAATCGTGACTACAATGACATTATAGGAATGATTTAATAACACAGAGTAGACAAATCTCATCTGTGTTAATAATAAGCCATGATGGGTAAAACTATTGATGGGTGATGCTCGAGATTAGATCAGAAATAAAAAATAGTAATTTACGTAACAAGTCCGGAATATACTGTTTTTTTGGATGAGTGGACAAAATTCTAGGACGAGCGTAGCGAGTCCTGGAAGTCTGCGAGTCCAAAATAAACTGTTTTCGGGCGTGTTGCGTACACAATTTTTTCGGCAACCGTGTAGAATAACAAATCAAAGAAACACATTTCTTTATTAGAACAAAATTTCGAATATTTCAATTCTTATTTATATTAATATTTATATTAAAATTAGAACAATTGTTAATATTGAATGGATTCAATTTGTTTGAAATGCTTGGTATATTTAAGTGCCTTTTGTTGAAGTCAGAACAAGAAGGTAAAGTTTCCGTTTCACATTGATTGTTTTCATCTGATAATTTTTGAATGTTAGCTAATTTTATGTCAGATAGCTGTCAGTCGTTATTTTGCTGCTATGGTAATGATCAACTGCATTTATCAAAACCATACTACCAAGATTTTCATATTTACAATGACAACAACGATGTGATTCTTCCCGGCCTAGTCCGGGAAGTACGTACTTCCCGGACTAGGCCGGAAAAATGCCACTTTCTCAAAAAAAAAATCGTCTGGAAAGTACGCACTTTCCGGACGGTTGCTGAAAAAGTAGGTTTGTGATAAGGTAACGTTTATCACATACCTGAGTATTCTACAAATGCTCTGATTACCTATACAAGAATTAACTCTTTATAGGATCGCTTGAAATGTCTATATAGACGGTATTTACCGAGGTATTTACACACATTTACAATAAATTATTCCAACTTTCAAGGCATCCTATAATTATTTTCTTATGTCAAATATTATATTATGATACTTACAAGTTTTATAAGACGCTATTTTGTCGCACGCGTTGTTTGGAGTACGACGAGCGAAGCGATGAGTGCTCCAAGTGAAAAAATGGATTCAATATCGATAAATAACAGAAATATCTTCGATTGGTAACAATGATGACATTGAAATAATTGAATTCTGACGCACAAATGCGTAAAGCCCAGTTTGCAGTTGAGCGATTTTGATTATTGCAATACCAGCGGTGAAAAATTCAATGTTGTTATTGTTTTTATTGGTTAATTCAAATCAAAATACACTCTGAATTGAAATTTATCAATTATAACATTTAGTTTTCTAATATCACCAAATCCAAATCGCTCAGAAGTAAACTGGGCCTAACTCTTCTGACTTTCATTTCGATTTCAGTTCGATTGTACCAATCTCCGAATAATAAAAAATGCGTATCGAAATATAGGCTATTTCGACACGCATTTGCGTTGCACAATGACTTCATTATACAACCAAAGTAGATAAAATTGTGAGATGTTGACTCCACCAATGGATTAAACATCCTTATTGTAGTTTCTAAAATTTCGTTGAAATGAATATACTTATAATAGGTATAGCTAAATCAAAACATAAGATTTGGAAACAAGCGAAGCAACCCTATAAAATCTAAATTTTTCAATCGATTTAAATTTTTTGTTTTTTAAATAGTATAGAGCTGTCCATTTCTTGAGTGCTACTATCGGGTTGAAGTTGGTTAAATCAATGCAATATTGCGTATTTTCGTACCTATAGGTAAGTACTTGAAAATAAACTGAAAAGAAATATGAAACATCTTCATCAGTTTTAAAAATATCACAAAAAAACAAAAAGTTCTTATGGTTTCAGTTTTATATTTTTTCACGATAAACTAAGTAATCGTATACTAACTAAATCTAATCAATACATAAATCACTTTCCATCAAGATTTCGAATATGGCACCGTTTTTTGAATAATTTTAAACATGGCTAAGAAACACCTGAAAATTCATTTTTTCGTATGAAAGTCATTTTGAAATTCAAAATTTCTATATAATAGATTATTGAAAAAAAATCAAAAGCAAAAATCAGAAATGTTGAAGATTGAATATCTTCAGATTATGTTCAGCATATAAATGCGCAACTTTGCCCCTATAAACCAACTTGTATATATAGATTTATATATATATATATATATATATATATATATATATATATATATATATATATATATATATATATATATATATATATATATATATATATATATATATATATATATTTTAATGTAAATTTAGTAAATGTATGTCATATCAAACTGTGTAATGGGGTTATCCCGTGAATAAATTAATAAATAAAATAAATAAACTTCGTATATTTCACTATTTATACCTCTACAGGCTGTAGGTAATGATATTATATCCACGTTTGCACCTCTACAACAATAATTCTAATATTTAGGGCATCTTATGATTTCTTTTCATGTAAAAATCAGATACTTTAGATGAACGAGCGATTTTTTCGCCAAATTTACTTTTATCATTTTACTGCCTTATTGTTGGAGGTAGTATATGCTAATATGTCACAAGTTTCCTAAAAATAGTCAAAACATGCCAATACATTTTCATGAACTGAAACGAAAGAGTTATTGATATTCCATCCACGCGATTAAGTATACACGCTATTGAAAAGAAACAAGCTTATTACAATTTGAATCTCATACCTGTGGTATCGATCGATATTACTCCATGTGTACCTATTCCAATTCAATTCACTGAAGGTTTTTTTCCTTCATATGAGTAAACACGATATCAATCCCTATTTGCTTCGTTATCATCGCACTCATTATTCACATAAATCGTTGGAACTATCTGAAACCAACTAAACCAAGACATCATCACACTATAAGTCAACACTTGCTGTAACTATCAAGAACTGAAGTAGAAACTATTTCATGACTCCATCAGAATTTACAGAATGAAGTTTTTATTACGGGATGAGAACCCAACAAGCAATAACATTTCTTTTATCACACAGCGGCTCAGTTGTTCAATAATTGTTATACGGTTTGAAAAACCCTTTTGGTGAAAGTTCAACACTTTCTTGATTTCCCTTCAATTCTTCGTTTTTTTACCTATTTAAAAAAGGGTTTTACAGCATCCCACCGACAATAAAAAAGAAAGTCAGTCTCGTGAAACTTTTTACTGCCCAGCAAATATCCAAAGGGTTTACTCAAGGAGATAATGGACTTTCTGGAAGTAGAATTTATTGTGAAAGTTTTATCATTCGTTGTGGAAACAAGGGAACTAACTGCATGGAGGATGTATATTTTATTGTGTACCTGTGGAAAGGGATGCTGATATTTGGAAAAAGTGAAACTATAAAGTTCGCCTATTACCGTTATAGAAACTTTCTGAATAAACTATTTACTAATTTTATATCCACAGTTATAGAATTACGAAAACTACGATATCATAAGTAAACACCTGAGTTATTATGAATTCGTTAAATTATATAACACATATGAAATGACCTACTGCGGATATATTTTCATGGTTGTTAAGAAAAATATGACCATGTTGTATTAATTCTCCCTTATTCAATTAGTAAGTAGGTACTCCGATTTGGATTTAGCATATACGAGTTTATAACGAGCTAAATCCTTCAAGCATCAAAATATGATGTAATCTGAAATCGTCATATTATACCTATGCATAAACTTTGAATATACCTATGGAAGAGATCAATGAATGAATACATGCATGATGATCTTTATTGAAACATTCCCAGTGAAGTTTCTCCTGATGATGACCATACCTCCAAAATTTCAAGGAGAATGAAATTCAATTCCTATTTTGTCTCTCAATATCCTTCTTCTGGTTTGCATGAAGTTTAACGATAAAAATAGTTTTTTCTTTCGTGCATCAGTAAAAAGATCAAAGCAAAAATGCCTGTGATAATGCCTTACAAACTGAATTTCAATGCTTTGATATTATATTTTCGGAATCATCATCATTGATACACAGATAAAAACCGAAGATTTTGCATTGTGATTAAATACATATATTGTCCTGTTATTATGTTGTGAAGAAATATTGGGTGGATGTAAAAAACAAAAAGGGTTTATGGAGAACTACAATTTATACAAATAAAATCCAAACCACTGTATCATTTGGACTGCTGGAAACCTTATGATATACAATAATGAAATAAATTGCAAATTCACTATAAAACATAGTAATATGTGTCTACAACATAGTCATAATAATGCCAGGAAGTTGTTGATCATAATTAATTATGTTGTTTCTTAATGGGTATAGCTATTATACAAATGCGAATGAGAAATATAAACTATAAACACATTTTTGTACTAGGTACTGAAGTGGTTCGTTAAATCAATGTATAAAACAAGATATCAGTTGCATTCGAGAAATAAAAATGGTTCATATTCATGATCAGATACTGTAAAAGTAGGGACATCATCTCAATTCCAATTGGCGCATTTTTATTTATTAAACAACCTATCTGGTAAAGTGATCACAGTTTGAGGCACATTCCGGTGATATTGATGTTTTCCAAAGTTTTCCAATTTCGCCATTGCATTCCGAAAATGAGATACATCCAGGATATATGATTCCTTAATGATAAATACCGTTATTTTCATGATTTCTTCAGCGATGAACCAGATATTTCCTGAAACTTCCTCCTTTTGCAGGACCGAACGGATGCCCCAGACGAAGAGGCAGACAGACCTACACCCGTTTCCAAACACTCGAGCTGGAAAAGGAGTTCCATTTCAACCACTATCTCACCAGAAGAAGACGCATCGAGATAGCCCACGCGCTCTGCCTCACAGAACGGCAGATCAAGATCTGGTTCCAGAACCGGAGGATGAAGCTGAAAAAGGAGCTGAGAGCTGTCAAAGAGATCAACGAGCAAGCGCGCAGAGAGAGGGAGGAGCAAGAGAGACACAAGCAGCAGCAGCAGGAGAAGCAGCAGAAGATCGAGCAACAGAACCATACCTCCATTCACCAGCATCACCACGACCCGATGAAGATGAATCTGGATAAGGGAGCCAGCTCTGATCTCCTCAAAGCGGTATCGAAGGTTCCCACATAAGAGCGTGGTTCGGAAGCTGTGTGAGGTTAGATTCGTTGGTAAATGAACTTCTTAGGAGCATTTTCCTTTTATGAAATATTGTTTGAGCTTCGTTAATTGTGTCTAATTCGTTGTATATAGTATAGTGTGTTCACGTTGATATTTTTATACTTAAAAGTAATTCTATTTCATTTATTAAGTTTTTATTATGATCAGGATCTGATCTAAAGTTTTCCGTTATTTTACGAACCGTTGTTGTGATTGATTTAAATTTTTAAGTTTTCGATTATATGCATTTCAAAATGCTACTTCTCGTATTGTTTGCTGGTGAATATTTCGAATGTGGCAGCTATCAGTAACAGTAGGGTAGAAGAAGTTGACGATACTTTGGCATCTGAATCAAACAAGCCACACATGCTCACTATAGACATTTGATTCATCAAACTTACACACGTTAATGGATGTGGAAATTCTTATCTCACAAGTTTTTTCACTAAAGGCAAATCCAATATGGTGAACCATCTGTAGATATTTTTAATGCTGATTCTACTATAATAACACTCAAAGATGAGTTATTTCTTCAAATCTGTATAGTTAAGATTCCACTAATCCAAAACTTCGTACTAGCAGGCAATTTTATTTTTTTCAAGTTTCACTATTTCAATCAAGAGCACCACTGTTCTTGGATGTACCTATGTTGGATGTGTGTTGAAAAAATAATTGTCAAGTATACATAGTTCATCATATTTTCCCAGATATCACGAAACTGTCATTACCATGAAACTCAGATTGATATAGATATCCTATTTTAAACATATTCAACTGTTATTATATCTGCCACATTCATGTCTTCACTGTATTTTTCATAGTGCCAAGCTTTTCGAGCAATCCGCAATAAGGTAATAGTGAATATATTTTTGCAGTAAAACGAATTATTTGGAAGAAATAACCACTGGCCGAGTAATTTTACTCTTAGTACTCTTATACGTAACTTGGTGTCAGGGTAGAAGAATCCATAAATTAAACTCACCTAATAGTATAATATAAAATTACCATAGAGAAACATCCGAGTCGAATTAGTAGATTCATATAAATGCTTCCTATTGATACTATTTATTATCGTTGTTTGTAGATATTCAATCATTTTAAGAGGGTCTAGTTTTTGTCGGTGAAACATGAGTACTGTCTGGGCAATTCTATTATATACAGGAGAAAAAAAAACGTATCAAGAAAGGGATATCTTCGAATCAGGAGCAATAATATTGCTGACAAACATGAACCTGGTAAGAAATTATTTCGACCATCATATTCCATTCCCTGCAAAAAGTTACGAAAAGAACCAGTAATGTGATGGAAACCGACTGGACTATATTTCCCTCTTTCTATTCACGCCTGAATTTTGTGGAAGTGATGTATGTTTCTACTAACACTTTTTGTTCTTTCATCCCATAACAGTTATCAGATGATAATTTTATCGCGTGTAACCACCCCAGTCTATATGGCGTGTAAAATATTTCCTTACATTAGACTCGATGTTGTTTTGTGAATATATTATGTAATAGTTCGAGGCCTCTATGCCTTGTCCAAGAATTTAGATACGTAAAAATGTACAATATTCCCAAGAATACCACAACATGTAAATTTGAAGAATGTAAATGTTTCTGTTCGATATGTGAAAATATACATGTATACGCGAGTTTGTGCATGTTTTGGGAAGGTCTTCCAGAGTACCTATAGGTACATGGTGATTCGTAATATTCTGTTCAGTGATTATTCATTAATCATTTTCTCCTGTAACTTGATAATCTGAGTGCAGAATTTCAGAGATATGTGTATGTGGTGGGATTTCTCATTGCTCAAAGTTCAGTTTTTAAATTTTTTATCATACCTTCGATGGTTACATACAGTGAGCATATTTTTTGGCTGAAGACTGCTTTCAGGTTTTACTGGTTTTGATCCTCCATCTATGAGCCGTGTCTACCAAAGAGATAACTGAATTCACTACTACCAAGAAGAAGTTGGAAGTTGTCTTAAATTAATTCCAAGTATTTCTTTTTGTTAAAACTTCAATTTTACTCTGTCAAGCAACATAATCATAATATAAAATTAATGGCACACAAACACACGACAATTATTACTTACCTAAGTGAAAGATAGGTTGAATGATATCTACAGGTGTTGAAAGTGCAACAGCAATGCTGCCAACTTTTTTCCGAAATTTTCAACTGAACCAAAACATGAACACTGCATCAGTGCCAGGCACTGTGGATATTCATCGGAAATAATTTGTGTAAGCATGGTGTCTCTAGTGGACTCTCCCATACATCTTAAATTTATATTTCGTAAATAAATGACAACCCATTACAATATTGCTGCTTATTCATTTGATTGATATTGTACAGAAATAGTTCGTGTAAATAATTGAGTAGTGCTAAATGTAGACTTATTGACGTATTATATAAATTCCGTATTCAAGCAACTTGGACTGATTAATGCTTGTATAAGATGAAAGCTCGTTATTTGTAGAATAACTCACAATGAATTGAATGAATTTTTTGATGTACTTAGTACAATTTTTACCACTAAACTTGCCGCATTATGAGTAACGAGTTCCAAACTTATTTATGAATAAATAATTTTGCTGATCATTTGATATTATAATTTCTTCGATGAAATCGGCTTCTGTATGAATGAAAATTGTTCGAATGTGTTCGGCTCAATTTTTCAAGACTCAATGTGAATTTTATGATTGGAGAATTTAAAATGTAAACATGTTGACAACTCCAAAAACACTTTATATATGATGGGTAATGTGTTTAATTCTACAATGAGTTTTCTTTAATTGAGCTCTCTCAGCCTGTGATATTGGAATGTTCACTGATGAATTTTTGTTTCATCACAATTTTGTAGGTATAAATATTGGGTTTACATTGATCTACTTTGTTTTGTAACAAATTTTTCGTGCAATATGTTTGGATTTTGATGTTAATGTTTGGTGAAAACGTGAATTGTTTGTATAAATTTAGATTTTAAAAAACTGTGCAATTTAATATCGATTTTTCCTTTTGAGGGTATAAGCGATACAGAGCATAAATTGGTACAATTTCTTATGATACATATATTGTTTATCAAATAGTCAATGTGAACCTGATACCCTTTTTCTTTGAAATGTATTGGATGTTTGTGTTGATGTTGATGTAAGTTCAGTTATTTCTATCATATTATGCTAAGGGTTTCAAAATAATAATGTGGGTCCTACTTATCAGTGGATGCTCTGATGAGTATTATATATTCAATCTACAAAATTCATGTGGAATCGTGAATTCTATATTTTCAGCAAGTTTTATAACTTCAATTTATTCTTCATTTCTGATAACACCATGTGAAGAAGTCGTTGTTTTATGCATTCATGTTGATTTCGTATGAGAATGAAATGATTTTGATGCATAATACATAATTTTCCAAACTATTATATATCAGATTTCTATTTTCAATGGACAATATCATAAATTTTTTAAATATCAATATATATTCCAATTTCCGGTAGAAAAATCATGTTAAAAAAAAGATGTTCGCATAAGAAAAATCAATCATAGTACTGATCTTGTCATCTGATGAATGTAAAAAAGTATGGGTAGGTATCTTTGCAGTATCTGATATATGTGATTGGATGATGTATGAATTTCTGTAGATGAATATACAAAACTGAATCATTTTATTGTTATCCATTTTTCACGATATACTGAAAGTGATAAAGTCAAACTTATAAATGCTTTCTGATTCCTATCATTTGGTACGTAGTGCGACTGTGAGACGATTTCAGAATGTTTATTTATAATACACGTAATTTATAGAATGTTGATATACCTTATGTCGTAATATAGGTGTACATGTTTCGTACTTGTATGATGTAGATTTCATGAATATGCTCTCTCGAAGCCGAATTATATAGATGTACTATAAACAGTGAAGTTATAATATGATATAGCGTTACTCTCGCTTTGATGCCATGTTTCTTATATAACTGTATAACCACATACTATGTATTGTACAGATTGTCTGAACTGAATAAATATTCTTTGGAAGACTGTGTACTTATTTTGCTGAGTTATCTAATGATACCTACTTCTAAATACCTATATCATACTAATCAACCACATCACTGATATAAGTGATATTTATGCTCTGCTATTGTATCGTCCTCATACAAACAGAGAATTTACCAAGAGTCCCATTGTTTCAGAAAGACAGCAGTGTCATACTGGATTCATAAAGACTTTTGTAGTGCACCAAGTATATTTTTGTACCCATATATCTTTTCCTCTTCGTTCTTTTTCTGGTATCCATCAGAACATAGATTTTTGTTGCCGCTGGACGAGAATATTATACATAACCTCTTTCAAAGATGCAATTCGAATTCAGTTTCAATTCAGTTCAAACTCCTATATCTACAACTAAAGCAGAACACTATTTTCAATTACAACCTGTCATTTTCATATATTCATACACTATGGACTGATCAATATCTTTCGATCACAGAGGACAAATAAATAGATACTTCACCGAATTTTTGAATTCAATGTTCCATTTGATTATTAGTTGCTTCGCTTCATTCGCCATCATTGATCAGTTAATGAATGATACTCAAAGTCAACTAATACATTATGTCTAAATAACCCTATTCGAAAGTGGGGTAATATAGGGTAATGTTAGTCCCTATAGTTTTTTTTCGATTATATATAGGAGTTTGGTCTTATAAATGAGTTAAGTATAAATAGTGCTTTCACTATTCATTTCTAAGTCCATCATCAGCCATGAAGAGGATGGGGGTATCAGATGCATGTAGAGTGAACGATTTCTCCCTTTGCTATGATATGTCCATGGTCAATGCTCATCAGAAATCACAGAATTTTTTTCGTGAGGTCTTTCCCGATCCTGATGATCCCACTTCTGATTAGTATCCAGATAATTATACCTCTTTAGACTGTGAATTTCAAATAGTTCATCATATCTAGAGCAATTCTATTGTGACTAATATTATTTTCAATAATATTGTTACGAACCGCTGGCATTTCCGAGAAGGCCGGAAAGCATCATCTCAACGCGTGACTCACAGCGGAGGTATCGGTCGCAGACGCACCGCTATAATTAGCGGATGATTCATTGCCGTCGAATATGAAAAATACTTCCAGTTTATTCCTGTTATTTCTGGACAATGATGTTTTTACCTATATAAAATCCGCGGTTTGGCGGACAAGTCAGTTTTAGGAAGAAAGCTAGTTCAGTGAACATTGAGATTTGTAAAGCGAATATCGTTGTGATTTAACCAAGTGTTTATTGAGTTGTATTTAGTGTGTTTAGTGAAATAAATTGTTCAGTTTTGTACTGAGTGTTTAAAATTCACGAACCCAAGTGGAAATAACGTAACAATATTATATGTATAGGTACTTGAGACTGGATAGTGGATCCATTTGCATCCGTCATAAATAAGAAACACATTTTCATCTGAGGCGATTGCAAAGTCTTCTGAACTTTGAATAAGTATACTGAATTGAGGTCTATTTTTTGAATGTGTTCTTGCATTTTGATCTGGTTCATCAAAATCATCCGTTATAAATATATAAAACACATTTTCAACCGAGGCGAACGCAGTCTTCTGAATTTTGACAATCAGTATAAGCTCTGAGGTCTATATTTCAAATTTGTCTTCTTGGTGTTGCTTCATTTTTGATACTCACTTAGCTTTGATGCTGTTTTGATTTCTAGAATCGCGTAGAAATTTTTCCAATTCCGTTACGAAGCATAATAGTCAAAATCTTCAGTAGGTACTGAAAAACTCGCGCAAATATTTGCTAGCTGTGATTTCATAAGCATAATGTGTATTCTGTGATAGAACAGAAGAGTTTAAATCCAATACCGTGTAATAATAATTTCGATTAGGTATTTCATTCAGTGCATCATCAGCATTTAACGTTTAAGATACTGACGAGAGACTGAAGCTCAATTTATAAACTCCGCTGCCGCAGCTACTGTTCCTAGATGAAATGTGCTGAAAATAAACATCTGTTCATAAACTACGCAGCTGACGCAGGTGCCTTCGTATATCTCCTTAATACACTTTGGAAAGGCAGCGTCAACTGTAGCTACGGCAGTGGAGTTTATAAATCGAGCTTGATGCTGATAAGAATAAGAAAGGAAAAATCCTCGCATGTATATTTATGCCTGCAACAACAGAAGAGACAAATTTTCTCATTATCCTCCATTCATCTTTTGGATATTATCGACTTACTTTCAAATGAATGTTGGTATGCTCTAACGTATGTATATACGAATGTATACACAGAAAAAACGGATCTCTTAAATCAAATATATATATATTCTTGAATTGTATAACCTTCCGATAAGAATAATAATCTCAGATGGACCAAAACGTTTCTTTTCACAACTAATCGCGCTGTTTGCTTGTTTCCATGAATTTTCTTGAAATCAATTTGGTTGAACTGAATCATCCGCACTCTTCTCCTCAGAAAACAATGTGAGTAATGTCAGTCAAGCATTTATTTCTCTCAGCTCAAGAATATCGTTTCTTATGAGTAGTGTTTTGATGACGGAAGCATGTAACACGTGACCAGCTCGACCAATAAGCATAGAGAACGAGTATGGAATTAGCGCCCGAAGCGAAGATGCGCAGTCCGAGCACTGTCCGCCGAACCAGCTAGACAACGCCAACAAACCGCCGTAGCCGCCATTAGGACTATAAAGAAATACATTGTTACCAGGTTACAGTGAAGTTTTGTTGGTAGTACTTGTGTTCCTATAGTGCAGATTGCAGGCTCGCGAATTATTTATAACTCGAGTACTCAACATGGAGCAAACAATCTAGAACATATTATGTGGACATGGCATCGTATCACTGGCACCATGTTGGGTGTTGAGAATACTTGAATTTTGTGTTGTCAGGTCATGTTAATATGCTTGAAGTAATAATTCATGGCTGTATCAATACTGCAGCTCCAGTTTGTGAAAAAACTACAGTGTTTTTCATTTTCAATTATCGGCATGAATCAGAGTTGCAATCCTCAAATGAAGGTCAATGAAAATGAATCAAAAGTGATTCCTTTTGAATGAAGAGGATAATTGGTCAGATGTGCTGAGAAATCAGCTTCATCCAAGAAAATTGTTTCACAACAACATTGAAATATTCTTGCCTCAACCAAACCACATTTTTCAACAAGGAAATGTACATTTGACACAAAACTTTTTGTTCCTAGGTAGTCAAGAGGATTCTGACGAAAAATCAAACTAATATTTGGTTGGACCTATTCAAGATTACCATTCTCTTGAGTTAATGCGGTTATAACTTGATTTAAGAGATCCTTTTTTTCTGTGTACGTACGTAAAAGGTACGAAATAAATATAAACTTGCTCTATGTGTGAATATGCAAAATTGAAATGCAAAAGGCAATCAAAGGAAAGGCTCTGCATAGAAACAACAACTTTGCCTAACGAACAGTGGGAAACCACAAAATCCTCCGAAATAAAAGCAAAAGAAGGGATGTAGCAGAAACCTATAAAAGGGGTGCGAAATCGGAAATATCTGTGAATGTATAATGAAAAAGTGAGCATAACAATATGTTTCAGGCTTCCAACACACATTCTTCCAGTTTTCCATTTCCCTTTACTACATAATAAGGTCCTTACACTGAGCTGGATGGGTCGTAGGATCGTGTCTGGATCGCAGTTGGCTTGGCACGAGAAACAGCAAGAATCGCGTTAGACAGCGGCAGAATAGACCATGCAGGGGGCTAAATTGATCAATTCAATAACCGCAATGTGATAGTAAAGTTTCTGCCTCCTCTGTTATTTTATGAGCTAGAACAACGCTTTTTCTCTTATCGGAAAAGTTCCATAATTTGTATGATGTGTCTTCATCTGATTTCTAGAAATTATTCATTACAACACATGTTTTTGAAAAGCTCAAAAAATGAAAATAAATTCATGAAGATTCTCCGAAATCTTATGCATTTATAATCTTTTTTTCGAATTATGCAATATTGAATGAGAGGTGTAATAAAGAATATGTTAAAGAAAGAATTAATATTGAGTACCTATACTTATAGTCATGGAAAAATGCTCATCATTCTATCCATGAAAAAAATCTAGAGTAGGTAGCTTTAATTTTTTTCGGAAACAAAATATATATGTCGGAATTCCGAATTCCGACTTTTATCTCGGAATTCTGACTTTTATCTCGGAATTCTGACTTATAAGTCCAAATTCCTACTTTTATGCCCAAATTCCGACTTTTATCTCGGAATTCCGACACAAAAGTCCGAGATAAAATTCGGAATTTCTACTTAAAAGACGGAATTCCGAGATAGAAGTCGAAATTCCGAGATAAAAGTCAGAATCGTAATTGATCATTAAACTAAAAATACCTGGCCCTTCTACGCTTCCGTAGATATAGCAAAACATACATATTTAAGGACATCTTTCAATATCCACATTATAGAACTTTCAATTTTTGAATTCAACGTATCGGCTTTTTCTGATTATATTTTTATTATATATACCTAGGGACATCAATTTTCTCCCATTCTTAAAAAACATCTACTTAAGCGTTCGTCAATCAGACCTATTGACATCATGTATCATATAACAGTTGAATTTCGAATTGCAACGTGTAGTTCTCTCATTCAACGATAGATGACGTCAGCGTCGACTTGATAAATAGGTATTTTTGTTCACTTCTGCAGTTAACCATGTTGATTGAATTCGTTCATTTTTGCAGATGGTGTCCTACTTATTGGGAGAAAACATTATTTACTATACCTATATACCTACTCCCCAATATACCTTACTGATCTGTTATATAAGGAAATCCTAATTGACAACTGAAAAGAAAAGGATGTAGTATCTGTCAATTGTCATTGAAAACTGAATAATGACTTTATGAATGGGACGAATAAATCAGTGAAGTTAACGTGGAAATAAATTTTCATTTTTAATTTGCTGAAAGGAATGCAATGCATCATTAACCGACAATGTTTCTACGATATTCGACCGACAATTTATTGCTTATTGAATCATTAATAATTTCGCAATTTCAAGCCGTCGACAATTAACAATAAGGAAGGCAATAACGATACTATTTAATTTTATTTATTGTTTGGAAGCAACTGCATGACATTCCACATAGTTTTTATAACACGTACAAACCGCAAAATACATCTATATATAGTTTCTCACGTAAAAAAAATCATCCATACGAAGTTTCAATTTTCAGAAGAAATATTTTTTCAGGCGAATACTCTTTCTATGACTACAACTTTGCTTATCCATCAGCAAATATCAATGACATTAAAATATACTTATATAAGGTGCTTTATTTATAAAACATGAAACATGAGTTTATTAATAATTATATCATTGAATCTACGTGTTTCGATATATTAGCATCTCTATAGACGAGAACATTGAAACTCATCCCCTCCATCAACAATGTGTTTTTTATGCATTGCGTCTTCTGACTACTTCTAATTTCATGGTCCAACACCGGTGCTTTTTCGTCCCTCTTTCCAATTCTCCATCCCCTTTATCTAATTACAGTATTTCTCTTTGACATCCAACCAGGGGCGGAAAATACCTACACAAAGAACTTTATTATAGAAACGATGACATTGGTGTACAAGAAATCTCTGCAAGATACTAAATATTATAAACTCACAGTTTCTCAGTAGATATCTAGTAGCACCGATAGGTACAGCTAAACGTAAATTATGTTCATGAAATAGCTAAGGTAATAGTAATAGTAATAATAGTAATAGTAATTTATTTCATATACATTTACATGTGTAGAAAGGAAAAGGAAAAGTTGGTGTGATTTATTTTATATTCTAACATAGTTGTTAATTATAGTTGTAAGCTGTGTTCATCTTCTAGGAATTCATTTATCGAATAGTAGGCTTTACTCAATAGTTGTTTTTTCAGACAGTTTTTGAACTTTTTTATACTTAGATTCTTGTAAGAGTTGGATAATTTATTGTAGCATTTTGCTCCCATGTAGTAACAACTTTTTTCAAATAATTGTGTGTTATGTTGTGGTAAAACTATTAATTGCCTATATTGTCGAGTGGGTGCTTCACTGAATTTATACCAGTTTTTATTTCTATGCACAAATAATAAGATTTGTAGTAGGTATAATCCCGGCATTGTTAATATATTTAATTGCTTGAAGTATGCTCTACAAGACTCTCTTCTATCCAATCCCATCATTATTCGTATTGAGCGTTTCTGAATGATAAAAGTTGTTTTCCACTCTGTGGAAGTTCCCCAGAACATCAAACCGTACGACAATTTGGATATAAAGTCGGCGTGGTACAATATTTTTATTGATTGATGACTCAAACCACTTAGTATCATTGCTCGTAGGCAATAGCAAGCAGAACTCAATTTTTTATTTAATACGCGAATGTGCGTTTTCCAATTTAATTGTGAGTCGAGGATGAGCCCAAGTGATTTGTTTTCGTTTACAAAAGAGATATTGTAGAGTGCTGTTGGGAGAGTTTCATTTGACTTTTCTTTGAATTTCATGCAGATGGTTTTGTCAAAATTCAGATTTATTTTGTTCGATGTACTCCAATATTTTATTTTATTTATGTTATCATTCAAGCTCTGGAAAAGTGTAGGATCATCCCTTTCCGAAAGGATAAATAATGCATCATCAGCAAATAATATCGATTTAGACTCAGGAGTAACAGAAGGTAAATCATTTACATAGAGTAAGAATAATAGTGGTCCCAAAATAGACCCTTGTGGTACTCCACTTCTAATTGTTCCCCAGTCAGAGAAGACAGGAAAATTCATCTCCCTGTTGACCATGGTTCGTTGTTGTCGATTGAATAGATAACTTTCGAACCATCGTAATGGCACCCCTCTTATACCATAATGTTCTAGCTTCATAGTCAAGCACTCAATATTCACACTATCGAAAGCTTTGGAAAAGTCACATGCCAAGCCCGCAACCTTTTTTTTTTTTTGTCTAATTGGGTTATAATTGAGTGGGTTGCTTCGAAAATTGCTGTTGCTGTTGATTTGTTAGTTAAGAAGCCATGCTGAGCTGTATTGAGTATTTTGTATTTTTCTAGGAATTTCAATAGTCTCTTATGTACTATTTTCTCTAACACTTTGGAAATGGTAACTAGTAGTGATATGGGACGATAATTACTCATTTCTTTCTTGTTTCCTTTCTTGAATATAGGCTTGACATGTGCCCTTTTCAAACATTCTGGAAATATACCAGTGGATAATGACTGATTGAATAATACTACTAGATATTTAGATAGAATATCGATACAGTTTTTCAGTAATTTTGATGACATGTTGTCATATCCGGAGGAGTTTTTGTTCAATAAAGACTTAGAAAGAGAAAGGATTTCGTTTTCATCCGTGGGTTCAAAAAAAATTGATTTCCTGTTTGGGATTGTATGTTCGTTTAGGAGACTTTTAACGTTATGTAACTCATCATTTGTCAGTTTTTCGTATTGTACAATATTTAGAAAGTGGTTATTTAGTGCATTGGCTAATTCATTTGGGTCCTCTATAATTTTCCCGTTTCTTTCGATTTGAAGTTGTTCCTGTGGTTTGCAGTTTCTATTCAATTGGCGATTGATAATTTCCCATGCTTTTTTGGATTTATTTTCGCTGATTACGATTTCGTGGTCTAGGGAAGCCTGTCGTGATTTTTTTATTACTTGTTTCAGGATTCGACAATATGTTTTTTTATGCCTGTTTAGGATATCATTTTTGAAGTTTCTTGTGTGTTTTATTAGCTGTCTCTTGTGCCAACAAGATTTTTTTATTCCTTTTGTTAGCCATGATTTCTTTTTATACGTTTTAACTTT
Source organism: Chrysomela aeneicollis (assembly GCA_029955515.1). Taxonomy (NCBI): domain Eukaryota; kingdom Metazoa; phylum Arthropoda; class Insecta; order Coleoptera; family Chrysomelidae; genus Chrysomela; species Chrysomela aeneicollis. The sequence continues at coordinate 30,173,674 of JARUHQ010000002.1, forward strand.
TTTTAACGGAAAGCATGTTTCTATTTTTGTACTTAAGATATGCAAGAATGTTGTGAATTTGATTTCTATATCATTTTCAGTTATACTTGTGTATGTTATACTATTTAATTCTTGAGATATGAGGTTCCTGAAATTTTCAATGTTTCGTTTTGTGAAAAAACGTTTAGAACAATGATCATTTTGGTTGGGACGCTTGGCATTTACAATTAATTCTAGGAGGAAATGATCAGAAAGGCCGCTGTCTTCTACTTTTATGTTGTGTTGGATTTCATCAATAAAAAAGTTGTCAATACAAGTATTTGATATTTCGGTTACGCGTGTTGGTTCGAAAATTGTCTGATTTAAATTATAACTTCCTAGTAGATTTGTAAGTGTTAGGTTTTCATAAGAATTCTGCAGGAAATCAATATTATAATCGCCACATAATATAATTCTGGTTTTTAAATCTTTGCTGATTGTCGTTAACAAATTTTCCAGGTTTTCCATAAATATTTCAAAATTTCCTAATGGTGATCTATAAATACAGATTATGTAAATATCTTGGTAATGTACAATACTAAATTCAATATTTTTTTCACTTATCAAATTATTCAGTTTTATGACATGTTTGCAATTATTGAGAATTTCATTTTTTACGAATATAGATGTGCCCCCATTCTTAAACTGCTCTCTGCAAGAGTATGCAATGGTAGTATAACCATTAATATTATAATAATTCACTTCTTCATCTTTCAGCCAAGTTTCGGTTATACATATAAAAGTTGGTTTGATTTGTTTGTCTGATATGTATGCTTCTATTTCCGTAATTTTATTTCGGATACATTGTATATTTTGGAGAATTATTATAATATTTTGGTCGTTACTTACTGTATTGAGATTGGGTATTACGAAAGTTGTATCTATTTGAATTTGAATTGGTAGCAATTACTTTTTTATTCTGAGATATTGCACTTGCGCTTGCACTTGACGAAGTTGACGGATATCTTGGTGGTTTATTGCTATCCATTTGTCCTGGTGTTACAAGGTTTGCTGGTAGACTGTTGTAGTCGGTTCCTCTTTCCACTTGCGAACTCATTAATAGGAGTTTTTGTGCATGTTCGGTTTCATTTTTGTTTGGGTAGGTTAGCTCGTGTACTTGTTGTAGTTCCGACGCAGTATATCTGTTGTTGTCTATTGATAAATAATTCCTATGAAGAACTGCTTTGTGACCTTGTTTTATCGCCTCCTTTTTGTGAAAAAGAAGAGTTCTTTTTTCTATCCTTTCTTGTGGTGTTAAGTCGTGGTCGATGATAATACCTGTATTCTTTAGTTTGTATGCATTTTGTAGTACGCGTTGCTTCGTTTTTTGGCGCACTAATTTAATCAGGGTGGGACGACTTTTATTTTCGATTTTTTTTCCGATTCTATAGGCTATATCTATTTCATCATTATTGATGTTTATTGATAATGTATCTTTCAATACTCTCGAAATTTTTTCTTCCAAATTTTCTTGTTCTTCTTCATCTATGCCGAATATAATTACATTTTTAGATCTCATTGAATTTTCCAGGTAACTCACTCTATTTTGAAGTGCTGAATTTTCTTCTTCAAGTGATCTTATTTTTTGGGAATTTTCCAACACATTGCGATTTAAAACCTCACTTATTTCACTAATAATATCTTTTTTCAGTTGGTCGTTTTTTTCATCCATCCTTTTGAGTAGTGTTTCAAACATAATATTCACTTCTTCACTGTTCATTTTTCCCTTTCACAGTTTTCAAGAATGCAGTTGCTCGTTTATCTATAACACACCAGACTCTCAAGTAGATACGTCCTTACCCTAGGACGGCTCGGATACTACTAATTTGTCCAGTAGCTATAAGTTATACCTGATATAAGTATATGGCAGAAAACATTAACCCCATTTAACTTTCAGGGAATAAAAATCCCGAATAAATTGCAGGAAAATACGAAATGGAAGAAACTCCAAACTATCTGATCTGATTGTTATATTTATTTTATGCAGAAGGAATTTAACAACGTCAATCACGAACTGTTACCTTCCTTATTGATTGAGAGTTCACATTTTTGATTTGTGAACAAAACACCGATCCATGTTGAATGGATCTGTACGTTAGATAATGAGTTTAGGATGATGGGTTTAGAAAAAGTTGAAATGATTTGAAACACTTATAAATGTGTTTTATTTATCTTTTTACTGCACGAGAGGAAAAAGTCATCAAATATGTCACTGTGTGTACGCCACTGTATGGAATGGAGCTTTTATCGCTTTCGTGTAATGTTTCTTTCTCTTTTTTACCTGTGAGGGGTTTCTTCACTCCTTCGATAATTGGGATATCTAGAGAAATAAATTTCTGATACTTTCCCTTTGCTGTTCTGTGAAACATGAACGCAGGTATAGGAATAGTACTTATTTTATATTTACCCATGTATATATATACCACCCATATATAGAATTTATCTTCCAGCAGACTTCATTGTCATCAGTTTGGATAAAACAAACAAAAATCATCATGAGAAGCTGTTGAGGTGTGAATGAGATATGCTACAGGGTGACTCACGGTCGATGGTAGGTTAAACGTTTCTGGAGAACAGGACGTAAGATTATTCTGATAATTCACTTTATTGGGTAATCAGTTTTGTTCTATCGATCTAAAATACTTTCAGAGTTGCGGCGTTGCCGCTTCTATCAAAAAGTAGCAACAACTTTGTTATTTCGAATGGAACACCCTGTATTTTATTTCATTTTTAGATTCTTCCTGAAGAGCTGATTTCGTCGATCAATCATACTTGGGGTATAGCGAGAAAGATTACAGAGATATAGGGTGTGAAAAATCGAGATTTTTCAAATTTAGGATTTTTTTGTGCCGAAACTATCCATTCTTGCTCAAAACGGCTTAGATGTCCCTATCTCAACTTTCCATTCACTATCGATTGATATTTAATTGAAACAAATACGGTAGGTTCAAAATTTTGAGTTTTGCATCACCCTCTATTTGTTTCTATTGAATGTCAGTAGATAGTAAATGAAAAGTTAAGATAGGGACATGTAAGCCGTTTTGGGCAGAAATGATTAGTTTCGACACAAAAAATTCCTGAATTTGAAAAATCTCGATTTTTCACACCCTATACTGTAATCTTTCTCGCTATACCCCAAGTATGATATATCGACAAAATCAGTTCTTCAGGAAGAATCTAAAAATGAAATAAAATACAGGGTGTTCCATTTGAAATAACAAAGTTGTTGCTACTTTTTGATAGAAGCGGCAACACTGTATTGATGCAAATATTTTAGACGGATAGAACAAGTTTGATTATCGACGCCCACAAATTTTCGTAATGATCTGTCTTTCTGTTCTCCAGATACTTCTAATGTTCCATCCACTGTGAAACACCCGGTATATATAGCTCTTTTGGCACGGAAGACAGTATTTGCTATGGACCTCACATGATCTAATATACCCATCACACACATCACGCTTCCTAAAAATTTGTCTAATAGACCTATTATCAGTGTGATCTCAGAATATATGATTGTTAAGTAAGTTCAAAGTCGCGCTTTTGTGAAAAATTAAGAATTCCGAGTATGTACGGAGATATCACAACAAATAATTGGAATAAATAAAAACGGTGCCAAATTTTCAGAAACGAAAAACCAAAAATGGCATCGTTCCATCTCCTTCAGTAGAAGTTATAGTGGAAGCAAGATAAACATATTCTTTTTTTAGATATTGTAATTATACCTTTTCATTTATTTAGGTACCTATATAAGTATACTCTATTAAGTCAGATCAACTACCTACTCCACTCCTTTTATATAAGGTATAGGTATATACCTAAACCTCCCAGTTTTATTTCCCATATTAATATCGCATACGGTTCACTTTGACTCGATACCGGTTTCATTGACTTATTGAATAATTTTTATAGCAATGAGAGGCCCCATAAAAATCAAACTGTCGAAACCCATAAACTTCATAGACACATACCATCAGGTTATAATGTTGAATAAAAATGCATTCGAGTATAACCTTGAGAGGAAAAATTTGGCACCCAACTATTAATGTCCTAATACAAAAATATACCTGTCACTTTGATATTTATACTTTATAGAAGATCAGCTTTGGCTACCAATAGATCGAGTATATAATGCTGCATTTTCGTGTTGAGCTATAAATGTTGGTGTGTTGTATTTTGATGCAATATTTCATATGAAATTAGGCATTAGGTTATTCATGTTAATTACGATCTTTCATCGGCCTACAAATTCTATCGGGGTCTGACGTACTATATTGTTCCACCCTGTATACAATCTTACATAGTTATGCATAAGAAATATATCATCTTGGTAGCATAAAACGCATGTTCGAAAAAAGAAATATGCATAGACTATACGAGTGGATATAATTCAATATTTTGCGTGGTATTTGCCAATAATGTAGTTGTTAATTTATGATGGCTCGTTTTCTACCTTCCCTAATAGCACAAGATGTCCATTGGACATGCGTTTTGTGTACAGTATATGTCCAAGGTGTCCATGGATATATTTTGGACATCCAGAGGATATACACATGAAGATATCCAATGGACGTCAAGACAAGGTAGTCCATTTGGTGTCCATTTAATGACCTCTTCTTCAAAATATCGATAGCCATTGTCCAATCGATGTCCACATGGAGATGTCCATTGAACATATATTCAAGGTATGGTAAGTATATGGCTTACAATTATAGACTATATGTTGTCCATTTTAGGTCCAAACTGAGACGTTTATTGGATATTCAGAACATATGGCGTACATTCAATGTTCCCACGTTCACATTTTGAATTTTTTCAACACATATATATATATTGCATTCATAAAAAGTATTCAAAATTGACACCGAAAGAAACCCTTATGTTCAAGTAATATAAACCAATGGGAATTCTGTTGAATTACTTTACTCCTATAGAAGTGGTTCGGATTACAGTATCAGCTGTTGGTCTCGCTTCTCTCCACCATGCACGAATTTGGCTAATTGGGCTCTCACAACATAGAAGTAGGGATATCAAAATACCACACATTGTCTACTCCATCATCGTACAATACCTAAATTTTCTCTAAAATGAAAAATATGTCAAATTGACATGCAAGAATCAACACTAATGGAGTAATTTGAATCATTTTCATTATTTGCCAAATTTCATGGATTTAATAATATAAATAAGAAGACAGCAGCAGCCACCATGCAAGGAAGGATGAATCACAGAGGTAAAGCAACGATAAGCGAAGTTATAGTTTGGATGGGTGACCGCGCTTGAATGCTAGTACCTTTTTTCATTTATTCGTCATAAAATGGACATCCTATGGATATTCCATGGATGTCCAAAGCGGTGGAAAGTGGATGTTCAATGGCCTATATTTGTCCATACATGTTACCATAATGATGTCCATGATGGATACCGTATGGATAGTCAAAAAGTTGGAAATGCGACATCCTATGGATGTCCATACGTTATCCGGTGTATAAAAACTGGAAGTCCAGTAGATGTCTGAGATGTCCTGAGGAGGACATCCATTGAATATCCATTGGACTGAGTTGTGCTATTAGGGTTGTTATGTTAGATTATTCTAATAATGTTGTGGAGATGACTTATTTTCCTTTTTTGCACCACCACTCCACTTAGAGTTTTTGACTATTCCCTTTGATTATATCATCTTTATTAACTTTATTTGAATTCAAATCGCACACTGTTACTGATATATTTTTCTCTCGGTTTCATTCGAGACTCCCGATAAATAACAAAACTTAATTTCACCGACATTCCGAAGGAAGCAAAAGAGTTCGCGAGAAAATTCCTGTTGGGGGGCGTAAGTTATAAACCATTCCTATATTTCGGCAACGTGCTTTTGACAGCGAGAGTATAATTTGGGACTTTTGGGAGTCCCAGAGGAAGGAGGGGAAAGATCTCGAGAGCCCTGCGAATTGGGGATATGAAAATGGGGATTCATTGCCGGCAATAAAATACAAAATATTAATCTATGGGATTGTCGTTCTTCATTGGGATTTATTATTGGTGATGGCTCCTCTCCAGGGAAATGAGAAATTTTTGTATTCTTCAATTGAACACTGAACGAAACTATAGCGAGTCCACATATATTGAACATTAGGTATACAGGTTGCCAACTAAATACATGGGCGGATATAGGATTTATCTAAGAGGGGGAGCGATTCCAAAATACACAGTTATGATTTTCGAAAAAATATTTCAACATGGAACATGGGGGATACGAGTTCGCTTTTCGCCAGGTGGGGGCGAAACCTCCTTCGCCCCCCCCCCCTAAATCTTCAGTTTCTTGCAAAATATCACAGGAACCATTGACATTTTTTTTCAGTTCTCAATACTTACGGCAACAATCACTTCAATAGTGATTCAAATTACCCTTTGTTTTCTATCTCATACCGTTTTGAAGATATTAGATGTATAGGTATACCTACAGTGTGTTTAATCACTAGGTGATAATTGGAAATATTTCAGCTCAAAAAATGTAAAGGTATCCAACCCGAATCGCTTAGATAAAATTTGGCTCCTTCCTGATATACAGGATGTTTTATTAATTGTTACTTTCAAATACTATTTGACATAGGTATAGATAGGTATCATATTCAGCAGGAAGTGTATTCATGATGAATTAACAAAGTTCGAGAAAACCATGTTGGTATAACTATAGAGCTTTCTGAAAAATAGTCGATGCATTTTGAAAATGATTCCAAATCAATAATTTATTTCTCTGGTCTCATCTTCAATTTTCATTGCTTATTTAGGCAGATACCCTATACTTAGGTACCCTCCAAAATTTATAAACAATTAGGTGCGCCTTGGTAGGTATATACTTAAATCTCTAAATAACCATCCATTTGTCAAGATTGTGAAATTCCAGGCACGGTTATGGAGTGTATGGTGATCAGAAATTGTTTTGTAAGATTCCCCACAATTCACAAAAAAAAAGCATATGCTTGGCAGTATTCACTGAGAATCTGATGATCTTGAAAACAAAAAGTAAAGAACTCGTACAATTTTGACTAACAGTACTGTAATACTGGTGTAACATGTTCGTTTGAAGACCTCATTACTTTGTATAACATCTTGGATTGAGGAATGTCATATCAAAACATGATTTTATCTGTCTATTTCAATTACCTGTTGCTAGAAAGAGTTTTACTTTTGACGATAATCGTTATCTAGTTTTATAATCTCTCGGTTTACTTGATGCCAGTTCTCGCACTTCAGTTGGACTGAGTTGAAGGTATGTTATAATATGAATCTTCATATGTCATATAAATTTACTTGTTTATCTTATAAGAATATGTAAAAATTAAAAATTTCCATACAAGTTACGAAGCTATTATATTAATTTTATAACTTCCGTTCGCTGACATGAATAAGTCACTAAAAACATTTAAATTACTTTGCTACAATTTTGTGGACACAATTTTTTCAATTTCGCATAGAAATAGGTATATACCTATTACCATCAAAACAAGTCCCAATGGTTATTTCGTGCTTAATTTTGTAAGCAACGATTCGTTGCGAATAATACTATTATTTTATTTGTTTAGTTTAACCTATAGGTATATCAGCGTAGAAGTTTCATTGTTTACTTGAATGCTGGATAGGTAGGTACCTATGTATAGATAGGCCGATCATCATTGGCACTATAGGTATATAGAAACAAAAGATGGGATGAAAATGTTACTTGCCAAAATAATACTAGGTCATAGGACATTCTTGTAGATTTCTATCAGATAATATTTATTCCCTCCAAAACTTCAATACCAGTTGATTTATTTATTAACATTATTATTAAGTATTATCAATTCATATACCTACAAGGTTTCCCAAAATTTTGGAAACGACTGAATGTCACTGAAAAATACGGTTTGAATCAAAAAGAAACGAAAAAAAAAATAAATTGATTGTGCATGGGTATACCTACCTATAGATACCTACGTATTTTGTACAATGTCAAATGATTGGATTGATTGGTATCAAAATCGACACCTAATACTTATTTGATAATGATGGGATGAAGGCCAAAAGCTTCAAATTTTTATTAGAAACCTCCCCCTTTTGATGCAGATTCGCGTTCTATACTTTTAAAAGTTTTATTTTATTTGTTATCTCTTGATCGGTATACCTTGATGGCGCTGTAATCGCATCAAAAACTTTTCGAGAAACATCTTGGATGAATAATAATTCTAAATTTAATCCTAAGTATAAAGATATAGAATGAATGGCTGTAGGATATATGGAATTCTTCCGTCGGGAAATATCAATTTCGTGAATATATAGAGAAGGATTTTCAATTTGAATCAGAAAAATTACGATAATTCTTCGAGTCATTTAGGTAATAATCCCTCCTGTAGTTTTTGGTCATCTACTTATCTAATTTACTACTGAGAATTCTCTGAAAATTATTAAGAACATTCCCCAATGAATATCAACCTGTGACTTCGAATTTTTTACTGATGCTAAAATGTCTGAAAAATGTTAAAAAACTTAAGTGACATTTCCCAATGAATACCAATAAGTATTGTGAAATCTATCATATTCCTATAGATAATTATAAGACAAAGGGAACTTAACCCCCACTACCTATATTGCTTGTACAATTCAACCTACACTGAAAAAATTTTATAGGTAAAATCACAGTGATTAGCGTTGGTTATGTGATGCCATAAGAAATCGAATATTTTTACACGCTACATGTTTCAATACATTTAGCATGGAATATTACATGTTGAATGTATCTGCAATATTACAGTTTTGATGTGATATAACTTCTGGTTATTACGTGGATTACGTAATAAAAGTATGTAATATTACATTTATATTGAAAAATATCTTGGTAATCTTACACATATAAGTAGGTACTTTCACACTGTGAATATCACAGTTATTTTCACTGTTAGTGTTAATGTGGATAAAAATGGGATGAAATAACTTCTATTCATTTTATAGATATAATTTATTGAACATACTGATGAGCCAAAACAACATATAATATACATGAACATAATATGAACTATAGTTGTAACCTATATACAACATAAAATAAAACTCAAATATCAATTCTTGATGTGAAGTACCCAATAATTATCCCAAATTGATGAGGTGATTAGTGCGTACTTAAGTACATAACATATTTCCTTCTAAAACAATGACGTACTGCTTAGAATCTGAAAATATAAATTGATTAGAAAATTTTCTGCAACAAAATTTACACATCGAATTGAGGGAAATGGAAAGTCGATCGATTAAGCTTTCGCTATTTTTTATTTCATCTTATTTTTGGTCTTAAAAACTCCCATGTAATTTAAATTATCTATTGATGAAAAATGTATTTCAGACGTATAGCTTAGAAATGACTTTGATTTTGATAAACAACCTAAATAATTGTATTGGTTGATTATATAAGAAAGATTTCTAATAGCCATTTTTTCTTAGCGTTTTCCTCGAGATTGACAATAATATTTTCAATTTTGATCCCTGCCAATTATTCAAAAACAGTATTTGAGTTAGAAGTACCAGAATTGTTGTCATCAATATTTTGCACAATATTACAATTTGAATTATATGTGATCTGAAGATATGATTACTCAATGAGTTTACCTTATTAAATACTGTTTTTATTTTACATGGTTTGAAAGGACATTGCAAATATGTACCAGTTTTTATATGACTATAAATATGTTCACAAACATTTTTTGGTACCTACTGCAATTTAATGAACAATCTTGTTTGTTGCATATGAAATTGAAAGAGTTGTTCACTTCGTGTTCATTAGTGGTATGTATTCCCAACGGGTGACTTTTGAAAGCATTATATATAATCGGAATGAACGATTACAATTAATTTCTAAACAAACAAAATTGCCATCACCTAAATTATTTCTGTATGATAGAATTGATGTAAATTACATCACTTCCTTATATTCCTCTACGCACTTCTACAAATTCTACAAGTAAACATCATTTACCTCTTGTCTGCAAATTCACGTTAGGTTCCTTCACAAAATCACTTCAATTTGAAATACTAAAAAGATGCACTCATTCAATCCGTGTGTGCAAGATGTGATGACGCCATTCGCCAATGGACGCCGCGGCTGCAATGAGACCGTCAAGACTATAGCAAATACACCACGTGAGACATAATTGTCCTCCGATTGGATAATGATTACATGCTAAATGTTATTTTACATGCCAAACTGTATCATAACATTAACTGCTGTAACTATACGTTCTTGATGTATTGGTTCATTTCATTGTACAACATTCCATTTATTTCTGTATCAATACATTGGGATTTATCCACAGTAGAATTACACGATGTTTTTACACATTATTCGCAGAAATATTACGAGTCCATGAATTCAATACATCAGAGGAGATGTATCAGTTTATTACACTCCTGAATATCTAAAACTACATTATTGTAGCTTGAATTTCTATATGTGATCCATAGTTGTTTTTTCAGTGTATATAGGCAAAAACACAAACCATTTATAGATAAGTAACTATTTACTTATCCAAGTCTTTTTCTTAGTTCAAGCATCAATTTCACAAATTCTTTCTGGAATAGGTATCCAGTGTGTTTCATTTGTTAAAAAATGCTACAAGTACACTATGCGAATGTTTCCTTTATCATAATTTTCGTAATATTTTTATACCTACCTATATCACCCTGTAGAATATCCAGAATCTACCCTAACAAGAGCATAAAAATATCAGTTGAAAAGATGATAGTGATAGAAATAAAAATAAAAACCTCTGCACACGTCGGATTGCTTCAACTTCGCCCTGTATGCCACAAGAAGAACACAAAAAGAAGAAGAAGTCAAACTCCCGGCAATTTTGGAGGGGCATGCCAGCTCTGACGTCATAAACCTAGTACCGCCTTTGCAGGGGTTATGGGCGGGAAATAAATAGAATTTATGACGTGCTATTTAAGAGCTATCTGCCGGCAGTGTAACGAAGCATGCGGAGGCCATTACGAGGCTGCTATTGGTTAGACGACCCACTCGACGAGCCTCGCGCTCTCGACGTCTGACGACGGCTAGTGAGAGAGAGAGACGGAGAACGATCGTTTGTCGATGATAGCACGCGTAATCGATTGAGAATCACTTATATGGTGAAAGTTACGACTGGCGTTCCGCGTGCTGTGCCGTTTTATTGCGTGGTGAGAAGGGCGATGGGGATATAAACAGTTTGTAGGTTATGGTTTATTGGTTTATGTCTGGCGGTGTACATTTCGCGGGATATTTGAGATGCTTCAAGCGCACAGGTCGAGTTTGCAAATTGCTTTAGGAAAAATAAAGTTATTGAGTTAGTAGTTTTGTGTGAAGATTTATGTAATGGCTTTCACTCAAGCCAAGCTAACGGGTGCAAATTGGATTATAATGAAACATTGAATGCAGTTATCTACTTACGAAAGAAGTAAATGATGATATGGTCCATGAACTAAGTAGGTATTCAAAATGATTTATGATTTTGGTAACATAAATACCTAATTGGTATAGCTATATTTAAAATGATAGTAAGTAGATTATAAGTAAGTAATACTCATTATCGTATACCTATAATGGATTCAAGATGCTGTTACCAATACATACAATTCTAATATTCTCAAGAAGTGAATAAGTATAGATATCTAAGTACCTATACCTATGTATTCATTGGGAAATTCATTTCAATGTCATCATATTGATTTTTTAAAACTTTATTGAAACGATCTTTCATAACCTTTCCAGATTGTAGAAAAGTTCAATTTCGTTATATGAAAGAATTGATACGATATCTGGATATTTCCTAGCAATACCTACCTATATAGCAAAAGTTTTCAATCGCTGATTTATTATGTAGTAGATGATATCACGATGTCGAGTATGTCTCCCTAATGTAGCACGTGTTACCAGTTACCACCAGGGGCATCAGGTCTTGAACGCAGACCCAGCGTTGCCAGCTCAATTAAACTACTGGTGAATACATTTTCGTTTCAAATGAAATGATAGATACTTTCAATCGAAAGGAACATTACTGTGGATCTAGTCATGTGCTGAGATAGAAATCGAATATCGATGAACCTATCCTAAAACATTATAGGTAAGTACCTATAGGACCTAGGTATATTAATTGAAAGTTAATTTTTCTTGATGACCAATGATAAAATGGAAAATTTGTTCATATATACAATTGCCTAATCACATCTATAAAACGGTATTCATGATGAATTAATGAATCAATATTTTTAGTTCACTTGAAATATTTTCTGTGAAAAAAACCAGAACATTGAATTTAACATCGCGCTTTTGAGGAATAAAGATCTTGAGAATATATAGTAGCATTGTATATGAGGCATTGATGAAAATGCGAGGAGTTAATAGGTAGGAACTCCAATTAATTTTAGTTTCTGAAATCACGCAAGAGCTGGCAACACTGTGCTAACTCAAACCTAATCAGAATATCCTGTAAATCGATAAAGCAAAGCTTATAGACCGGTGCTTCCCTCTACTTTGCAGACAGTTGAATAAGCCAATGGCGGCGATTCGGGTATATATAGATCTTTCGACGTTTCATCATCTTCGTATATCGATAGATTATACATGAAGATGTTGTTGATGAATTTTCATTTCTAAGGTGTAACCTCTCTTTAAATGTCTTACTCGAACTGCACATATATTATATCGAAAGATTCGAGGGACAATTAATTATTTATAAATAAATAAACAGTGTGCTCCAAGATATAAGGATGATGGAAAAACAGCATGATGAGGATCTCTGTCCGCGTAAGAGTTACGAGATATTCGAAAAAAAAAGCCAAACTTGGCGGTTTGATATTTTTCTGGAGTTAATTGAAAAGTTTCTAAAAAACCAAAGGCACTAGTTTCTCATTGCCACTTTTTTAGATCTACGGAATGGCGTTCACGAAATCTCCGTACAACGTTTCGTTTCGAAGAATCTATCATCAAATTTGTTTTTCAAAAGGCAATTAATACTATTAAAATACACCCGAAATGACATCACTGTATTTTCACAAATTCAATAATAAAGATAAAAATATAATGTGACTGGATACTTCGTGAAGATCAAATAAGAAAGTTGATGGTATTATATAGCTTCTGAACGATTTCAATAGAAAGAAGTATCGACGTTTTGGGAAAAAAGTATATACCTATCCAAGAGGAAATAAAGAAAATTGATTCAAACAAGAAGCATTGAATCCTGGACAGAATAAATATATATCTACCAACAAATAGCATCAGAACGCGAAGGTACCTATAAGTATAGGTAAGTATACCTATACAAACACGTCTTTTCTGTCAATATCGGTAGATACACTGAAACCCTGAGGGTTGGCTCCAAATAATGTGATATGTCGTTAGACATCCTTCGCTGCTTTGTGTCAATTTTCACCCTACTTTTGCATGTGGATGTAGTGTTTACTTGTCTCAGTATGAGGAAGTCATGATGGATTTTATATAACAAATAACATCATCAATAATCAATTGGGAACACTCTCTATACCTATGTACTTACTGTCATTGGATATATATATTTCCCCTACAAAATAGAAAGTTGAACTACCTACATATCGAACATAGGTATATTTTTATTTACTAGAATATTTTCTGACTTTAAATTTCAGACACACTAGAAATTGTGTTCACATCAGAATAACAACCGAGTGGTTCGGATTATATTCTACATGCCGGAGGTTCTTCTCTTCTTTTACTTCTCCTCGCTCAAAAAGTGACTATTGAGCAGTTAGCTTTCAAATTTAAGCCTTATTTTTGAATGAGTCGAACATGGTAAACTATATATAATCGAAAAACAATTTCTATAGTGCCATTGCTGATAATAAAACTCCATATCCGGTCATAAAAAAGTATCTACCAAATTCTACCTATAGTAGGTAGGTATCTACTTAGGTTTTATCTGAACTATGTCAACAATCAACAAGACAAATATCAAATTCCACTCACAAACTATTTTCTCCCGGAACCGTTTTATGACCACAATCGCTTTGTTTGGCAGATAAAAAACACAAGTTTTTTATGTGACATTTGTAGTAGTAAAGCATTGAGCCACTCGTAGTAGGTAGTTGCAATAAAATACATCGTTAAAGTGACTTTTAGTGCAGTTAAAACTGTAAAAGTGCGTCCAAATAGCTGAATAAAATACAAGCTTCTCTAGGCACGCGCCACAACCATCAAACCACTGTTTATGAGATGATAATAATAATAAAAGGTTCAGATTAGAGTGATCGTTAAGTTTTTAAAGTCATATAAACGCCAATTTTATACCTACCTATACTTGACAGTGTTTTATGGATCGGTTTCATTGATGATTCATGTACGATTTTTTGAATTTACCGCGTTCTTTGCCCGTTAATAACTTCATGAGCTGAAATGTTATTCATTTTAGTGCCATGCTAAACATTTTATGCCCTATTCGAACAGATTTATTTGCCATATCTGTTTGCCATCTGGTGGCTGGAGGACGCAGTAGAACGAGTTGAGCGGTTTCATTCTGGTCGCTGCATTTCCATTGTTACAGATTTCTTCGTGGAATTTATGGATGTGACAAAGGAATCTGTTATAATTTTGGTTTGAAACAAATAAGTAGTTCCGTGATGATCCGATATGATGGGGTTAGTAGTTGAAATTTATATTGTTTTCGACCTTCGACATAATAATTAGGTAGGAGAATAAAGTTAGTGAATGTGTACCTACCCAAATTGAATGAATCCTGATTTGATACTTATCAACAAATTGTCTAGTATGTTGATTAAAAGGGAGATAGGTATCTCGGTGATATAAGAAATACAGGTTGTTAACTAATAAATTTTTTATTCCCGGTTGACATAAGTGATACAGGATGTCAACTAATGAACTTTTTATTGAAAGAACATTAGGTGGATATTATTTTATAAGAATTGAAAGTCGTACTTTTGATGGGAGAACATGCAACTGAAAAATTATTATAATAGCAAAGGTAATTTTACCAAAATTATTTTGAAATCAGTGACATGATTTTCAGAATGAAATTTGTAACAAATCACTGAATCCATCCAGAAGTGCGAATAGCACTGATTTTCAGATAATCGATTATGTTTTATCTCGTACCGCGCAGGCGCATATTTGATAATTTTGATTGGTCGATGCGAATGGCCCATCTGGAAATCAGGTCATTCGAAATTATGTCATTAACAACAGCCACGTCATTCTATATATCGAAAGTCGAAGTGTCAATGTCATCTGCATTTTGTCTGCATGTTCCAAGTTATCATTTTGAATTGTATAATTCCTAGAGGGAGACTCAATCACAATTCCATTATCAAATAAGTATTAGATATCTATAATATGTACCTATAAACAATTAAATCGAAAAAAAATTATAAGATGACTGCTGCCACTTTTATGCGACAAAAAAAAACTTATATATATAGGAATATTAACGTCATTTAGAATTTCTCGAGGAATATCTTGAAATCTCTAGCTATCTGTTCAATAAATTTTCCGAATCCCTTTCTTCATTAATAGCAAATGTTATACGCTGATAAATTTTCTATAGGTACCTATAATTTCGGCATTTTTATCATTTCAGTTTGTGAACAATAATAAGGTAGATATAGTATATAGACAAAAAAAATAGGTAAATATATAGGTGAATTGAACAACACATTGGTAGGTTTACTGAAGGTCAAAACAATGGTTGAATATCAAGAACAAGTCAATAGGATATGTTTTTCTACATTTTATTGGCGGATACAATATTCATGATATCAAATAAGTACAGAAGAATTATTGTATGGGCGTACAGGGTCTTCACGTATATTTTGAACCCCCCCTAAATTTTTTTATCTATTGTTCGATTTTTTTTCTCGATAAATGATCTTACTTGATTTTTCTTGTAGATTTTATATATGTGAAGAGTTGAATGTGATCTTAAAAAAAGTTATGGACACCAAATATATTTTTTTTAATGGAACACCCTATACATTTTGTTACTTTTGAATAGAGTATATTTTTCTGATTTCAAATATACATACATATGTTATCTTTAATGGATTTCGAGATATTTGACGTTGACATATTCACATTTCATCCAGATTCTATTTCTTGTCATATTTTTTCGGCACAAAAACTTGGCTCTTAAAGCAATGAAATATACTGATACTTATACTTATAACATATTATTTTTCAACAGACATTTCAATTATTATTTCCATCATAGCTATACCCTGACCATTTATGTCATGATATAGCTGAAAGAATCCGCGGATAAAATCTGAATTTCAACTTCAAATATCTAGAAGTCTATTAGAGATAACATAAGTAATATATGTATATAGTTGCTCAACTGTTTTTTCGTCAAAATGTTCGAAATCTACAGGAAAAATTACATAACAGCATTTTTTGAAAAAAGAATGGAACAATAGATAAACAAGTTAAAGGGGGGTTCAAAATATATATACACATTGGTAAGTAGGTACCTATATTTATACCTATATCATCATCATACATGTATAGGTATTATACCTACTGATGCTTAATCGACAAAAAATATGACAAAATTTAGAATACAGTGTCTAGTGTTTTTATGGTGAATGTTTACACATTATGCAGAATTTTTTCATGTATTTTGTTTTATTTCAGTCATAATTAATTGAATACATCAGGTACACCAACTATAAGATTGATACTTAAGTATTTTCAGATAATTTTGTTGAATTAAATAAATACAGAGATTCTTTGTTTTATTATTCATCTATATTTTAGGACATCATGTGGACTGTTGAAATTTGAAATATTTTGAAATAAGTTCTATGGACACATCTCCACTAATTTCATGCTATCTTGATTTCAGATTGGATGTCGTAGGTGTATATATAGGTATACCTATACTGATGAAACTTTCAGGACTGATTCAAATTCTGCAGAGTTCACGATTTTTACCTCTGAAATGATCGATGATGCGATAATGATGGATGTGTGGAAGATATTTTTGAAAGCGATGTAAGAATGGATAATTGATCCTTATATCTCGAATGATATCACTATACCTGATGTGATATCTACTCTTCAGATTGGACTTGATCAGTCATAATAAATTTCACAAACCCACAACATATAGTTTTCATAGTGGTCATTCAAATTAAGTAAGTATACACAGTAGTACCTAATGTAGTAGTACCTAATGTTATTGCATGAATTCACAAGCTGCATTATCGCTTATCTATGCTATCATCTCCTTAATTATAATCATCAGGTATAGGTATATCTTCCTTTTGAAACAGTACAAAGTATCAATATTTTCACAGAAAATTCTCTATCTTTTATTGAAAGATTTTTAACGATTTTTTATACCCATTCATTAGTATTTTTATGCATTTCGAGACCTACATAATCCATCTTTTCGAAATCCCTTGCTTCCTATTTTGGGAATAACACGGATCTGATAACTTTTTATTCCTTTTCGGCATTCCTATATCATGAGATTGATTATGTGATGAAATTTGAAATATAATTACTTTGCAACATTTTTATAATAAAGAAGATTTTTATCGAAATGCATCACAGTTATAGAATTGTTTCTCTCTCTGAAACTGTCCAAGTATATTGAAAAAAATCTATAATTAATATAACAGTCTGACATATAATGAAAATTCAAATAAAAGTAACGGTTGATTCAAACTCTTGTCAGGTATACGATAGGCATAAATAACATCTTTTCAACTATTCTACACAGTACCTACAATATTTTATTGGCGAATTTTAACAATCAAATATCGATATGTGCAATCTCTACATTAATTATAAAAAACTCCATTAGTATAATTAAAATTCGATTGGAAAAAAGGTATATTTCTTACAAAGAAACACATTCGTGAAACCATCAACAGTAAATATTTCAAATATTTCGTAAAGGGTAAATAAGCTAGCCATTTCTATTTCATTTGGAAAAAATCTGAAATCCTCGAATGAATTATTGAACAAATATAATCACAACAGATTCTTCTGAACGATCTTATATAACCAATGGAATAAAATAACAATTATTGGTAGAATCCTTTATCTGGTTTGAATGTCACATTATAAATCACGCTTTCCTCTCATTAAGACCGGACCTTGAAGTCAGAAGCAAAACATGGAAAACTACCTACCCACTTGTTTGCCCCGACGTTCTCTTTATCAAAAAGGAATACCAAACAAACCCAATAACTCTACGCGAACGTCTTCTTGTTAAAACCTCAACAAAGGCATGCAGACCAATTTAAAGAAAGATACGATCCGAACGTACTCTAATCTCACAAAATATTCGGAACCATTAATTTGAATAAAGCGAACATTAAAACATCTCAAGGTGGCTATGAATCTTCCCGGGTGCAGCCGAAGTTCACTCCTCGTTTCCTTGGAAACGCCGACGCTGCAGCCAATGGCAGAGCGGCAGGCGGTGTTTGAAACGCGTTCTTCTTGTTTCCAGCATTTCCATTTACTGGCGGACTCCCCTGCGATGCATCGCTCCTGCTCGAGATATTGTTCTTGTTTCCTTTAACGGCTTCTTCGGACACTGACGTATCGGTCCGCTGCGAGGCTGGCTGCGAAATTGGGTTGCTGGATATATGGCACCCGCATGGGATCTGGAAAAGATGGGATATTGGAATGTTTGCTACGCGAGTTTCAGACCTATGGGGCTTTCTTGTCTTGAGGTTGATGTTGTTCACCAATTGAGATGGTTGGTAGATGAATCGGACGATATAATATAAAAACAGTTCATGTGGATCTCTGTAATGAGTGATAGTTTCAACTTGTAATAGGTATACCTACGATAACTATACCCATCAGGGGAATACCCTGAAATAACTGTTAAACGTCGAATTTTATGCTCAATCAATAAATATCGCTGCTATAGGGTTTTGAAATTTGTACCAGTATTCCTATTCGTCAGCTCAAGGGAAATTCATACTATATCCTATATAAATTATCTACCTATACTATATACAGGGTCACTCACGGTCGATGGTACCTTAGACGTTTACGGAGAACGGGACGTAGGATTATTCTGAAAATTTGGTTTATTGGCTAATCAGTTTTGTTCTGTCGATCTAAAATACTTTCAGCGTTGCGGTGTTGCCGCTTCTATCAAAAAGTAGCAACAACTTTGTTATTTCAAATGGAACACCCTGTATTTTATTTCATTTTTAGATTCTTCCTGAAGAGCTGATTTCATCGATCTATGATACTTGGGGTATAGCGCGAAAGATTACAGATATATTGGGTGTGAAAAATCGAGATTTCTCAAGTTTAGGAATTTTTTGTGTCAAAACTCATCATTTCTGCTCAAAACGGCTTACATGTCCCTATCTCAACTTTCCATTTCCTATCGATTGATATTTAATTGAAACAAATTCGGGTTGTTCAAAATTTTGAGTTTTGCATCACCCTATATGTTTCTATTAAATATCAGTAGATAGTAAATGAAAAGTTAAGATATTAGGGACATGTAAGCCGTTTTGAGCAGAAATGATTAGTTTCGACACAAAAAATTCCTAAACTTGAAAAATCTCGATTTTTCACGCCCTATATCTCTGTGATATTTCGCGCTATACCCCAAGTATGATAGATCGACGATATCAGCTCTTCAGGAAGAATCTAAAAATGAAATAAAATACAGGGTGTTCCATTTGAAATAACATAGTTGTTGCTACTTTTTGATAGAAGCGACAACGCCGCAACGCTGAAAGTATTTTAGATCGATAGAACAAAACTGATTACCCAATGAACCAAATTTTCAGAATAATCCTACGTCCCGTTCTCCGTAAACGTCTAAGGTACCATCAACCGTGAGTGACCCTGTATAGCTTGTTCCTCAAAATAATGAAATTCAAGATTGACTCTCATTGAAGTGTCTATTCGATTATCCGTCACATCGAAATTATTGTACCTAATACCTACACCATGCACACATTCGTCAAAAAAATGTCTGAATTGAAAATTTGTCAATGTGTTGCATGATGATGAATTATGCCAAAAATAAGCATTCAAAACATTTTATTTTTTCGTTCAGAGGATAAACAATACAATTTTTTGTATATACCCTTTGATACGTTTATGCACAAATTGCACTATTCAATATTTATAGGCTATATATAATAGGTATTGTATCATATCGTTTCGAATACTTATCTTTACAAAATTTGCAGTACCATCTAATTGTTCAATTGATTCCTCATTGATGAAATAATCGAACAATATTCATATTTCAAACCAAAATCAAAATTATGAACGATCTGTCACTGTCACTCTTCCATTGAAAATACTATATTGTTACTAAATGGTACTAGGTATATAGGTATATACGCATTTATTACCAATTCATTTTCCCGTGCACCATCATGTTCAAGTGGAAATCACAAAAATATTCTTGTTTTTTATTTTTAGAAATCGGATCAGAAATGTTGGACTCTTGAATCAAAGCATCCGAAGGTTTTTATATGTGTGTTGTAATTATTATCATCAGTTCTGAGAAGGGGAGAGTCTATGTTTCAAATTTGGTGTATATAGCAATCAGGTTATAGGTATTGGGATTGGTGGTAATAGACAAATTATGGTGGTCCTCATCATCATTTTATAACAAAATGCACAAATGACAATAAAACCTTATAGCCTGTATAGCGATACATTTAAATCAAAAAGCCTAAAGGAATAATAGCCGTGAACCTATCACAACTTGTCAGTGGTAGTATAGGATTTGAGTAGGAAAGTGCAATATAAGAGAGAAACATAAAGCGGCACGACTCCCATAAAAGGCCGCCGACAAAATCCTGACTTTTACTGCTCGTAAAACGATCGTTACTATTAATAAGTATTCGTCGTAAAACTGATTATTGTTGACACATTTTTGGGCGTGTGATATCGTCAACAAGCGTGCATAATATTAGATACTTAATGTTTCGTATTGGTACTTATCAGTCAATACCAACAATAATAGTACATTATATACCGCGGGACTGAAGCAAGGTATATACGATACTTTTCGTACTTC
Organism: Chrysomela aeneicollis; assembly: GCA_029955515.1. Classification (NCBI taxonomy): domain Eukaryota; kingdom Metazoa; phylum Arthropoda; class Insecta; order Coleoptera; family Chrysomelidae; genus Chrysomela; species Chrysomela aeneicollis. Next base: position 30,194,763 of record JARUHQ010000002.1, read on the forward strand.
CGGTATGATTTTATTAATTATTTCAATAATTTCAATCAGTTTTTTCTCTCTTCAACTCATTTAATAAACTGTCTTTAAAATAAGTTACCATAGTAACATTGCGTTGTGACAGTTATAATTTAGAAACATTGTCATTACTAGTGTCATTGTAAAGAAACATTGTTATTGATAATTATTGGTATCATGAGTGAAGAAGGTGTATCTGATATTGATAAAAGAGCAGCCGAAGTAGGTGAAGAATTGTTACCACCGAAATCTAGAAAACTATACGAGCAGCAGTACGCGATGCTTTTAAAAAGTGGTGCCGCTTAAAAAATGTGAGACAACCTACTGAAAATGCGCTGTTAGTCTACTTCGATGATAAATCAAAAGCGGTTTGTGCCTCAACTCTCTGAGACTGGTCAATATGACGAACTGTCACAATATTAATTTGAATATTAACGTTAATTACCGTTCTAATTAATTATATTTTTCAATAAAATATCCCTTAAATTCGTTTGTTTGTGATTTAATCGTTCCGGGAGTTTCGTCAATATTTAATCCCGGAGGGATTAAATGTGACACTTTAGTACCTGTCACAAGGGAGTGAAGTTGTCACTTTAGGCCCGGAAGTACGAAAAATCTTTTTCATATACGACCACGTATGCATGGAAACGTCATAAAGCACACTGTTTTGTTATTCAGAAAGTAGCTCATATCACCATGGTATTGTTATATTTGAGACAAAAAAGCACACGTGTTCAAGGGAAAAAAATCAAACGCTCGCATGTATGCATGGATGGATGGTAAAAATAATTTTATTATACCTATAGGCACTCAATATCACCTTTAAGAGCGATTTTGTTACATACCATTGATATCTATTGGATTCTATGCCTCTAGGTGTATACTTCACTTTGATATAATAGTTATTTATGTAACAAGGGCGTAAAATAGGCTTTTATGGACCGTAGCATGTAAGTAATAGCCTGAAATCACGACCGAATTACATACAACATTTTATGCACGACCAGTATATTTCATTGTAAATACCTCTTCACTTCTCAAGCATGATAGGAATACATCACCGATGCAGTGAGGTTCAGATTATATCGGAAAAATAAATCAAGAAGTGATGGAATCTATATACGTTACCATAGTTATTCAGTCAATTTTTCCATAAGGAATAAATAGGCTAGTAGCCATATTTGCTGTCAAAACAGACAATAGTCATTTCAAAATGCAATCCAGTGATGAAGAGAGAGTGGGAATTGCACTCCACCACAAATTAGTAAGGCAGCTGAGGATGCAAAGTTGAGTGTGCTGCCAACTGAATAAAAAAAAATATACGATATAAACTTTATGATGAATTTGTCAGCTGGTGAAACGGAAATAATGTGAAGAATAAGAAATAAACAGAGAGTGTACTTATTCTTGCATATTTTCTGGAAAAATCAAAATCTCGTAAGCCCTCTTCTATGTGGTCATATATATTATTCCATGTTAAAAGCTACTTTGGGTAATTCTTCCGTTAGGTAGCGATGTCTTTTTTTTTCAAAATTTTTAGCTTTACTAACGTATTTTGGCCTCCTGATCACGAATCTGAAAACCAAATTGTGCGGAAACCAATACTTTTCGAGATATTCGCAAAATAAAGTCATTATAACCCTATTATTCAGAGTGATTCAACCTTTATCATCCATCTTTAATTGTTGTTTGAAGAGCTATATACCTTCCTCATTAACTATAAAGTAATATTTCATGAGAAACGGCATTCTATTTATTTATTTAACCATTTATTTCAAAATTATTATCAATGCTCTTATTAACATCTTCCATGACAAAAGGTTACATTGGTGACAAACCTCAACACAAATTTTCTCGTGGATAATTCAGTATTTCTTTCTATCTCTACTTCGTGTCGAAAAGAAGGACAGATATATATTGATTGAGAATTCCCTCATGTGAACGGACGACCACTGGCAACATTGCCAGTGTTGTCTCTGTTGACAGCTAGCATGGCCGTTATTTAAAAAACTACATAAATATTCAAGGTAATATCAAATTTTAGCAATCTCGTTTTGTTTTTCTGATAACTGAATTATAATGAATAAGGTATCTATTTTCCGCGAGCACTTACACCGAGTTTCGTGTACAACAGACAAGCCAGTGATGAGCAGTTGAACAATAGCAAAAGAAGGATGATGAAGGTTTTATTTTGCGAATATCTCGAAAAGTATTGGTTTCCGCACAATTTGGTTTTCATATTCGTGATCAGGAGGCCAAAATACTTAAGTGAGGCCAAACATTTTGAAAAAATAATGCATCGCCACCTAACGGAAGAATCACTCTACTTTGAATGTGAATGAAGTTAAGCGCCTGCTCAACTAATTTATTGCCAAGCGGGCGGTGAAGTGTCATTTTACCGCCCGGCGGGCGGTAAAGTAGTCCGAGGGCGGTAAAGTGCCATTTTACGCCCGGTCGTGCATAAATTATTTTGGAACCATTTCTACTACATGTCTGATGATTTTGACGGCAGCGGGTGAATTATCCACCAATACGTTTGCATCACAGAAGATTCCACTTTTTGCATTTCAGATAAAGCGCTAACTTATATTTCTCGGTTAATGTCAATACGCACTGCTCTATTACTGGTTGCGTGATTATTCCTACTGATAGCTGTGATATCATCAATTTCAACTCCCCCTATTTTTGTTGGAAGTTTCTTTTGTATATAAGTGAACATGTTTTGATAACGGCTGATGATCGCGTTACCTTCATTCATTCAGTGTCAATGTATGTCTTTCTTGTTAATAAAAACTAATTTCTGATGGGTCTATTCATTCTTAATTATACAACACTGGCTACAACGGATAAAATGTGAAATAACGTTAATATTCGTGAGATTGTTTGCGTGCAAACGAATAAAAATGTCGAAAAAGTTTTCGAATAAGTATTACCTAAAATATGGAAATAGACAGTAATAGAATAGAATCGACACCTTATTGCATCTCAGTTTATACAGGTCGTCCAAATTACTTCTTTGAGATGAAAAATTGAACATAGGTATATATGGTCGTAGAAAAAAATAGTGTAAAATTTTTTTAATCGACAATTACAAGTTAATAATATTATAAACAATTCAACAAATGTTATCAGCGTCAACAAAGTACAGGTATTAAGGAAGAGAACCTATATGTTAAAATAATTCGATTATTTGGTTATTGATAATGAATCGCAATTAAAAATCATTCTAAAGAAGACGATTTTATTATGGAATTGGATTATAAGTTTCACATGGCAGGAAAACAGATTTGATTAAATCTCGTGCTTTCTCTGCCTAGTAAAACAAATAACTATTTTATTATACTACTATTTCGTTCATTTTCTTATCCTGTATCATTATTGCATCTATAATATAAACCTGTTCCATATCTTCTAAACTTTTTCAAGTTAAATGATATGAAGTGCAATAGTTTTGAAGCATATACAAATTAATTTGAGTAAATTCCTTCCTGTATCAAATATTCACTTTTCAAGTTTTTGAAAGCATTCCAGAATTTTTGTGACAAGCTTTATGAGTATTCTACGTTAAATAATATTCAGCGGCTCTTCCTAAAGTGTAAAATAATAATGCAAGCAAAAGCACGCATGAGAATTCTTCAAAGCTCCGTGAATAATCTAAATTGTAATCTGATCCCTGAATGGGTATTCATTTGATGCATGCCATCTTCCCTGGCTCTATTCCTTGAAAAAAATTCAATTAAAAAGTCGGACCGTGCGACCTGATGGAAAAAACAACTCGCCCAAAACGAAGATTTATTTTCTCCACTGAATTAACACATTTCACTTCAGGTAAATGATAGTCAGTAAGGCAGGTATATCTAATAGAAACATTAATCTAAACAACCAGTTCTGAAGCCGCCATGGCTGGATATCTCAATCTCTTTGTTGGGCAAGGCTATTCGTCATTTCAGGGGGTCCTTTGGTCTTTTCAAAAAACATTCCCAGCCGACGTAGACGTTCTTCATTTTGACTGGAATTATTGTTACTGGACTTTAGATACGTTGAAAAAAATAACTGGAGCTTTATTGGTTGTTACACAATGCAATCTTATTCATATGGGATAAAACGAAGTCACCACATTACGTATATAAGGTATGAAAATGAGCAAATGATATTCCCCTTTCTTCAATTTCTACAATAAAAAAAGGTACTTGAGTTAAGTATGAATAGAGTTGTCATTGTGATGAATTCATCATTTCAATAACAATTGCTGAAATCTGATATACAATGATGTGGAGCTGAAAATAATTCACATGACAAGAAAGGTGTTGTCATAATGCATACAAACGTTATTATCCTGAAAAACAAATGGAAATGAATCTGGTGAATATACTTGATATCATTATCGTTATTGATTATTTTTTTCAATTCATGATGCACGGATGAGTTCATATTCTTCAAACAATACTTTATGGTTTTCTCCCATATCTATTTATTTTGTATATTTGGTAAAAAAACTTTATTCGAGTATATAATACACAATTATATAAGGTATAAGGAATTGAATAATATGGGTCACCTATATCGGTTTCCTTTGGTAATAGTTATTTTAATTGAGAGGACATTGAAAGTTGATGACATTGCGACATTCTATATATATTTCTAAAAGGAGATGCTTTATTCGTTCTCAGATCAATATTCGCATATCTTATCTACATGGGGGTTAATTTGTATAAATTTAGAAGTGAACAATTTTTCCTCAAAACACTTCTATACCATGATTGGTGATAACTGAGCAGGTAAACATAATTCTCGCCATTTTTTTGTTGCCTTAACATTAGATCAGAAGAGTGAGATCTCGAACCATATTATCCTGAAAAAAATATATCTCATTAGAGAAAGGAGTGAAAGGACACATGAAATAGCTATGGCATCAAGATTTTTTGAGACAACCCTGAGAGAGTAAAGAAAAGAATATAGAGTTTGGAACATTAGGTATACAGTTGTGTGCATGCATGAAAAATTCGGTTTGAATTTTGACACTTCTTGTCAGGGTCTATGAGAAGTTTGATCAAGATTGACAAGCCTGATTCAAAATATAATAGTCAAAATAAACTAGTTGTTGTTACATTTTTCGTATATAATTCATCGAAATAAAGAAAACTTGGGGCTGATTTACTATATTTGGACAGTTCTAAAAATTATGCGTTAGGTTGAAGTTAATTTCTGTTTGTTTGTTTTATAGACAACAAGATGGTGAACTGTACTAATCTGATCTAATTCACAGAATAATTGAGGTAGTGTCTTCTTCGAGATGAAAATCAATATGATTTTGATAATTCTGAAATCAAATGATTCACAGGGCGTATTTTTCCATCTCATTCTGCATGAATCTACTAAACGTTTTTGGGTATTTAACCTCGACAACATCATAACCAATAAATGCATACTTGATAATCATATATACCTATTTCATATGATATAACTGAAAACCCTTCTGTATTTCATGAATAACATTATCAGATCATCTTCCACCCTTTCGTTCGCTTGAATTATGACCGCTTGTTCCCCCTCCACGACTCAATCTGCCCATCACGCTCTTTCAAAAAAACCCCAAACCCCCCGGCGAAAATTACCTCGATAAATTCCAACACTTTACTCACCCTATAAATTAAAATTCAAATTGGGTCGGGTGGGGGGAGGCCCCCAGTTCGGTAATCCCACCGTCCAATCTTGGACGATATACGATTATATGCTCACGAGATTTCGGTCCATCTAGCTCATCCGGAAGGACTGGGATGCTGTGTGGTTATGTGAGGACATACCAGTCCATCACCCTTTATCGTCCGAACAAATACAACCCTCGCTTCTGGCTGTCCAGTTGCGGGGGTGGGAAAATGCCACCCGCTATTGTTTCGTCCCTGGAAATTAAATTTGTGTATACGCCATTGTCGTTTTGCAGAGGAGCCTGTCTGGAAGGGTTGACTGGTTTGTCCTTTTGGCTATAGGGTGATGGAAATGTCAACATCAGTCAGGAAGATATATGATGCCGATACCTATCTGTGGATGATATATACATTTTTATGCAAGTCCGGGCGTAAAATAGCACTTTACCGCCCTCGGGCTACTTTACCGCCCGCCGGGCAATAAATTATTTCATTTCTGACAGTGCCATTATAAGCTTATATCGTCATAGTTACGATATCTATAATGAGGGTCATAACTCCCTTGGGATATTAAGGTTCAAAAACACCCTCTTACCTTTTACAGGTGAAAATGATACAAGAAATGCTTATAAACGTTTATATGTAATGAAAACTAAGACATATTTTCCTTATTCACGTCATTACAAATAATAAATGTACAATTTTCAAATGATCCCTGAAAATTACTTCCGCCGCTGGAAACAATTTCTTCTTTCCAATTGGCTGAGTTGTACATTTATTTTGTCGGAAGCTCAAAAAAAATCGTTTTGTACCTTCAGGACGCAAGGACATATAAAGTCTCAATAAAGGCAAAGCAGAGAACTCTTTTTCATCCACAACTGTAAATTTCTTCGATACACCAGTTTTACTTTCCGGTACGTTCACTACCATAACAGTATCCCGGTCCTCTATATCTGCTATACTCATATTTAGAAGTTCCTGAGTTCTGCATCCTCCAAAATATCCCATAATTAGAACATCCTATAACAAATAAAACGAAATAAACAAACGAAAAAGAAAATTATGAGAAACAAATTACCTTATGCAATAAATGAATTTCATTAGGGGCGTCCTTTAGAAATTTGATGACATCTTTAGGAGATAAGACAGCAGACTTTTTCGGCTTATAGCACTTACTTTTCCGTTTCAAAAAAGCCTCTAGTTCGTTGAACTTGGTGATATCTCTTTTCTCATATATGGTCACCATCGATTTGAGCATTGACCATTTAGTCCATAACGAATTTGGGCTAAACGTTCCTGACTGCAACGAATAAATACAATTATTACCAAATCTACCAGAAAATACTGAAAATACTTTACCAGTTCTTGAAAATATGCCAGAAAGACAGTTTCGTTGGCATCTTTTGACATAATATTTCTCTGTGTCAGCCACTTCAGATATAAGTTGTATTCTTTTTGATATAGGGCTTCACTTTTCGATGGAAGTAATGATTGTCTTGCTTTTTCCGCTTTTTTTATAATATCCTCCATTGTATCAGAAAAAGATCGTCGATTTGTGGTAAAAAATAAACACGTTTTTAACGGAATAACATTGATTGATAAAGAAAGTTTGCTTATAAACATGTAACATAGCGACAACCTAGCAACAACCAACAATGCTACAATCAACGCTATACCTAATTCAAATATACCAGAAAGGTTATGAATTTAAACATTTATTTTTCACTTGATCGTTACTGCTTTATAATACCTTGGCAACGGTTGCTATTAACAGACCAATAACGCCCGGGGCGTTATGGAGGGCATTATGAATCATAACGCCCGCTAAATGTTTTTTTCTGTAGTTCAATTTCCTAACGCTTTTTCAGCTTTGAGCGTCACATTCTGTGGGATCTCCATAATTATTATGAACACAACAGTTTTTAGTTTCCTCCACTAACAAGCTTGTCAATTCTTACAAAATTGCAGCGTCGTTTTATTAAATAAACAACCCTTAGCAACCGCTTCAATGTTTCCATGGCAATTGCATAGAAGCTCACTTGTGCTCAGTTGCCGACCAGAACGCAGTAAATACTATGAGAAAAAATTTATGAAGTAAACAACGTCGTTTAAGATAATTTTTTCGTGAAAAATAAAATCTTGTATGCACCACGAGCGTTACTAGATCCTAACGCCCATCGGGCAACATTCATCCCTCGGGCCAAAGGCCCTCGGGTGAATGTTACCCTCCGGGCGTTAGGATCTATGTAACGCACTTGGTACATAAATAGCTATTATTGCGTTCTAAATATGGACATATTGTTATGTAAATCGGTCAAAAATAAAATTATCTATGTACCACGGGAATTATAGAGCCTTAATAACCTCTGGCAATTGCTGTCCCTCGGGCCAGAGGCCTTGTATATATTGTATATATTTCGGGCGTCACTTGCTTTTATGGACTAGCCTATTACTTACACGTTGCGGTCCATAAAAGCCTATTTTACGCCCTTGATATATAAATAGCTATATATGAAGAACTATGTGAACCCTCATCATGTTCCGTTGTCTCAATTTTGACTAATATCGATATGCGTAATCTCTTCTGCATTCAAGTAAGTAAACGTTATTTGGTTGGGAAATTGAAGAAAATAAACATTTAGTCTCAAACCACTCGTATTTGAAGAAATCTATCGAAAAATGGTATAAGAAATAGTTTTTCAAAACAAAAAACAAAACATTTCATAGTACTAGTTTTGAGAGAAATCTGAGATAAAAAAATTACATTTTCGCTATAAAAAATGTTTTTGAAAATATCCATTGTGACGGATAAACTCATTAGTGAAGCGAAAAGTATTTCGAATGATATTTTGTAAAAATTCACAATCTATTACAATTTTATTCGGAGAAAGTGCGGTCACTGAAATATCTCCGATAGGTATACAATTTCACCTTGAGTTCTTTATCAGAACAAAAAATACACATATAAGATATATTTCTTATTATATATCTAAGAATAAAATGAATATGTCGCGAATTCAAAGAATGTTTTTATATATAGAAATATGACTGTTGATGGCTTAACTTTTCCATAAATGTATTTTTGCAAATTGAAATTTTCTTGTGGCGAAAGAATTATTTTTGTTTCTTATTCCAAATTTTTCTCAAAACTATGAAATATTGCTCTGATAAATTTTTGCGAATAACATATCTCGATATTATTTCAAGTAAGAGTGTTTTGGGAATATTCTCAATTTCCTGCCAAACACGAAAAGTTCGAACAGAACTGTACAATGTCTTTTGGTATCTAATTGTCTTGATGCAGAGACGACGCATATAGATATGTCGAAATTTATTGATAAAAAAATTCTTAAACAAAGCGTATTTTCTGGCGGTCATTATTTTACTAGATTCGTGAAAAATAAATGCAATGATCAATGTCACTAACAGCAGATTTACATTAATTCACAAAATATTACAGCAAATGTGTGATTCAAAACTCTCTTTCATGCTGTATTATGCTTAAATTCGCAGCCTTTTTTCTGTTAATTTTATGTAAGTTGCCTTGATATTTTTTACTAGATTAGAGCCAATCTCACTAATAAAGTCATAAAATAGTTTCTGTGTGATGTCCAGTTAATTGATAGACCCTGCCTATATTTTTACTAATTTGCAACACAATTTTTTGGTCAATGTTTTATACATACTTTCATTGTCATGACTAATTAGATTTGGTTTCATCAAAGAGCTTTTTTTGGATTTTTATCTTTAATCATGCTGAATTATTTCTAATAAACTCAAAAAAATGTTAATTCATAAAATACCTTTGTTATCTCAACCCACCACATATAGCGAATTAGCAAATTCTAGCTATCTTCATCCATTGATGAATATTTATTGCTGCTTCGCAGATTATCATATATGAAATGAAACTAATTGCTTGTGATTTTTATTCTAATTTTCATGGTACCTAACTTCTGACAGGTTCAAGTTCCAACGAATTCTCGGAGATAAAAGAACTAATTGTTGAAAATCGAAAAAAGTTTCAGATGAACATGGGACAACGAAATGCGAAAGTGAGTTATGACACTCGAATCAAATAAACTTCAATTGTAAATTAATTTTCAAATTGGGAACCATATTTCACTGAAATCAATCTTTCGAAACCCATATGACTATAGTTATAGGGGTTATAGTATATCATTTCTGTTGTTTGTATTCTACTTTTGATTTTCTTTGTTTATATCCAAGATTCACACCCATATGTTAATACTGGCCTATACATTGTTTTGAATATTTTTAGTTTTGTCTGTCTTGAAATTTCTCTTTCATTGATGAAGTTCTTATTCATTGTATAGTACAGTTTTATGGTTTTCTCGATTCTGTTGTTAATTTCTGCTTCTTGTCTTCCCTTTTCGTCTATCGTTACGCTTGGATATTTGAAATCTTTTACTTGTTTTATTTTTATATCATCTATCATTATATTCATTTTTTCGCCTCCTATGGTCATCACCTTGGTTTTATCTTTGTTTATTCTCATTTGTTTTCTCTTCAGTGTTTCATTCCATATTTTTATATTATATCGTAATCATTCTTCATTTTCAGCTATCAGTATTATGTCATCGGCAAATGCTCCCTCAGCTATCTCTATTCTTTGCATATTTTTGTATCCAATTCACATTTTTTGCTATTTCTATCACATTCCTTGATGATGTTAAAAAGCATTGGACTCAATAATCCGCTTTGTCTCAAACCCTCTTTTGTTTTGAAACCTTCTGATTTCATGTTATTCTTGATAACATAATTTTTATTATTCATATATATATTTAATCATATTTAAGATTTTTTGCATTTCTATCAATGGTTCGTTTTCGTTCAACTGGTTCCTTTTTGTTGTTTCTATTGATCCTCCTTCCTATATATATATATGTATCTATAATAATTACAAACGAGACTTATAAACTCATTTCAACAATTATTCCATTGATTTAAATATGGCACTAAAAATCATAAATTCAAATCCTAGGTATAGCAGACCAATATATTTGGAAAGCAATTCCGTTTTTCTGCCGAATTCAGCTGACAACGATCATCATCAGCTTCCGACACAAACACAATGAAGGAGAACTGGAAGAAAGAAAACACATTTGTCAGGAGTCTGTTTGCAGAGAAGAAAGCGCAGACGCTTTGTTTGCCGATATCGCGAATAATAGCTTGGAAAATGAACTGAAAACTGTATATCAGATGGTTTATCGTCTTGTTTTCGTTTCTCATTGCAGTCCCGTACAAGTCCTGGCGCCCAGAAAAAGCCCCATATAATACCCCAGTTAGGAATATTTCGTCCAAACGGCAAGTTAAGCCCATTCCGACGGACAGTTATATGTGTGAGTTAGGGCGTTTCTTTTCTCTTTACTTTGGCGCTTATCTTGCCACTAAATTTCTGATTTTAATGGAAACTGAGGCCGTTGCAGAAACGATCCAAGCTCCGAGAGCTGGCGCTCAGCTTTTATATCCCCTTTTTAAATTAGGTCTATTGTTATTGGTCGTTTGGAACAATCTTGTCAGCCTCGGGAATATTAAGTATTTCGCGATGGATTACTACTCCAAAACTCTTCTTGAGTTATGCTAGCTAGGCTGGGGTGGAATTTAATTTTGAGCACTCGTGCTGCTTATTCTTGGATCCCATTCAATCGGTTCAGGAAGTTCGGGAGAATTTATTGATTTCAATTATACTGTTCTTTCGATACTTGTGATGGCGATGGCTGGATTGGGGGGGGGGGGATATTTGCATTTAGCTGAATAAGGGGCGAGCTCCAGATAATCGGATTATCATCGAAGAGGGTTGGAAAGCGGTGTTGAAGACCCCTTTTTCCGCTATCCCATGACATGCAAGATGCCACTTCTCCCCAGATAATAATTCGGACTATATACCAGAGGAGAGTATGACTGGGGTTGCATTCCACAGATTCACCCGTCCGTTTCATATTTTCTAGTTTTTTATTCTTATACACGGAAGGGAAACTCATAAATGATCATGGAAAATCATGCGGGCTAGCAAGGGAATATTGATATAGGGGATCTTTTTGGAGGGTTGAGAAACTCCACCCTGTAGGCTGGTCTGATGCTCGTGACAATTAGATCTTTTCTATTCCAGTAATTTCGTGCTTTGCAAGAGCTCATACTATTCCTATATACTGGGTGTCCCATTAAGCCTACCGACCGGATTTATCCCAGAAACTATTGGTCCCACAGTTTTAGGAAAAAAACTATCCTATGTAAAGCAGTCAAGAAAAATTCAACTAAAATATTTTTAAGTTCCTAAAATGACCGCTAGGTGGCGTAATACAGATTGAAAATTTAAAAACTCCTTTTTCTCAAAAAAGTCAAATACAAACGTAGGTATTTTTTAATGTATTCTGCATCTCCTAGTCAATACCTTAAAGTTTTGTGAAACAATTTTTGTTCTAACTCTTCAAACAACGACAACAAAAACAAAAGGAAAACGGTATACAAAAATCACCATAACTTCGGTTTGTCTTATCTGATTTGAATAAACTTTTGATCGTTTGATAGGTAATTCAAGGTAGAATAAAAATACGATCCTAAATATTTTGGCAAATTCCTCAACTAACCGCCAGATGTCGCTTTTCGTAATTTTTACCAACTATTGATGATTTCTCAGAAATTTTAAATGTAATGACATATTTTTTAATAAAGTGTCATATTCTGCAATAGATTTAGAAAAGAATGCCGCAAACCGGAAGTCTCTAGTGTTTTTTAAACAAAAGTTATGAATAAAAATGTGTTTATAAGATTACGAGCCTTATAAATGAATATTTTTAAAATGTCAAGAAGGCTATGAATACAAAATCTTTGACAAAGGGGACACCCGGGGTATAATTTTTTGTCCTATAGCCATCAGATAAACCAAAAGGGGATAAACCTAGGTTGAAACCCTTAGTTCTCGAGCAGCTTAGTGAATATTTCCTCAAGTTTTCCATGCATGGACCTTCAGGTCCTTACCAGGTTAAATTTCCGGTAGGTGGCGATGTCGAATTTCTTCACAAATTCTGCCTGAATTTACGTATTTTGGCATCCTGAACTCAAATCTGAAGTCAAAAAACGGTGGACTCAAGTATTTTTTCAGATATATGGGCCCATTTTGTTTCGGAAATACACGATTTGACATGATTTAATATCTCAAATTTCCATTATCGAAAATATCAAATTCCTCCTTCTTTATAACTGAAACACCGCACATGCTTACATTTCACTTGTTCTCATATGTTTTTGGTGAAAAAAAAACCTACAAAATGGAACCAAACCAAACAGAGCCAACAGTGTTCGGTTGACAGGTCAAGGTCAGCTGCTTTTTACTACTTTTTAGGAAGGCTGAATTTTTGTAAAAATATCAGTTTCTTTCGCTAAAAACTGTTGAAAACCAGTGGATGGGAGCAGTTGTGGTGTTTTTGATGAAAGACTGGCGAGTTTTGTGTGTTTTAAGTCAAAATAGCCACAATTAGGGATGTCAAATGGTATATATGTATTTCCGAAACAAAATGGGTTCATATCTTTGAAAATACTTGAGTCCACCGTTATTTTGACTTCGGATTCGAGTTCAGGAGGCCAAAATACGTAAGTACAGCCAAACATTTTGAGAAAAATTCAACATCGCCACCCAAAGAAAAAATAACCCATCAGGTCCAGAGGGTTGCACCATGTGAGTAGAGTTTGTGATATCAGAGCCGGATCTCTTAAATCATATATATGTATATATATTCTTGAATTGTATAATCTTCCGATAAGAATAATAATCTCAGATTGACCAAAAAGTTTCTTTTTTCAATTAATCACGGTGTTGGCCTGTTTACATGAATTTTCTTGAAATGAATTTGGTTGAACTGAATCATCCGCACTCTTCAGTCTTCACCTTAGAAAACATTGTGAGTAATGTCAACCAAGATTATTTTTCTCAGCTCAAGAATATCGCGTTTCTTATGAAAATGTGTTTTGATGACGGAAACATGTACCACGTGACCAGCTCGACCTATAAGCATAATTGAGAATTAGCGCTCAAGGCGAAGATGCGCAGTCCACGCACTGTCCGCAGAACCAGCTAGATAACGCCAACAATAACGCCGTTGGCCGCCATTGAGACTATAGCAAGAGTACATTGTGAAAGGTTACTGTGAAAGTTTCTTTGATGGTACTTGTGTTCCTATAGTGCAGAGTGCAGGCTCGCGAATTCTTTATAACTCGAGTACTCAACATGGACGTAAAAGGTTTCCTGGAAGCAAACAATCTAGAACCCTATGTGGACATGGCGTCGTATCATTGGCACTGTTGGGTGTTGAGAATGATTTGTCTTGTGTTGACAGGTCATGTTGATGTGCTTGAAGTGATTATTCATTGCTGTATCAATACTGCAGCCCCAATTTGCGAAAAAACTACAGTATTTTTCATTTTCAATTATCGGCATGCAGAATTGCAATCCTTCAAAGGTCAAAAAGAATGGATCAAAAGTGATTCCTCTTGAATCAAGAGGATCATTGTTCAGATGTGCTGAGAAATCAGCTTCATCCAAGAAAATTGTTTCACAACAACATTGAAATATTCATGCCTTAAACAAACTAAATTTTTCAATAAGAAAGTGTACATTTGACACAAAACTTTTTGTTCCTAAGTAGTCAAGAGGATTCTGTCGAAAAATCAAACTTATATTTGGTTGGACCTATTCAAGATTACCAATCTCTTGAGTTAATGCGGTTACAATTTGATTATAGAGATCATTTTTTTCTGTGCAGTATTCATGACGCGTTTAGGTGAGGAATGATAAGCCAAGCTTTCAACAATAACAACAGCTTTCTCATTTCTTTATCTGTGTCCCTCCAAGAGGTCCATGTTGAATCAGCCACTGTTTCTGGTGCAAATTCACAAAGCCAATTTTTCATTTGAAACCAATCTTCCTGTTATATAATAATCTCGTTAGAAGTTCTCTTGGCAATCTGAATAAACGTAAACGATCACCCTTGAAATTCCCTAATCCAAACCCACCATAACCGGCATCAAATTCAAATGAACCGCCCGTTACTTCGTTGTTTCGACCTTCATTATCGCCAACTTGATTCGCACGCACTATACGATCAGTATTTAGCGTGACAATTGCCGGCTGGATGGCCTGACCGGATATGGAATGAGGATTAAGCGGTGTCTGACTGGTCCCGGAGTTCGGAGGTGGAATCCGGGTTCAGAGGGATTCAGACGACCGTTATCTCTGTTAAATGAAGTGTACGGGCAAGGTGAATACGGGAGGCTTAAGCCTCCTGCCCGTCCTGCAATTCCCAACTCGCAAGGATAAGATCCTGAGATTGGGAAGTGGGGCGAGACGCCGTTCCCTGAGAAATATTGCAGGGCCCTGCCAGATGGGTTTCGATTCACAGAGAGGAACTGGAAATATGGACTCGTTACTGATGGAAATTGCTGTACCTATACAGGGTGTTTCATAATAAATGCGCAGCACTTCAGGATATGATAGCTCTTTCAAGAATATGAAAAAAAGTTCCTATTCACTTACCCTCTAAAATGCACCATTTTCGACATATAGGGTGTTGACGTAAAAAAAATAAATCGTTTTTTGCGAATATTTCTGGAACCGTTTATCGCACAGAAAACAGATTTTGTAGGCATTTTCTACTCATAATAAGCTATGTTTTGGGCTGATTTATAATTTTTTTAAATTCATAATTGGTGAAGATTTTGAAGGGGTAGTGGGTGTTATTTCCTCCAACTTTTACGCCACTGGAAAAAGTACAATTTTGAGCCACCTATTCAAACCGCCAATGTTTTCTACACAAAAAAGGGACTCTTTTTTATAAGCTCTAAAGTTGACTGTTTCCAAGAAAAATCAACTTTCATGTTGAAAAACATGGTAAATTTTTTTAAATAATGTATTTCATCATTATACAAAATTTATTTAAACGTTAGAACAAGTAACAAAACCAAACGTTAACTTCATATTTGCAAAATAAAAAAAACAAATCATACTGTCCGCTGTTATAGCTTCAATGCACGCAGCAATTCTTCGATGCATTGACTGTCTAACACGTAGGAAAATACCCGGAGTGTTCTGAATTATGTTGCAAGAAGCAACATTTTCAACTGGAGTAGCGTAGACTAGGGTTTTAAGATGGCCCTGTATGTCGAAAATGGTGAATTTTAGAGGGTAAGACAATAGGAACTTTTTTTCATATTCTTGAAAGAGCTATCATATCCTGAAGTCCTGCGCATTTATTATGAAACTATCACTATACTACCTATCACTGGTATAAAATGCCTTCGATTGACTACTTATTTGATTTAATGAGTTGAAGTTCTGAATGATTTTTTATGATCGAATTATTGATCGAAATTGAGTGTATCCTCAATTTGTTCCATCAATGACAACAATTATAACAAATTTGAGTGAATTTACTCATCAGATGAGAAATTAAATGAAGTTAATAACCTTTCCCAGGTGACTTCTTCCTTTGAGTGAATATGTGAAGAATAATGAAAAAGGCTTTTACCGAATAATGGGCTAAACCAAAAAAAGAGGGGAAATCTCGGGGGAAATACTAATTCATCCAAGCTATGCACTGTGTTAAAATAACACTTCAGTGACGACGATGTCAAGTCTCCATAGTGAAACAAAAAAATGCTTCATATCCTGGTGGTTCATTTTACTTGAGTGTTGTCAGTTTATGGTTATTTCTAGATAATATAGATTCTGTTCAGTGGTGCAAGTTGCAAGTTCGACCAAGATCATCTCGATATCAGTAATGATGATAAGTTTGATCTTCGACTTTGATGGTCACCATACTTGTTCGATTTACTCAACGTTGTATTAATGCCGGTAAAATGGTTGAATTTCGTTAAATTAGCGAAAGAGAAGCATTTTCTGTCTGAAACAAACACCATATGATTGCAGTGATCTGAGTTTGGGCGAATGAAAAAAAGTCACCTGTACTGGAGAACGATTCCTGGTCTAAAATAAAACGGATAAGTTTATAAACCACAAAAAAACCTTCTTGTTGAATTCATCCCAATAAGTCAAAACAAAAACGAAACTCGATACGAGGAAATGTTGTATATTATACAATAAAATTATACTTCGATTGCCTCTTGAGATGAATTGCCCGTATAAGATTGATGTTTATTTTGATATAAACATAGCACAAAAAAATGCCCACGAGCGTTCATTTTAAACAAACTCATATCTCATAATCTCTTGGTTAGAACTGTCTGTGTCAGTATAGAAGATCGAAACGCTCCATTTGTGTTTTATTTTTTTATCTTTCCATTGACCTGCACATCACTACTATAGTCAAACTCAGCAAACCAAAGCAAAATATTATCTCAGGCTCTTCCACAAACTATTTACAATAGTAGTTCTCATATATTATGAATATCCAATGTTATACACACATAAAAAGAATTACTTGATTTGATTTGATATGCTTTGATTCAAGAGTATGGCTTGTTTATATATACTGGAATAAATGTCTGCTCAATTCAAAACTATTATGTTTCCAACTAAATACACTCATACCAATGTTATAGATTTCTTGAATCGTAAATGAATGGAGTTCTTCGTGAGAATAATACAATATTTCAGATTGATAACACAATATATTCAAATCAAGACAATCATAATCTCTAAATGACTCGCATTTTTCTTGAACAAAAAGAATCAGATTTTCAGTTTTAGCTGTAGATTGTTTTGCATCAAGAATTTTATCAAATTAGAGGAATTATATCGATTTCTTGAAATGAGAATCATCCTCAACTTCCGTTCTCTTATTGGGGCTCTCATCAATCACATCATCACTTGCAGACCTTCTTCTTGACAACCTTTACCCCTATTGGTAGAGATTATTTCTGAACTTGTCCACCAGTTCACCTCTCAATAAAGTTGTATTCCTCTGGTTTCAAACGACTGAAAAATATAAAATATATCATTCACAACTCCATGTAGGTACAATGTGAGAGATAATATGACAGCACAATGTATGGTTATTATATTTCTTCAAATCTGGGTTCACATTCTTACTACTGAATTCATTTTCCTTGGATCGAAATTTGGTAAAAAAATGTAAAAATATGTTAGGTATAATATGCAGTATCAAAATACCTAAGATGTCTACAAGTTCAAGAAGCTCTTTTCCACTGTTCAATCAGTGTTTGGACAAATTTAAACGTTCATCCGCACATAGGTACCTAACCCCAATTTTCACTCACTATGCCGATCCTGGTTATTCAAGTTTTTCACGAATTATCAGTTTTCCAGATGATATAGCTACGTTAATTGATTGGATACACATCAATAATACCTACCCAAGAATGAACGTCGATAAGATATAGGCATGTAACTTACCTCTAAAAGTGGTAATTATATCCTCAGATATCTCCTAAGACCGTAGTTTTTCTTTCATGGTAAGCCAATATTTCTATGCCAATAAAATAGGTTGAACTGGTTGAACAATGATGGATGCACGACAAGAGCACCGAAACAACACACTCACACCGTTTGGCAACATTCTCGGCTCGAAGGGATCGCAATTATATTCAAGAAAATGTTATGGTCAATCCAAAGAAACTTTCTCAGAGATTTACTTATTCAGAGATTAAATGTTGGATGTTATTTTGAAAGAAGACATTCCGTGATATATTTTTCAAGAACTTAATTATTTTTTCTGGATACTTTGAATTTCTAGAATTGAGAACATTTTGTTATACCAAATGAATATTCCAGTGAAATAATTTTCTACAATTGACATATTCAATAAATTCATTTCAAATAAATTATTTCAGAAGAAGAATGCGCTTTTTCAAAACAAGAATTGGACGTTGAACAAATATATCGTTTTCATTTGAGAATTTGTTTTTATGTGTGTACCATTTCCTCTACTTTTTGAATTCATCTATTCCGCGTTCACAAAAGTGAATTCACTTTTATTCAGTTCATCTCAATTTCATGACTATTCATGATATGAGATGAAATCGTGATAAAATCTTAAGTTCAAATATAGTTTTGTCAGAAATGATACAATGTGAAGTCCTATAAACACTGGATCCTCTACGTTCAGTTATGCATTGTAAATTTAGCACATGACGTAAAAGATATCAAACTTCCATTGTAATTACTGAAGTTTGATGAAACTATAAATTCTGGCTCGAGTTGCAAGATATCTTAGATTCATGGGAATTATCTTATATGAGCAATATTCAGAAACCCCATCATCTCTAATAATCGAAACCTCAGTTATTGGATTGATTCATCAATTATCCAGATATATATTTGAATGAAAATAATGCTTGAAAAATTGTGACAGCACTTTGTTATTGAATCATAGTCATATTTGAATTATTATTGGTCATAGAACTGAGAACATCAATAAATTCTCTTCAGCAGAAATCCCAGAACTAATGAGGAATTTCTGGAGATTAAATAGATGATATATAGTGAGGATTTATCAAATACTAAAACCAGAGGACTAGATTTTTCGCAACATTAGAGACGAACACAACGGATGTTGCAAACATATAGAATCGGAGTAAGAAATAGAGAGGCTGTCAATTGATTTCATCAGGTCTGGGTACTGAGACATCAACCATTGAACCATCAATGTACAGTGTATGTGCATAAAGAAGTTGTACAGCAGTTAAAGGCTATTTTGAATCAGGCTTGTCAATCTTAAATAAACTTCTTATCGACTTAAACAAGTAGCGTCAAAACTCAAACTATTTTTGTCACGAAAGTTCCAAATGTGTACGTGTACTACTTTCTAATAAATACTGGAACATCATAGGCAGGTTTACACCATACGTACGACCACCATTGTACGACTTCTTTATGCACACCACTGTACATTATAGTTTTTTTTTTCACACATCGTATAGAGAATAATGACTATGAAATTCAAATATTTGGTTTTGCTGGACCATATACATGATGACGGTGCAAAATGTGATTCAAAAGGGACCCCTTCAAATGTATGAATTCTGAATCTATTATACCTGCGTTCCTAATGTTCGGATCCCATTTATCTTCGACGTCTGTTGAATAATTCCAAAACTTTCCGACATCGATCCCCCTGCTGCATTATTCATGGAAACTCATATTTCGAAAGAAACTCGCCGAGTCCAACCCTGCATGGGAAGCAGCATCGCTCCCGGAGAAAGAACGGAAAAGGAAAACTAGTGTGCTCAGCTATGCGAACCGAAGTTGGGTTAATGGCCGGATGGAATTGGGCTTTCCATCTTGCCCCATCCCGCCTATTCCTTGCACGTAAGGAACTCAACTCATGCGACTTGTAATATTTGTTCTCTGCTCGTCGCCATTCATATGAGTTTTATCTCTGCTTATGAGCTGCCGTAAGCACGTGGGGATTAGAGCCTTCTATCCGCATCTGCGGGAATTCTTGTAATATCCCATTCCTTCACAGCATAAATATGTATTCTGCAAGCGTAACGTCGTATTGGTATCGTTAAAAAACAAATGTTTCGTCTGTGGCAACTGCCTCGAAACTCAGAATCGTCATCATTCCATGCCTGGGAGACCAGAATAGAAGCCAAAAATGTCCGCAGTAGAACAACAGACGTACCAAAAGTCGAATATGATGGCAAAATAAGATCAAAGGCAACCTTCTAGTTCATTTGGTCATAAAACCACAAGAAATGTCCAACATCTCTGCTGAAAAGGTGGCAGCAAGTTCCATTGATGAATATGAACTTAGAAACAATTCTCGAGTGGGGATCTAATAACCTGGTAGAATTCAATGCAAACAAAACACGCGAGCATGTATTTTCTCTAGAAAAGCCGATCTCACTGTGCCCAACATAATTCAGTCAGAAGAACCTAACCATACCATTGAAGTCATCCATTTCGATGCTTGGCGTTACTATCAGCAATAACCTTTCTTGGGAAAATTGCCATCAAAAGTGCATCCCAAAGACTTGGTTTCCTGTGATGATCTATAAGGCACATATCAGAGCTGTCCTGGAATATTGTTTCCATATTTGGAGTGCGACACCTAAACATATCCTGAAACTATTGGATTCTGTCCAAAAAAGGGCAATTCGTCTCGTCGGTGATGCCTCGCTTACAAACTCGCTCACTTCTCTGGAACACCGTAGAAAAGTTAGTGATTCATCTCTATTTTATAGATATTTTCATGGGCTATGCTCTTCTGAAACATCAACAATCGTTCCTCCTTTAGCAGTCTCTTCGAGATTAACCCGTTAAGTTCAGTCTTCCCATCCCTTCGTGGTCACTTTAGAGACCTGCAGAAAGTCCCTTTCCAAAGACTCGTTCATCTAACGAATATCGAGACTTTGGAAATCATTGCCTAGGGAGGTGTTCCCCGAGGCATACATCTCCAGAAATGTGAGAAGAACACCAACTCCTACCTTCTTTCCCTTGGTTCTCACGAAGTTCTCTGAACATTACAGGATATCCCTTTTCGTGAGAACCAGAACATGAAAAAATAAAAAAAGTTGTAAAACTGGACCACCTGATTCATGCAAGCAACTTTCACAGATATGAAGATTCTGACCGTTGCTTCTTTCATTTTGAAACTGATGTGTCTTGTATGATGAGGAAACATATTCTGAAGTTTGTATGTTTCATCTTTGGACAGTAAAGTATATGTACCTATTATTCTCTCCTGATATCGCTATACATCGATAGCCGTATGAATAAAATTGTCTTTCTCCTATACACACCGTCACTGAATGCATGCATTCTGAATTGTCTCGACACCAAACACGGTTTCATCAAGCTGAAAAACATCTAGAGATCAACCTATTCCAGTGAAAGACAAGAAGAACATTCCTGGTAACTATATACATCATCAGAACCATTGTCCTACTGTCTCTGATCTCTAAAGTGATGAGGAAAGCCATTTCTAGAGATCTGGAACTACCAACATTATGGTTTTCTTCACCAGATATCTACAGGAGATTCATTTGCCATTGATGGCAAGAATAATCATATAATGGTCTGTTAGACTGTATATGTTCTACCCTCTTGACCTATAATACTCACCTTCACTGATGTAAGTAATGGATAACCTACGTTGGTTATAAACATATATATTATGTTGTATACAGCAGAAAATACCTTTCAATGCATAAAATATACGTACGTTGTCATGAAAATAGATAACTATGGTGGGATCAAAGTGATTATTTTCCTCTTAAAACTTCAGCAAGACATGTTGAGACCTTCAAGACGTATGTTCACATACAGTTTTTTGTCAAAATGGACCTAAGAATACCCTTCTCAAACATTATCGTGTTTCTATATCAGCCAGATATCTTCTGCGATCCAACACATAATATTGAAATTCAAATAAGCAGATCTCCCAAAAGTTGTGAAGACCTGGATTGTTGAATTTACATAGTTCGGACGCCTCTTTATGTTCGGACGGCTTTACGCCAAGCCGTGAATATATTAGTTTGAGAATCCTTCCAGAATACCAGAATAGTTTCAACAGGATTAACACTCCATTGGACCTTGGATGGCGTTATATGCTGAATCCATGAGAGGGAATAAAAATATCTTCAGCTTATTCACGTTTCATGCATTGAGAAAGGGTTTTGAAAACGCTTCTGGGTTGAGCAATTAACGTTATTGAGCATAATACACAGAAAAAAGTGGATGGAATAATGTATACACTGATATTTGAAGGAATAATAATAATTACTTCATTGCCAAAGATATACATTTTTATAGAACTCTCATCATACCATTATTTTGTTATGAAATTATACAAATAATTTAAACTTTTCCACATGTATACACGCTTATAAATTGTAAACGTAATAATTATGCACCTGAAGATATTATAGAAAACCGTTGATAAAAAAGTCGCTACATAATATTCTGAAAGTTTATGTTACAATAACGAAGACATTTTCCCCTAACCGCATTTTGCCAAGCTTCAATTACTTGTACCAGGCGTGTGGAACAGTTACAATCATTTTATGTTGTGAATCCTTGTTCTAAATTGCATCTTAAAACATTTGGGACACATGCTACATCTTAAGGGGCAATATGGTTCACTAACGACGAGCTTCTTAAGGGAAAATAATTATATATAGGGCGATTTTTTGATGTAAATAGTTAACTTAATCAAATTGTAATGTAAGGGGTGAATTGAATATGATGGTGAATAGAGTTCATATATACAGAAAATTGGTGGGGCTCGGGAATATATTCCCTGTAGAAATCCAAAACAGTCAAATATCACGTGTTGGTAAAGAAAGAATTCAGGTAATTAGGTGATTCTGTTGATAACTGCTTTAATGTTGACATTCAAAGGAGGGCTTATTTGGGTTGATTATTCATTGTACAGAACTGAAATTATTCTGCCTTAAGCTCAATTTATAAACTCTGCTATGAATATGCTAAAAATAAACATCTGTTCATAAACTACGCAGCTGACGCAGGTGCCGTCGTATATCTCCTTAATACATTTTGGAACGGCAGCGTCAACTGTAGCTACGGCAGTGGAGTTTATAATTTGAGCTTTACTCCTAAAACACCAGCTGTATCGCTCTTGCTGGTGGAACTAACCTTTTAAAGAAGTTTTTGCTGGATACCCATCATCTCCAAAATAAAAATCTCAATCCCCAGCAATTTCTTTGCCCAATAACTTACAGTGTGTCCATACCATAAGGACTTACCACTCCTGTAAAATCGTTATTTGTGGCCATAACTGCGACCGTATTTATTGACCAATTTTTCATAAAAAATAATGATGGATTCTGAATAAGGATCATCTTAAACATACATGTACCGATTTTCATCATCATGAAACACAGGATGTCCGAAAAAACGATTTTTTTTCAATAATTCATTGAAAGAATGTACAATAATACTACTTTTGGGAAGAATTAATGAGAAATTATCATTGAGGATGGTCCACCTGATTCTCCAATACACTTTTCAATACGTTGACGATGTTTGTTCACTACTTCATTTCTCTTCCTCAGACACATTGGATATTTCAATTATAAAACTTGTTATACAGATATATGTTTGAAGTAATACTCAATAATAATTTGTTATATTGATTCTTCCCAAAAATACAGCAATGATAGGTTTGTTTTATGATGATGATGAAACATACCTGTTTCAAGTATGAGCCTAATTTAGAATCCATCATCATTTCTTGTGAAGAAAAATACCTAATATATAGCACTTTTTGAAAATGGGTCAATAAATATGATCGCAGTTGGCCACAATAACAGCCAAAAAATGTATTCACTCTTTTGTTGGATAGACATTTCGAATACCTCATCACCAAACATAGTTTTTCGAAAACAATCAAATGATAACGATTTCACAGGGGTGGTAAGTCCTCAAAGTAATATACTGAATGTCCCTCCATGAACATTAAAGGTTTTTCTCTCGTGCAGTCGGAAGATACAAAATGCATGAATTTCGGTCACACTGTATGTTCTATGACAGCAATGATGATGTGAAAGTATCCGATTGACCGCAAAATGACTGAAGCAGAATTCGAAAATATCAAACAATAATTAAAACAAATAGTCCTGATGCCATCATCAATATTCGAAGCAACGCCTACTATCCTCACCATAACTGAGCCAGAATCCACCCCCGAACCGTATAAAACAAGTCTCGAATGTTTTGATATCTGGTACATTGATGTTATATCGATTCTATGCCGATATATACCACGAATCGAACGCGTCGTTTCTTTTTATCACCCATTCAAAAGCCCATCTCTGTCACATCTCGGCACATGTGACCCCAGGTTGCATTCATAAATGTTGGAAAAGCTCCCGAAGGTACTCTGGAAAAATGTCATCATGCCGTATATTTGAATTTATTATTACATGCCGCAAAAACAACATAGATAGTCAGTGTTATTTCTGTTATGGTGTGTGAACGTGGTGTGTGAACGTGGGGAAGAGTGGCGATAAGCTGTTTGTACAGGGTCTTTCATTAGAGATTGACGAAATTCTGGAGAGAAATATCTGAACGAAACGGTAATCCTACAGAATACGGTTGAGATCGGCGTTATGTTCGATTGTATTTTTTGTTTCCTTCAAGATGAAGAAATATTACGTTATGCCAAAAGATATGTCATCACGATAAATTAAATAATTCAATGAATTCATGATAGGGGTTGTGGAAATAATGGTAATGATGAAATATCCAATGCAAGTATTCCACGAGACCTGTCGATTTGATAGGAAATATTATAGCATTACCTGGAACCTTATTAGGAAATTAAAAAAAATGGAAATATGAAGATTCAAAGGGCTTGTGCTTTTTTGATCACTTTCTCAAATTCAGCCCACAAGAAAATATTCCAGAAATGGTTTTTTCCTAGGAATTTTTCCACATGCATGATGCTTTCAAGGTGGATATAGATATGGTGAAACGAGTCCCATTAAAAGGCACCAGAAATTTGTATGGACTTGATTTTGTTGAATTTTAATCATAGTTTCAAACACTAGTAATACTTCCATGACTTCATATGGATGGCGCCACGTCTGCTGCATTATGAATATTAATTTTCACAAATTCTCAGTCATTTTGATTTTGTGTGATTTGTTTAATCAATATCATGATTGAACAATCGAACAATATTCATATAATTCGAGATAAAACCATCACAATCATGAACGATCTGTCACTGTCACTTGCACACGAAACCATTAATATTAATAGAGAACTGAATTATCGATTTTGATATCAAATGCGATATTAATGCCATCTACGAACGATTAGTGAAATATTACCGGTGTTACGATCTTCGCTAAACCATTCTACAGGTTTTGACGAAAAACTATTGAAGGGTCGTTTCACCATATCTATATCCACCTTTGATGCTTTCTTTGACTTGACATTCCTGTCTATTTTCCATCATTTCTGTCACATTTATGATATCAAACTGAAGCGATAAAATTACCCTATATATCCCATCTTATATCCTGAGATTCTTTTGAGATGGCTTTTTTCGAAAGGTATCGAATTGGACTATTGTAATTTTGTTATTTGGCTAGTTGATACGTCATCAATATATATAGGTACTTATCCGATTTTTCAAGTTTCAAGAGTCTCAATTTTTTTTTATTGGAAAAATGTGTTGAAATTCTGAAAAGAATATTGTCTTATCATCAAGGACTCTTTATACATCTAAATGTCAAATTGGAAAGCGTGAGAAATCGACTATTTGATGAAAATATATTTTATTTGTTGTGTATTCAATTATAAACAAACGGATTCTACGTATAGATACGTCGAAAATATGTATATGATCTAGAATTAAGATCTTATCACGACATTATCAGTAGATTGAAGAAAGTTCTAACAGAAATATTTCGATAGGAAAGTGATAATGGCAGTGAGAACTAATCAACATTGATGACATATTGGGAAATTGATGAATATGCAAGACATAAGACATCCAGAAAGAACTTATGCCTATCATGCTATCAACATTTCTTTCAGTTATATGCACAGCATTACCTTAATGAAATATAATCCATCGATGAATATGCCTACCTAATCACGAATAAATCACTTAGTTTCTGTCAACGAACAAGGAAAATCTCCTTCAGAGCTCCAATACTAATTAAAATGCCATCCTGCCAGTGGGAGAGGCCATTTTGTTTGTACCATAAACTATTTCTACCTGCCACGTTGATATAATCAGTGATGGCAGACCTGTGACTTTGTTATTTTCGTATACCAGTTGAAGAGTTATAGGTCACTTTGGACAGGTAAACCAAACCCATTTCATGGTGGAATGACCAAGATTGATATTCTTTCTGATATTTTCGCATTTTGCTATTCGGCTGGCTTCATCAAGGCTACTTCGATAATTAGATGTCCATGGGCGTGGGATACGAGGGTGTTGTCTGAAAATTAATACATTATAATGGAAAGTTATTCAGGATGGCTGGTTTGCTAACCGTTAGGAAACATATAAGACCTATTTACACAGCATTAGGGTAAACGTAAATACTCTGAAAGAGCAATTTAAGAGCCTTACATAGCTACGAGTTTGATGGATGATACTCAACCCCATCAGAGTTTAAAAGGCCATATAAATCTGAATAGATTTATAATAGTATATTACACAACAAGTGTGGAAAGTGACATATTTCACACTAGTAGTCGTTAACGGTGAGTGCGGAAACGTAACGAGTGAAGGAAATGCACTTTCCAACGAGTTTTGTACACTATTTTTCCTACGACTCCGAATACTTTTATTTCGAGAGAGGTCTTGTCAAAAATGTAACTTGAGCGGTCTCTATAATTTCAGGTGGTTTTGATTCGATATCAAGTACTGTTTATTTCCATATTCAAGATGATATTTGAATACTTCTCCGACAATTCTTCATTATGTGAATTACTGATTGATTGAGATAGTTTAGTTTGGACAAATTTTATTGATATTGACACCAGCGTACATAAACAACCTTGACACCATACGCGTGCTAGCGCCAGTAATCATAGAACCATAGAAGTACGTAGTGTGCAAGCGCGTACGACTTATACTCGAGTTAGTGCGTCCTAAACATCTGTGATACCAAAGAATCTTCTCTTTGGAGATACTGTGATATCAAACTGATGCAAGCAGCAAGCCGCGCATAAAACTGTAGCCATACTCTTTTGAATGATCTCACCCACTTTCATCAACATCGAAATAGTTCCAGCAAAGAGTATAGGTTTCAGTTTTAAAGTGAATTCAGAGGTTATGTATCAGACACATTGAAATTAATAGATGAAGAATTCTCGGTATATAATTCAAAACGAGACAGAAATTTCAATAAATATAATGAATTTGATTTGAGAACGCTTATATTGACAGTGAGTACCTTCACAATATACCTAATTATTTCTATCAATTCAGGCGACCGTTGTGATATTTTTCATATCAACATTAGTGCTTTTTTTCTTTCAAATAAACAATACCATGGTGATATGAGCTACTTTCTGAATAACAAAACATCAGTGTGATTATTGACGTTTTCATACGTGGTCGTAGGAAAAATTAGAAACGCCTCTGGTAGCTTATCAGTTATTGCTTCAACATCAATATACATACTTACTTTTCAATGTATGTATCATTATTGAAATTTTGACGTAAGTATTGGATGGGCCTCGAGTACATCATTCGTGGTTTCCAAAAAAAAGTCAGTGCAGCTCAGACACTTCGAATTTGGAGTTCCATCAAAATAATTACATACACAGAAGAAACGGATCTCTTAAATCAAATATATATATATATATATATTCTTGAATTGTATAACCTTCCGATAAGAATAATAATCTCAGATGGACCAAAACGTTTCTTTTCACAACTAATCGCGCTGTTTGCTTGTTTCCATGAATTTTCTTGAAATCAATTTGGTTGAACTGAATCATCCGCACTCTTCTCCTCAGAAAACAATGTGAGTAATGTCAGTCAAGCATTTATTTCTCTCAGCTCAAGAATATCGTTTCTTATGAGTAGTGTTTTGATGACGGAAGCATGTAACACGTGACCAGCTCGACCAATAAGCATAGAGAACGAGCATGGAATTAGCGCCCGAAGCGAAGATGCGCAGTCCGAGCACTGTCCGCCGAACCAGCTAGAGAACGCCAACAAACCGCCGTAGCCGCCATTAGGACTATAAAGAAATACATTGTTACCAGGTTACAGTGAAGTTTTGTTGGTAGTACTTGTGTTCCTTTAGTGCAGATTGCAGGCTCGCGAATTATTTATAACTCGAGTACTCAACATGGAAGCAAACAATCTAGAACATATTATGTGGACATGGCATCGTATCACTGGCACCATGTTGGGTGTTGAGAATACTTGAATTTTGTGTTGTCAGGTCATGTTAATATGCTTGAAGTAATAATTTATGGCTGTATCAATACTGCAGCTCCAGTTTGTGAAAAACTACAGTGTTTTTCATTTTCAATTATCGGCATGAATCAGAGTTGCAATCCTCAAATGAAGGTCAATGAAAATGAATCAAAAGTGATTCCTTTTGAATGAAGAGGATAATTGGTCAGATGTGCTGAGAAATCAGCTTCATCCAAGAAAATTGTTTCACAACAACATTGAAATATTCTTGCCTCAACCAAACCACATTTTTCAACAAGGAAATGTACATTTGACACAAAACTTTTTGTTCCTAGGTAGTCAAGAGGATTTTGACGAAAAATCAAACTAATATTTGGTTGGACCTATTCAAGATTACCATTCTCTTGAGTTAATGCGGTTAAAACTTGATTTAAGAGATCCTTTTTTTCTGTCTAATCTGTTTCACATGCACCCAGATTTTTTTTTAGGAAATAAACATTGTAGGTTGTTTCAAAATATCAATGGACAAATCATGATATAATCCGCCTTGAAAGATTTTGCTTACACCAAGGAATAGACTTGGAAAATATATATATTATAACTCCTGCACAATTCCCGCGGACTTCAAATTTTCATTCGAATTAAAACGTTAATAAGTTGGAAACGTGACACCTCGTATACTCATATTCTGTTATACTTATTTTCAATGCGTTTGCTGGCATGGAATGCTTTCTTCTCTCAGATATATTTCAATAGAAATATTTCAGTTCCGAACAGCTTCTGCAAATACTTATACCTAAATTCCTAATGCCTGAAATAACGTTCAAAGTAAAAGCTGATATAACCCCACAGCGTATAGGAACATTTTGGTTATTTGCTTTCCACAGCCAACTCCCCGTTGAACAATGGGTGTGAACTTTAAAAGTACAGTAATATACATAATTCCTGCTGAAACTTTTTAAACCGATAAAGTCCCATATTTATGTTATACGTTTGCGGAGCAAAGCATGTAATGTCTGAATTTAAGTTAGGTTTCATATAAACCTTATTTATTGCACCGTCTCAGTATATCTTTCCAAATCCTTACAGAAACGTATCCGAAGATTTACGATTACATTTCTATCGACGAATCCAATCGAAGCGAAGATTTTCAAGCAGGTTCGAATATCGAATTCGAGAAACGCATGATGAAACAGAAACAGACATTTTCTGTTCTGAACTACACTTCAATCAAAACTTCACACATAACTTCGAATTAAGTTTGTAAAAAAGACAGTGGCGTACAATGATTATCACCATAAACATTCATCAGGTAACCCTCACCACTATAGAAATATTTTATAACAGATCTGATGGAAATAATTAATGAAAATTTTAAAAAGGACTTTCAGTCCTGAACTGATGAGCTAAAGAATCAAACCTGTGTTTCAAATGTGGAAGAGGATTCTGTTATCCTATAGATGATCATTGATTTCAGAAAAATATAGAAACATTTTATTATGTACCGAATTAGCAATCAATCCTTTTGAATCAACATTTAACTCATCACATTCTGATATTGATATAAGATAAGTATATTCCATCCGAACAATTACAGATTTATTTATACTCACAGGGTTTATTTCTACTGATTTTCTGCATTCTGTACAGGTTTATCTACGGTCAGAATCAGTATGTTTGGAATAATATAAATGTCCCGGAGATATATGCTAGGTATACTTATACTATAATAAGAAGATATATTAAGAGTTTGATCCATTGCGATATATCCATATCTGAACCTTAAATATAAACTGATATTTTGATATTTCATGTAGGTATTATTGATAAAACAGCATTAACAATCCCATTGATACTTTTTTTATATCTTCTTATAATCTGTGATTATCTGCTTACTGCTTATTATTCACATGAATATTGGTAACCAATCAATTTTGGATCAAATTCAACCATCATTATTCGAATTTAAATTCATCTGTTAGTTGAGTCGATTTTGAAAACGTCCTGAAAAAAGGGCTTGCTAGTATTTGGAATTATCGCAGGCAAATGAAGATACTCTATATTGAGATCCCCTCGAGGTTCACCATTCTATACGCTGAATATTTGCGTAAGATGAGATAACTTCGCGTTTAGTTTGGAGATAAACGATACAGGAATTTAATTTGAAAGATAATTTAGTGAATTAATTAAAACGGTTGTTTAGCTAGAAGCATGAAGGGTGAAACATTGCCTCTGGAGTGCCTGCATGCAGCTGATATTAGTTTTGGCAAACTTCTGAGGGATCCTGCTTCCTCTTTCATATTACTGCGGTTCTGGATATACGTATAATTATCTTCTGATGTGGAGTATCTGGGCCATTCTTCAAGATTATCTCACAAACTCCATAACTTTATTTTTATAGCCCACATTATTGCAAGCATATCCAGAGTCCTTGTCAATAGTTTTATATACGGATAACCGAGAGAATATTCATTTGACCATAGCAAATATTGCTTTGGGAAAATTTCCTGCTACTTGTTCTCTGCTTTAGGAAGGCCTTCTTCATGACTTCATCGTTTTACCTTTCTTCCACTAACATGTCCCGGAATTCCCGAAAAAGAAACCCTAGGGATACCCTTGAAATTTTTTTGGATTTTAACTCCGTGTCATTTTGCTTCTTTTTCTCATACAATCCAGTTTTCCAATATGTTATATTCGTATACGTTATACGTAAAAAAATTGAATACCCAATCTATTGAATAATTCTCGCTATACCATTCTAAACTCTCATATTTTTATCCAAGTCAATTTCTCTTATTACTAAAACATATGTAACTAAGTGCATGAAATTGAAATTGGCAGCAGCTTTTCATTGATTCATACCGCGAACAAAATCTAGTTAGATATCGCGAGAAGCAGTCTAAATCAAAGCTTTTTCAATTACATTAGATTTTTAGGGATGTAAAACGCAGATGTGCCTACTTACAAGGGAGAATTCGAAGGAAGAAACTTCCTTGTGAATCGTACAGCCGGATATTTACATTTAATTTATATTTCATGAATATTTAAGAGATGACGTGATAGCCATTTAAGGAATCAGTTAACGATGCTCTGGAAATAAACTGAGATTTTTAATTAAAAGTTTTCCTTTTTCTCTTTCTTCTCTCAAAGAAATCATATATACACTTGAAACATAAAAGAAGTCTTGATAAACGGATTCGTTTCTATTTTTGATTACAAATTTTTTTTTTTGGATAATATACAGCGCAATACAAATTTTATGTGACACCATTGAAACAGATAATAATAATTATTGTTGGATTATAATTTTATGAAAACATTGAATAAGTACCTGATGTAAAGATACCTTCTAGATTTTTTTTGTTTAGGTGCAATAGTTTGGGATTTTTCACCAATATAGACCAATGAAATATATAGCATTTCATTTGTCAGCGCAAATAATGAGTATCTTATACAATGTTATCACTTATAGGTAGTGGTTGTTATTTTTATACAGCTTTTATATATAGACAAGTGATTTGAAATAAATTTTTTGTGGATACTATATATAGAACCGATTACACGAATTATCATAATGACGTTACATTTTCTTGAGATCCGTTGTATAAGGAAAACCAGTTTCTTGAAATGCATCTTGGGTTCTGATGTATGAAGTTTGCAACTAATCGACTTCCTAACTCAACCAACAAGTAGAACCATCAAAAGTACCTATATCCCTCAAATTCAATTTGACGTAGGTAATATAATTAAATATCCTATTAATAATTGATGTTATTTGACGGTTGTCTTCAAGGTAATCATCGAACCAACATATGGTAGATTGAGAAATCAGAATAGAAAAAATAAGCCATTAAGATAAATTTGAACAAAAACACACCTTTCCAAATGTCTGATGGAACCCCTACAAAATATACGCATGGCAGACATTCTACCTGGAAAAAATTTATTGCTGGTAGATATACCTTCTTGCATGCTGTTCGGAATAACGTTGAAGATAATTTAGATTAGGTATAACGATCTTAATCGGCCATTGTAGAGTCGAAAGTGACGTTTTCATTGGGAATGTTTTGTTCGCATGTAATAAATGCACTTATTTGTGGCCTGGAATGAATAAAAAATTAGGCTGTTTGTTGCATGGAAAGATATTATGTGAATAAAACATCAGGATGGAATGAATATTAAAATATTCAATTCGTGCTATCACTTTTATTCCTGTATATTTCACGGTTGGTGTGATTCATTTGGAATAAGTTCAGATATTTTTGATTGTCTATATATCTGCGTACACGGAACAAGTCAGCTTACTGAATTTAATAAATAATTACCATCGTCTGGAGATAAGTGTTTGGTAGATTCAATGGTGAGGATTTCTAAAGATTATCTAAAGACACGAGAATCCTGAGAATAAGTACTTTTCTTGATTATAAAAGTCAATTGGGCTTCAGCTCAGTGAGATTGGGATGGGTTCTAAATGAGAGAAAAATCTATATTCAATTGTTGGTCATATTGCCTATAAAGTGATAATATTTCAACAAATAATCTAACTAAACAGTTAAATAATAATAAGAAATAAGAGGCAATTTTCAATCAAGTATATATGCATCATGAGAATGTTTCACATTCTGATGCATTTCACAAACAAAATAATTACGCCTAGGTATGTTAGTAATTATACAGTGTGTACCAGCCAAATGGAATAAATTCGTTAATAAATAAACGGTGGCGTTTTAGGAAAAACGCTCGGACACTTCGATTTGTATCTTCAGTTGCGCTTTTTTTTCAAAAAAAACTTTTTATACAGGATGTGTCATGCCACAGTGGCCAATATCAACTTTCTTATTTTAAATGCAACACCCTGTATATTGTTCTATTTTCTGATGAGTGCACGTTTACACTTCACGGTCATGCTAATAGTCAAAATTTCCGCTATTGGTCTGCACAAAATCCTCACTGGATGAGGGAAGAACATACACAATATCCCGAAAAGGTTAATGTTTGGGCAGGAATTGTTGGAGATCATATCATAGGTCCCTTTTTCATTGATGGCAATTTGAATGGAGATAATTATTTAGCACTGCTCCAAAATGATGTCGTGCCGACTTTGACAAACTTATATCCTGATCTAGCAAACCCACAAGTTCCTGCGAATATGATATGGTTTCAGCAAGATGGAGCACCGCCCCATTATCAAATGAATGTCCGGCAGTACCTTAACCAAATATTTCCAAATCGGTGGATAGGGAGGCGAGGATCGATGGAATGGCCAGCACGATCCCCTGATCTGACGTCATTAGACTTCTTCTTATGGGGATATGCCAAAAGTATTGTATACCAAACTAAACCCCTCGACTAAGCTGACTTAAGAAGACGAATAACGCATGCGATTAGATCGGTCACACCTGAGATGTTGAGTAACGTTAGAAGAAATTTCTACACAAGATTAGGATGTTGCCAAGACGTTCGCGGCGAGCATTTTGAACATCTCCTACGTTGACATTCATGTTTTTCTTTGTTTTTTCAATATCAAGAAATAAACGGTATTACTTTTTAGTTTTTTAGTGTATTGCAGCGAATTTCTGTAATCAAATAATTTTCTATTTTCCATGTTAATTGTTGCAATAAATCCGAAAACACTTAATATTTCCGAAACAGTTGATGATAGGTATAGGACATTGTACATGAAATATGTCTAGAATTTTCTGAGGAATCCAAAAATTGAATAATATACAGGGTGTTGTATTTAAAATAAGAAAGTTGATATTGGCCACTGTGGCATGACACACCCTGTATAAAAAGTTTTTTTTGAGAAAAAAGCGCAACTGAAGATACAAATCGACGTGTCCGAGCGTTTTTCCCAAAACGCCACCGTTTATTTATTAACGAATTTATTCCATTTGGCTGGTACACACTGTATATAAAGCAATGGGATTTATGATAAACTGAAGAGAAAGCAGAAGCGATATGAAAGAAAATATAGATAAGAGAAGGGAAGAGGAAGAAAGGAAGCCTTTGGATGACAGTGTCAGTGTAAAGGCTTAGGAATTGTGGATGAGTCCTTTATCTTTTCGTTATATACTCCAGTCAATCCCATTCTAAAAAGGTGCCTAACATTTAGTTTCTATTCATACGTAAATCAATAAATGACTACAATATTCCATATAAGAACTCTATACACATCTACAATTTAGAACTTACCAAATACCAGCGATTACTCTCACATCAGTCTAGCTTGACTGTATCAAATAATAAGCCTGCAAATTAGATGTGGAAATATTTCCGTTTTAGATTTTGTTGATGAAAATGTTATTATTATGATTCTTGAATGCTGAATATTCTGCTACCAGGCAACCTCATAGAATAGCGCTGTCAAAGTTTACAGAATAATTTCTTATTTCAATCAAAGAGCGTAGATTCTACTGATGCTGTGTTTGAAAGTTTGAACTCATCAGGGATCATACTTCAACTGGAAGATTCCAGAATCATTCATATTTTACTTCAATATCTAAACGACCGATTATTTCTTATTATGTGTGGATTCACAATAAAATATATTTTTTCCTCATATAAAAAAACATTCAATCTCTCTCCCATATTGACTAATCAAGATCTAGTGCGGTATTGTGTTTTACATCTATCCTCCGATAATTTTGAACACCCTGTGGACGGATGAGCGCAGCAATCAGCACGTTTGCTCGTATGAATCCGGGGTAGAATTATCGGCTGGAAACTAACTTATTGAATCTCATTTCCGGGGATCGAAACGGCGCCATTTTCACGTTCTCAATGCCAGTTCGTGACTGCATCGTCGGGTTGAATGGAACTTTATTTAGTTTTGCCATTGATAATAACGGGTTTTCATTCCTGCCGAGAAACGTGAGATTAGAATTCTGATGGAAAACAGTGTTGATAGGATTTTTGCGAGGTGCTGATGAGAATTCATATAATAATTATAAGAATTCTAATGTGTATATAGGTACAAGCCAATAAACTGGAATTTTCACTTATAATACCTACCGCACTATTCAATTATTACTGTAGATTTTTTCGAACACGAACATTTTGAAAATTCTCCACAAAATATTCGTGTTGTCGAAAAAAAATTTACGGATTTTAATTGAAGCTAAAATGGTATACGGTTAGAAAATTTCATACCGGAATATTATTGAAGTCTGTGCGTTGAAGAGATATAGGGAAGGTTCGACCTCGTTTCTCATTGGTCTAGACGCCAGGCAAGCACACGAGTAGTTAGTTGACCGTACGGCTGTTTATAAACAGTAAAATAAAATACAACTTTGACAAGTTTAACTGTATAAGTCTTATTTCAATGTTATATACACCGTGAGTTCTGTTAATCAAGATTTACATTTTCAATAATCGTAGGATACGAATTTGATTATAACACTTGTCAGTTTTCATAGATAGGTTTCCCTTTTGTGCAGTTGAAAGATGAAGAAAACAAATGTAATGTGCATCATGATGACTTATTCACTGAAACCTCTTGAACCACTTTTTCTATATTTACTGACCAAGGTGTTACTTTATGCCTTGTATCTACTATATGAGACCAAAATTATTCGAACTGTTTCTCATCGTTTTTGTGTATATAGAGAAAATCGAATTATTTTCCTACGATTCTTGAAACTTCTCTCCTATAGATATGATAATCCACAGTGGCTTGCTTACAAATACAACGCCAAGTCATCCGTTTCGATGTTTGGCGTTAATATCAGCAATAATCTTTCTTGGGAAAATCACGTGAGGTCCATTGCCAAAAGTGCATCCCAAAAACATGGATTTCTGTTTCGAGCCAAGAGCTATTTCACAGCTGCTTATGATCTATAACGCACAGATCCGACCTGTCCTGGAATACTGTTCCCATGTTTGGAGTACGCGGCACTTAAACATATCCTGAAACTATTGGATTCTGTCCAAAAAAGGGCAATTCGTCTCGTCGGTGATGCCTCGCTTACAAACTCGCTCACTTCTCTAGAACACCGTGGAAAAGTTGTCGATTTATCTCTATTCTATAGATATTTTCATGGGCGATGCTCTTCTGAAATATCAACAATCGTTCTTGCATTAGCAGTCTCTTCGAGATTAACCCGCCAAGTTCAGTTTCCACACCCCTTCGTGGTCACTTTAGAGACCTGCAGAACGTCCCTTTCCAAAGACTTGTTCATCCAACGAACATCGAGACTTTGGAACTCATTGCCTAGGGAGGTGTTCCCTGAGGCATACGATCTCCAGAAATTCAAGAAGAACACCAACTCCTACCTTCTTTCCCTTGGTTCTCACGATGTTCTCTGAACATCACAGGTGAAGAACCAGAACATAAAAGAAATTATAATGATCTTATAAAAATCCTTTGGAATTGAATTGACTAGTCTCATGAAAAGCTTGATATGCCTACTATAATTTTTCGATTCGAGAAGATACATGATGGATCACTCTAAATGTAACAATGAAACTCGAAACCGCCATTATAATCGTCATGATGGAGACCTTGATGTGATTGTGTGAGAACGTTTTCAGGTGTGTTCGGATGCTCTCTCGTTTATGTTTACGACTTGAGGCTACTTGATGTCGATTGGGCGATAAAAGTGACAGTTGGAAAGGTGCGAATCATTGAAACGTCAACGTAATAGACTGTTTTACGACCACAGCCCGTGTCTGAAACTCGATAATGGTACGCGCTCGTAATGTTTCCTATAAAACCTTGTTTATTGTATTTAGTAGTGTATAGAAATAAACCTATTTTATACCATTAAAGATTGCATATTATGCCTTGTTTAGCAGTTGGGTTGATATCTATTTTTTTTGTTTTGTATAAGTGTCTATGACAGGGGGGTCTCTATAGCCTTTTCAGGTTATATTCTGGAATAACTTACATTTATGTTCTCACGATAATATCACAACCAAAACTAACCTACTATTTGCTTAGCCTACCTGGCTTACCAAAATTAATATACAGTAGCTATCTTCTGTAAACAGATCGGCTCCCTCTACCTCACAGGGAAGGGTGAAAAGTCTACCTTTACTAGAGTTCATATACAAACGATTTTCTCTCAAATTTCTCATCCACATGGTCAGATGTTTATTTCATTTCAGGTATTATAATTCACATGATGAGCGAAAGTCAAGTGAAGACAACCAATCATAATTAAACATAACGACTTAAAGCGAAGACTGGTTGACTCAAGTCTGGAGAGTAAGCCAAATCTAGACTAATAATAATAATAATAATAATATTTTTATTTTCCATTTGACAAATGAAAATTTGTATAGGATTCGTCAATATAGGTTATAGAAGAATAAAACGAGAATCTACACACAAACAACTTAAGACTAAACAGTTACATCTAAATATAAAGAAATCCAAAAAAGAAAAAAAAAGTATACAACACATTAAAAATGTAAATATTCATCAACGGAATAGAAACAGTTTTTCACTAGAAAATCCTTCACTAGTTGAAGCCTAGATCTGGAACAGTGTATCTAAGTAAAAATATTGGTTATCATCGTGGAGAATAAACCGTTTTTCTCATGATGAATTCAGATAAAAATAATCAATAAGATCCAGTCTATTTAACTTTTTTCTGGCAGAAATTTAATATGATGACCAGAGCTGAGTCTTTTCATTTAAATGTTTGTTTATATAAACTTTCGAAGGTCTACAAGTCCTTCTTAAGTGAAAAGCTTAAATGATCCTTGCAATTGAATTTGTGAAACGAAATGTGGGTATATAGAATGACTTCTGAGAAACGACTTATCAATATAGCAATAACGTCTGAGACATTCAGAAACAGTCAGTTGTATGTCTGCAATGCTGGTGCCAAATGGCACGTTCCTAATGATTAAAAAAGAGGGAGACATTATCCACGATCTGAACAAACTATAAATATAGGATACGAAAAGAAAGCAAACGGAGAAAATTACAGTCGACAATACATAGACGAAAGTAATTTGGCAAAGCCAGGCGATGACATTACGTCTTATCTTTTCGCTAAATAAAAGTCAACCTTAGATAAATATACAGATATGGGATGGGGTAGATGTCTTTGACTGTGTCCCG
The DNA here is from genome assembly GCA_029955515.1 of Chrysomela aeneicollis. Lineage (NCBI taxonomy): Eukaryota > Metazoa > Arthropoda > Insecta > Coleoptera > Chrysomelidae > Chrysomela > Chrysomela aeneicollis. Next base: position 30,233,345 of record JARUHQ010000002.1, read on the forward strand.
GAATTGATTAAAATGATCGTAAGAACGGAAGGTTAATCCTTCCGGAGACTATTGGAGGGTGTTGAAATAATAAAGAGAGGTAAAGCGAATGGTTGAAAAACCATGAATAAGTCACCCACAAGATTGGAAGAAAACGAATATGAAGAGTTCATAGCATTTGAATAATAAAATATACTCGAAACGAACGAAACAATATAAGAAGTGGAACAGTACATTTTCTCGTAGGTTGCTTATTAATTTTGGCAATGGTTCGTTCTTCTCTGCATCTATTTGAATCTATCGGCTTCAATTAATGAAACCATTGAAATGATACCATAATTCTTCCAGTTCCAAGTTGTTATGAACCTAAAACGAAAAATCAAAGAAAACACTGAATAAATACAAACGCATTAGCTGCCCGGATTCAAATGCAGAACTCTCATCCAGTTTTTTTCGCTTGTAGATGGAGTATCTGAATTTCCTCGTCGACTTTTATGACGCTATTAAAGAGAGTTATGTAGATTAAAAGTTGCAACTCTAATGGCTATTTAAAACTGGAAAGCGAATCCAGTTTCTGCGACAGAAAGTTCAGGAAAATGTAAGTTCTGTATTTCACTACAATAAGTTTAGATGCTGAGATTAAACATTATCATGACTATGTCTGGATGTCTCTTGGTTCTGGAATTATCAAAAACGTATCAGATTACCATTAAAAGGTGGATGAGCTCTTCAAGCAGTGTAACCTGATGGGCGTTAATATACAGGGTATCCCGAAACTGCAGTCCCAAATTGAGACAGAAGATTCCCCTTACTTTTTTCAAATGTCCTTTGTTGTTTCATTCGCTTCATCACTGAACAATTTTTTGATTATTAGTATATGTTTGTATTCATAAATGCGCAATTTTGTAGAAAACGTTTGTACTCAATATTGAATGAGCAATTTTCTGGTTTAACTAGTAACTTGAAAACTCGATGCCACTGGTGATAATTGAATATGTGATTTTTTTGAACATACTCCTTTTAAAAAAATCCTTAAACAATTGCAAACAGGGGTCGTGAGAAATTATATATTATCCAAGAGAATTTGTTATTCGAAATCTTGTATACCATTTCCATTTCGTTCTAAGGATATAGAGATAATCACTTTAAACTACATCAATAATCATCATAAAAATAATCATTATGTTCTCAACAAAATGTATTGATTGATATTTCAGTCGAAACCAGTCTTAAAACCAATTAACTCGCATCATTTTCACTTGAATGTATTTTCTACAATATCTTCATTATTCATCAATTATCATACTATAGCCCATAAGCATTAAATTGATACTAGGAGGTCGCTATAAAATTTAATTAGAATCGTTTTTAAACGAATCCCGCGACATTGATGGGTCATTATGGGCAGTTGTCGCGTATGCACCAATAGGGTTAATGGATCATTCTCACCCATCGAAGACCATAATCTTGTAAAACCAGCCCAACGTCTCGGAATTCCTTCTCTTTTCCTCCTTTTTCTCTGACTCCCACTAGGCATTTAACGGCGGCCATATTAGGTGTTCCCTCACTCCGAGAGACGTTAGACTGTGACGGAAAACGAAGAAATACCGAGTGGGCTGGAATATTCTAAGCGGCAATCCTGTTATGCGCTACTGGAATCAATAAAAACCTTTTCTGTCTTGTTTTTCACCGAACGTTGCCTATGGGTTTCTTTCCATCGAAAGTGGAGGAATAAAGATGATGGATGATGTCGTTTCACTTTACAGAGATAACGTTGGTTGTCTGGGTTTGTGTGTATTATGACAAGCTATTAGGATGAACTGTATGATCTATAGACGACCTTTGGGAATATTTGGAAGCACGGGATTTATACATAATGTAAATGATTACCTATATAATATAGAGAGGGTCGTAATATTTTGTGGATTTGCTCCATTAATTCGTGGTTAATCTAATTATATCACATTGCACTTCAAAACTGATAATTGCACCACTTGTCATATACGTACAATCAAACAACAAACAAATAAACTTCTGACAACATCTCGTATGAATCCGGGCCGCGATCGTACGAAAGCGTGTAAGGGCCACCAAGATTTATTTTAAATTTTTCCGACTTATAACTCGAAAATAAATATTCCGAGTTTAAACGGAATTATTTTTTTCCGACTTTGAACTCGAAATATTCCGAGTTTAAAAACGGAATTATTTTTTCCGACTTAAAACTCGGAAATTCCGACTTTAAACTCGGAATTTCCGACTTTGAACTCGCAGAATTATTTTTCTCCGACTTTAAACACAGAATATTCCGTTTGAACTCGGAATTTTTTTTCCGACTTTGAACTCGGAATTTCCGACTTTAAACTCGGAATATTCCGTTTGATCTCGGAATTTTTTTTCCGACTTCAAACTCGGAATTTCCGACTTTGAACTCGGAAATTCCGACTTTGAACTCGGAATTATTTTTTCGACTTTAAACTCTGAATATTCCGTTTGAACTCGGAATTTTTTTTTCCGACTTCAAACTCGGAATTTCCGACTTTGAACTCGGAATTATTTTTTTCCGCCTTTAAACTCGGAATTTCCGACTTTGAACTCGGAATTATATTTTTCTGACTTTAAACTCGAAATATTCCGAGTTTAAACTCGGAATTGTTTTTTTCCGACTTTGAACTCGGAATTTCCGACTTTGAACTCGGAATTATTTTTTTCCGACTTTAAACTCGAAATATTACGAGTTTAAACTCGTAATTATTTTTTTCCGACTTTGAACTCGGAATTTCCGACTTTAAACTCGGAATTCTCGACTTTAAACTCGGAATATTCCGACTTTGAACTCGGAATTATTTTTTTCCGACCTTAAACTCGGAATATTCCGAGTTCAATCTCGTAATTATTTTTTTCCGACTTTGAACTCGGACTTTCCGACTTTAAACTCGGAATTTTCGACTTTAAACTCGGAATATTCCGACTTTGAACTTGGAAAAAAATAGGTAATTCCGACCTTGAACTCGGAATTATTTTTTCCCGACTTTAAACTCGGAATATCCCGTTTGAACTCGGAATTTTTTTTTCCGACTTTAAACTCAGAATTTCCGACTTTAAACTCGGAATTATTTTTTTCCGACTTTAAACTCAGAATTTCCGACTTTGAACTCGGAATTTTTTTTTTCGACTTTAAACTCGAAATATTCCGAGTTTAAACTCGGAATTATTTTTTCCGCCTTTAAACTCGGAATTTCCGACTTTGAACTCGGAATTATATTTTTCTGACTTTAAACTCGAAATATTCCGAGTTTAAACTCGGAATTATTTTTTTCCGACTTTGAACTCGGAATTTCCGACTTTGAACTCGAAATATTCCGAGTTTAAACTCGGAATTATTTTTTTCCGACTTTGAACTCGGAATTTCCGACTTTGAACTAGGACTTTCCGACTTTAAACTCGGAATTTTCGACTTTAAACTCGGAATATTCCGACTTTGAACTTGGAAAAAAATAGGTAATTCCGACTTTGAACTCGGAATTATTTTTTCCCGACTTTAAACTCGGAATATCCCGTTTGAACTCGGAATTTTTTTTCCGACTTTAAACTCAGAATTTCCGACTTTAAACTCGGAATTATTTTTTTCCGACTTTAAACTCAGAATTTCCGACTTTGAACTCGGAATTATTTTTTTCGACTTTAAACTCGAAATATTCCGACTTTGAACTCGGAATTTCCGACTTTGAACTCGGAATATTCCGACTTTGAACTTGGAAAAAAATAGGTAATTCCGAGTTTGAAGTCGGAAATATTTACACGCTTTCGTACGATCGCTCTGAAATTCAATGCATTTAAAGCAGGCCTGGCCTGCATTTCGCGGTTCTCAGGACCGAACAAAGAAAACGCCGCGAGGAAAGAGGAAAATGTATTCATGGCAGAAATGCGACGGAAAGGGCCGTTTCCAAGACGCATTGTCGTTCGCTGGCAAAACGGCACTCGAGGGCCATCTCCAGACATTTTCATTTCGGCATTCCCGAGACACTTCCAGGAAAAGCGATATTCGACACATCGGATCGCCTGGGAGGTCACGTGGGTTGGGTAGGGGCCCTCGGGAAATGAATAATCAGGTCAGTGATTGACGGTGTATACAGGGCGCGGTGAAAGTACGAAGGAATTTGGTGATGTTTGCGAAACTGCGGAGGTTCCCAAAAAATTCCTTGGATACGCGCACAAAAAAAAAACCATTATAATGTCGTACGAAGAAAAAAGCCACGAATTACACCAAGTAACGCAAAAATAAAAATGAGATTTAAAAACTAGTACGTCAACAATTCACCTGATAAAACATCTAGGATGTTTAAAAAGTTGGACTACGAGCAGAAAACAACTACCTTTCTGACAAATACCATGCACGCAAAATATTGAATTATAACTCTCAACAAAAACCGAGAAAAAAATTACAATTCTGCTGCGTGGGAGATTCGGTAAGAAAACATTATAAATTGGAGTTGCTGTTAATATGATGAGAATATGAATCCTACACGACCTATTCTGCGTAGATACTGTAGATAGTATGAGGTTTATTGCTAAAATTTCAGGAACATTCAAAACAGTAATCCTTTTTCAATCATAACATCTAATATCACATATGTCTACCCAGATTTTATTCTGAGTGACGTTTTTCAATAGATATGGAGCGCTTCATTTTTGACAGATTTTGAGAAACAAATCGTGTTGCTTGGAAACTACACGAGCGCACAGCGCGAGTGTGGTTCAAAGCCATTCTGATGATTTTCTATTTATTGTTTAAATTAATATAAAACGTACAGTTTATGGAATTAGTTATTTTGATTATGCATTGTAGTTCGACACATCGTTATGCAACCAACAATACATTTATGCCATTGTATGATGTAGGCAAGATTATCTAAGCACTAGGTACTACTGAGCTAAATTCATTTTGATTGTTGTCAATGTTGTCACAATTTGTGTGGTTAGGTTACATTAGATTAATTATTAAATGAAATTATGCATAATTTGTGGAAAATGAAGTGGATGCATATTAATAGTGTGTGTTTATCATGGTTCAGACGAAAATTTGGTGTAGTGGCATTCATTTATTTACCAGGAAATCGGAAAATACTTTGACAGATTGCAACTAGTAAGTCGTTGTTTAATTAAACTACCCTACTGCCTACGAATCAGAAAGCGAAATACAGAAACGAAACACAGCATGTAGGTATCCAATAGCCAATCAGGAGCCGAAATACAAAATCGAAAACATGGTATTATTGCTTATCAACACAATCATTTCAACCAATCAAAAAGGTGTATTTTAGCATGAATGAAATAATCGCATGTAATACAACAAGTGTATTGATGATTATCGAAACACAAATTACTTCAATTTTGAGAACCAAATCATGTTGCTTGCGCTGTGCGCTCGTGTAGTTTCCCAAAGCAACATGATTTGTTTCGAAAAAGAGAAGGAATTTTCGATAATCATCAATAACACGAGTTGTATTTGTTCAGATTATTTCATGAATAAAATCAAGCCATTCTGACGATTTCCTATTTATTGTTTAAATGATTATTAAACGTACAGTTTATGGAATTAGTTATTTTGATTATGCATTGTAGTTCGACACTTCGTCATGCAACCAACAATACATTTATGCCATTGTATGATGTAGGCAAGATTACCTAAGCACTAGGTACTACTGAGCTAAATTCATTATGATTGTTGTCACAATTTGTGCGGTTAGGTTACATCAGATTAATTCTATTGATGCTGAAATTGTCCAGAATTTGTGGAAAATGAAGTGGATACATATATATTAATAGTGTGTGTTTATCATGGTTCAGACGAAAGTTTGGTGTAGTGGCATTCATTTATTTACCAGGGAATCGGAAAATAATATGACAGATTGCAACTAAGTAAGTCGTTGTTTAATTAAACTACCTTACTGCCTACGAATCAGAAAGCGAAATACAGAAACGAAAACACAGCATGTAGGTGTCCAATAGCCAATCAGGAGCCGAAATACAAAATCGAAAACATGGTGTTATTGCTTATCAACACAATCATTTCAACCAATCAAAAACGTATATTTTAGCATGAATGAAATAATCACGGTAATCGCCCGTTGCTATGAGCAACGTATACAAAAAGGAGCCTTCTAATTGGTTGAAAATAAATTTATGAAATTTTCGGGAGTAATTACACAAGTGCTTCAAAATTACCGTAATTTTCCATGAAAACATGTCTAAAAACTGCATGAGTTTATTTTCATATTTTGTCGAAAGAGCCCGACTTCGAAGGGCTCTTTTAGCAAAATATGAAAATAACCGAATACAGTTTTTTTACTGACAACATGCTTGAATGGAAAATTATCAGGTTTATTCTGATGCACGAGTCTAATTCGGTAGAAAATTTCCGGAGTTAAAATTCAGTATTTATGCCTGATGTCAAGATGACAAATGTACATTTTAACAATCGTTACTATATATAGATACACGGACCGAGCGGATATTTTTCGATACCTACCGGGTATTTATACCAGCCCGAAAATGTCCCGCCGGGAATTTATCGCTGTAATTGATCGAAAATGTCCCGCTTCATATGGGATTTTTACATACGATGGAAATATTCGCATTTAATTCCTCACGAGAATCGAGCTCTCAACCTGTAGGTTGAGTTTCGCTCCAATTCCTCTACACTGAAAAAACAATTTATATATATATATAACTAAATTAATCAACAGCTAATAAATTATTTATTCGAATATGGCGGAATAAACGTTTATTTTTCAAGAACAAATAATTTATTTAAACTATTCAAATATACCTCATTATTACCAAATTCAAATTTATTTCCAATAAATATATAGGTCCCGCTATAGATCTATAGATTTATCAATTGTGAGTAAATCATTATTTATTATAAATAAAGAATATTTATTATTATTATACATTTCGTTAGCAATTAATAAAGAAATATTTGTTCTGTTTGTTATAAAAAAATTATATTTATTATTAATAAACCAAAGCGAGACGCATGAAATCGAAAATGAATTCAATATAGAAGGAATCGGAATCAATTTACCCTTTATAAACTTACCTTGGTATGTACTTATCAAATCAACAAAATTGATATCCCTCACAAACTTTTCTCAAATGAGACAAATTGATATCCCTCAAAAAATTTTCTAACCCCTGAAATTTGTCCTCCATTTTGGCTTGATTAACTGCGTTATATACTGATATATCTTTCACAATACAATCACTGATTTTATTTTTATAGAATGTAGATTCAAATCACTTATATAATTATAATGAACCTACTGTTATCCTGTCTAGCATAATTGAATTCATCACACATCATGCATGCCACTTGGCCACTCGACAAACATAACATGAACTATACAAACGGCACCACACGATTAAACTATAATTTCAATGGATATTTATTATTTGAGGACAAATAATATATTTTCCAATGAAACCAATGATTGATTTATAACAAACTACACTGAAAAAGCAGAAAGTAAATATTTATCATCTGTTACTATGACTTATTCACTTTAAATAAACTTGTAATTAATAATTAATACATTTCCAGTAATATCACCCAATAAACTATTTTATTGGGAATAAATTAATATTGTTAATAATACACAAATCGACCAAAAACAAACTATCTATTATTTATTAGTTGATGATAATTTTGCGATTATTATTATTAAATAATATTATTCAATACTGAATGAAATTTTCTTTTCTCCATTAATTGTGAATAAATGGCACCCACACAAATATTTATTAACTATTAGCCCTATCTTTTTTTTCAGTGTAGAAATATTTGTTAAAAGTGTCAAATATTTGACACACTGTATACATTATCGACCAGCGAGCAAGATCCGCTCGCTGTTCGGCTGAATTTTAAATCATCTGTGCTAACACCCCGATATAGCAATTCCCGCGTTTTCCCATCTCATCCTCTACGCCCGCCTTATATAATCCATGTAGATTGATGATGAACCAATGTCGGCGGCTAGAACAACTCTGTCGGCACCGGCCCATAATTCAGGTGATAATGGCCGTTTGAATTGCTCGCCGCACGGCCGCATTGCGATATGCCCGCACTTCGCCAAATGAACAACTCATCATCAACGTTTCTCTCTTCACACCGTGATGTTGTCTCGGTCTCGCTCGCTGCGCTGCGACCAGCGTTGGGTTTTTGCTAGCGACACTTCGTACTATGATTTAGTACGCAAATTGTAATAGATCGTAATGGATTCGGGAGGTGATTAATAAAAAATTAAATATTGAAAAACTTTATTGGTATCAATAATAAAAAACTTATACGAGCATAACGAAAAATAAAACAAAATAAATAAATCAGACAAAAATAAGGTAACTTTGCACTTGCGATCTATATATTTTGATGAAAATTTTTGTTGGAACTTACGTATTTTCACCTGAAAAACACGAATTTCATAATATTATCGTGATTATTTTTCGACGTTTCTCGAAACCAATAGAAATTTTCAATTTCAGTAATTCATATACGTTCTAGCCAATCAAAACATTTTTATATTAGGAATAATCTACTTACATTATTCCAGCGTGAATAATTCAATGTACATTGTTTTTATTGAATAACAACCACATGACAACGGATTTTCTTGATTTGACGCGTCTGTCATAAATTTTCAAGAAATTCGTAAAATGAATCTCAAACGTTTTAGTGCATGTAAGAATACCAAAATAAGCAGCGCATCGATTTGGAAACAATTCCAATTATTTTGCAACGAGAGGGGATATAAATTGGAAGAGAAGACATCAACAACAAAACTAGCTGTTGTTTTGAAGGACTATGGGTTCATTATGAAGAAACAGAATGAAGAAGACTATAAAGAAGACAATGTGGAATAAAACCACAAAATTAATGCAAGACTTGTACTACGACCAATTTAATAGAAGATTCGACCCATTCAATGATAAAAATCCTCCACACAAGGACACAACATTTATAATAATTGTATTTTTCATGTTCAAAACTTCAATGCATGCTAATTTGGATAACTCATTCTGTTTATATTGAGTCAAGATATAAATTTGTTGAAATAAAAATGTAAAATCTTATAAATAATTTTGATTGTAACGTCAAAAAATAATCCATCAAATACCACACGAGAGTTCGATAAATTAGATAATAATTATTCAGGCATTTTCTCAAACTTGTTGCCATTGCAATATAGATAGATAGATAGATAGATAGATAGATAGATAGATAGATAGATAGATAGATAGATAGATAGATAGATAGATAGATAGATAGATAGATAGATAGATAGATAGATAGATAGATAGATAGATAGATAGATAGATAGATAGATTTTTTATTTGACTACGTTACATAAATTCAATTCACATTTGTAGCAGGTCATGGATCGCGAATTCTTGTATAGATATAAAAACAGTATTATATACATACATAGGAGTCACATTCAGAACATACACATACATATAATATAAAAAGTAGCGAATAGTTCAATAGAGGATGTGCTAATGAGCAAATCTGTGGGTATAAATCCTAAAAATATATGAGGACAAATAAAGTAGCTATATATCACTTGCCATGAATTCCTCCACTGAGTAGAAACAGTGGTGAAGGCAGATTTTTTTGACTGTTGTTTTGTACTGTATATGATTCAGGTTTCTGATTTCGTTCGGTAACTTATTATATAGCATGATGTTAGCAGAATTTTTAGCTGATTTGTACAGACGATGTCTAGGTTCCCTGAGGTTATTTCTGTTTCTAGTGTTATAGCAATGATACTCAGAATTATTTGGATAGATATTTTTGTTTTTGTGTATGTGCAATAAAGACTGATATATATATATATATAGAGTAGGTAAGTGCATAATTCTGTACTGGCCAAATAGCGGCTGGCAGTGATTCCTGTATCCTGCATTAGCTATTATTCTGATGGCTCTCTTTTGAATGATGAATGCCTTTTTAGAGGCTGGTGAATTTCCCCATAAAATGACACCATGAATTAGGTTTGATTGTATAAGACCGTGAAAAGCACTCAATAGTGTGTCTTCATTTGCAAATTTTTTTAATTGACGTAGCACGTAAACGAATTTTGATATTTTTTTGCACAGGTCGTCGATGTTTGCCGACCAGTTTAGATTATCATCCAGAGTTATTCCCAATAGATTAGCAGTATCACCATTAGAAAGTGTATGACTTGTGAACATAAGCCTATCCAGAACACGTGATAAAAAATGGATGCCTTGGGGCATACATGGAGTGTTTAATCTATTTGATAACATGTGTTTTTGTGTTCATAGTTTGATTTCCTTTTTGAAGGTTTCAAAAATGAATACCATGGCTTGTGATAATAAAAGTGATATGTTATCATTAGAGACTGAAGATAAAGACATTGCATTACGGTATATGGAAAAAATCAGAGTCATTCAAGGCATCGATCCTTTCACTCTAATGGTGGATCAGTTAAAGTAGCTGGTTTTCCTAAAATTTGAAACCACATTTCGCAACTAATACCTTCATGAAAAGTTATGTAACTTTTTACCTTTAAAAAAATGTTTAGCACATACTTTAGCATACTTTAGTTTAGCTTCTGTGAGATCTTCCCTTTTGATTGCTTTCAACCATCTTTTTCTTCGGATTTTTGAGAGTTCATTCAATTCTGTTTTGTGTGCAAAATGTAGTACACTGGGTATATTGAAAAACCTCACATCATCACGATTTCCTCGACTCCCACACTCAACAACACAACAAGTATGTGGAATGTTTTTGTATCGTCAATTTTATGGGAAAATTCACAAATCACAATATATAGTCTAAACACAGAATATTCACAAATGAATGTTTGAATTAGTTCTGGAGTTAAAACTTATTTCAAATTTAAATCACAAGGTTCAAATAGCTAGAGTTCTAATGCACTAATGCTTCGTATGCCCCAAAAGGTATCCATATCTTGAATTTGATTTGACAGCGTCTTGGTTTAGTCTATTAGGGCAACACCGCCTGTTTTGTTTCGATTGTGACATGTTTTCAGACCATCTCGTCTACCTATAAGTTCCAGAAAGTGAAGGAGTGTTTTTTGTCAACGGCGTAGATAAAGCCCAGGGCCGGAACTTGAGATGGAAATGCCCTGATGGGGCAAAACGATATGTGGGGCCCCTAAATCTAGAAATCTTTCACAGACCTCAAATCGTATGAAATTTTGTTAGAAACGCATTATATAGAACTAAAAAAAATTCATATTTCTTAGAAGCAAATTAATTCATTGCCTAAACGAAGTCAATTTTGCGCGCCTTTTGCTTTCCATGGACAGTACTGCTAAATTACTGAGTCTGTCTTGTCCCATTGAGATAGGCAAGATATTTTTGATCAATTTCATTTTGGAATACATCCTTTCAGTTTTCGCAGTAGTGACAGGGACTGTTATTCTGAATGATTTAGAAACGGGCCAACTCTTTGACATCTTTTATATTGATCTCTTACGAAAATGTTGACAGAAAGCAACTGGGAAGAAAAAGAAGGTAAAACGTCATTATCGAGAATGTTTTTGGAAAACTCAGCTTCTTGCTCCAACTCGTTTTTCGCAAAGAATGTACTAGTTGATGAGGTATGACGTGATTATCAAATAAATAAAGTAATTATACAAAATAATTTCGAAGTATTTTCAGACGCGGCTGTATATTTTTTTCTTTTCATCTCCTGCTAGGAGGCCCCCTTGTAGGTCCGGCCCTGAATTAAAGCCTGATGCGATCACATTCTATTTCGCGTTGTCCTTCGGGTTAGTTATCTAGCGGACTTTATCCGCTGCTATCCAATTATCTGGATATACGAAGCGATCCCGAATCAGACCCCATTTGGGATTCATCCCCGTTCGAGGGCCATTAAATATTTTGCCCTTTGCGCGTACCCGCCCATTTTAATTTTATCATGTTTGTTAATTCTGCTTTATTTGCATATTCCTGGAATCAAGAGAAGTTTCCTGCTGAGATGATGATTAGGTCGTGTTCGCTCTCTACCACGTTTAATGAAACGGGGTGTTTGGAAACAGAGGGGTTTATTCGGGAATATTTTTTTTCTCAACGTGCCTCACAAAAGCATGATGGAGTGTATGACAGAATGTCGAAAACATAAATCGACGTGTTTTATAAGGTGTCCCTTGAAAATAACTTGTAACTAAATTATCATATCTTCTAAAACACCTAACCGACTATTTCAAAAATAAAAAAAAACAAAGGGCAATGCAAATTTCATGATACATACTATTGTCAAATCGAAAACGGATAGAGAGATACGAACTAGGTTAAATTACGAAAAAGATGCCCAATTTCATGGCCATCTCAAATATCAAAAGAATTCGAGGATATCTTACGTAGTTTATGGAATATCCTGAAAAAACTTAAAATTATCGATTCCATTAGTCATCAATAACTTTTCAACTATTGCTACTGGGATTTTGAAATTTAGTAAAGTTACCAAAGTTGGCATGCTGATTTCAACGGTGATATGAGAAAAATCAAGGCACACTAGATTCGAAGATATCGAATTCAACTTTGATACTTCTAATGGTAGCCATATTGGATTTTCACTCCATTGGATAGATCATGAAATTGCCAATTCATCGATGTATCACACTCGTGTGTTTAGTGATAGAAAAGTCGAAGTAATAGGAAAAATAGAAAGTATCGACCGAGTTAATTCGAGATCTGTCACGCCGATCTGTCCAGATATTTTCATTAAAAGTGACAAAAATGATGTGACACTCAATAACTATGGTGTTAGAGGGCAGTTCTACTGCAAAATAAAAGCCATTGCAACATGTATTGAATTAATTTTTTGAAAGAGAAAAATAGTCTATCCAATTAAAAATATCAAACATAGTTTGAAATGAATGTCTGGTAGACTACGAGCAGAAAACAACTACTTTCCTGGTAAATACCACGCAGAACATTGAATTATATCTGTTCGTAGTCCACACTGTGAATGCAGATCGCAAATGTTCCTTTCTTCCTAAGACGTGACAAATTCACATCGAGACAGGCACGCCTAACAACCTACAGACCGGTTTCGGGCTCATTGGCCCTCATCAGTGCAGGGTAGTTATCCGAGTAGAGACCGTAAGAACTCCACTCGAAACGTTTCCTGTCCCAATGCATTTTCGTCGCGTCTATTTGACCGTACAGAGCCGCGTTCCAACAGACAATTGGAAGTGGCGACATCATGCGGCAGAAGAAAGAAACACTCCAGAAACGAATCTCCCAAGTTTTACTGAACTTGGAAGTGGCTAAGAGCTCGACTAAGCTTAATAAATGGAAAAATGGATTAGCCATAAATTGGACAAAAACATTTTTGATGTGTGATGTGTGAATCGTTGCATGGACTACGAACAGATATAATTCAATGTTCTGCGTGGTATTTACCAGGAAAGTAGTTGTTTTCTGCTCGTAGTCTACCAGACATTCATTTCAAACTATGTTTTGATATTTTTAATTGGATAGACTATTTTTCTCTTTCAAAAATTTTTTTGTCCAATTTATGGCTAATCCATTTTTTCATTTTCGTATCACTGAGTCACCCGATTGAGCCACTAAGTGATACTGTCAGCATATACAGGGTGGATGCATATCCTACATATGTGCAATGTGCATATCAATCACTGTTTTCTTCGACAGTAGATGAGATCAAAATAACAGTTGAACTAAACATTTCATTACATCAATTAATAAGTGGTAATTCTGACAGCAGCCTACTCGGCTATGATGATGAATTTTACACAATAAAATCGGAATAACACATCAGCTCGCGAATTTAATGTGCAGATAGATTTACGTATAAACTTCTGTCTACTGTGACATAAACACAATGGATAATCTAAAAGCATTGATGTTTCATCATAGATTTTACTTCATATTTTCTATTTGTTTTGTTATTTCGACTTCTCCATCATTGAACATACAAGTGTAATATATCAATGAATTGGTGATTTCATAGTCTATGCCATGGTGTAAAAATCTAAAATGGCTACCATAAAATATCAAAGATGGCATCGATATCTTCGAATCTAGTGTGCCTAGATTTTTTTCATAACATCGTTGAATACAGCATGCGAACTTTAGTAACTATACCAAATTTGAAAATGTGTTCATGGGAAAATCTGAAAATAATAATGTTTCTCAAGTATTACAGATTGATTATATTATGGAAAACATCAACTAACACCTTACAACGAATATATCAAGTTGCTTATTCTAGACCCTCTAACTTCATAGCAAAATTTCATTCTCTAATAAACATTAATTATCTCGGACAATACAACGGTATTTTTTATTTTATTTTTTCTCAAAAACGGCACATCGCGGAAAAAACAAACTCAGGTCGATGAAAAAATAGTTTTCATTTGGCACCGCACCTCACTATCATATTTGTATTCATAATAATGCATCATTATTGAATGTCACTATCTAATGAATATTAATTTTTCCATGTAGATACTCACTGATCCATTCATCTGTATGCATTTCTAAAAATTACCGTCACGTACATTTCTAATGAAAAAACGTTTCATAATATTTATCTATGGTTATCAATCTCGTTGTTGTAAAATTTCGGATAGCTAATATTCCATCAGCCCCAATAACTTCGAGCGGCTTAGGAAATATTTCAGCAAAAATGGTCTATATACGATCTTATCGACTTCTTCCTGCCGGAATATGAATAACATTCTACAACATCATGTTTTCAATAAGGAGACTAAATATTCAATGGCCACTCTGAGTGCTACTTGGGAAGGAGATGGGCCATTCTCTTCGGCATTGCCCATTTCGTTCCCTGTAGGACCCGTTTACGCCCTTACATTGCTCGATGAAGGGCCATGAGCGTAGGACCGATTGCAATAATAGGAGATGCGCCTTGTAAAAATCTCACAGAGAAGAACTCTATGATGTTAGCTTCAAAAATATACGTACATTTGATGTTTTTATTTAAACAAAATCGCTCCGCACGAATACTTTTTCCTATTCTGGTTCTATAATATACAGGGTGTCCCCTCTCAATTGGAAAAAAACTTCTGGGGCATATTGAGGAACCATAGACAAGCAGTTTGAGATAAGAGACTGATTTCGCCGACCATGGAGGACCTAGTTGCTAGAGTTGTGGTGGCAGCGGAATTTATCGCGAACAATCCAGGCGTGTTTGCTCGGGTGCGCGAATCCTGGCTCGACAGGTGCAGAAAATGCATCGAAATGCATGGTGGACACTTTGAGCATTTGCTCCACTAATTAATAATAAATTATTTGTAAAAAAGCCTCCTTGTTTTTCTTTCTAATAATAATGAACCTTTCAATAAAGTTTTTAATAAAAAAATTTTCTCGAAAACGGAGAGAGATACGAAAAAATATCAAGTGACAAAAAAGTTGTATTTTTAACTGAGCTTTCTAAAAAATATATAAAATTTTTAAAAAAAGTCAGCAGCGTACATTTTTTGTCATTTTTATTCGTGACACTGTCCCCCGGGGCGCCACTGGAAGTCATAATTAACATTTAATTAGTGCTAACTGAGCGTCTTATTAAAGCTTACATCACTAGCAAATTTCAAGAAAATCGGTTAACGTGTCTTTGGAATATTAATAAAAAAGTTTTTTGAAAAAAACATTGACACCCTGTATTTTGAAAACCATGCACTTCCGGACATCAGTCTCTCATCTCAAACTGCTTGTCTATGGTTCCTCAATATGCCCCAGAAGTTTTTTCCAATTGAGAGGGGACACCCTGTATAATATGCGCATGTTTCATTATTCGGAGGTTGGTACAATCGAACTGTCAAATGAAAGTCAGAAGATTTAGGCCCAGCTTACTTCTGATGATGAGCGATTTCGAATTTGGTGATACTAGCAGTGAAAAACGCAATGTTTTTATTAAATTTTATTGCAGACTGTGCTTTGATTCAAATCGACCAATAAAAACAATAACAACATTACATTTTTCACCGCTGGGTATCGAAAAAATCAAAATCGCTAAATAGTAAATTGCGCTTTACGCATCATGTGCGTCTGATTTCAATGTCATCATTGTTACCAATCGAAGATGTTTCTGTTATTCATTATATTAAATCAATCAATCAAAAATTTCACTTATTGTTTAGGTAAGCAAAACATAAACAGTTTTATGAACAAGAAATTCGGCTATTCAGAGTGAAGTAAATATTATAATATAAGATAAGATACAAAGAGAGAAGAAAAGTCTAATTTATATCAAATAACATGAGCAACTATAAAAATGAAAGAAAAAAAAATTTCTTTCAAATTGATGCAAAATAGAAAAGAAATTATATGACATACGTTATCGCACTTGTTCACTTGGATCACTCCTCGATTCGCTCGTCATACTCCAAACAACGCGTGCGACAAAATAGCGTCTTATAAAACCTTCATCATATAATATACTATAGTGTCACTGCAAAAATTGAATTATATTTTCCTACTATTAAAATTTAGGTTCCAAGGTATTAGGTATACTGTAATAAAATGAAGAGATACCTATCTATAACTGTGGAATATATCAACACTGAGAAAACTCGGCCAAGTAAATCGTTTACTAGAAAAAAATTCGATTGTGACGGGTACATTTTCACCTACTGTATAGGAATATGAGATACCAACCGTAGGAAAAAACGTTTTTCTGAAAGTTTGTTTCTGCAGTAATCGATCAGGACACTTATTGATAAATATCAGTATTTATGTTAGAAAGTTATAAGTATTCAATAAACTCGTGGTAGCTATACAAATACCTACTATCATTGAATTATGTTTCAGAAACAAAATCACTTGCTTTAAGCGAGCTCATCGATAACAACAATCGATCAAGTCGAGTGGGGTAGTCTACAACTCACCAATGGCTATTAACTTTTTTTTGTTCGGGCATATTCGGCGTTATTCGGGTGCCGAATCAGTCAATAGCTCAAATCGATCGCGCCGATCGCGGCCATAGCATCATTGAGTATCATCGAGTTGAGGTGTTCTGACGTGTGAAATAGCGGCTCATGGACCATGGTTACACCAATTATGATTAATTCTCGTTGTTAATGGTTGATGAAGTTTTGAAAGTATATATACCTACCTCATTGTTTCCACAGATAATCATTATTCGATTGGACGCAGTTCAGCAGGAAGAGATCGATCGACAATCCCAATATAGATTCAAATTACTTTTCGAATTCTTCAGTGAAGGTATGCCCTTCATGCCTTACATATTATTTCGAATGAGATATTTGTTGGTAAATTTCTATAAATTCACTACATTGGAATTGCTGGTTGGTTTCTTTACGCGAACATTCCTCAAAAGTAAAAGAACATTGAAATGGATCATGGATGACGAGTAAATAAATCGCTAATATTGAGTGAATAACCCACTTGGGGCAATTTACGTGTAATATACTGATAGAAAAACAGTTCACTTGCTATAAGTGAGTTAGATGATACTCAGCAAGTGATGTGTTCAATAATGAGTATCGATCTATTATATAATGAAACAGAACAATAGTGGTAAGTGTTCATTTTCAAGAGCACAAATGTTCTTGGGGTTATCAACTTGTTTCCTTGTCCCATATAGTATTCACTAGCCTTTATTAAATATTCACTTATGGCTAGTGACTTTTTTTCTCTGTGAAAAAGTTTTCATCGTTTGAAATTATTCTGCAATAATTGTTGTGTTTTCTGATAGGCATATCAGAGGGATCTAGGTTGTAGTAAGTAGTAATAATTCACCATTCAATGATCAATCAAAAAATAATCACGTCATGCATAATACAACTTTTTTTCCAATATAATTTCTAAGACATATACACACCATCAAAGTTCAGTTTGTTCAAATCCACATTTTCTTAGAATTTTTCATCTGGTTGAAAATAATCTGATCAGAGGATATGGTTACCATATTCAAAGAGATTTTCAGCAAATATGTTTGCTACTTTGAGGGATTTAAGTTCCAGTAAAAGAAAAAAAATATTGCTGCTTTCGCTAGGGACCTTGTTATTTGAAAATAATCTGGGACTGATACATTTCTTGAAAATCTGTAATAAAGCAAATATAATTTCTCACGATGTATGTATAATCAACACAGCCTCAATCAGCCATCATCTATACTCTTATTTGACCTAGAAAATCCACAAAGGAGATGTTGGCAATATTTCAGACCGAATAATGCTTTGTGTCTGCCATTAGCAAAAAATCCGCATTCGCTCCGTGAAAGCTTCATGAGAACCTTTCGAGATGTCTTACACGATCATCAATCAACCTGGACCCTCCCTTAACATCTCAATGTGCTCTTTCTTGCTATATACCGCAGCCATTAGCAATTTATCTTGGGGGCATTGTGAAAGTTCCCTGAACCGTGAGCCATTCCCGAGAAACTTTTAAATTGCAATTATGGGTGATGCATTTCTGGAATGTACACTTCCTAGTTGATGGAACGTTATTTACCAGCAACATCACGTGGTATCTGAAAGTACCTGAAGGTACAATGAATTATTCTTTTATTATGTCATAGGGATGACGTTCATTATCTCAATCGTGAATGATGTGATACTGTTGAATTTATTTCTTCATTAAAATTTCGAAGAAGAAATATATTGTCGTCCACAGAAAGAGAACTACAGTTGAAAATGCGCTTTCTTGGTTAGGTTATACTGAGAAAAATGTATTTTTCCAAATTCAAATTCATTTCTTTAAAAAGAAATTAGTTCATATTCTCATAAATATTATTCTTTACGAATGAGGTGCAGAAGCGATTTCCTGAAATTGTGTGACTATATAAAAACGGATCGAATCTTCTGAAAATCGGCATGCCCCTGTTTTTCAGGCACTCTATTCAATTTTTGCTTAAAAAATTAGATAACGATTCAAATTTGGAAAGGATGGAGCTGAGTCCAATGGTACAAATTTTATATTGAAGCAGCATAATTTTGTAGGCCAAAAAATTTGTACCTATTCAATTCTTTTTATACAACCAGTTAGCCAGAAAATCGTTATCAACGAATTGAGTGTACTTTCACAATACGAAGTATAACAAAACTCAGTGGGCTATGATATACCTTAGTTGGAGTTAGTATCACTGCTGACACTTATTGTTAGTTGCCATTTCTCAGCGAGTTGATTATTTGTTATTGCGATACCAAGCAATTCGTTTACAGTAGCTGTAGCTGGTATAGGAAGTGCATTTTTTAGTGTATGTTTATTTGATGAAAAAGTCTTATTTTGATCTCATCACTATTTCCTTGAAATAGCTACATCAAATTTTGAAACCTCTGTTCTAGACTCTGGAGTAATAATATATTTCTAATGCGACAGTAATTGTATAGGAAATGTTATTAACATTCACTTATATAAAGGAAAACAATAGATACATATTCACATCCCTTGATCACAGATTGGAGAATTCAATAAGTATATCATAAAATAAAGATCTAATAAATATCTCTTGAGGGTACATTGAAAAACTTGAATTTTATGAATATAGCCTTCATTGAATCAGGCAAATTGTTATATAACTTCAGTCCCAAGTGAGAAGTTGAATTTCTTTTTTATATGGAAATCATTAAAATTACATTTTCGCGTATAGGTCATGATAACATCAAGAGTTGCGAAGACATATTAAAGTATCTTTGTACATACCCACTTGTAAATGGTGAATATTCTGAATAATTTTTATGAAATATCTGTTAATTGTTTTATTATTTAATTATATATCACCAACATTGAAATTTTGTCGAAATCATGATGAGAGTATCAAGTGTGCCTTTTTTGTAGTAAATGAGTTGCGCAATCCAGATTTAATTCTCAAACAGATTTTTTCCATTGGCGTAAAAGGTTCAGATGTTTCATTACTGAAAAAAACAAGTTCTACGCTCATGGAATGATATATGGTGTTATTGCTTATAAAGCTATGCTAACGTACCAAGTTTTAGGGAAATCTCATGAGCCGTTTCAAATTTATAATCCAAAAAAAATTTGAAAATTTCAATTTTAGTTCTATCTAGCGCCCAAACTAAGCAACTTCATGCTGAGGTAGGGTTTTTTTGTATCGAGTTGTTTTGACCTGAAGACCATTTTAGGTGTTTGTAAAAACCTAGGAACACCATGTATACAAATCTCTGCAGGAGTTCTTTTTCCAAGTTCCATCATCAACCTCAAATCAAATCAAATTTTATATAAATTGTTTTTAAAATAAAATAAAATCACAGATAGAGCATAATGAGCCTATTAGGCAAATTTTGCCTGTCTTGCTCCATGCTCGATCTGAGGACTTTATAAATTCAACGTACATTTTGTGTTTATCATGTTGAGTCAGAGAGTAGATTATAGATTTGAAATTCATTTGTTGAGATTTTCATAATTTGAAAAATACTTTTTTCGGCAACCGTCCGGAAAGTACGTACTTTCCAGACGATTTTTTTTTTGAGAAAGTGGCATTTTTCCGGCCTAGTCCGGGAAGTACGTACTTCCCGGACTAGGCCGGGAAGAATCACATCGTTGTTGTCATTGTAAATATGAAAATCTTGGTAGTATGGTTTTGATAAATGCAGTTGATCATTACCATAGCAGCAAAATAACGACTGACAGCTATCTGACATAAAATTAGCTAACATTTCAATTTTTGAAAGAAATGTGTTTCTTTGATTTGTTTTTCTACACGGTTGCCGAAAAAATTGTGTACGCAACACGCCCGAAAACAGTTTTTTTGGACTCGCAGACTTCCAGGACTCGCTACGCTCGTCCTAGAATTTTGTCCACTCATCCAAAAAAAAACAGTATTTTCCGGACTTGTTACGTAAATTACTATTTTGTAGAGGTTTTACAGTGTCAAACAGATGATGGTGCAGGAAGGTAGGCAGGTATATTATTTTTTTGTCAAGTAGATGTTGATTTCAATATATCGTAAAATATCTTTGTGTTTTTTAAAATATGCTGTTTTGTTTCAATATTATATTTTTTCTGGTTTGAAATTTTTCTTAGAGCGGTTGGGATGGCATTGAAAAATTCAGGTCCGAAGAAGAAATAAGATCTTTGTGTTAAGGTTGTTTTGAACCTACAAACAAAAGATTGATCGCGAGGAGATGACAGGTGGGGAGACCTTTCCGATAGGGTCATAGAGATAAATTAGAGCGGGAAATGAAGATGTCGGTATCACCGAAGAGGCTGGTGGTTGTCTTCTTCGCACCACCTGAGCCCGAATCTTGGCTCTGAGCCGCCATTGGCTGTGCCGCTTCTTCTTCTCCGGTAATTTAGTTGATGGTCCCTGCCAGCACCCCGCGTGGCCATAATTCTGATTCTACAAGAAATAATGGCCGGCTGTCATGCTATCGCCACCCCGCGAACGCCTGCTGTGCACCCCTGCCCTTAGCCCTTGGAGCCCTTCTCGCCACGATGTTTGCTTTTCCTAAGGTGGCCGTTTGGTTTCGTGCGCGTGTCTTTTGTTTTTCGGACCGTGGCGCGCTAGATTGAGACGTCTCTATCGTTTCTCTTGTACTTGTATAGGTGAATGTTCTCAACATCAAATACACAGGTGGTTGGTTATTTTTTGGTAATCTCAACTAGATGAAATTACTATACAAATATCACTACGAACTTAATTTAGCGTGATTATTATTTATACAGTGACCGCCAGAAAGTACGCATCATATGGTAATAGTATCTTACACATTAACAAGTGTGGAAAGTGACATATTTCACACGAGTAGTCGTTTAGCACGAGCCGCGTAGCGGTGAGTGCGGAAACGTAACGAGTGAAGGAAATGCACTTTCCAACGAGTTTTGTACACTATTTTTCCTACTACGACTCCGAATACTTTCATTTCACGGGAGGTCTTGTCAAAAATTTAACTTGAGCGGTCTCTAGAATTTCAAGTGGTTTTGATTCGATATCAAGTACTGTTCATTTCCATATTCATGATGATATTTGAATACTTCTTCCTCATTATGTGAATTACTGATTGATTGAGTTAGTTTAGTTTGGACAAATTTTATTGATATTGACACCAGCGTACATAAACAACCTTGACACCATTCACCTGCTAGCGCCAGTAATCACGCAACCAGGAATACAGAACAATAGAAGTACGTAGTTCGCAAGCGCGTACGAGTTACTCGAGTAAGTGCGTCCTTGACTCTTTGCAAACATCTGTGATACCAAAGAATCTTCTCTTTGGTGATACTGTGATATCAAACTGATGCAAGCAGCAAGCCGCGCATAAAACTGTAGCCGTATTCTTTTGAATGATCTAACCCTCTGTCATCAACATCGAAATAACTTGTGAAAATGATGAATAAAGACCATTATAAATAGTTCCAGCAAAGAGAATAGGTTCCAGTTTCAAAGTGAATTCAGAGGTTATGTAGAAATTAATAGATAAAGAATTCTCGGTATAATTCAAAACGAGACAGAAATTTCAATAAATAATATGAATTTGATTTGAGAACGGTTATATTGACAGTGAGTACCTTCACAATATACCTAATTATTTCTATATCAATTCAGGCGACCGTTGTGATATATATTTCATATCAACACTAGTGCTTTTTTTCTTTCAAATAAATAATTCCATGGTGATATGAACTACTTTCTGAATAACAAAACAGTGTGATTATTGACGCTTTCATAGATGGTCGTAGGAAAAATTTTTTATTAATGAATTCTGGCAAATATCAATACAGGCATTCGCTTCTGATGCATCAAAAGAAATCTCAAAAGACGATGTACAGTGCCGTTCACCCCTTATTTGGAATAATATCGAAAAATGTTATTTCGAAAAGTTGTTTAGAATAACATTTCATAGCTATGTACAAGTTTTGAAAGAAATTTGAGCTAAAAAATAAAAATCAATTATTTGCTCTAATAAAAAATTACATAGGTACTATATTCATACGTTGAATAAAATCGCAGAAGCGAAAACTGAATGATATACTCCACAATGGTGACTGTTCTGAATTTGAAATGTCGGTATTGAGACAATGGTGCATCCATTAAAACGAAGATCCAATCAAACAACGTGAAAATTTGTCACTGGTAATTTGCTATAGTAACAAATTAGGTATCAGTGTAATTCTGATGCAACTGGTCGATTTGAAATTTGTTTTTTCTATTTTGGTTGTATAATGAAGTCATTGTGCAACGCAAATGCGTGTCGTAATAGCCTCTTTTTCTATACGCATTTTTTATTATTCAGAGATTTGTACAATCGAACTGTCAAATGAAAGTCAGAAAAGTTATGCCCAGTTTACTTCTGAGCTATTTGGATCTGGTGATGTTAGCAGTGAAAAACTGGTAAATTTCAATTCAGAGTGTAATTTGATTCAAATTGACCAATAAAAACAATAACAACATTGAAATTTTCACCACTGGGTATTGCAATAATCAAAATCGCTCAACTGTAAACTGGGCTTTACGCTTGTGCGTAAGATTTTAATTATTTCAATGTCATCATTGGTACCAATCGAAGATGTTTCTGTTATTTATCCATATTGAATCCATTTTTTTCTTCAAATCAATTCAGAATAGAAAAAATTGCATATGGCACACGTTTTATAAAACACGTTGTCGCACTTGTTCACTTGGAGCAGTCCTGGCTTCGCTCGTCGTACTCCAAACAACGCGTGCGATAAAATAGCGTTTTATAAAACTTGTATCATAATCTATCTCATCACGATTTACTGACAGAACTGTCAATCTTGTCGACTTTATCCAACCAACCCCATTCCTATCATTATAACGGATTTATATCATTCTGAACATGATAACTGGGATACTCTGTATAATATGAGATCATTGGACATAACAATATGATATTTTTGATCAAATTAATTCAATGCATATGCATTTCTTCATACCAATTTCAAAACGAAAATAGTATAATTTCAAAAAATCTATCGATGTTTTTTGTTCAACACACAAACTCACTGAAGAGATACACAGGGTGTTGAAATGAAAATTTTCTTTCTTTTCTTTCCTGTTTTTTACGACACTGGTGGAACAGAAAAATTATTCAATCAATTTTGAGAAAAAATGTATAGGTACTTGTTTGGATCCGAAAAAAAAAACAACCATCATGTTAATTACGCTTTCATGAATGTCGAAATGTATTTACTAATAATAAGAGCATTTGATAAAGAGTGTCCTATTTATATTTCAACGGAAATCTTTCGTTTCAATTTTGCACTATAGTTTCAGGACACCCTTTATTTATGAGGTAAAACTCTAGCAATCATCATTCTCAAAATAAATGCACACAATCTGTTTTCTCCTAAAGTCTATTATAACTATTTCGAAAATCAAAAACAACGAATTGAGTTCCAAGTTCATTCGATATTAACTACTTATAAATATCCTGCTATTTTTGGTTGAAGAAGAAAAAAAAAGCAGTTAATTTCACTACAATCAATGGCAAATTAATTTCTTTTGTGAAAAAAATCATGCTTGTCTAATTATTATCAATCAAATTGATATCCAGTGTTTTGTATGTATAGAAAACCTCAAAAGTTTAATTATTTTACCCAGAAACGAACAAGAAAGAAGGAAAAAAATACAGAGGATCGAAAATTATATCACTCGACCCACTTGAAATTTGTATGGGAGTACAATGTAGGTATATGATGAAGGTATAAAGATAATTTCAAAAGCATCGTTTAAAAGAATTTTTCAAAAAATCATTGCATTCGTAGTTCCAATTCAAGGTGTCTACTTTTGGTTTATACACTTTGTATAAAAAAGTCACACGTAAAAACATATTCGATTTTATTGAAGTTAATGTTTTTATGGTGTTTTCACCTACTGTTTAAAACGAAAATCTGAATAAAATGGAAAGGAGTAGCAAAGACGCTGGCCAACATCATATTTCGTGATATAATCGTCACAAATATCCAATTAAGAAAACCAAGTAGGTATTCGAAAACTCAAATTCGCCCAATAAACATCTCCCCACAAAACAACATAGGCTTTCGGAATTTCGTAATAATTGGATGGAAGAGAGGAACGAGAATGCGCCGCTCTATTGCCATTCCGCTCACAGTTTCATACACATTCCTGAAGGAATTATGAAGCAATAATGAAGAACACAAGTCGTTTCACAGATCGGGGGTGAGATATATTTACGGTCTGCTCTCGACCACCTACCTTGCTTCACTATATAAAACAGTCAACATGTACCTACTATATATTTTGTGGAAGTTATTGCTTGGTGTAAATAAATGGGAAGTTGAGGGGGGTGTGGTGAATGTTTTTCCAAAAGTACACAGAAAAAACGGATCTCTTAATCCATTAATTCCCACTGTACTCATTTGAGTACACTTTGAAAAGCCGCATAGTGTATCCACCTATCGAATTATTTCGAAACTTTGAACTTCATGGCTGATCCATTGTACTATTTTCTATAGTGTCATGAAGAGAAATTACCTTATTGTTTTTCTATTTTCGGATAATAAGCCATTTTGTCAACAGTTGTTCGTATTTGATTACTCAGCCAGTGCATATATTCGGTGGATATAAAAAAAATCATATTGTCGTTCTTCAACCCCGTTTACTGCATGAAAACTTATTGTTGGGTGTATGATGGTGTGTTTGGAAACTAGTTCTCGAAAAACTTTTACGAGTTTTGGAACTGATAGATGGATAATTGTTCGTGTACTCATTTGGGTACAATGGGTTATAGCCGAGGTTATAGCAGCCCATTATCATTTGGTCAGCTTTATTCTATGAATGTTGGCTCTTTCACAGATATTCAACATCCGCTTGATTTTACCAAAATTCTTCCTCGCAACTCTCATGGGGTCTCTGAAAGTAATCAAAATGTTATCTCTATTGTTGTTTTTCGCCTTAAGTTGATCCGCAGACTGATGAACAAAACTGGATGATAATAATTATTCATAAGAAGGAAAATATTCCATGCTTGATGATTGAGCTTCGCCACATAAGCATTGATGATGAAACTTGTATGAAGGATATAATTTGCCTTTTTTGCGACAAAAGCTCAGTACATCTTTCAAAATAAACCGTTCTGATAAATACTGCAATTGGAGCTGAAGTGGACTTTGAATATCTATACTGGCATGCAAGCAAGTTTGGAACATTGTAAAAAAATATTCATATACTCAATGAATAAGAAGAAAAAATAAAGGTACCTACTTGTTTCGAGATGATTCAAGAATCGATATAAAATTAATAAAATACGATTATATATGAATATTATTTTCTGGAAGTTAATTTGCTTTAATGAAATGAACTCAAAATGGCTACGATGCCGGATTTAAATGAACTTGAACCCAACCATACACCATTTTATCTGTAAATTATCTATAATATTAGAATGGCGCTTAGAACGGATAAGTCACTACCGGAAATTTAGTAGTTTCATAAATAAAACATAACCACGAGATGCTTAAAAACTATCAAGTATAGTGTTGTGGTACCTACATTTTACAAGTTAGGAATCTTAAATACTAAATTTACCTATTGTAAACACGATGAACAATATCTTATCCGCACTGAATGAATTATTCATAACACTCAACACTTTCACACGTAGTTTCCCAAATTGAATTTATATAAAATGTCAATATATATAATTCTCTTTTCACGTTTCACTAGTCACTTGCGTTCGCCTGCCTAGAGATACGTTTTCTGTAGAAATGAGGAATACGACTGACTTTTTTCGTAAAAAAATATCCCCAGTGCAATATAAAGGGTAATGAACCCTTTGTGAAAGAGTAGAGGTCGTATATCCAAGGTAGACACTATTGTAAAACTGTAAAAATAGCAAAACAATCAAACTTGTCCTTACCTAAAAAACGAGAGAGGTCAGGACGTACATTTATACTGGGGTAATAAATATAACTGGCAGTGAATTTTTAACCTCTTTATGTTTATCCTTCAATAATTTTGCGGAACAACCACACCAAGGCTGCCATAACAATAGAAGAGCGATATTGCGGATGAATTTGGGTTGAGGTAGTAAAACCATCACCAAGGGTATATATGAGCAAGAACCGTTATTTATTTTTATGACATTTTATTGGCATGGAATGATGTTTTGACTTGCTGAATCTATCGTATCCAATCGTGAACTACGAATTCTGAAATCTATTTTATGACATACGATGTTACTGTCTACAGATAAAATCAATATCTAGGATAGCACGAAAGTATTTTCAAAACTTAAACTATTGATTTCCATTATCAGAATTGAATCGCTTGACTTCGGAGGATACCTTTCTAGTTCAGGTGAGAACATAAATTTCTTGTAAACAAACGAAAAACGATAAGATTTTCACGATAAATATATTTATATATATTTTTTCACAACATGTTTCGCTAACACTGAATAGCTTTATCAGGTATAAGAACACTAAACTTACTACTACGATAACAACCAAATTTATACGTAAGTTATACCCTTTAGAAGAAAATCACGATTTTGATGAAGAATTCAAAATATTACATGTTGAAAACAAAGAAGTGAAACTTAACTATCCATAGAAACACTCGAAATTACTAAACTTAAGAATTCAAATCTTTTGCTCAATGACCAATTAGATTTAAATAATTCTCCTTTGTTGAATTTGTTTTCCTAAAAATAGCTTAATTAGATATTCATTTTATTTTTGTTATTTACCGCAATATAGAGGATAAACATTCTTTAATCCCTACAGGTACAAATAAATATTGTTATAACTGATGTGTAATTAGGTATAAATTTGGTTGTTATCGTAGTAGTTAGTTTAGTGTACTTATACCTGATGAAGCTACATGTTGTGAAAAAATTTATATAAATATATTTAAGTATCGTGAAAATCTTATGGTTTTCGTTTGTTTACAATAACTATGGATTTTCATCAAGTACCACCGGCCAAGTCAATTGAAAACATAAATTTCAATTGCTTGCAGAAATTACGTAAAATTTAGTGATTCCGTTCAAGAAAAAAAACGTTAAATAGGTATGTATTTTTCATCCTTTGACTGCAGGAAAGTAGAAAATATACCTACTGGAAGATATTTTTCAAATTTAGAAGTTATATAGGCATAAGTTCCGTAAATTCGTCGTTGTTTAAAAAATAATTTCAAGATCGACAAGACTATTAATTAAATCTTAATGTGTAATTTCGGGAGAATTCACTGATTCTGATGTCTCGAATCTTCAAATCAATACCACAACCGTACAGGGTCGTTCAACGAAAACTTGACAGCTCGATTTTCCAGCTTGGAAATGAAAATGTGAGAAATAGCTCGGACCCGTCGATTTCTGATTCGAGGTGAAACAAATTTTCCGCGTTTTTCATCCCTCTAACTTCACCCTCCTGACGGGGGTGAGCGCAACCCCCTAATTTTGAATAGGGATGTGGGGTGTTGCGATATTTTAGGGTCATATAGTATACTCGATAAGATCTTCGAAATGAGGTATATCGCAATTCAAAATCAGGGAGTTGTGATCATCCCCGTTAGGGGTTGAGGTTACGGGAATGAAAAAAGCGGAAAGTTCGTTCCTCCTCTCGAATCAGAAATCGACGGGTCCGAGCGATTTTCCACATTTTCATTTTAGAGCTGTAAAATCGAGGTGTTAAGTTTTCGTTGGAACACCCTGTATATATAGTTCATAATATTAGATGGTGCTATATAAGTCAAAAATTGATTTTAAGCATTGACTTCTTGCTTATTTATATACACACCGTCCTTTTTATCGCCATTGCTGTTAGCACTCTATTGAATGGCTTCAAAGTGATTAAAATTTATTATTTATGATCCTAATGGCTATACGTCTATGTCTTGTTTTCATAGACTTGTCAAGATAAGAAAATGCGTGTATTTTTTTCAGTTTCAAAGAGATTTTGTGGGTTTGAGGAACAGTTCGTGTTATAAAATCTCGAATATTCAAATCATTTTGGAAAGATAATCTATATAGAATTGATGATGTAACATAGGTACCTATCATTTTGGATGAGGACACACCTATTAGTACACCAGATTACTTATAGGGAATATATTTGATTTTTTGTTGGATATATTCATTTATGGATATATCAGTTTATAGATATTACACTGAGAAAACTCGGCCAAGTAAATCGTTTACTAGAAAAAAATTCGATTGTGACGGGTACATTTTCACCTACTGTAGGAATATGAGATACCAACCGTAGGAAAAAACGTTTTTCTGAAAGTTTGTTTCTGCAGTAATCGATCAGGACACTTATTGATAGTCATCAGTATTTATGTTCGAAAGTTATAAGTATTCAATAAACTCGTGGTAGCTATACAAATACCTACTATCATTGAATTATGTTCCTGAAACAAAATCACTTGCTCTAAGCGAGCTCATCGATAACAACAATCGATCAAGTCGAGTATGGTAGTCTACAACTCACCAATGGCTACTAACTATTTTTTTGTTCGGGCATATTCGGCGTTATTCGGGTGCCGAATCAGTCGATAGCACATATCGATCACGGCCGTAGCGTCATTGAGTATCATCGAGTTGAGGTGTTCTGACGTGTGAAATAGCGGCTCATGGACCATGGTTGCACCAATTATGATTATATACCTATACCTACATCATTGTTTCCACAGATAATCATTCGATTGGACGCAGCTCAGCAGGAAGAGATCGATCGACAATCCCAATATAGATTCAAATTACTTTTCGAATTCTTCAGTAAAGGTATGCCCTTCATGCCTACTTACATATTATTTCGAATGAGATATTTGTTGGTGAATTTCTATAAATTTTGAAGTAAGTTCAAGAAATAACATATATTACTAATCACTATATTGGAATTGCTGGTTGGTTTCTTTACGCGAACATTCCTCAGAAGTAAAAAAAAATTGAAATGGATCATGGATGACGAGTAAATGAATCGCTAATATTGAGTGAATAACCCACTTGGGGCTATTCATCAGTTTAATTATGGCAATTTACGTGTATTATACTAATAGAAAAACAGTTAACTTGCCATAAGTGAGTTAGATGATACTCAGCAAGTGATGTGTTCAATAATGAGTATCGATCTATTATATAATGAAATAGAACAATAGTGGTTAGTGTTCATTTTCAAGAACACAAATGTTCTTGGGGTTATCAACTTGTTTCCTTGTCCCATATAGTATTCAAGTTTTCACTAGCCTTTATTAAATATTCACTTATGGTTAGTGACTTTTTTCTCCGTGTAATATGTAAAGTGGAATATGAATGATTACATCAAATATGAAATATATATATATGCTAAGACACGTCTGAAGAGTATTTTGGTAACACCTCGTATATTTCACCCCATTTTTGTTTCTCTTGACTGTGCGAAAGGAAAACCTATAATGTTTGTGGAACATCGCGTTATATTGATACTCGTTAGTCTAAAAAAGGAAACAGTAACACAAACGTCCTATTTATTGTCAAAATGTTGAAGGGGAAGCTGTTTTAGGTGATACAGATGATGGTTATTTCTTTCCCCAACAACAATTTCGAAGTATTTGAATGAGCCTTCAAGTGATTTCAGCTTTGTTCAGTATAGAAATACTTACAGGAAAAAGATATTTTGAAGATATATGTTGCCTCATTTTCACTGAAAACAGAGGGGGAACTCACAACTCAGTGACAATGACTTTAGGCTCAAATATTGTTCCTTTATGGATCAAAATCTTATCTGAGAAATAAATCTTCCTATATATAACTCATAAACATCGCATCAGTGTCCGCCATAAAAGTTGGCTACATAATATGGGAAACAATTTGTTATTGATATTTCTGAAAAACTCTAATAGCCGTTCGTTTCTGCATGTCAAAGTTAGATATAGGTGATGCCAGAAAATATCAAATTTAGCAAGGATAAATAATGCATTATTAAAAGTTTTAATTACAAAGAACACTTGGTTTGAATTATATTTACGGATTGAGAATATATATTGAATAAGCTCATGTGTAGAGAAATAAAAATTTTATTTTTAATTTTTTTTAATCTGAGGGTTCTAAATTGATATTTGGGGTCCTAGTTTGATTCCAAGCACATTTTTCCGATAATTTTCATTGATACCTTGTCAATTTTCCCCATGTGAATATTATTCATACCCACATATACGTATTTTCCATCCGGAATGTTTTATTCATTGGTATTTACCAGTAATGTGAAGCTAATAGTCATATAGGAGTCGCGGAAGCACATTTACGTGTTGATCTAATGAAGCTAATTAAATTACAGGGGCAACCCATTTATTGTGTTATGATACCTCGATGTAGCAGGGAGAATATTGTCGCATTACAGCATTAATTTCCACCACATGGAATGGAAAATAATGATGCGAACACATTTTCTCCATTTTTAAACAAAAATGCAACAGTTATATTAGTTTTCAGCAGTTTTCAACGTGTTTATATAGGAAAAAACAATACATGATGGATTTGTCGAAAATGTAACCACAGGGATTCATTTCTGCTGAAACAAAAAATATGGAGTTGGATGTGGTGAACCTCAAGTTTCATTATTTTTGCATATTACTCCGGTCAAAATAGACTTCAAAAAACAAAAATTCCGACAGAGCTGAATTTTGGTATAGAGACTTTAGGTACACCTGTATAGGAAGAAGAATCACAATTCCTAAGATATCGCCATTCTAAAAGTTGAAAGAGTTTGATTCTCAGTTAGGCCCGATATGAGTAAAAATGCCTATATTTTCTTCTCTTATGTGGAGGAGGTACCTGTTGTAGACCCTGTATTATTATTTCAACTCATGATTATCACTAAGACGTTCGAGGATAAAATTGTCAAATTTTTCAAGTATGAATCATGCCCTTACCCTTTATCACCCTTCGATGCACTTGGAATGTGTAAAATACCAAATTCATCAGCCATTTACGATTGCTTCCAATCAGTCAATGCTGAAGTTGATACCACAAAGACAAACGCTGGGTGGGTTCGAGAAGAATTTACCAAAATTTAGCTGTGTCGGAATTCTTGTCATTTGATCACAATTGTATGTATATCTTGACCGGACTATGATTGAGGTCTATTCTACTATCACTTTGAATCTCGCTTTGGATTTAAAAAGTTTTGTTTTGCCTCTTTGTTATGAATTTTCCAAAATTGTCGCCATATGTCACGTGACATTTGTTAAGTATTCTCATTTCCTATGTAGTAGGCATGACTAATCTCTGGTAGTAGGTAACGATATCCTTGGGTAACGATCTCCTATGAAGTACCTATTTACCTACTGTTTTTTGTTGAATAATTTCTTATTATATTCATATCTTATAGAGAATTATGGAAGTAACTGAACTTTTTTTTTTCAGTGATACATCAGTGGAGGGATATACAATGGCGTCAATGTGAGTACCTTAATTTGTGTATTTGTTGACTGGACTATGGATTCCAACTGAGAAAATACAAAAAAGCATCAGCGCTGAGGTTCGACTATAATCTCGTAGATGGCTGCACCATTCTAAAACAAAGAATTTGATGCGAGATACCTGTTCGATCAATATTCCTGTTTGATTCCCACCTTTGCCGACAGAGTGTGTACTTGAACAGTATTCATCGACGAAAAAATAGCTGATAATTTTGCCACTACTATACTTATTCCATACTGATTGATGGATTTCTGTAACTTTCGTAGTACTTACACACATTTATCACAATTAGTATAGAAGATTTACTTGCATTGACTGAGTAAACAACTGCATAGAACACTGACATATCACAAAAATTAGCTTCATTTCTAACATAAACATTATCTGAGAATAATTGTATATATAGAACTAATAACACGTTAGGTAAGGTTTTTTAAAAAATATAAAAAACATAACTTCTGAATTCTGAAAATTATGAGTATAGGTATATTATATTGAATTTTGATGGGACTTGTCCCCAATATATCAGAAGATATATCGAAGAGATTTGATCCTACTAGGTATCTTCTATGATGGCTAAATAAATGTAAAAGATAGCTAATATAATGCTTTTTAATAATTTTAATCCTATAGACACATATAAAAATGTAATCTTTCAGACGATAGCTTAGATAGTAAATTGAACTTGGATATTTACATATAGAAAGAGACTCATTGAAAGTTTTTGAATATTTCTTAAAATATTATTATTTTGTGCATGGGATCTAAATATTTATATTGAAATCAATTTAAATTCCACTGTTTCCATTTCGTTGCTGCTGATAAGATATATACAAATTTACATAAAATGAAATCATCAAATTGGAAAGAAACCCAATCAGAAAACAGGCTGGTAAAATTTGATAATCTAATGGTTAATATACGATTAAATCTAAATATTTATCCATTTCAAGGAATAGACCGACAAAGAAATGGAAATCAAATTCTAAAACATGTTTCTTAATTATTCACTCATTTGTTGCAATCAGGAATGCAGAGAGTTTATACGACATTGAGATGTTCTTAGTTGAAAAATGTCGATATCACGAACTGATCAGATGGAAACAACTACCATTTCTGTTTACGGAATTTTTCTAGACTACCCGGATTAGATGGGATTGAATAACAATAATTGCTGAGACAGCGAATAATGGTTGATGTTTTGACGTTGAGTTGAGTTCCAATATATAATATAGGTGACGTATTTCCCAGTTATCTCCAGGAGTTACGTTCCATTTATATCGATGAGAGAGACCATTCATAAAAATGATTTACCGAAAAAGTCGGAAAAGAACTCGATTTCTTCGCCACATAAAATTTGTATATTTCTAGGCAGTGAAAGTTCGTTAACTGTAAGTAATATCCGTTGACACTGTGTATGCATGTTCGGTCAACATTTACGTGACAATAATCTGTAATTAATTTCAATGAAACCTTAATCTCCATGCCGATTATAAGAAGTGAGTGAAATTAAAAAATATTTATTACTGTTAGTCATTTCAAACGTGTCAACACGAAATTGTATAGGGAAAATACATTGAGTGCCGGTTACATGATGAGACATGCGTTGCCATGGTTATAAAAACACATTATAGCTATTAATGTAACGCGATTATTATGCGATTTATAATAGACGAAGACATTGCTAGGTGACAAGGCGTCAGCCGAGTCAACCGCAATGTCAAAGACGTGCTAAATCGCTAATAATGTGGAGTTAAATTCAAAGCTTTATTGTATCATTGATGATGACAACGGTGATTCGAAAATATAAAGAAAATTAATAAATATTATTTGGTATCAAACGAATTATGCTTGTATCCATCGTATAATTTCAAAACTAACATTCATCTCTAACATACTCTAATCGAAGAAACCGAAATAAAATAAATATTCGAATTCTTCTAATTGCTATAACTTCCGGATGGATGGACCAATTTTCAACTTTGCAATACCAATCAGCTTTTTTTCCATAAAATTCATTTCTTGAATAAAATTTTTCGAAATTTAAAAAAAAATATTCGAATTCATTTGAATTGCCATAACTTCGTTCATACCAATAAGTTTTTTTTTCCATATCCATTTATCCAGTCAAAATAACCAAAATCGAAATAAAAATCATCGAATTCTTCAAATCGCCATCATAATTTCCGAATGGATGGACCAGTTTTCAACTTCGCTTATACCAATCTGCTTGTTTTTTTTTTCATAGTATCCATTTATCCATTCGAAATAACCGAAATGAAACGAAAAAATATCGAATTCTTAAAATTGCCATAACTTTCGAATGGATGGACCAATTTTCAACTTCGCTTATACCAATTAGCTTGTTTTTTTCCATAGAATTCCAATCAAGAAAAAAACAAAATCGAAAAACAAATTTCGAATTCTTCAAAATTTCCGAACGGATGCACCAATTGTGAGTACCTAACTGAGGTTTTGGTAGGTATCAGCGGTGAAAAATGCAATGTTGTTATGGTTTTTAATGATCAATTCGATTAAAATGACACTCTGAATTAAAATTTACCAATAAAAACATTGA
Organism: Chrysomela aeneicollis; assembly: GCA_029955515.1. Taxonomy (NCBI): domain Eukaryota; kingdom Metazoa; phylum Arthropoda; class Insecta; order Coleoptera; family Chrysomelidae; genus Chrysomela; species Chrysomela aeneicollis. The sequence goes on from JARUHQ010000002.1 coordinate 30,268,310, forward strand.
GTTTTTCACTGCCAGTATCACCAAATCCAAAATTGCTCAGAAGTAAGCTGGGCCTTACTCTTCTGACTTTCATTTGACAGTTCGGATTGTACCAACTTCCGAATAATAAAACATGCGTATCGAAATAGAGGCTATTTCGATAGGCATTCGCCTTTCATAATGACTTCATTTTATAATTCTGTTAAATTTAATTCTTCATGATGCATCCGGCCCTATAATACAAATAAATGAAATTATTACAATCATATTCCTCAACAAAAACAAAAAATTCTGGTGTTGGCAAGTTCCATACCTATAGAAAAGGAACCCATTTCATTTTAGGTCACTATCCTTTTCCTAATACAATTATTTCCGATATATATTTGGTAGCTAACGCCCAAATGTCATCGCCCCAATCCCGTTGAAATGCCCATAAATATCCACTATCCTAATGAACACGTAATCTCACTATCTTCTAATTACGCTTATGGTGGCCTGGCAAACACACGGGATTTAGCCCGAAAGCAAATCCAGATTTATTGTCTGGAAGCCGGTACCAGCATCTGATACTCCGGAATTCCCTTCCTGGCTATTGTGTTTAGGTGTTATTATCTGTGATATGTTTGTCGAATCAGCGTTAGGCAATGCTATTTTTGTCGGCTTTATCAGGATATATCGAGTTCATTGTGTGGAATTCAATGGAGACATGATAGGTTGTATGATGAAACAATAATACACGGCGGGGTCAAAATTTTTATCTCGGGTTTCATGCACAACAAATCGAGCAAATTTATCGATTGCATGACAGAATAATTATTACTATTCAAACTGAAACCTTCAGCACCATGAAGTGCATCACTTGAATATACATGGATATACCTATCAAATTATTTTTCACATGGAAAAACATCGTGATTTTAGACCCACCCTAGAGAGTTCGTGAAGAGAAGTTCGAAACTCAGATTTATTGTGTGTATACCTAAAATGAGCACCGGAAAATATGTGAAAAACACAATTTCATATGAAACAAACATTAGGTATGTTATTCAAATTTTTGGCTTTTTGAACATATATACAGTTTTTGTTTGAAGGTGGCTGACAATGTCTCGAGTTGTGAAGAAAAGTTTCGGACTTCCATTGTCTAAAGGTATGAAGATTTGAATCCTGAGAAAAGAAAAGATGAGTTATGCTGAAAAAACGAAATAAGTGATGAATAAAAATTAACTATTTTATCGAATCAAGAAGATTCGAGTATCAAAAAATCAGGTTAGTATTAGTGTTAGTACATATGAAGTCGAAAAATGTAGATTTAAATGGGAGTTTAACTAGTCGATGAGCCTGAAAATAAGAAAATTAGAGAACTGAAGTTCTCACCTGAAGACGATTGTAGATACACACAATCGAAACGTCGTGACAAACTCGATTTGAATCTTTCTCATAATTTTAATTCTTTATTCATTCATTTTATTTTAATTTTTAATTCAACTTTTCTTTTTTCAGGCTATTGATTTCCAATTCAACTTTTATTTTCTTTTTTCAGGCTATTGATTTCTAATTCAACTTTTCTTTTTTCAGGCTATTGATTTCTAATTCAATTTTTTCTTATTTTCAGGCTCATCGACTAATTAAACTCCCATTTAAATCTACATTTTTCGACTTCATATATACTAACACTAATACTAACCTGATTTTTTGATACTCGAATCTTCTTGATTCGATAAAATAGTTAATTTTTATTCATCACTTATTTCGTTTTTTCAGCATAACTCATCTTTTCTTAGGATTCAAATCTTCATACCTTTAGACAATGGAAGTCCGAAACTTTTCTTCATATATACAGTTTGTCCCACCTCATACCGAAGCTCCCTTAAAAAATCTATACATTTGTCAACCGATGAATATCAGAAAGTTCACATTTTCACAAACTTTTAAAAAACTGATCGAAATTTCCAGGCCAAGCCGTAATGTTTGAAAATGCTTAATATTATTAGCGATTTCATTATTCTTCGCTTAGACATGATAATATATCAAACAGTTCGTATACATATCTAAAAATAAATAATATTTTTCAGAAGTTTTCATTTACTTATAATATAGCGGGTATGCTACAAAAAAACATCCGATTTATTATAGAATGAAAGATTTAAGGACCAGTTTTACAAACGATTTGAGCTCCGTTTAAGCTAAACTTGGTTCAGTTGATAGAGAACCAGTGATTTGATTGGCTATTTTATAGCAACAAAACGAATTTCAGCTTAATCAGAGTTTATACTCGTTTATAAAAATGGTCCTTAATGTTCACCTAACAAGTAATGTTGATATAGTTTATACTTGATTTATTTCATCAATGCTTCATTTATAACTTCAGAATAGCAAGATTTACTATCATTAAGTTTTATACAATAGTACCTTCGTGTATTGCCTTAAAGAATACACAATAAACATACACAGAAAAAAAGGATCTCTTAATTCAAGTTATTGACTCAAGAGAATGGTAATCTTGAATAGGTCCAACCAAATATTGGTTTGATTTTTCGTCAGAATCCTCTTGACTACTTAGGAACAAAAAGTTTTGTTTCCAATGTACATTTTCTTGTTGAAAAATGTGGTTTGGTTGAGACAAGAATATTTCAATGTTGTTGTGAAACAATTTTCTTGGATGAAGCTGATTTCTCAGCACATCTGAACAATTATCTTCTTCATTCAAGAGGAATCACTTTTGATTCATTTTCATTGACCTTCATTTGAGGATTGCAACTTTAATTCATGCCGATAATTGAAAATTAAAAACATTGTAGTTTTTTCACAAACTGGAGCTGCAGTATTGATACAGCCATGAATTATTACTTCAAGCATATTAACATGACCTGACAACACAAAACGAAGTATTCTCAACACCCAACATAGTGCCAGTGATACGATGCCATGTCCACATAGGGTTCTAGATTGTTTGCTTTCAGGAAACCTTCTACGTCCATGTCAAAGTTTACAGAATTTGTCCATGTTGAGTACTCGAGTTATAAATAATTCGCGAGCCTGCAATCTGCACTATAGGAACACAAGTACTACCAACAAAACTTCACTGTAACCTGGTAACAATGTATTTCTTCATACTTTTAGTCTTAATGGCGGCTACGGCGGTTTGTTGGCGTTGTCTAGCCGGTTCTGCGGACACTCAGACAGTGCTCGGACAAAGTTTACAGAATATACTCGATATTCTGTAAACTTTGGCTCGGACTGCGCATCTTCGCTTCGGGCGCTAATTCCATGCTCATTCTCTATGCTTATTGGTCGAGCTGGTCACGTGTTACATGCTTCCGTCATCAAAACACTATTCATAAGAAACGATATTCTTGAGCTGAGAGAAATAAATGCTTGACTGCCATTACTCACATTGTTTTCTAAGGTGAAGAGTGTGGATGATTCAGTTCAACCAAATTAATTTCAACAAAATTCATGGAAACAAGCAAACAACGCGATTAGTTGTAAATATAAACGTTTTGGTCCATCTGAGATTATTATTCTTATCGGAAGATTATACAATTCAAGAATATATATATTTGATTGAAGAGATTCGTTTTTTCTGTGTACAAGGTTAAAAATTAATATGTTCCAAGCATACAATCGATGGCAGAATGATTTAAAAAATAGCAATTATCAATCAAAATATAAGGATATAATAGATACAATTATTATTTGACACAAAAGTTATTCAAGTACCTAGCGGAGACTCGTGAACCACTCGAAGTGGTATAACCACTGAACTCTCTGGAGAATAACCCACAGAAAAACATAACCTCTGTTTTGGTTATGTTCGCTTCTGATATGAAAGGTGTATTTCCAGCAGTTTTTCGAGAGATCTTCTGGTGAAATACATGTGAAGACCTATCGTTTCTATGGTTTCAGTTAATGTTTGGTGGCAAATACACAAATGTAAGTAATGTCACAAAAATATGAAAACAAAACAAAAACGATACCACTTCGAGAAGTTCGAGTTGTGACTATGAGATAGTGCTACGTGTTATTTTCTATCGCGAATAGTTTTAATCATGCTATCATTTGTTTAGGCCCATTGATTGGTTTCCGTATCTAAAAATATCATTTTGCCATGCGCATTATTACGTATAACTTGAATAGTACTTGTACTTGTGATAGCAATGACCGGAAAGTCTAACAACCAGGCTGACACTGACCAAAAGCTTTCCCGCGACATGTTCCCAGTAGTCAGTCTGTCCGTTCCAAGTGTTTTATTCGTTGTCATTCACCATAAATAAAACATTGTATCTGCTTTTCTAGAGCGACTTTTTTACCACTCAAACCAGTTTAGCCGTTTCTATTCGATACATTCCCGCAGCGATCTCCTGAATAAATATTTCTTTATGTTTTATTTAAGGCAGGAAAGAAGATGTAATTAGAAAGGCAAATGCCATAGAGATTCTCAGACAAACAATATTTCGATATATAGGGTGGAGTCCAACAGATTGGACAAAAATGCATTACCTAATTCATCACTGTTTATCTCATGATGAAACCACAAATAGATATCATTCATTTATTCAATTCTATGAAGCTAAGGAACTTATAGGAGATATGAAAGCTTTCTTATAATGTTCTCTCACAGCAATATCACAGAGTCACAGTTCCCATCATCAAATGTCGACTGCTCAATCGTAAAAATTGGTGATCCTGAACAAAGCATCAAAAGCACTCCAAGATTCCGATAATGTCCCTTTTCACTCATTCCATTTCCTGATCGCGGATATTTTCCATCAAGCCTCGACCCTGTGTACATCAAATATGACGAAATAAAACTGATGAATGGAATAACGGATGCTGCATCCATTTCCTCGACATCTTTCATATTCGACTGGTAGAAAAATACCAGCAGGGGTCGTTTGCCATAACAATTCCCCACCAAATTCATTTCGGATAATATCCTTTTCTGTCGTAACAAACACACCCAAATTATGGTCCTGGGAGTGGTTCTCCAAAACTTCCCCTTAGCCAGCAGAATCATTTCTCTTTCTGGTCCAGCAATCACGTCAAATCCCGGGAAGATCAGCGACGTATGAATAAATAAAACGCCACCACCCCCGCACTATCTGGAAAAAAAAATCACCCTTTCGAGGAACGGAACCGACGAAAACATATAAATATCTTCCAGTGGAATGACCTCTTTGACATCCGGTTTGTCTTTCCATTGGCTATGATGGCATCTCTTTCCGCTTCCGACGGGTTTGTTTGTTCGGGATTTTCGGGGGTTGTTTCCCTTGCGTCATCCCTCGTGCTGTGAGAATGATGAGATCAACGATAACGGGAGACCACACTGTATTGTCACCGATTCGGCCATATTGCTCCAGCTTTGTGTAGGTCCATTGTTGTCAGGGCAATGAAAATCTTTTCAGTATGAATGAAGATTGGGAAATTGTGCACTTCAGAAAAAATATTTCGAAACATTAAGACGTTCACATTCAGATTCTGCAGTAGGGTGAATAATATATTCGTCAATATTTCACGATATTAGAAGGGGAACATTAATTTCATTAAATCAGAATATTCTCATTTATATATAATGTATACATAGTAATCAGGGTATCCATCATAATCAAACTCAAGCTCATTGTAAGTATAGAATAATTAAATCACAAAATTCAATGTTGCAATTTTTGGGATTATTGATCAACACAAAAATGAGCAGCAAACTTCCCAACTATAACAATTATCACCGAAAATTGATCCAAAAACTTCATTATTTCAAAAGTATAATCTCATTTTTTTAAAACTTTTTGTAGTACATCTATATCTGAAATACTTGATTTTCTGATGAGTCTGGCTGACTATTTCCTCAGTTTATCTAAATGAAAGCTGATGAACTTTCTGAATCTTCGAAAACTTCTCAATAAATTTATTAAACAGGCTGATTGGATGGATCATGCAATCTCATTTTGAAAATCCTGAAACTAAATTTTTCAAAACTCTTTCACCTAGAATGGAACGATTTAATAAAAATTTAGCTTTTTAAAAATTTTATCACTTGGATTTCCGAGCACACCATTTCGGAATACAACATACATTTTTTTAAAAGAATTCCCGAAGATTTTAAGCCTCCTTGAGACATTTGACATGACTTATTTTTTGATAAATGAATGTCTTGTTGAGAGCTGTGAGATTACGAAAAACATTCAAAAATTAATTGATATATACATACTCATGAGGCGTTGCTTTCTAAATAATCAATTGGTAGAATGAAAACTGTGTAAGTAATTCTGACATCATTATAGCGTGAATGCTTTGAAAATGATTCAGACTTGGAATCATCAGTACAATTCATCGCAATAAGTAATTCGATCCAAACACAAGAAAACCAATTATACCCAACTGACAATTCGATTTGTTACCCTTATAAAGTAATAGCAGTCACCGGCAAAAGAGTTCTGTACCCCCAAATGTCGGATTCAGACAAATAAATTCATTCATTCTAGGCAATTAGCCTTCAATCAATATGGCTGGCTGAAAATGGAAACGTCTCAGCCACTTGATTTTGAGATATATTGAATCTGGCAGTTGACTTTTTTGTTTTGCAGGATACTCGTTCATATCAATAAGTATGAGTCGCTCTCATTTCATGATATAAAGACCCTGAACTGTGTCCCAAATTTCATGACTCAGAATCTTCTTTCTACACGGTCTCTGTATAAAAGAGACAAAGAAGTACAGCCAGACGAGAAGAACAGAAGATACTGAAAAATATAATCTATAAGGAGCCTTATAGATTCTACTTCTGCATAAGAAATTGTCACTTGTAATCTCCCTAGCAGCAGGATTATTACCTATAATTGTTTTCGGGGTCACGTATGTTTTTGTTTTGTTTTTGTTTTGAGTGAAACCGAGAAAAAAATTATAGGGGATTAATTCTGCTGCGTGGGAGATTCGGTAAGGAAATTTCATAATTTGGAGTTGCTTTTAATATGACGAAAAGATGAACCCTATACGACCTATTCTGCGTAGATAGTAACTAAGGTTTCTCACTAACATAATGATATCAATTGTTACATTTGAAACATTAATCCCTTTTCAATTATAACATCTAATATCACATGTCTACCCAGATTTCATTCTAAGTGACTTTTGTCAATGAATATAAGAAGCTTCATATTTGACAGAAAAATTATCACTTATTAATTCCGTCAATAGGAACTAACAAAATTATCGCATGTAATATACAACAAGTGTATTGATGATTATCGAAACACAAATTCCTTGGATTTGTTTCGAAAAAGAGAAGGAATTTTCGATAATCATTAATAACACGAGTTGTATTTGTTCAGATTATTTCATGAATAAAATCAAATCCATTTTGATGATTTCCTATTTATTGGTAATATAAATATTAAACGTACAGTTTATGGAATTAGTTATTTTGATTATGCATTGTAGTTCGACACAAGAAGATTCGTTATGCAACCAACAATACATTTATGCCATTGTATGATGTAGGCAAGATTACCTAAGCACTAGGTACTACTGAGCTAAATCCATTATGATTGTTGTCACAATTTGTGTGGTTAGGTTACAATAGATTAATTCTAATTCTATTAATGCTGAAATTGTCTAGAATTTGTGGAAAATGAAGTGGATACACATTAATAGTGTGTGTTTATCATGGTTCAGACGAAAATTTGGTGTAGTGGCATTCATTTATTTACCAGGAAATCGGAAAATAATATGACAGATTGCAACTAGTAAGTCGTTGTTTAATTAAACTACCCTACTGCCTACGAATCAGAAAGCGAAATACTGAAACGAAAACACAGCATGTAGGTGTCCAATAGCCAATCAGGAGCCGAAATACAAAATCGAAAACATGGTGTTATTGCTTATCAACACAATCATTTCAACCAATCAAAAACGTGTATTTTAGCATGAATGAAATAATCACGGTAAGCGCCCGTTGCTATAAGCAACGCATACAAAAAGGAGCCTTCTAATTGGTTGAAAGCAAATTTATGATATTTTCATTGAAACTATATTTTCAGAAGTGAATGTGATTGAGATCGTGAAATTGCACATTTTTATGTATAAGCGCCTGCTTATAAAGGCTAATATCAAAAACATGCGTATTATTTGATACTTCCTTATCTCATTGTTCATCAGATAAGATTGGTCCACTATATACATCAAAATCGAACAAACAAAAAGGCACTCAAACAAATAAGTGGACAGTGTGAATATGATAATGATCTGCTTTTGTCTCGGATCCCAAATTTATGACATCTACCGCAGGGTACACTGGGAAATATTTATTTCCAAAATATCAACACGCAACCAAGTTTACGAGCAAAATCAAATTGTAAATTAAAGCCCCTGCACATTTCGACATATTTACGACGTCATGAATTAAAGTGAACCCAATTTTATCCACCTCGGTAGAGTCAAAATAAACGTGGCAAAATTACGTGCGAGAAAGAAACGGAGATCAGAATACGAAACTCCTTCATAGCATATTTACATTTATTTATGGGGTAAAAGGCCAAGGTCCAGTGCTGCTGCTTGAAAACACTATAGGTATAAAAACTGTAAAATTCAGGTGAATAATTAAAATATTGATAGATACACTGATAAAAATGGGTGGAAAAAAAAATATATTTTCTGTAAATTATCGCATTATCCGTCATGCTTTTTCATCAAATCCTGCACATTTACCACTAAAAAGTATATTCGTCGGGTGAAAATATACTTTTCAGGTATTCATATATGTTTTTTTCACTTTACAAGGTGATTATCAGTGCGCACATGACTAATACAGTGTACCTTGTGAATATCTATTTATCCTTCAAAAATATGTCTTGTTGCATCTAACAGTGTTTGATGGGTGTTCATTATTATTGTTAAGCATTGGTGTTTCATTTAATAAAAATGAAAGTAAGTGAAAACAATTTGGTTTTTACAGAGTATCGTAAAGTATCAGGCATGTATATCTGTGAGACGTGTTGTTACAAGTGTACAACTATAGACAAATACAGCATTCACCAATATTTGCATAGTCAAAACCAGGGTGCCAAATATCGTTGTTTGTACGCCAACTGTGAGGTAGTTTACACAAATTACAAACATTCAAGCAACATGTATTCAGGAACAATCGAACAAATTTGGCTTCCAAACCAGGTGTGCTATGTGATTTCAGATTTTAAAGACACCAAAGAAGAACACTCTCATCAACATTTTGTCTTCGTCGACAAAATATGCGTCGAAGGGGAAGGTTATATGAAAGCTTTCTGACTGCGTTGCAAGTAATTTCTTATTTTATCACCAATTTTGTTGTTTTTTGTTTCATAATACAATATATATTCTGTGCATACATTTTTTGTTTCCTTACATCCTTTTTTAAAGCATGATTTTACTGTTACAGTCGAAATATCCTCTGTAAAATAACAGAGAAATTCATCAAGAAAAGTACCATTACAGAACGATATTTTCATTGCAAAAATACATTATATAATCATGAAAATTACACTGTAAAAGTATCAGAACGATAATCACAATGCAAAAATACATGATATTATCATGAACATTACATCGTTAAAGTACGGTATGCGTACTGGAATGAAATTACAGTACTGGTACCGGAATCGTATTTTACAGAACTGATGGTGAAATTCAGGTAAATTACGTTGGTCACAAAATAACCAACGTTTTTTACCTGAATTTTACAAGACTATTTTTTTGGGTGTAGTTTTCGATATTATTTTATTATGACATCACTCCAGCAACATTCAACATTTGCTATAAAAATACAAAGTGATGTATATTGATAATTATTGAACATTTAATTAATTAATTTCTAACAAGAATGTCACTTGTCAGATTCTCACTGTTTTCGGCAGACACGGAATCTGAAAATAGATGATGGAATCAAGCTGTGCGATTGTTTTCATTTCTTTGTCAATCTATATGGCAAAGTGTAGAATTATTATTGTGGAATGTCCCAAATATCGATTTTAATCAATATAGGAACCTCAATGTAAATCCCCAGAAATAATCAATTATACAATATTAACTCATCCTCTTTCGAAACAACTCACGACATAGCAGAAAATAGGATAAGTTACTCTTCAACATGCACTAATAATTTCCGAAAAGAAAACATACTGTTATCAATTTTTAATATATGATTAGGTATATACTTGAAACTGTAAACATTATATGGTTTTATGTATAACAAGTATAATGATATCTCACCTTTTCAATTTTTGGCTTCAAAACTACCTTCTAATATCTTTGTTCTATAATCACATCATAACGAATAAAACACTCACTGAACAAATCGTCCATGCAATGGTTTTTGAGGTTATAAAATCCGCTCAAATCCGAACACGTCAAGCGGAAATGCCTGAATTTCACTGAATTGTTGAATAAATTTACATGGTGAATTCAGATTCATATTATTATTTAATCACAACTTCAAATTCGCATGGGGAAATGGAAAAAGCAGAATATATGATGGAAAAGTACAAAATTACGTGAGAAATACACCTTTTTATGGAAAAATCAAATGAATGCAGTGAAAATCAAGCAAATATTCTGCATTATTTTACAGAATATATATACTGCTTTATTCGACCCATTTTTATCAGAGAACAAGACAAGGGTTATACAAACTCGTTTGCACTGCTTAGTTACTTATATATTGACAAAAAGTTAGATTTTTTTCTCCAAAAATTCTCTGATGAAGATGTCGATTTTGATTTTCAATTCTACGAATTTTGATTTAAAAATTTCAATTTTTTGTTGCATTTTTCTATGAGCAAAATGGCAATTTTTTCAAATTGCATCCCTTTTTTCGAGAAATCAATTTCTTGGTAGTAGAAAGTTCATGTGGAATTTTTGATAACTATGTGCTGACAAAATTAAAAAGTTCAAACAACTCAAATTTGTATTTCATGCAAATTATATTTTCTAAAATCGTATCAAAGCGCTTTCGACTATAATGTCATCATCAGTGCATACTTGTCAGGTATATATTTACAATAATCCCATATGTATGTAAATACCTGACAAGTATGCATGAAGTATAAATCTGAGTTGTTTGAATTACACTGATGCATGCACACAGCCGATAAAATCTTTCACTTAAAATTAAAAAGGTTTCAACGCAGAAATATTCATAAAATCTTTCAAAGATTTTCATTACCACGGTCAAATTTTCCAGAATTGTTTTCTCGTTTTATAGCAAAAACGAAATATGCAATTGTCATTTCTTATTGTTGTTATGTTTTTGAGTTCTATATAACAGATGGTTCTCTGCAGGTATATCAGTATAACAATGGATTTGATAATGAAAATCAATATGATGTGGTTTAGCAAAAATTCACAACCATCAAACCACCGTAATTATATAGGACCAGTAACAAGTTTATGGAATATTTTTTGTTGATCCTATAACTTTGAAGTAGAATACATATCTCCGAAGGATCCTTCCAATATACAGGGTCACTCACGGAAGATGGTACCTTAAACGTTTACGGAGAACGGGACGTAGGATTATTCTGAAAATTTGGTTTATTGGGTAATCAGTTTTGTTCTATCGATCTGAAATACTATCAGCGTTGCGGCGTTGCCGCTTCTATCAAAAAGTAGCAACAACTTTGTTATTTCAAATGGAACACCCTGTATTTCATTTCATTTTTAGATTCTTCCTGAAGAGCTGATTTTGTCGATCTATTATACTTGGGGTATAGCGAGAAATATTACAGAGATATAGGGTGTGAAAAATCGAGATTTTTCAAATTTAGGATTTTTTTTGTCGAAACCATTCATTCTTGCTCAAAACGGCTTACATGTCCCTATCTCAACTTTCCATTTACTATCGATTGATATTTAATTGAAACAAATGCGGGTGGTTCAGAATTTTTAGTTTTGCATCAACCTCTATTTGTTTCTATTAAATGTCAGTAGATAGTAAATGAAAAGTTAAGATAGGGACATGTAAGCCGTTTTGAGCAGAAATGATTAGTTTCGACACAAAAAATTCCTAAAGTTGAAACATCTCGATTTTTCACACCCTATATCTCTGTAATATTTCGCGCTATACCCCAAGTATGATCGATCGACGAAATCAGCTCTTCAGGAAGAATCTAAAAATGAAATAAAATACAGGGTGTTCCATTTGAAATAACAAAGTTGTTGCTACTTTTTGATGGAAGCGGCAACGCTGAAAGTATTTTAGATCGATAGAACAAAACTGATTACCCAATGAACCAAATTTTCAGAATAATCCTACGTCCGTTCTCCGTAAACGCCTAAGGTACCATCGACCGTGGTGAGTGACCCTGTATATATAGAATCAGTAACAAGTTTATGGAATATCTTTTTTCGTTGATCCTATAAACGTATATTCTCCATAAATTTTGAGTATAGAATATATATCTCCAAATGAGCCTTTCTATATATATCTACGATCTTATTTGCCACAGGCAAACATTTTATAATCCCACGTGGAACGCCCTTTGTCAAATTGCGATAATGAACCATCCAGATTTGATAACGCCATCGAGATATCATATTTACGGATTATAACGTATTAATGTCTAACTTCACCCCAGTTGCGCTAGTGCCCCTGAGGCTCAAACTTAATTGGATCCAAAATTTATTCAACCTCAAGGCGAGCTACCGAAAATCTCTCCGTACAGTCGAACAAAAAGGAAGTCGACAACATGGCTGTCCTTGCAACGAAATGCAAGACAAGCGAACTGTGGCCTTATAGTAAAGCGACATAAGGGTCAAACTCGGATGACCGGTTTTGGTGCGCTCAGCATTCAACGCTGGCTCCAAATCCCACTTCAAGGTGTACAACTTCGATGGAAAGTTCTGAGCTAATAGGAAGCATGATGTGAATTGTATATTCTTTTCACTCAGAAAATAAGGCAGCGCAGTCAACTGAGAATTGGTATATCCTTAATTCCTTAGAGCTTCGAATACGTTCTAATAGTATCCTTGGTGATATTTTGTTGAGATTCGAGAAAGTAAACAATAGTAGGGGAGCCCAAGCGGGGATTAGAGATTAACTCGATATATGGGGGAAAAATCGATCGTTGGATATACTCAAGCACGTCAGATTAAGGTAAGGTGAGTTAATTACATGCAGAAAAATGTGCATTTAAAAAATCTGACGATTTTCGCGTGACTTTATGTAATAGGAGGATCACAAAGTTGCAAAAAAAAAATGTCACCTGGACATTCTCGGGCGTGGTTAATTTTTTTCTTATTTTGAAGAAAATCATTCAAAAGGAATACTTATAAAATCGACCGATTTACACGAGCCGAAATATTTGAAAATGTCCCTCTCCGGGCATACTTTCTGTTGCCATTATACATATGTGTACAACGCTTTGGTTTGTTTATCGTGCTCTAAAAAATTTTCAGTAATTAAAAATTCTAAAATAAAATTTCAAACCTTCAGATTAAGGAAACTCCTTCACATAATTATTGTCAGATTGTCAGCACAACAAGGACATCAAGCTGAACCGTCTGTGAGTATAATAATTTGACGCGCTTGAGTGTTTCAAGGTCACGATTTTTTTTTGCATTCTCGTCGCGTTCAAATGGTCAGTCTTTTGAATAGTAGCTTCTTTGGGGTTCACTTAACATCCCTTTTGAATATCCGGCAAATTATATCAAAAACATTAAATATCAACAGGATCACTTATTTTATGTAAATTTTCTTGAATATGGAATTTCATTTATTACTGTGATATTGATATGAATATTGAATAAATGTCTCATCACATTTCTAGTTCACCGTCTTCCACATTCAAATAGTCCATGATTTTCGGTATACGGTAAACTATAAAGTAAACATTCCTCCTGTATTATCTTCCAGATCGTTTCCACCTGTAATGATCCCATCATGGACATTTTGCGACGTTTTATCAGGGCAATTCAAAGCATATCGTCCGTGGATAGAGATACTGAGGGAACGGCCGTCCATATCCCGGGGATTTGTTGATGCTGTCTCTCGATCTCGGACTGTTTTATGCTTTGGTATGGCCTTTCACGGAAAATTTTTGAAAGCGGTATTTCCTTTTCCACGGCCCCAAAAAACAATCGAGGGAAATGAGTCTCACGGTTTTTCGTGGTACCTATTTTTCATCTGTGACGGATGAATTTTACTCTATATAATTACATAGTTCTAGTTGATATACCCTGTGCCATCCACGGATCTTAAATTTTTTTAAGGCGGGGCAAAAGCTGAAAAATGCCGCCCCCATTCACTTATATTTATTAGTGCGACGGAACAGGCAAAAAACAATATCTTCTTTCTGAATTTCTAAATTCACTATAGATTGATTTCGCCCAAATAGTTAAATTGAGATAAAATTTAAAATTCTTTTATAGCAGTGAAGGGATTGTCACAGTAAAACAAGAGTAAAGTTTGTGTACTTGTACTATTATTTTTTCTGTGGTCGAAGTTGAGTAAATTATGAGTTGTCCATTCGTCTGTAAAGTGTAAATTTGGCCGCCCTCTGTGCCGCCCGGGGCACAGACCCCGGTTTGCGTCCCCCCCCCCCCTAGATCCGGGGCTGCCCTGTGCTAACCAATATCCTCTGTGGAATTTTGTACGATAAATCATCGAAGCGAAAAACCGCATTAAAACTACAGTAATATCACACTGATGCGTAATTTATGAACACGTGTGGTGCATGTCCTAATGCACCAACTGTATTCGAATAACTGGTGTTCGGTAATTAAAATATTGTAAATGCGGAAATAGATCCACAGTTAATTGAACAGAATTTTGAACGTGCATGGATTCTACTATTGGTTTAATTTGGAAACAGCATGAGTTACATTTACCTACACAACTTATCATTATCGTTTTCAATTTTTTTCAGTTAGAAGGAAATGTTTGATGCAACTCAATTTCTTGCTTTGTAATATGCATCAATTTTCTTTGTTGCACATACCTTGAATTCAGTCATAACAAATCCATATCATAATATTCACACCTATCATTCATAAACAAACATGACATTTATGACAGTAATATAAACTACTTAGTGACTTTCGAATAGTGAATTCCAAAATGAACACATCATCATTGAAAGAAGCTTATTTTTGTTTAAAGATATCTAACGCCCTAATATGTTCTAGAATCGTAAACAAAAACACGACTAATCACCTAAATATGCAACACTGTATAGGTATGTGGGCTCTCACTTTTAACAAAATCAAAATATACTATGTGGTATATTCAAGGCATGCACTCAAAGAGAGGTCGGTAACGAAGTGCAATGTGACAAGCAGGGCCCATAACTCAAAACCACTTAGTTTTATCTTGAAAATACCACTTGAACAGTCCAACAAATCAGCCTTAAATTCTGACACCATATTGTAGTGCGGAGAACATGTGGGAGAGAATGTAGAGTTGATTCAATTTTCTCCGCAAAGATACTCGTTTTTTTTTGCGATTCTGTGTATTCACTCTTTGTCCATAACCTGTGCGGTCCATTATATTAAATCAACTGGTTTCTATCTCAACTGTGTATTCCATGGGACATTCGTTCATAACTATAGAATTACTCAGTGTTTCAACCCCTAGGAGGAAGAATAAATAGTAATGTAATTTGTTTTTTTTTTTTGTCAGAGAACGATAAGGAAAACCAATGATAGCAACATAAAAGATAAAGAAATATAAATATGTATAACATATTACTTTCCCAAAAAAATTCGAAGCTAGAGCTGTTATGAAATTATAGGAATGTTGCGATTTTGAAAAAAATTAATTTCAATTATGTTATTTCATTTTATTTTCACTTTATATTAACGATATATCTTGCCTCGATATTTCTGGTCACCTTCGTTGTTTGCTGATACCATAATAATTCTTAGGCACAATTAAGATCAGACTGCCCTGGTCAAGTCTATTTCAAAACATTCGAATTTGGTGTGATGAAAATAAGCTCACACTGAATATTTCTAAAACAAATTTAGTAACATTCAAATTGAATATGGGACAAGTTACATCGTGAGATCAGATGATAGAAAACAAGCCCGTCACAAAATTTCTTGGCGTACACATTGACAACAATTTGAAGTTTGACTACCATATAACAGCTCTCTAGAAGAAATTATCATCTGCTATTTTGGGGTTCTGCCAGTCAGACTTTATTGCTAAGTGTATTCGTCCTTCAAAAGCGAGCTCTGAAATTCATGTTCAGAATAAAAATGCGAGAATCATGTAGACCAGTTTTTTCCGATAATAATATATTGATGATATACGAAATTTTCATTTTAGAAACAGTATGTTAGCTTCATAAATATAGGGAAAAGTTTATGAATGTTAACAGGGAAAGACAAACTTGCAATGAAAAACAACTTGCCCTTCATCTTCCTGTTTTATCTCAGGCGAAACAATCACTCATTTATAGAAGATAGAAGTAAACAAATTTATAACCATTTACCGAGGCAAATAAAAGCTAAGAATGATGGTATGAAGCAATTCAGAAAATCTGCTAAGCACTTTTTGATGGAAAAGTTCTTTTACAGTTAGGAATGACTATTTTGCATATATCAATTCTATAGTATTTTTTATGAATTGTGAGAAATGAGAATCAACTGCGAATACTGCGATTACAAGTTTTAAAACGTCGTTTGACCATATTATTTGTACCTATATAGGTACGTGACGTTCCAATGTTCATTTTATTTTTATTTATGTAAGTAAATATTTAGTGTATGTGTTTATTATTTATTATGTTTGACACTGAATAATGTGTCAAGAAGAGTTATAATCATCATTAATCATATTTACTCCACTGGAGGCGAAACACAATTACACAAATTGAAATAAATGTTACATTGCTTATTGAGGGTGTAATTGAAAATGTAAATCAACGATGTATGTATATGTCGCTGGTAACAAGGTCATATTTCATGTTTCAGCGCCCACTTGTAAGAGGGAGTTGCGTTTTAAGACCATCAGATCATATGGATTCACTGTGAAATGATAGTTCATCAACTATATAGAGATCATTCTGTAGTAAAAAGACTGAGTGCTAATGCCAATAAGAAAAAAAACTATATAGAAGAACATTTTTACACACTGAAGTTTTCGGCGATAAAACGATAATCCTGCTGAAGATCTCATTGTTCTCGATGGTTTTGAGGATGAATGTGAAACAGCAAGGCTAATGTATTTCAATTATTACCGTCCAGGTACAAAGTTATCATCAAATAACGATCAATTCGGTAAATCATAGGTGTGGTCGAATGGGAAATGATCCGTATAATAGGTTCAATAAATAAAAATCTGAATAAAGACATTAAAACAAAGGTTCCGCCGTGATAAACTTGCAGAGAAACTCAAACCAGTGTTGCCAGTACTGAGATTCAGATCACATCAAGAAATGATATCAAGAATTTCGAAATAATCAGGCTCTTGTGGCATCAGCTTATGAAGAGGTATATTTTGAATTCTATCAAATTTATCTAATTGAAATGTTCAATCCTCAGAAAAAATTATGATTTCATGCAGGTGGATGAAATTCAAATATACTGAACGTATATTCTATATCTGTCTATATAAGCATTGACTAAATAACGTCTCTTCAGTCTGTGAAACTAAGATATATCTTAGAATTTGTTATCTACATCTTGAAGCATTAGATGTTGATGTGAGCGAACTATTAGAGTCATCTCATGAATGAACAAAGGGATCTGCAGAGGGTGGTTGATTAAAGTTAGTAACAGTAGCTACCAACCCAAGGGGAAGTAGGTAACCATCAGGTTGAGGGGTCGCCATTTCGAACAACCATTATTGCTTCATTATATGCGTTATCTCTTATGAAAAATAATTGAAATAAGTTGAGTGCCATCTAACTGGAAAGCTTTCTGTAGTTAATCGTTTGATGATTTGTGGCAGACATTTTTAGAGCATACATGAAGTGATGGCAACACTGTATGCATGATGGTACGAAGACGGCAAAAAGAGCAGAAAGGAAAATCTCGATCTCCATGATGCAGTTCGTGCCTATACCAAACCCAACCTTCCGACCACCTGAGAGAGAGAAAGAAAGAAGTGCCGTGTTTGGAAGAGATGAAGTGCTTGCCAAGAGGTGAGCATGATTTAAAGTAGGCCTTATTTATGGGACTCCTTTACATAAAACATAGACACAACCCGTCTCTGCGGGTACAGCGCCCTTTGGGATCATTGGCGTACTTCTTACTTCGCCTTTGCTAATGAATTAATTATAACTTGGACTTGAAGAAGTTTGTCTCCAAAAAATTATAGGTACATCAGATGATCCAGAAAACCTTCCTTCCGACATACAAACATGTATGGATCATTGAGAGTTCTACTGGAATTGAAATTTTCATCGAATTCACAAACACATTTTCACACAAGCGGAAAATGTGCACAACATTTTCAAAACGGATATTTTCGGAAATAGATATTGTTCTTGTTGCCATGAGTTTCACAAAGTGTGTGTTTGAAAAGTATTTTTAACTGCCAACTTTGTTGCAAAGCAACCCTCGAAGTCTCATCGATACTTGTATGAGTAGGGAAGAAGCACTACTCGGCAAAGGATGAGCCGAATGGGCCAGTTACTCGGAATTGATCGAAACTCGAAGCTAAATCAATGCGAAATGGCAAAGGCTATAGCCTTTAGATAATATTGATTGTGTTATGTACCTACCTAACAAGAACATATTTTGCAGATGCCATCATCATTAATGAACCATGATGAGGGTAGTGAGGTTACAAAGACTGTAATTTTTCATGCAGAATGCATATTATAATGAAGATTGAAGAATCTATGTTAGTCAGGTGCACTGGTGCACATTAGGTCCCTTAGTCAGTAAGAATGTGTGAAAAACAGGTGGAACAAGCAGTTAATGCAAATAGGAAAATCCACACTGTGAGAAATTGATTACCTCTGCTCCATTGTTACATGAATAAATATTGTTTGTTATTCAAGCAGGAAATATATATTATTTGCTGAAGCATTTTTCGGAATTAGTGTGAGAAATAATGGATAATAAAGACAAACGAATGAAACTGAAAAACCAACTTCCTTTGTTGGCCATTCAAGGATTATCGATTTCATATTCTATATATACGCATGAAGACTAAAAAAAACATCCAATTTTCAGTAGAGTATCATTACCAATTTTTTAAACCCTGATTGTTATTGATTTCAATCTCCTGATATATAATCAATCTCGCTTCTTGTACTTAAATTGCTATTGTAAAATAACCATTCTCACAAAATTTCCTTAAACAATTTTATATACCCATGTTGAATACATTAAACATTGGCCACGTGAATAATCTATACAAGAAACTTGTTTCGTGAAGATGGCTCTAAGCTGGACATAATATAATCAATAGCTGAACTATAAGTGCCTCAAATTCTTATGAAACGAAATAATAATAAAAGGACACAAAACGGGTTTTCAATTTCTTGTAGTTTTCGATTTATTCAGTCTTGAGTGTATGTTGATCATTATTTGCGGATTTAGAAAATTCATTGGGCATTTATATACGTTGAATTGAATTCTAATAATTCTTGATATTCAATATTAAAAAAATTCAAGTTCTGGATAATTTTGGTGTACCTATCATAAGAATTACTAAATGATATGACCTGTGTCATTGGAAACCATCATGTATATTCGGGAATTCGAGAGTAAACCTTTGTATAAAGTAAAAGAAATGAAATTACACTCTGTAATAGAATATGACCATTGGACGATCATGATATCCAGTAGCTAACAAAATTCTTATATCGTTTTCGTGTTCTTCCAGAATTCACGTCGAAATTTCCTTTTGTTATTGGATACGAGCAATTAATTCCGTTTCGTGTTTCTCAACACTTTATGTTTACATGTCTTGTACTGGAAATAATGAATTAGTCTCAGAATCGAAGATGAATACTTATGTAATATATTATTTTGATGCTATACACGCTATCGCAATATAGTAAACAGAGATCAACATTTGCTCTTTTTAATTTAGGTACATGTTTAGCAACAGTCATTTATGCATTCAAGATATTCTCGTTTTGAAGGTTTATTGTCTGATTAATGTATTATAATTATCGGATAATACAATTAATTCTGTGATCTGTGATGTAGGTAGCTATAATCGTACATCTGAGAAATTGAATGATAGATAGATAGATAGATAGATATAGATAGATAGATAGATAGATAGATAGATAGATAGATAGATAGATAGATAGATAGATAGATAGATAGATAGATAGATAGATAGATAGATAGATAGATAGATAGATAGATAGATAGATAGATAGATAGATAGATAGATAGATAGATAGATAGATAGATAGATAGATAGATAGATAGATAGATAGATAGATAGATAGATAGATAGATAGATAGATAGATAGATAGATAGATAGATAGATAGATAGATAGATAGATAGATAGATAGATAGATAGATAGATAGATAGATAGATAGATAGATAGATAGATATATAGATAGATAGATAGATAGATAGATAGATAGATAGATAGATAGATAGATAGATAGATAGATAGATAGATAGATAGATAGATAGATATATAGATAGATAGATAGATAGATAGATAGATAGATAGATAGATAGATAGATAGATAGATAGATAGATAGATAGATAGATAGATAGATAGATAGATAGATAGATAGATAGATAGATAGATAGATAGATAGATAGATAGATAGATAGATAGATAGATAGATAGATAGATAGATAGATAGATAGATAGATAGATAGATAGATAGATAGATAGATAGATAGATAGATAGATAGATAGATAGATAGATAGATAGATAGATAGATAGATAGATAGATAGATAGATAGATAGATAGATAGATAGATAGATAGATAGATAGATAGATAGATAGATAGATAGATAGATAGATAGATAGATAGATAGATAGATAGATAGATAGATAGATAGATAGATAGATAGATAGATAGATAGATAGATAGATAGATAGATAGATAGATAGATAGATAGATAGATAGATAGATAGATAGATAGATAGATAGATAGATAGATAGATAGATAGATAGATAGATAGATAGATAGATAGATAGATAGATAGATAGATAGATAGATAGATAGATAGATAGATAGATAGATAGATAGATAGATAGATAGATAGATAGATAGATAGATAGATAGATAGATAGATAGATAGATAGATAGATAGATAGATAGATAGATAGATAGATAGATAGATAGATAGATAGATAGATAGATAGATAGATAGATAGATAGATAGATAGATAGATAGATAGATAGATAGATAGATAGATAGATAGATAGATAGATAGATAGATAGATAGATAGATAGATAGATAGATAGATAGATAGATAGATAGATAGATAGATAGATAGATAGATAGATAGATAGATAGATAGATAGATAGATAGATAGATAGATAGATAGATAGATAGATAGATAGATAGATAGATAGATAGATAGATAGATAGATAGATAGATAGATAGATAGATAGATAGATAGATAGATAGATAGATAGATAGATAGATAGATAGATAGATAGATAGATAGATAGATAGATAGATAGATAGATAGATAGATAGATAGATAGATAGATAGATAGATAGATAGATAGATAGATAGATAGATAGATAGATAGATAGATAGATAGATAGATAGATAGATAGATAGATAGATAGATAGATAGATAGATAGATAGATAGATAGATAGATAGATAGATAGATAGATAGATAGATAGATAGATAGATAGATAGATAGATAGATAGATAGATAGATAGATAGATAGATAGATAGATAGATAGATAGATAGATAGATAGATAGATAGATAGATAGATAGATAGATAGATAGATAGATAGATAGATAGATAGATAGATAGATAGATAGATAGATAGATAGATAGATATATAGATAGATAGATAGATAGATAGATAGATAGATAGATAGATAGATAGATAGATAGATATATAGATAGATAGATAGATAGATAGATAGATAGATAGATAGATAGATAGATAGATAGATATATAGATAGATAGATAGATAGATAGATAGATAGATAGATAGATAGATATATAGATAGATAGATAGATAGATAGATAGATAGATAGATAGATAGATAGATAGATATATAGATAGATAGATAGATAGATAGATAGATAGATAGATAGATAGATAGATAGATAGATAGATAGATAGATAGATAGATAGATAGATAGATAGATAGATAGATAGATAGATAGATAGATAGATAGATAGATAGATAGATAGATAGATAGATAGATAGATAGATAGATAGATAGATAGATAGATAGATAGATAGATAGATAGATAGATAGATAGATAGATAGATAGATAGATAGATAGATAGATAGATAGATAGATAGATAGATAGATAGATAGATAGATAGATAGATAGATAGATAGATAGATAGATAGATAGATAGATAGATAGATAGATAGATAGATAGATAGATAGATAGATAGATAGATAGATAGATAGATAGATAGATAGATAGATAGATAGATAGATAGATAGATAGATAGATAGATAGATAGATAGATAGATAGATAGATAGATAGATAGATAGATAGATAGATAGATAGATAGATAGATAGATAGATAGATAGATAGATAGATAGATAGATAGATAGATAGATAGATAGATAGATAGATAGATAGATAGATAGATAGATAGATAGATAGATAGATAGATAGATAGATAGATAGATAGATAGATAGATAGATAGATAGATAGATAGATAGATAGATAGATAGATAGATAGATAGATAGATAGATAGATAGATAGATAGATAGATAGATAGATAGATAGATAGATAGATAGATAGATAGATAGATAGATAGATAGATCTGAAATACGGCCGGACAAAATGATAGGCGCAATGGAAATAAAATTTCCTGAGATAACGGAATTGATAAAAAACAGCAACGGGGAAATAAACTATCTCTACAATACGACTAAGATTACAACTAAAGATAAAATAGAAATAGAAAAGAATAGAACACTGTACATTGTTCCAGTGGAGAAACCTGGAGAAACCACAGAGATAGATGAGATAGAGGAGTGTCATCAACTATATACGAAGCTCCAAGACCTAAAGGAGTATGCAGTCTTACACCCCACGAACCAGCTCATGATTATCTCCAATAATGAAACTATAGGAAAATATATTAGAAAAACGACAGAGTACGTATTTAGAAATATGGAAAGAGAAATAGAAATAATAGGGATCAGAACAGATAGCCCAAGACCTATTACAGCAAAACCTATTGCTGATAGAGTTGTAGTGAAAAGTCAAGGAAAAACTTTTGCCGAACTACTCAAAGAGGTGAAGCAGAATGTGAATATAGAACATACAGGCATAAATATAAAAAACATAAAAAAGACAGGAAAGGGGGATCTGATGTTAGAAGTAGTATGGAGTAAAAACGCAGCAATTACTCTGAGAAATGAGATCAAAAAGAAAATAGAGACCGCAGAAATAAGAATTCATAGACAAGAAATACAAATGTATATTAGTAATATAGACGAGACAATAGAGGCAGAGGAGATACTAGAAGCAGTAGTCAAGGAAGTAGGAGAGAGAAACCGGGAATATATAGAAGTAAGATCATTAAGGCCAGGCTGGAAAGGGACGCAAAATGCAACGATAGCAGTCCAACAAAGGAGTATCGCAGACACTCTGATACAAAAGGGAAGAATCAAAATAGGCTGGCTGAGCTGTAGGTTGAGAGAAAGAGTAATACTCACACGATGCTATAAATGCCTTCAGTATGGCCATAAAACTGAGGAGTGTCGAGAGGCAGACAAGTCCAATGTGTGCAGAAAATGCGGGAAAGATACCCACAAGTCATGGGAGTGTAAAGAGAAACCTTTCTGTTTAACGTGTAACATAGATGGACATAGAAACGATCAAACTAAATGTCCTGTTTTTAGGAGCCTCATAAAGAAGAAGACAAAGCAATCCAGCCACCTGATAAGAAGCTAGAAAATATATTACACCACAATGATAAAGCTACTTCAAGTAAACTTAGGCAGATCGCGCCGTGCGCATGACATAGTCGATATTGTGACCTATGAACAAGATATCGACATGGTTATCATTTCGGAACCAAATATTAAAATCTCGACAGGAAACCAATATCTGAGGGATAGAAGGGGAGATATCGCTATTAAAGTGCAGAATAAGCAAGTGGGAATTGATTCTGTTACACGAGGAGATGGGTATCTAAGAATAGACTGTCAAAAGTTATCTCTATTTTGTGGGTATTTTTCACCAAATGCCCCTTTGGATGAATTCAAACAATTCGTCGATGAGATAATGATGCAGGTCAGACACAATAAAAAGGAATCAGTGATAGCAGGGGATTTTAACTCTAAGTCAGCCTTATGGTCGTCACCGATAACCGATAGAAGGGGAGAATACCTTGAAGAATGGGCAGCAGAATTAGACATAACATTCGTAAATACGGGATCAATTCCTACTTTTGAGAGGGGAGATAGCAAGTCATACATAGACATCACAGGAGTGACTGCAGGACTAGTAGATAAAGTAAAAAACTGGACGGTTCGAGAAGGAGAATTCTTTACTCTCCATAATCATATATTCTTTGAAATACACGCGGTAAGATCAGAAAAAGCCGATGCAAAAAAAGGAATCCAAAAGGCCTGGCTTGATAAAAGGAGATTTCAGGAGGAGATCGAAATAGAGCTAGATGGAAGAACGGGCTCAGCTACTCTAATCACACAAAAAATAGCGAAAGTGGTCAAGAGTTGTCAGATTAATCAAGGAGAAATGAAAATGAAGCCATATTGGTGGACAGGAGAGATAGAAAATGTTAGAAGAAGTTGCAACATACTAAGACGAATATATACCAGGGTAAATAGTGATAACAACATAGATGATCTAGAAAAACAAAGAACAGAAGAACGCTACAAAACGGTCAAACGAGAGTTACAAAGATTAATAAGGAATACAAAGAAAGAAAATTGGAAGAAACTATGTGCCGATCTAGAGTCTGATATATGGGGACAGGCTTATAAAATTGTTATGAAACACTGCGGAAAACTTCAGCCACCATATGAAATCACCCAAGAGAAGAGAAAGACATATATAGAGACCCTTTTTCCTGCCTCTGACAAAAATCAACACGAAAAGCGGATGCAAAATGTCGCCCCTCCACCACCATTTACAGAAGAAGAATTAGTAATAGCAGTGAAACAGATTAAATTGGGTAAGGCATCAGGTCCGGATAGAATCCCTCCAGAAGCAGTTCAGATAACGGCGAACATATGTCCAGAGATTCTTCTAAACATATTCAATATGCTCCTAAGCTCTCAGGAATTTCCGCGGATATGGAAAGAAGCCTTAGTAGTTCTAATCTGGAAAGGCAAGGCGCAAGAATGCGCGTCGGATTATAGACCAATCTGCTTACTGAGTACATTGGGTAAGTTATACGAGCGCTTGATAAAAGCACGTCTAGAGCAAGAACTGGACGCAAATGAAGGACTATCGAGAAACCAGTATGGATTTAGAAGAGGAAAGTCCACTGTTCAAGCCATCACTTCGGTTTTGGACATCGTGAGATCATCTAAAAAAAAATGGGTTGTTATGGTTGCCATAGATATAAAAAATGCTTTCAATACAGCGGATTGGAATCTGATTATAACAAAATTGAGAGACCGAGGCGTGAGTCATTACCTCATAAATTTAGTAGTTGAGTATTTTGCATACAGAAGGCTCCTCACAACGAAAGATCATAGCATGCACGTATCAATGGGTGTACCACAGGGATCTATTCTCGGCCCTCTCCTTTGGAATGTCTTGTACGACGACGTACTCAGAATAGAGCATAACGAGGGAGTGAGTACTATCGCATATGCTGACGATTTAACAATAATAGTGGAAGCAGACCTCAAAGAGGAATTAATGCTTGAAACAGACATGGCACTGTTCAGAGTGTCGAATTGGATGGAAAAACATAGATTAAAAATCGCTCCACAGAAAACCGAGGCTGTTATTCTTAAGGGAAAAAGAGATCGTACAGGCATTCACTTCAATATGCAAGGGATATTGGTAAATCATGGGAAATCTCTGAAGTATCTTGGGGTCATAATGGATAATAAACTAGATTTCACAGAACATATTAAATACATAAAAAATAAGGCGGAACAAAAAATATCTGCTCTATCGAGAATTCTTCCAAATATAGGAGGACCCTCTTCTCACAGAAGGGAGATTATAAATTGGGTAGTGAATTCGACCATCTTGTATGCGGCACCTGCATGGTCAGGGGCAATGGAAAAAAAACGAATAAGGCCACGCTGGAATCACTCCAGAGGAAGAGTCTGCTAAGGGTTGCAAGTGCGTATAAAACTGTCTCGGCACATGCCCTGCAAGTAATCACGGGTTTTCCTCCAATAGAATTACTAATCAAAGAAAGAATAGCGATATATAATGCAGAGACAGATGATAAAGAAAGGGTGAGAAGAAATCAGAGGGAAGAAACTCTTCGAGAATGGCAGGGGATGTGGGATAATAACACCAGAAATGCACAATGGACCAAGACTTTGATAAGAAACATAGAAGGCTGGGTGAATTGTACTTATAGAAGTACAGACTACTTCCTCACACAGTTCCTTACTGGACATGGCTCATTCAGGACTTATACCTTGAGAATAGGAAAAGCAGACGACGATCGTTGCATATATTGTCAGAATGTGGACAATGCCGAACACACACTTTTCGAATGTGTACGGTGGCTGTGTATTAGACAACAGTTAGAGGCAGATCTAAATGTGAGACCAACACCAGAGAATATTATAGACATAATGCTGAGAAATGAGAAAACTTTCACAAGAATCAAAGGGTACATCAAGCAAATAATGGAAAGGAAAGAACAAGAAGAGAGATTGTACAGACAACCAGAGACACAGTAAAGTCAGTTTCGGCCAGCGAAGTACCATCAATACTGATGTTCCGTTGGACGAAGCGAAGGAGAAAAAAAAAAAAAAAAAAAAAAAAAAAAAAAGATAGATAGATAGATAGATAGATAGATAGATAGATAGATAGATAGATAGATAGATAGATAGATAGATAGATAGATAGATAGATAGATAGATAGATAGATAGATAGATAGATAGATAGATAGATAGATAGATAGATAGATAGATAGATAGATAGATAGATAGATAGATAGATAGATAGATAGATAGATAGATAGATAGATAGATAGATAGATAGATAGATAGATAGATAGATAGATAGATAGATAGATAGATAGATAGATAGATAGATAGATAGATAGATAGATAGATAGATAGATAGATAGATAGATAGATAGATAGATAGATAGATAGATAGATAGATAGATAGATAGATAGATAGATAGATAGATAGATAGATAGATAGATAGATAGATAGATAGATAGATAGATAGATAGATAGATAGATAGATAGATAGATAGATAGATAGATAGATAGATAGATAGATAGATAGATAGATAGATAGATAGATAGATAGATAGATAGATAGATAGATAGATAGATAGATAGATAGATAGATAGATAGATAGATAGATAGATAGATAGATAGATAGATAGATAGATAGATAGATAGATAGATAGATAGATAGATAGATAGATAGATAGATAGATAGATAGATAGATAGATAGATAGATAGATAGATAGATAGATAGATAGATAGATAGATAGATAGATAGATAGATAGATAGATAGATAGATAGATAGATAGATAGATAGATAGATAGATAGATAGATAGATAGATAGATAGATAGATAGATAGATAGATAGATAGATAGATAGATAGATAGATAGATAGATAGATAGATAGATAGATAGATAGATAGATAGATAGATAGATAGATAGATAGATAGATAGATAGATAGATAGATAGATAGATAGATAGATAGATAGATAGATAGATAGATAGATAGATAGATAGATAGATAGATAGATAGATAGATAGATAGATAGATAGATAGATAGATAGATAGATAGATAGATAGATAGATAGATAGATAGATAGATAGATAGATAGATAGATAGATAGATAGATAGATAGATAGATAGATAGATAGATAGATAGATAGATAGATAGATAGATAGATAGATAGATAGATAGATAGATAGATAGATAGATAGATAGATAGATAGATAGATAGATAGATAGATAGATAGATAGATAGATAGATAGATAGATAGATAGATAGATAGATAGATAGATAGATAGATAGATAGATAGATAGATAGATAGATAGATATATAGATAGATAGATAGATAGATAGATAGATAGATAGATAGATAGATAGATAGATATATAGATAGATAGATAGATAGATAGATAGATAGATAGATAGATAGATAGATAGATAGATAGATAGATAGATAGATAGATAGATAGATAGATAGATAGATAGATAGATAGATAGATAGATAGATAGATAGATAGATAGATAGATAGATAGATAGATAGATAGATAGATAGATAGATAGATAGATAGATCTTTATTTGACCACGTTATGTTAAAAAACATTTGTAGCAAGTCAGTAGCAAGTAAATAAATACAGAAAATAATTATGTACAAATTCACAATTAAAATTAACAATTAAAATACAATATGAATAAAATATTGCGTGTCACATATGTAGACATACGATATACCATACACATAGTATGGTGTTATAATAGTTGGATCAAATCACATCCGTGCTGGGTCAGCCATGTACTCAGCGATAGTGTAGTAACACTTTTTCTGCAGTATCACTTTGATAGAGTTTTTAAACGAAGCTTGGTTTTTGTTTTTTAGTGTGTCAGGAAGAATATTGTAAAGATCAACATTTATTGAGTTTTTGAGAGACTTATTGTATTTAAATCTTTGAGACCTGATCAGATTCGCGTTGCGTGTATTATAGTCGTGGTAATTTGAGTTAGTCAGGAGTTTTTTTTTGTTTTCATGAATCTCGATCAGAGACTGATAAATGAACAGAGTTTGTAGAGGCATAATACTGAGTTGGCAGAATAATGGCCGACAAGAATCCCTATAACCCGCACTACAGATTATTCTAATGGATTGCTTTTGAATTCTAAATTCTTTCTCAGAGTGAGAGGAATTTCCCCAAAGGGTCAATCCATAGCTGATATATGATTGGATAAGAGCGAAGTACGCAGAAAGAAGGGTATTTTTATCAACAAACGATTTCAGTTTTCTCAGAAGGAAATTGTGAGTACTCAATTTGGAACAGGTATTTTCGATGTGTGGTTCCCAGCATAAACTATCGTCAATAGTTAATCCTAAAAGTTTAGCATGGTCACCTACTGTTACTTTATTGTTTGTCGAAAAAATAATATGTTTTGTCTTATCTTTGTTTAATTTTAATAAGTTGTGGGTAAACCATTCTTGGGCAAGGTTTTCAGCTGATTTCATCGAATTTAATAGCGACTCATAACTGTTTTCAGAGCTTATAAGAGAGCTATCATCAGCAAAAGCAATACCTAAATGAGGCAACATATGACAAAAAAAATCATTGGTATAAATTATGAATAGAAGTGGCCCCAGAACCGAGCCTTGGGGTACGCCTGTTTTAACCAGATTAAGCTGGGAGGTTGTTTCATTGATAGTAACACATTGTCTCCTATTTTGGAGATAAGACTCAATTAGTTTTAAAGATACTCCTCTTACTCCATATTGAGAGAGCTTATTAACCAGGATATTGTGAGAGACACAGTCGAAAGCCTTGCTCAGGTCACATAATGTTACCCCTATTTGTTTACCCTGTTCAAAGCCCTCGACTATCTCTCTCACAACCCTTGCTATTGCATGAGTAGTAGATCGTTGTTGACGGAATCCATATTGATTATTGCTTAATAGTTTCTCAAAATATTTGTTCAACCTTTGCTTTAATATGATTTCAAAGATCTTACCAATGTAGGGTACAATAGAAATTGGCCTATAGTTCTCAGGGTTTTCTCTATCACCCTTTTTGAAAATGGGTATGACTTTGGTGAGTTTCAGCTCGTCAGGAAAAATACCATCCACGATACATGTATTGAATAAATCAGTGAGAGGATCAATTAGTAAAAAGAAATTTTCTTTTATTATTTTGCTGTTAAGTTCATACATGTCAAAGCAGTAGGTATTCTTCAACTGGTGAATAGCACTTTCTACCTCTTGAGGGAATATAGGTTCGAAGAAGAATGAGCCTGGCACTTTGGGCTTCAACGAATCAGGAATTGATCCATCATAATAGCAATTTTCATCGTCTAAAGGCAACTGTCTAATAATTATATCAGCGACCTGCGAGAAATAGTTGTTGAGATGATCGGCTGATAAACTTTCAGATACATTTTTGGTGGAGTGTTTGTTTCTTTCAAAATTAATAAGTTTCCAGCTGTCCCTTGTTTTATTTGAAAAATTATTCAAGAAATTATTGAAAGATGTTTTTTTTGCAGTTTCAATTGCATGTTGGTATTCTCTGGTCATTTGTTTGTAAGTATCATTAAAGGTTGTATTATTTGTGGAGTCACGAATGATTTTGATAGTTTGCAGGGTGTTTCTCATTTTCCTAAGATCGTCGTTGAACCATTTTATGGGGTTTCCTTTTTTGTCATACGTTTTGGATAAGGGAAAATGGGACACGGAAAGCTCTTTGCATATATGCAGTATAAATTTAGCTTTGTCAGAGGCCGTTCTACAACTGTAGTATGGGTCCCAACTTATATTTTGTAAGGCGTTTTTAAAGTTTTCCATGCCAGCAGGAGTGATTTTTTTTCTGAAGTTTTGTTTGGGAGTTACAAAAGAAACGTTTTTAATGGTGATATATTGGGCATAGTGGTCAGAGAGGCAAGGATCAATAATGCCACTCTCGTATGTTTCACTCTCAAGATTCGTGAGGATGTTGTCTATACAAGATTTAGAGCCGTTATCAACCCTGGTATATTGAGATATGGATACATCTAGACCGAAGGAGTTTGTTAAACAGATGAGATTCGACAAATTTAACGACGATTTGAGAAAGTCGATGTTGAAATCTCCTAATAAAATAACTTTTTCAAATCTTCTGCAGACATTGCTCAGAATTTGCTCTAAATTGGTAAAGAAATCGGTGCAGTCCGAAACGCAAGAGGATCTGTATAGGGTGAGGACAGCAATATGCAAAGGAAGTAACTCAATGCCACATATTTCTATGTCTCTTTCTTTACAAAAATCTGATAGTGATAAGGGTCTACATTTGACTTTTTTTGATGCAAACATGGCAACTCCACCATGGATGTGCTTCGTCCTACAATAATGCGCTACCAACTCGTAGTTTGGTAAGGTACAGAGTTTTATACTACAATCATCTAACCAATGTTCTGAAATACATAATATGTCAAAAGAATGATTTTCAAGAAACAAAGAAAATCTGTCAATTTTGTTTGATAGTTTACGTACATTCAAGTGGAATAGAGTTAGATTTTCTCTTCCTGGAGAAATAATGGATAATAAAGACAAACGAATGAAACTGAAAAACCAACTTCCTTTGTTGGCCATTCAAGGATTATCGATTTCATATTCTATATATACGCATGAAGACTAAAAAAAACATCCAATTTTCAGTAGAGTATCATTACCAATTTTTTAAACCCTGATTGTTATTGATTTCAATCTCCTGATATATAATCAATCTCGCTTCTTGTACTTAAATTGCTATTGTAAAATAACCATTCTCACAAAATTTCCTTAAACAATTTTATATACCCATGTTGAATACATTAAACATTGGCCACGTGAATAATCTATACAAGAAACTTGTTTCGTGAAGATGGCTCTAAGCTGGACATAATATAATCAATAGCTGAACTATAAGTGCCTCAAATTCTTATGAAACGAAATAATAATAAAAGGACACAAAACGGGTTTTCAATTTCTTGTAGTTTTCGATTTATTCAGTCTTGAGTGTATGTTGATCATTATTTGCGGATTTAGAAAATTCATTGGGCATTTATATACATTGAATTGAATTCTAATAATTCTTGATATTCAATATTAAAAAAATTCGAATTCTGGATAATTTTGGTGTACCTATCATAAGAATTACTAAATGATATGACCTGTGTCATTGGAAACCATCATGTATATTCGGGAATTCGAGAGTAAACCTTTGTATAAAGTAAAAGAAATGAAATTACACTCTGTAATAGAATATGACCATTGGAGGATCATGATATCCAGTAGCTAACAAAACTCTTATCGTTTTCGTGTTCTTCCAGAATTCACGTCGAAATTTCCTTTTGTTATTGGATACGAGCAATTAATTCCGTTTCGTGTTTCTCAACACTTTATGTTTACATGTCTTGTACTGGAAATAATGAATTAGTCTCAGAATCGAAGATGAATACTTATGTAATATATTATTTTGATGCTATACACGCTATCGCAATATAGTAAACAGAGATCAACATTTGCTCTTTTTAATTTAGGTACATGTTTAGCAACAGTCATTTATGCATTCAAGATATTCTCGTTTTGAAGGTTTATTGTCTCTTTTTGCTCTTTTTAATTTAGGTACATGTTTAGCAACAGTCATTTATGCATTCAAGATATTCTCGTTTTGAAGGTTTATTGTCTCTTTTTGCTCTTTTTAATTTAGGTACATGTTTAGCAACAGTCATTTATGCATTCAAGATATTCTCGTTTTAAAGGTTTATTGTCTCTTTTTGCTCTTTTTAATTTAGGTACATGTTTAGCAACAGTCATTTATGCATTCAAGATATTCTCGTTTTGAAGGTTTATTGTCTCTTTTTGCTCTTTTTAATTTAGGTACATGTTTAGCAACAGTCATTTATGCATTCAAGATATTCTCGTTTTGAAGGTTTATTGTCTGATTAATGTATTATAATTATCGGATAATACAATTAATTCTGTGATCTGTGATGTAGGTAGCTATAATCGTACATCTGAGAAATTGAATGACACTGTTATTAAAATAAAAGCATGTACAAAGAAAATAACAGATATCAAAAGCCACAAAGATTTCCTAGAAGATTGTAAACAGCTGAAATAATTATAAATATTCATTAATGGTTATAAAAAAAATTTGACTTCGCAGGTAGTTTGTGCTTGAAAAATGTGTAAAATACAGCATCTTTGCTTTTTTCATGTGCTACTCTAGAACTGTCAAATTTGACATTTTTTTTCGAAAATCCTCAAATAATCTGGAAACTTCGAAAAATAACGATTTGATCAGTACCTGTACTATTTTCATCTCGAGATGTTGCCTTGGTCTTGTATTGTTTAAAATCACGAAATTTTTTGTCATATCTAGTACAAATCACTAAAACGAAAGTTTTTTGAATAGTTATGAAACTGTGTTGGTCATTGTTTGGTTTGCAGAAAAGTACGATATTTCCGGTTTGTTTGTAACTGAATTATTGGTCAGAAAAATAATCAAACTGGATGAAAATCTATTAAAAAAAGAAATACAGTGATGTAATAAGAATGAAAAGAAATTTGTTTATTCGATTACTGACATATTAACGTCCATACACTGAAAAATCCACATCAGTTTAACAATGAAAAGAAAAAACTATAGATGAACTTTGCAACAACAAAGACGAATTTCTGGAGATGCATTTTTTTTATTTTCTGGTAATAGGCCAATGTTGGTATTTCCTGGGCAAGATATGATATCGAAGTCTCATATTCATCAAAATTATGAAATTTGAATCATGTTTCGTTCGAATCGATGGAGCGAAAGTTTCAAAAAATAAAAAAAAAATTGAAAAAAGTCGACAGTAGAGAGTCCAAATTTGGAACAAATGTATTAAATTGTAAACTGAGCAACTTTTTTCTTTGGCATTTTTGGAAATTTCCAAAAAAAAAAAAGATTGACATCATTAGAGTAGCACATGAAAAAATGAAAGATGCTGTATTTTACTAATTTTTCAAGCACAAATTAACTGCGAAGTCAAATTTTCTTTATATCTATAAATAAAAAAAACTTCCATATGTCGCGAACTTTATGTGTGACACTGTATATATTGGTTCTTCAATAATAAATATCTATTATAATGCAATGAATACTGCACTTATGTGTACTCGAAACCAGATTTCGATTTAGTATACGCTATCTGCATCATCATGTATTCGCGATTAATATGGTGGAGATTAATATTTAACAAGTCTGTAAAAATCGATTTTATATCGCGTAAATTATGGTAGACCAGGCGGCTTTGTTGGTAGCTATAGGTGGATATAAATAGGGGACTCAATGTGTAGTATTAACGCCTATTCATGGGCCATCAAAGCGGTTTTGAAAACTACACCTATTTGGTTGATTTGAGGCAAGTTTTAGGTTATTTTCTTGCGATCAAGAATTAATTCAACCATTCACAAAAATCTCTTATTCATTTTAGGATGAGTCTGGGAGAGACCGACCAGTTATATTACCGATAACTTAAGAACAAAGCAATAGAGGGCTCGTTTGATAAAATTAGTTGAGCTTGTTGCATCCTACAGGTTAACACAGCCTGACACAACAGTGTAAATTAATGAATAAGGTTTGAAAATATGTGCTAACTTCGAAGTTTTTTGACTGGTGATTTACTCTGTTGGTGACATTTTGAAGACGAGTTAGTTTATTTGAATTGTTGCAATATTTGGATGATAGAGTTATCATGGAACTACAAAATAACCTCAAGGCGTTTCTCATTTTTTCTTTGGTTAAAGATCATGGAGTTTAGCGATCATCACGAAAATTGTATTAGGTATAGGTATGATGATGATGAAATATTATGCGATTTGAAGGCAATTATTATTGATATAATGAATGAAAACCTATCAAAACACTCAGAAAGACGACTGTCTCAAATGTGTAAACTGCAGTCGTTGGTTCCATAATGGAAGCTCAAAATTGTAGAGTTGTTGCGATTTATGTGGAAAACTGAAATAGAAAAGTCCTAAAAATTAAATTTGTTTATATCTGTACGTTATACATTAATTTTTACGATGTTCTAATACTTCTAATATGTATTGTTATTTAATATCTTGTTATTTTTTGACCAGTTGCAATGTTTGACATTTTAATTCAAAATAAAAATATATGTTAGTATCATATCATAACTTATATATAATTTATGTTCTCTCCTAACCCCTTGGGCAATGCATTAACAGTTAAAAAAAATACCCGTATATATCAAACACCAACAAAGTTATAATATTTTTTTCAAAACGATAGGAAGGACGCCTCGATTGCATCGTGATATGACACGGTGTAACTTGGTGTTAATTTTAAATAATTGGTGTTTTTTATGCGTTAACGTCAATGATGTAGCACCATTGAGAATATTTGATTTCAACCATTTGGTGTTTCTTATGATTTTATGTTTCAGAATCGTTTTTACTCCACCACATTCGTGTCACTTTTCACTACTAAGATCGGAATCATCACCACTCAACACTCAATTGTGAAATGCATAATAAAAAGGACACAACTTTGATATTCAGGTGTTGTATTTGTCGGAGTTTGCTCTGAAATTCATTATTTGATTGAAATTACACCCAAGTTTTTTTTTACTGTGCTGTATATTTAATTTCATAAAATATCGCAACTGATAATCACTTAGTGATTCAAATTAATATAGGACACCTCTGGATATACGTTAATAGTCGTAATTTATATTCACTTCTTATATACCTTGCGTTTTGAACATGTAATTTAATTACACCGAATACCATTAACTGACTTATTAATATCCATAACGCACTTACTTGATGGTGGCTCTAAAATATTCCAACTTTATGGCGAAACCGGGCATTTTCTCTTGTGAGATATTTAAAATACTTTGCTTTCCTGCTCACCTAAATATGTGCGCACTGACAACCCGCAGTGAGTTGCTGCAGAGTCACGAGATAATTTTTATCCCTGCTGGCAAATACGCGAACTATTCCATTCCTGCTTGCGCTTCCATGATTTGTATTGTTTGAGCCCACTTTACATAATGTTAAACATGAATCTTGAATATATTCAACGTGGTCACTAGGTATGTTCCCGCATCGGTATCAATTCCGTGTACTAGTAACTGTACAGGATGGACCAAATTCGAGGCGTAACATGGGGATCTCGTAAACCTCAAGTGATACAGGGTCGGTTAAATTGTGGCAAAGTTGCGTAATTTTGTGCTCAATGAAATGCTGTCGAGAAAATTGGAAATTTCCCACTACTTCCGGAGATATCCGAAAAAAACTGAAATTTCGTGAAATCGTTTTGATTTTTTCCTGGTGAAAATTTACAAAATGAATGGCAGTTTATCATTGCCACTTTTTCTTTCCTACAAGATGACGTTGTCACATTTGCAGTCCGACGTTTTGTCTTCGGCCCTCCTCCACCATCAACTTTATTTTTTCAAATACGGACCTGGATTTTTTATTTTGGATTTGGTTTTCTTTCCGTACCCTGATGATAATGACGTATCAAAACTATCAAAAATATTAGTATATATGAGAAAAATTGCCTATTAAAATAAATGCATCTATTATCCATCTCTCTCACACACATTGCCCTCTCTCACACACATTGCCCTCTTTATATATTATAAATTCAAGTAAATGTGAGTGAATCAGTTTAGATTTATATACCCCCAGTATCTGAAAAAGGTATACCTACTTGTTGATAAAAGGCACATCTTTCGAGAATTTCCAATATTGTTGCTATATATAATGATCCGATTTCATTGAAAGGTTTTTGTTCTCCGCAAGTGCATTCAACAAGATGGTAATATTTTCAAACATTTGATTTAATACAATTTGTTTATCAATAATAGTTGAATGTGAGTCATTAAATGAAATTAAAGAGAGCTGGAAAGATGCAATAATTTCAATAGGCTTTTTTTCTCATATTCACTGATTTTTCCGATAGTTGTGATATATCAATATCATCAGGGAACCAAAATAAAACCAAATCCAAAATAAAAAATCCAGGTCCGTATTTGAAAAAATAAAGTTGATGGTGGTGGGCCGAAGACATCAAAATGTCGGACTGCAAATGTGACAACGTCATATTGTAGGAAAGAAAAAGTGGCAATAATGAACTGCCATTTATTTTGAAAACTTTCTTCTAATAACACCAGGAAAAAATCAAAACGATTTCACGAAACTTCAGTTTTTTTCGGATAGCACAAAATTACGCAACTTTGCCACAATTTAATCGACCCTGAATCTCTCACGGTTCACGAGATCCCCATGTTACGCCTCGAATTTGGTCCAACCTGTACAGAAACATTTCAGGTTCTTCTTCGGATATTATCTATATATCTATATATGGATTATTAAAAAACGTGAGTTGTATCAAACCATTTATGTTACTCACAACTATAGTTCCGTTATATTGTATATAGTCTTCATTTGCGTAAAGTTTACATTATCACAAATTTAAACTTATCTATTTCATTCCAACTTATCTTATAAATCAATTCATCATATTTTACAATTGAGTGGATATTCACAGGGACACAGGGAAAGGAGCTATATTGAGCCAATATTTTGACTTTATTCTTGCACGAAATTTATCAAGATAACCTATGATAACCTAAAGAATCAAAAGTCAAAACATGTGATGAAATTTCAATGAAAATCTTATTAATTTCCATTCCTGATAGATTATAGCAAGGACTTTGACATATTTGATATTATCAACTCAAATTACCTGTCGAAACGACCATTAAGCGAGGTTTTATATTGGGAAGTGTCCTTTGAACTTCAGGATACCTCAAGGATCAATATTAATAATATATGAGTGATGTAATCCCATTCTGCGGGTTCTACTTTTGCTACAAGAATACACCAATGACTAGGTATGTTCGATATACCAAGTGCTCGTAATCTCCACTGATAGCTTTATTCATTGCCGCAACAAAAATATTTTTTTCTATTTTGGTTCTATAATGAAATCATTATGAAACGCAAATGCGAAATAGTCTCTGTTTCGATACGCATTTTTTATCACGCTTGTGCGTCAGATTTCAAATATTTCAATAACATCATTGTTGCCAATCGAAGATGTTTCTGTTATTTCTCGATATCGAATCAATATTTCTCAATGAAAGACTTCAAATTAATGCGAAATAGAAAATAATATATTATGATACAAGTTTTATAAGACGCTATTTTGTCGCACGCGTTGTTTGGAGTACGACGAGCGAAGCGAGGAGTGCTCTAAGTGAACAAGTGCGACAACATGTCTTATAAAACGTGTGTCATATGCAATTTTTTCTATTTTGAACTGAGTTGGAGAAAAAAAATTTATTTTATATCGATTGAGCAATACCAGCGGTGAAAAATTCAATGTTGTTATTGTTCTTATTGGTCAATTTGAATTAAATTACACTCTGAATTATACAATTTACCAATTAAAACATTGAGTTTTTCAAAAATGCGTATCGAAATAGAGGCTATTTCGACACGCATTTGCGTTGCACAATGACTTCATTATACAACCAAAATAGAAAAAATTTTATATGACACACGTTTTATAAGACACGTTGGCTCGCTCTTCGTAAGTGATCCAAACAACACGTGCGACAAAATAGCGTCTCATAAAACTTGTATCATGATATACTAGTTTGGCATTAAAAATTATAATTCTCATTCAAACCACTGGAACAGTTAGTGGGAGGAATATAATTATTTTGAGTAGGTAATTATCACATAATATTCACAAAACATGATTTGAATCACCTTCTTCTGCTATACTAACTAATACAGATCAAAACCTGCCTCAACTCGAAAGAGGGTATGGAAAATTCAATGCATTATTGATCAGTTTCCATTACGAGATATTCCACAAGGGTACTCGGCGTCTTGATTTACGACGGGCAATAAGTAAACGGAGAAAAAAGCATTGATGGAAACTGTAATGAGAAATCCATGTGTGGCGTTTCATTGAACACTGTAAGTCTGAAATATTTACTGGGGCCGCTGAACCTGATGGCCAACCAAAGTGCCTGCAACCACACAGCGCGACATAAACCAGTCCTTCTAGCTCCTGATGACGAGACTCTAATGAAATCTAGATTTTTCGGGCTTAGTGGAGTAAATTTCGAGAACTAAGTTGCTTAGTTCGTGAGATAAAAAATAAAATTGGCGTAGAACCAGTCTATTTTTCAAGTAGGTGGTAGTGTATACGAAATCACTTTTTACGACATTTTTTAGTGGTCGGGAAATTTTAATTTTCAAGAACACTCCGCTATCTCTCAAGATAATTGTGCTATCAACCTGATTTTTTCTTCAAATTAAAGAGTATACCTACAATATAGTGCTTCTAACGATGTATATCATAGTTATAATAGTTATTTATGTATTAAGGGAATTATGAGGGCCTTAATTACCGATGGCAAAGTTTGCCAGAGGTTATTAAGGCTCTATAATTCCCGTGGTACATAGATAATTTTATTTTTGACCGATTTTCATAACAATATGTCCATATTTAGAACGCAATAAATGTTTAAATTCATAACCTTTCTGGTATATTTGAATTAGGTAGCGTTGATTGTAGCATTGTTGGTTGTTGCTAGGTTGTCGCTATGTTACATGTTTATAAGCAAACTTTCTTTATCAATCAATGTTTTTCCGTTAAAAACGTGTTTATTTTTTACCGCAAATCGACGATCTTTTTCTGATATAATGGAGGATATTATAAAAAAAGCGGAAAAAGCAGGACAATCATTACTTCCATCGAAAAGTGAAGCCCTATATCAAAAAGAATACAACTTATATCTGAAGTTGCTGACACAGAGAAATGTTATGTCAAAAGATGCCAACGAAACTGTCTTTCTGGCATATTTTCAAGAACTGGTGAAGTATTTTCAGTATTTTCTGGTAGATTTGGTAATAATTGTATTTATTCGTTTAGCCAAATTCGTTATGGACTAAATGGTCAATGCTCAAATCGATGGTGACCATATATGAGAAAAGAGATATCACCAAGTTCAACGAACTAGAGGCTTTTTTGAAACGGAAAAGTAAGGGGTATAAGCCGAAAAAGTCTGCTGTCTTATCTCCTAAAGATGTAATGACGTGAATAAGGAAAATATGTCTTAGTTTTCATTACATATAAACGTTTATATAAGCATTTCTTGTATCATTTTCACCTGTAAAAGGTAAGAGGGAGTTTTTGAACCTTAATATCCCAAGGGAGTTATGACCCTCATTATAGATATCGTAACTATGACGATATAAGCTTATAATGTCACTGTCAGAAATAAAATATTAAAGAATGTTTATCCTCTATATGGCGGTAAGGGTAGAGGATAAACATTCTTCAATCTCTACCAGGTACAGACATTGTTATAACTGTGTAATTAGGTATGAATATGGTTTTTATCGTAGTAGTTAGTTTAGTGTACTTATACCTGATGAAGCTACAGTGTTAGCGAAACATGTTGTGAAAAAATTAATATAAATATATTTATCGTGAAAATCTTATCGTGTCTCGTTTGTTTACAATAACTATATGGATTTTCATCAAGTAACGGGCAAGTCAATTTAAAAAATTACATCAGGGTAGTCGAAAACTAACTTTCGAAATGGAATTGACTAAATCTTTGTCTTTTTTTTCAAATGGAAACACTCTATTTTTATAATAATTAATTTCTTATTTATAGTCTTATGTGAGCATTAAAAATAATGGTACCTTTTTGTGATCAGATTAATTGTATATTCCAAAAATGTCTAGTTCTCGTTATATTGACAATTTAATATTTTATGTTGTAGAAATACATATTGAACTGCTTAGTATTCGATTTTTCAATATCTCCTTTTATTTCTATAGTCGAAAAAAGCCTCATATCGATGGCAATTTGATATACCTAATAAAAAATTTTTTATTCAAAATCCAAAGTGGATATTTTCAATATCATAAAAATCATATCAAATCAGGATTTGATGGGTTAAGTTACTGTTGTCAGAGTCGCTCCACATTATCAAATGGCACTGAGTGGGTGAACAAACCAACGCTTTCAAGTGTATGTGAAAATCAAGACGATTCAGATCCAGATTATCATCCGACCAATGATGCATTTTGTGATAATTCAAATTCTATAAAGAAAACGTTGGACAAAAATAAGGGACTCCCTGCCAATTTCCTTGATAACCAACGACTTAAATCAACTCGAGGAACGGAAAAATCAGCAACAAATATAACTGGATACAAGATCACTACCTGCAATAGCAAACCTGTAAATACAGCACATACATTATAAACTCCCATAGCGCACTCCAAACGAACAAAAATGTGTGGAATATTTCCTATTAGTTATTGCAACGCAGACTTCCAGTCGTTCCAAGATGGTGACACTAAATAACTTCACACGAAGCATGACACCAGGAGTAATAAAATAAATATCACAAACGCATACGAAACTTGTAGTTTGCTACCAGCTAATGTATGTCTGCGAAACATGTAAATTATGACAGCAAATATATTACCGATCCGCCGCAATCATTTATAACTTTGCACGCAATCTAAACTCGCTTTGAGCAAAGCGAAGAATTGAAAGCCTTCCCCGCCAGATAATTACTTGGGCTTGTTTATTATACTGATATGCAATATGGCGTTGTTTTATGTATCTTGACGCTAATCTTGGCGCGTTTCTCAGAATTCGATTCTTGTTTTTATCAAGACACCCTTTCGTGAACTCTCCAAGTCCAAATACTAATTGACAGAACATCACGGGAATAAAAGTGATGGCTATAGGACCAAGACAAGCAAAAATGCCAGTGAGTCTATATTGCCAACGAAGCACTGAGAAAACTCGGCCAAACTCGGCCAAGTAAATCGTTTACTAGAAAAAAATTCGATTGTGACGGGTACATTTTCACCTACTGTATAGGAATATGAGATACCAACCGTAGGAAAAAACGTTTTTCTGAAAGTTTGTTTCTGCAGTAATCGATCAGGACACTTATTGATAGTCATCAGTATTTATGTTCGAAAGTTATAAGTATTCAATAAACTCGTGGTAGCTATACAAATACCTACTATCATTGAATTATGTTCCTGATGAAACAAAATCACTTGCTCTAAGCGAACTCATCGATAACAACAATCGATCAAGTCGAGTGGGGTAGTCTACAACTCACCAATGGCTATTAACTTTTTTTTTGTTCGGGCATATTCGGCGTTATTTGGGTGCCGAATCAGTCGATAGCACAAATCGATCACGGCCGTAGCATCATTGAGTATCATCAAAGTTTACAGAATTATAGATTCAAATTACTTTTCGAATTCTGTAATGGTATGCCCTTCATGCCTTACATATTATTTCAAATGAGATATTTGTTGGTGGATTTCTATAAATTTTGAAGCAATTTCAAGAAATAACATATATCACTAATCACTACATTGGAATTGATGGTTGGTTTCTTTACGCGAACATTCCTCAAAAGTAAAAAAATATTGAAGTGGATCATGGATGACGAGTAAATGAATCGCTAATAGTGAGTGAATAACCCACTTGGGGCTATTCATCAGTTTAATTATGGCAATTTACGTGTATTATAGTGATAGAAAAACAGTTCACTTGCTATAAGTGAATTAGATGATACTCAGCAAGTGATGTGTTCGATAATGAGTATCGATCTATTATATAATGAAACAGAACAATAGTGGTAATTGTTCATTTTCAAGAACATAAAAGTTCTTGGGGTTATCAACTTATTTCCTTGTCCCATATAGTATTCAAGTTTTCACTAGCCTTTATTAAATATTCACTTATGGTTAGTGACTTTTTTCTCCGTGTAGGTGTAACTCCTAACCTATTGGGAGCTCAGTATTTACTTACTATAGAACTTGGTTGTCCTCTCGTCCCAAGCTAGCTGGTGTATACCCATGAAATGATAATTTTCTCATTACTATAACGTATTAGTTAACTCAAGGTTAATAACTCACCATAAGCTAACTATATTAATTCGAGGTGAGCTAGTCAATAGCTTAGGCAAATGAAAAAACTCACTTATGGGTAGTGATAGTAGGCAAGTGATTAATTCTAGCAATATCATTTTGCTTTTGGCTGGTTAGTTGGAGAGCTGTCCCACATATAGTATACAAGTTTTTTTCATCATTATTGAATATTCGCTTGGGACTAATGATTTCTTCTCTCCGCGTGTATTATGCTACAAAATCTCATGAAACATGTGTCGCTGACAATCAGGAAGATGTTGTTCAAGGATGAGGAAGCACAATAATTCCGAGCATACCGTGGATCTGCATTGCAAACATTATGATTCTCGTCATAGTTTACGATGCGATGTCATCTACAATCATTAAAACACATTCCCCTCCTCGTATATACCAGATCAGCTACAAGACCCAGAGAAAAGCAACATTATAAAACAAAAGAAAGTAGGTGTCTTGGAAACAGCCACAATGTCGCACACAGTTGTTTGATATCAAATACTTTTTCTTGTGCATTTAAATGATGTCCTCGTTGGTACGAGATACGGTCCGTGCCTAGTACCTACTTGACAGATGGAATTACGACCTCAGATACACTATGCCGAGATGTAATGTGGAGATGCATGGTATCTAACCCACGTTCTTTTCCATCAACTCTGCGCCTGGTGTAATATTTCTTCGTGTTGTCCAGGACATGCTCCACCAGCGCCATGTGAGGAAACAACAATTCTTCGACATAGAACTCAATGAATTTTTAGATTTTCCTCACTAGAGTTTAGAACAAGAGTTTCTAGTTCAAGCCTTCGCATACTGTGAGGGTGACTTTATAAAAACTGTCAACATTTAAGATTTATCACCTAACATTTAAGACTCAAGAGCTGATATCTTCATTCTGTTATAAAAAAACTTAAGATTTAGGAATATTTAATATGAAACAAACAATGTTGACGTTGGCAAGTTCTAACCTGTCTATTATTATTGTTTTTGTTAGAATTTTCTCTAATTTTATTCAAATATTATTTGGGTCATGTGGACGATATGCTCTATCAATTCAACAAGTTGAAGAATTCAGACATAATTTATGATAAACAAAGTAGTTATTCTAAAATAAACTCGCCATGAAAACTGCCTGTAAAACAATTGGCCAAATATATCTCAGAAAACTGAAGGTAGAAATGGAAAATTGAATTATACGGAATACATTTCCATCATGATTTGATCCTGGACAGCCTACATCAATGAAGATGAATCTATGAGATGCATCACAGATAGCCATCAATACTATGCTTGATTGCAGGGACGCGCCAAGTATTTTCGGCGCCGTCGTGCGAAATAATGATAAGCGCCTCTAATAACCAATGTTATAATATTGAGGTAAAATTAACACCCCTCGCTTCTAGTTGTTCGTTGAATTTTTTCAATAATACTATACTTTTCAGTCAAATCTCTATATTTGTGAAAAAAAATACACGAGAAATATCAATAGAATATGAAACAACAGTATTTGAGAAAACAAAAATAGAATAGCAATTTTGTTTTGGAACAGATAATGATTGAGAGATTTTTCAGTATGTAATTGGACTTTTCTAGCTCTACTTTTTGCAAATTCATCAATAATACTTTCCATTTCGAGTTGCTTTAAGTCAGACTCTATAGAAATAATTGCAAGATTTTATAATCTAACCGCTCTTGGCCCATTC
Organism: Chrysomela aeneicollis; assembly: GCA_029955515.1. Lineage (NCBI taxonomy): Eukaryota > Metazoa > Arthropoda > Insecta > Coleoptera > Chrysomelidae > Chrysomela > Chrysomela aeneicollis. Next base: position 30,313,005 of record JARUHQ010000002.1, read on the forward strand.
TAGATCTTAAATAATTTTGTATCAACTTCAATTTAGAGAATGACTTCCCGGCTGTAGCTACAGAAAATGGAATGGTTAATAATATGCGCAATATAATCGTAATGTTTGGAAATGAGTGGGTTAGGTTATTTGTTACAGACATCGCGTCCTTGTCACCCTTTTGCATAAATTGTAATTCGTGTAAAATATCTGTTCCATCTATATCTTTCTCGTTTCGATCTTTGTCGGTTAAGGTCTCCTCCAGTTTCTTACAAAAATCGAATTGATCTTGATCGGAATATTTGCCGAAATCCTCAACATTCCACAAAAAATTAAAAACAGAATGACACGATAAAAATTAAAAAATTTCATTCCGAAAAAGCAATTTACTTTGAATTTCATTTCTTGATTTTTAATCGGCTGGTCGTCACCTTCTTTTGCCTTAACACTTCTGTAGATCTAAATTTTGCATCAACTTCTAAGCAAGAAGCTATTTTTGACATCTACTAATAAGTCAATAAAGCCTTTGTCAGATCGATATTGTTTGAGAAATTCATTAAGGCTATTCAAACTTTCGCAAGCCTGGGAAATATTTAATTTTTTTGATTGCAGAATCTTAGTAACAACATCCACTTAATTTAGAATCTTGTACCACAAGACTACCATACACACAAACTCATAGTTTTTAATTTTTTTACCTAAGGAAGTAGCTAGATGTTTTGTAGCATTGTCGAAATCATTTCCGGAAAAAATTACATAAAGAGCATCGTAAATTTCGCCCTACTGAAATCTTACTTACTCAATTATTTTTCAAAATTGCCTCAGATACATAATAGCAAATAAGCAAATAGCAATAGTACATTTTCACCACCGATTTGATAATGTTGATTTGTGTAGAAAATTCAAAACGACCGTAGGCGCCTTTTTGGTCTTGGCGCCGTCGTGCGCCGCACGACTTTGCCCATATGGACGGCGCGTCCCTGCTTGATTGTCTTCTTGTAGGAGAAGTATCCTGTTCCAGCATGTTTTGTATTTTGTATCTGAATATGCTTTCCATCAAAGGCACCAATACAGTTTGGCATATTCCAATTTTCATAAAATTCCATGGAGATTTCATGCCAATCGATTTATTCAGTAAATTTTCCACAGTACATCGCTGGTTTCCTCTATGATGACATGTGTACATAGTAGTTAGTCCAACATAAGCAATTTGCTGCATAAGAGCATCCCTCTGATCTGATAAATAGCTTGAATTTGGAGTTATTATTGATGACATCGATTTCAAAATAAAAAACTGTTCAATATCCACATTATAATAATGATAATAATAATAATATCGTTTATTATGCATGAAAAGTACATTTTATAAATAAAAGGAAAAGGGTTAGCCAAAGGCTATCTTCCACCCCTCCCAAAAATTATAATTATAGTGTGTGTAAGAAAATAATTATAAATCACAAATACCAATTTACTATCAAAACAATCATAGAAAAAAAAAATAATTAGAAAAAAATGTATAATGAGGGAATATTATCCATCATGTTCAATAAAAAATGGAGTCGGAATAGGTATTCCTTTTCCTATGTATGGGTTTGACTTTGTATTTTCAATCCCGACCTTTCTTTTTCATGTATCTCAAGTAAACACCAAGTCCAAAAATCATGAGCAAACTACATGAAGTAAATGATGCCCATGGCCTTATCACTGTTATAAAAAAATTGAAAAATGCAACCAAATAATTACAGACTATCCACACCAACAAATAATATTCGAAAATATAACCCAAAATTCAAATATCGCGGGAAACAGGATGTCACTTTTCGTTGCTCGAACATGCGCATCTCCTATTTTCATTTATGATCATTTATCATCCATTTCTTAAGTTGGAAGTTGGTCATCTTTTCAAGTCTTAGGTGTAAAATCATAAGTCTTGAATGGTTTTATAACACAATCAATCATATTTCCATGATTCATCTGTCATAAGTGATAAGTATTAAATGTTAGGTGATAAATCTTAAGTCTTAAAGTTTTTTATAAAGTGGCCCTCACAGAGATAAGACTGCATTTGTTTTATGAAAGAAAAACATAGATTATTGAAAAGAGTGGGCGAATGAAACCTTCACTAGGTAGAATGTATAGTGGATCACTACGATGTCAAATTGCACTTACAGAAATGCATAAAAGCCACCAATTGATTCATTCTGCTGAATTGAATAGCACCAACTCGAGTGCATTCACCTATATAGAAGAAATCAAATATTTCTGGTGCTAATTAAGACTGAAACAATTAGGACATCATGAGGGGACTCCAGATGGTGTGGTTTTTATTCACTGTGTATATACAGTGACCGACAAAAATTACTTTCATCATAATAATTATGGAAAATTTTTTATTGATAATTTTTAAATTTCTTCTTCATCAAAAGAAACCCAAAAGACGTTTTACCGTTTCGTTCGTCTTTTCGTGTTTTGCGATGAATTTCGATAAAACTGAAAATTATGTATATATATATTGATATTATGTTAGAGAAAGTTGTTCATATAACGACATGGGATTAGAGAAAAAATTCTTCAAAAAATAAAAATGCAACTTGGAAAAATACATTTCTGATGAAGAAAATTTGTTTGAAAGTTTTTTTAACCGCCATCTTAGTTGCGAAGCAACCCTCGTAAGTCTAGAACTCGTATCAGTTATGAAGACAGACCTTAGCTTTTAAGAGTGTCATCCGAAGCATACTGCAATAATAAGTTCTTGATAGGTACATATGTAAAAAATCAAAACATTTTTTTGTTTCAATAATTTTTTTATCTCAGATGTATTCATTAAAATTTGTACATAGCTATAAAGACAAACAGCACTGTCCGACCTTATTGGAGTATCTTTTGATAAAGAAACGATATCATGCACACATATACAGGGCTTTTCAAATTCGAGTCTATGCATGGGGATTTCGATAACGGTAAGAGATAGAGGGTTGGTTGGTTAAATGGGAACAAAGTAGCGTATTTCAGAGGTTAATTATATGGATGAAAAAAATCTGACCTAGGTTCTTCAGTTCTGGAGTTATACAAGAAAAATCGAAAATTTCTAAATTCTTCTTTTGCCTATATCTTTTTATTTTACGAATAATTTTTCAAAATTTTGCCACTTTGCCATAGCAACTTTTTGTAGCCTTCCCAAATATCTGAATAAAATTTTTATACATATATCTGTATAAATTGGGCCACCCTCAACTTTTAATTTTCAAATACGGACCTGTATTTTTTCTTGCATTTTTTTGAATGCCAAGAGTCATGTTTCATATTGACGTAGTATTTTCATCTAAATTACAGAGTGTTTTGGACATATTGAACTATTACCAGTAAAATGTCATTTTTTTTAATTTTTCCTGTATAACTCCAGAACTGAAGAAGCTAGGTCAGATATTTTTCATCCGTATAATTAACCTCTGGATTATGCTACTTTGCCCCCACTTAACCAACCCTCTATCTCTTACCGTTATCGAAATCCCCATGCATCGACTCGAATTTGAATAGCCCTGTATATATGTCAGAATATAGTACTTTCTGCTGGTCACTGTTATTTTCTCGATTCTGAAGAACATGCCTTTCAAAATATGCTTGATTTTGTAACAAAAATATTCACATCAGTGAAAATTCAGCACAATATTTTCGATAGGAAATCGCTTCTATCAACATCAGTTCTCATCAATATATTTCACAAAGTATATCGACGATGCAGTGAACCGATTCGGTTTCAAAATAGACGATTATTTTCTAACTATCGGAGATAAAATCAGATTTATGTCAACGCACTTCGCGTATATACAAGCACCTTTTGGGCCTGTGTACGCGTATAGCGAGCAAATCCAAATTGTTGGTTCGAATTATCCAATTGAAATATGTACCAATTAAACTAAATAGCCGTAGTTAATTGAAGCGAACACATATTGGTTGGGAACCAGGTTAATATTTAATGATAAGTGATGTCAATACCAGGGTTAACTACTATTTAGCAGGTGCTATCAACTTGAATCCCTGAAATATTGACTGCAATTTCCATAGCTTTATATTACCCATGCCTTCCATGTCTAACCCGACCATTATATAAATTATACCCTCAATTTACAAACCCAGTCAATATAATCTGTTTATACCTGATTAGTATGCATCATCATCATTATTTATTCTGATTGAAAAATATGATCAAAAGATGATGATTATGGTGCATCTTCTCATAAGAGTAAAACTGTCTATTTTGGCACAGATATGTTGAGGTTATCTATAGTGGTATTGAGTTCAATTTGGTTCCATCATCAATAATCTTGGGGTGGGAAGATAGTTAGGTACTTAATATCGAACAATAGCGGATTCCATATTATCTTGAGAATCATGAATTTGAATATTCAGATCATAAGAATATTAATAATTTTCAAGGTTTATACACAATCTGAGTAAGTATACCTTAAATGGCTTGATGGGAGAATATAACATATTACTTTTGGATTCATATTGTCATGGTTTGATTGGTCACACCATATTGGTTTTGAACACATTGTGATTAGAATAAACCTATATTCTCTCTCGTACTACGTATATTGTTAAATTCCAAGGCAATCTACTCTCATGAGCTCAATGGATTGTTTTAGGTTTTTGTTCCATGTTTCAAATGTTTCGTCACGTTTTCTATCTTACTATGTTGTAAAAACATAATCATGAACCTATGAAACTGCTAATAGCTTTACGAACACTTCATGAATACCGATAAATATGCCTGGAAATGTAGTAGATACTTTTCATTCTTTACCTTAACATAACGTGGTGACTCAAGACTCTTGTATCCTGAATTGAATTTGTTCTCGATTTTTGTGGTTCTAGTTCTCATTCAGAAGAATATTTGTTTCAACACTGGCCTTCAATGATCATTGTACATTTCAAAATTCCAGTGCCTTTGATCAATAAAATTTGCATCTCTCTTGATTGGATATTGCATGGTGATATATTTAAAGTAGTCAAACTGGACATAAAATTTTTTCTTTTTTATAGTGTTTGTGGGTGATTTATCTGAATGCAGAGGTTCCATTGGATATAAGAAAGGTCCACCATCTTCTAGAACGGGACACTGTGTAGATAAGTGCATGTTTGTGTAAGATACACTCCAACAAGGTTCCGAAGACATTCTCGAAGTGTAACCTAATCTCCGTCTCAAGTCCGCTATAGAGAATTATAGTATAAACATCTCCATACTTAATCTATTTTTTTTTTTTGTTGGGCGTGAGCAGATATATTATCTTACGTGTCTTCAGATATGTTCAGAAATACTATGGCCAAGAAGGTGGTTTCAGTTTCTTGTTGTACCAATACATATAGTTTAGTGGGTAGAATGAATTTTCATTCAGTTATAGGATGGGTATATGCAATCATGATTTTAAGTTGAACACAATGAATAAATATGGGTTGTTGTAAATCGCAAAAACTTTTGAACTATGAAAACAACTCACACATAAAAACAAATTCTCAAATGAAAACGATATATTCGTTCAACGTCCAATTCTTGTTTTAATGTTCTCAATTCAAGAAATTCAAAGTATCCAGAAAAAATAATTAAGTTCTTGAAAAATATATCACGGAATGTCTTCTTTCAAAATAACATTCAACATTTAATCTCTGAATAAGTAAATCTCTGAGATAGTTTCTTTGGATTGTCCATAACATTTTTTTGAATATAATTGCGATCCCTTCGAGCCGAGAATGTTGCCAAACGGTGTGAGTGTGTTGTTTCGGTGCTCTTGTCGTGCATCCATCATTGTTCAACCAGTTCAACCTATTTTATTGGCATAGAAATGTTGGCTTACCATGAAAGAAAAACTAAGGTCTTAGGAGATATCTGAGGATATAATTACCACTTTTAGAGGTAAGTTACATGCCTATATCTTATCGACGTTCATTATTGGGTATAGGTATTATTATGTATCCAATCAATTAACGTAGCTTTATCTTCACGAAAACTGATAATTCGTGAAAAACTTGAATAACCAGGATCGGCATAGTGAGTGAAAATTGGGGTTAGGTACCTATGTGCGGATGACCGTTTAAATTTGTCCAAACACTGATTGAACAGTGGAAAAGAGCTTCTTGAACTTGTAGACATCTTAGGTATTTTGATACTGCATATTATACCTAACATATTTTTACATTTTTTCACCAAATTTCGATCCAAGGAAAATGAATTCAGTAGTAAGAATGTGAACCCAGATTTGAAGAAATATAATAACCATACATTGTGCTGAGTCAGATTATCTCTCACATTGTACCTACATGGAGTTGTGAATGATATATTTTATATTTTTTAGTAGTTTGAAACCAGAGGAATACAACTTTATTGCGAGGTAAACTGGTGGACAAGTTCAGAAATAATCTCTACGAATAGGGGAAAAGGTTGTCAAGAAGAAGGTCTGCAAGTGATGATGTGATTGATGAGAGCCCCAATAAGAGAACGGAAGTTGAGGATGATTCTCATTTCAAGAAATCGATATAATTCCTCCAATTTGATAAAATTCTCGATACAAAACAATCTACAGCTAAAACTGAAAATCTGATTCTTTTTGTTCAAGAAAAATGCGAGTCATTGAGAGATTATGATTGTCTTGATTTGAATATATTCTGTTTTCAATCTGAAATATTGTATTATTCTCACGAAGAACTCCATTCATTTACTATTCAAGAAATCTATAACATTGGTATGAGTGTATTTAGTTGGAAACATAATAGTCTTGAATTGAGCAGACATTTATTCCAGTATATATAAACAAGCCATACTCTTGAATCAAAGCATATCAAATCAAATCAAGTAATTCTTTTTATGTGTGATAGACTGTTTGTTATATTGATAGCCTAGCATAATAATTATAGAATTCTGGCTTGTAATTCAAAAAAGATCTTTATTTAAAAAATGGTGACATTGTTCGAGAGCACAAAACTTTTTGAAAGTCCTATTGGAGATACTATAGATAAGATTAGATTGTATAGGGGGGGGGTCGAGATGGCTATGCAGCCTCTCAAGCACTTCGATCTATTAGATTTTTTGTGGATGACCTTCAATCTCTTTGCGGACCAAGATTCCAAGACTTCCAAGTTCCTGACATCGCGAATGGCTTGAAAAAGGCCCCTTCCAGAAACTTGAGCCTCTTGCAGAAAAGCGCTGGGCATTAGCAAAGCAAAATAATGTTCTTCAGTTTCAGCAAAGTGCTTGCAATAGCGGCAACTATATGACTCTGTTTTGCCCATATATCTTTTGGCACTGTCCAGTGAGTAATTCCATCAGCAGTCTTCTTGAAATGCTAACATAGTTAGCAAACCACGTGTTGAGATGTTAGCATATCGTTTTGGATGCTCATAGTATAACTATCGTGATGACAAAGCTTAGCATTCTGCAGAGCGAATCAGGTGAGTGATTTTCTGCAAGAGGCTCAAGTCAGATGAGACAGTCAGACAGAGCGAATAAAATTAGAGAGAGATGTCGAAAGCACAAAATTTGAAGGTCCAGTCATAGAAATGCGCAGGCGCTGAAATATTGATCGAGCTTTGTTTACATCGTTGTCATCATTTTGTTGGTTATGTTATACAAATATTATCGTTTCACACGATTCACGTTCCAGTATTTCGGATGGGTTTATGTTCTTACAATGTATAACATATTTTCCATAAACTATAATTCAAAAAGAAAAGTGATAAAGGTTTTGAGGATTATCACAGCCGCAGATTAAACAACCTGTGATCATAGGTATATACTTTTATTATATCTGGAATGTGAATCAGGTACAATAATATGTTAATTGGAAATCATTACTGATGTGTATATAAAGATTGCAATTCATCATCAAGTAAATCGGAGAATATCAAATTACATTGTTTTCCAAAGAACGAAAAATTGTGAGTACTTATACTGAGTGATATTATTAACTTCAATCAAACTTTTCCATTTGATGATAATATCACCATTTTTGCTTCACCTATACTGCCATTTCACATTTCCAGTTAATGAATTTTTAGAGTCTGATCATTTATCAGATAAATGAATCGTGTTTTATTTTTCCTTATATGAGAATGAATGGGCTAAATTTGAAATATTCGAATTTCATCCTTGAATTCATCCAGAATACATCTTTTTCCTGATGGAAACTAATTTCTGATAACAACTTATTCATAATAAATCATTCAGAAGAAGGTAACCTTCTTTCTATATTGGTGTTGATTATGCATAACAAAAATTGCATCATTGCACATCAGTAGTTCCAGCGATGACGAGTATATACGGCAACTGCGATGCGCAAAATTTAAAGGTACGATGTCAATGAAAACGGATGTCAGTACATCAAACAAAATGGTGGCGTGTCTCATCTGTAAGGTTTTCTACAAGGTCCAGGAAGGTAAATATAAGATTTCAGTAGTTGATTATTGCATTGCGCGATATCAACATTCTGTGAATTTTTGGGACTATCATCTTTTGACTCGATACGCGATATCAAAGACAATGATTCTCTGAACAATTCCTCGATCTATCTATCTCCAACTCTCCTTTCTCCTCAGTCCATTCTTTTGCAAATCATGCATGTTTTTATAGCATCTCAGGATGCATATCTAAAGTATCCGAGTATCACCCCCACATCATTGTGTTACACGAAATTCAATCGATATAAATTTCTGCGCGTATCTAGATTAGGTAGAAACGATGTTCGCAAATGAAGCCATTTTGAATTTTGTTTATAGAGTGGCCGAATTTGGTGTCGCTGTTTGTAAAATATCCCGTGGGTTGATGCCGCACAATGGCTCGTATTTCAACAAAATGGTGGACATAAATCAGGCAGACTGGGCGTTCGCTCGCTAATGTACCAACTACACTTCCAAGAAATATATAGGCATACTTTCTTGCATTCTTCAAAGCGGCCTTACCATATCCATTTTATCTTTTCACGTAGTTTCTCATTCCGTATCATGAGAGGCTGAATCTGTAATGAATAATACAATACCGTCGTCTGTGAGTTATAACTACGTTTGTAACAAATTGAATTATGGAATATTCCTGATCAAAGATAAGGTTTCATATCGGTACCGTTAACGAAAATATATACGGTCTTCGGACGACTAATATAGGTAGGATTACAATTTTACGTTCAGATTCAGCCTTCGACTGTACCTTACACAAAAAAATATTTTTAAACATTTCGAATATTTCTAATCGCCATAACTTCTTTTTCACCATAGAATTCGGTTTTGTTGTCAAAATTCTCTAAATCTTGAAATCAATATTTCCCATTTTCAATTTTTTCGAATCGCAATGAGTAACTTCCAAACGGATGGAGCGATTTTTTACATCGCGGATCATTTTGCTTCTTTTTCTCTATATAGAATCCAGTTCTGCATCAATCAATAAAATCGTGTATCACCCTGTAAATCGGAAATGAAAAGGATGTAGCTGAATGTAGCCCTTGATGTCTTTCCAAAGCATCATAACTAACCTCTTTGAGTTCATTGAAATTATCTTAGACGATAAATTGCAAAAACAAAGGAAAAAATCCGTAATGCCACCCATCAGACCCAAAGCGCGATATCGACTCAAAATTTCCCATCAGGTAAGGTGTACAGGGTTGCCCAAATTCGCGGGCCAACTCGAGAACCTCGGTATTAACGGTAGGTAAGAGATACAGGGTCGGTTGAATAAGGAAAAATATGTGTGTTCATATATTATATTATAATTAAGAGGTCAATAAAAAGATGTTAAAAAATCCCGATTTTTTTATCACTTTTGGAAATGTGGCGGTTTGGTTTTCATTTTTCTTCAGAAGTTATTTTGAAAGTTTTGAAAAAACCAAAAGTATCTTCTTATTACCATCTTTGGTTTTTTATTCGGCCAGCCTGTATGACAGAGCATTTTTAATTGCGATTGCTTATTTGGTTTCTCGTTTTCATTCAGAAAAAATGCTTTTCAATAGTGACGAGGTCAATAAATAGACGCTGAAAAATCCCGAAATTTTTGTTTACTTCCGGAGATATTCTAACAAAAAACGATTGATTGAGTTAGTTTAGTTTGTACAAATTTTATTGATATTGACACCAGCGTACATAAACAAACTTGACACCATACGCCTGCTAGCGCCAGTATTCACGCAACCAGGAATACAGAACCATAGAAGTATGTAGTTCGCAAGCGCGTACGAGTTACTCGAGTTAGTGCGTCCTTGACTCCTTGCAAACATCTGTGATACCAAAGAATCTTCTCGTTGGTGATACTGTGATATCAAACTGATGCAAGCAGCAAGCCGCGCATAAAACTGTAGCCGTACTCTTTTGAAATATCTCACCCGTTGTCATCAACATCGAAATAGTTCCAGCAAAGAGTATAGGTTCCAGTTTTAAAGTGAATTCAGAGGTTATGTATCAGACACAGTGAAATTAATTGATAAAGAATTCTCGGTATAATTCGAAACGAGACAGTAATTTCAATAAATAATATGAATTTGATTTGAGAACGCTTATATATTGATAGTGAGTACCTTCACAATATACCTAATTATTTCTATCAATTCATGCGACCGTTGTGATATTTTTCATATCAACACTATAGTCATAGTGCTTTTTTTCTTTCAGACAGAGATAAGTAACCCACTAACAAGATGTGCACGTCAATGCTAAAATTTGGCAATATATTTTTCATGCTTTTGGAATCAACCACAAGATGGAACTAGTGCCGTTGATTCCAAAGAGTGAACATAGCTTTTTCAGCTGCCATATTCAAGGTCAGATTTTTCTGTCTTTTTCTTCATCAGTTTGTCTTTGTCTTTTGTATTCAACTGTCTTCCACTTTGTTTATTTTAATTGATTTTTATGGACTTTGTACGGTGGAAATTTTTTCCCGTTCTCGTGAATATTGTGGTTTTGCATCAGAATTTCATTCATATCTTTATCAAAGTACTATTGAACAATATGAAATACTCCAGTTGCATATTTGTATAATCAATTTATTATTGAGAAATGCAGTGACAGTGGCAATGTCATGATCAGGAAATAAAATTGCGAGTACTTGAACTGTGAAAGAACACGTCGCCGAAATGAGGATTTCGTTTCCCAATCAAAGATTTTCTTCGAACAAAAAAATTGGATCGTTAATTATTCAGGTACGTCACACTACCAGTTGATATTTTACACTCACTATGTTCTGAGTGATATACTTGATTATTCTTTTTCTGTTACAGATGTTGAGCTAAGATTCGAGTTGGGTAGAACTGTACAAAGGGCTAGTTTGAGAATATCATTTCACTGAGGATAATAATACATTGCTCAGTAATAGATTGAATATTCAAAGCACCTATGAGAACATTTTCAAGACCATCAGTATGAAAAAAACGTAAATAAATTGATGAGGAGAGGGACAGAAATGCATCAGCCAATGTATCTTCAACTAGTCATCATTATTAAATAATTATCACTTCCAATGTGTTGTTGAATATTGTATAAAAATAATCACTGACAATTCAATATTTATTCATACAACAGTAAAAGATATTTTTCATAATCAATTGATATTACATATTGCTCGTTTTTTTTTTTCAAATTGTATGATCAAAAGATCCCTAATGAGGATAGAGATAGAAAGAAATAAAAAGTGGAAACCCAATTTCAAAGGCAAACAGCCTCTTCATACTAAAGTGGCAACTGAAATTGATTTTTTCAGTAGTTATTTCATTTGAATCTGCTTCAAAGGCACATCGCGCATCTTCAATGCAGAGCACTTTTTCCAATCTTCAAGTTATTATCTACACATGTCTTATGTGTTAATTTTGTTTAGACCAGGATGAATAGTTGATAGTGATTCATATTTTCTCACCATATTAATGAAACCTCTGTTATCATTTATCAAACAAAACTTTTCTTTCATCCTTGAAAATGAATAATAAATATAAAAAACCACAGAGTAAAACGTGAAGTGAACAAATCAACTCGAGTACTGTAACACACTGTAATGTAATCTAAGTTCGTGAAAGTTCGTAATTTGAATTAGCTGCGAAACGCTAACTTCATATCAACAAAAATAGAGATTCATGCGTTAAACGCCATCTGTGATAATACGTTGAAACGAAAATCAATCACGTGACTATATTTCCAAATCTTCCATAAGACGTGCACATCTTGTTAGGGTTACTTATCTCTGCTTTCAGATAAACAATACCATGGTGATATGAGCTACTTTATGAATAACAAAACAGTGTGATTATTGACGTTTTCATACGTGGTCCGCGGACCCTCTTGTGAACTCGGCCACCCAACCATTTAAGCTAGGTCACGTTACCGCGAAAAAATTGCCGAATAATTTAGGTTGTCCTCATAGTAACTTGCCCAAAATTAACGCATCTGATGATTGGTTCAAAATAACAGCTATATAAAATTTTCATTTAAATACCCGAGTTCCCCATGTTGGCCCGCGAATTCGGGCCACCCCGTACTTAGTTAGGGGCGCAAAGACAAGCATATGATCGTGCGAGACGATCAAAAGTTTAATTAGCCCGGCCCCATCAGCCGCCATCCGACTTGCTTGGTCCGTCGAGAGAAAGAGATAAGCGGCTGGATGCTGGATCGGGATGAATTATTGTGGACCAGTCGTCGGTCGGGGAGACTTTAGCCAAATTTATCGTTGCAATTTGACGACGCTGCCCAGCGAAATAAAGAGCCTGGTGGGAAAGAGGGCGCTGATGCGGAGTGAGCCATTTTGCCCATTTTGTAGATAGATAGATAGATAGATAGATATATTTGATGATTTGAAATAATTTCAATTACACACGTCAGTAGTACAAAGGGTCATTTGAGTATAGATGTATAATACAAACAGATGACACTAACATTTAAAATAAGTTAAGACAAACAAACATGTTCGAGTGACAAACTTTCGGCTGTCAAGAGATTGAAAGATACTATTTAACAGGACAGGTGGGTATTTCGGCACATAGGTATTCTCTTAGAGAATAAAAACTGTATCTCAGTAACACCTGTTTGATAGAAGTTTTAAATTTGATGGTGTTCTGGCTTTTATAACTATCGGGTAGTTTATTGTACAGGTCAACATTTAAAGAGTTTCTGGATGAAGTTTCCAGTCGCAATCTATGGTTGATAAGTAAATTGTTATTTCTTGTATGATAGCTGTGTATATTATTATGTTTGATGAATGAGTGCATGTTACGATGAATCTTCAAAAGAGAGTGAAATATATATAGAGCCGGTAATGTCATAATATTTAATTCTGTAAATATATGTCTACAGGTATCCCTGGGTCCTGCACCAGCAATTATTCTGACAGCCTTTTTTTGCAGGATAAATATCCGTTCAGCCTGTGCGGAGTTGCCCCATAAAGTTATTCCGTATGCTAGATGTGAATGGAACAGTGAGAAATACGACATTCTGATAGTCTCAATGCTTATAGATTTCTTCAGAGTTCTTAGCAAAAATATTTGAGTAGAGAGTTTTTTGCTTAGATAATTAATATGGTCGTGCCATTTCAGTTTACTATCGAGGGTGATTCCTAGAAGTTTGGCATTGCCATGAGAGATATCTTTATTCATAGAAAAGAGTATTTTTTGAGTTTTTCCTGGATTGTTAACAAGTCCATTTGGTTTAAGCCACTCGTCTACTTTGATTCGTGTGTTGTGGTCATTTTCAAGTAATGTGGTAGTACTGTTGCTCGAGTGGAAGTAAGTAATGTCGTCCGCAAAAAGAATGCAATCGGATGGTTGTATATTATAAAATATGTCATTAACATAAATTATAAATAAAATTGGTCCAAGTACTGAGCCTTGAGGCACTCCTATCACTGCCGGTTTGGTCTCGGAAACTATTTCATTGAAAGATACATACTGTTGTCTATTTTTGATGTAAGATTCAAAAAAGTTGTAGGCAGTACCCCTGATACCATACCATTCAAGTTTTTGTAGATGGACCGCTCGAGGTGTATGGTAAATGGTATGGGATTGCTATTGGGTTGCTTGAAAACACAACAAGTCCGCATCAGGACGAGTGGTGTTTTCTTCAATCAACTCTTGAGTTATATTTTATTTTTTATTTAGCCCCATAAGAAGAAATCAAATATCTATATGTAGTCATCATCAAGTAACTGATGGCTATTCACTTCCATCAGAAGAGAATCAATAGAGCTTGGTTATGTAGTATTATAAATGATAAGTTTAAATTCATTGAATTATGATTATGAACGTGTAATTTTTATTGTATCCTACATACATACCTAAGAGTGGTTAGTGATTGATTATTGCGACAAAAGATCTATTGTAAAATATTTGTCTTGACTATTATATCTATAAGTATATGAAAACTAAAGATTATCAGAATATATCAGGGCTAAAACTACAAATATCGTAAGAACAAAGTTATGTACCTATATTTTTTTAAAGCGCAAAAAATGTTTCAAATATTGAAAACTAACATATATATTAATATTTTGAATGATTCGTTCTTGTTACGAAAAAAATGTACGAAAATTTTGTTCTGATAACAGTATCGGAAATATAATACCCATGACCTATACCAGTGACCTTTTATGAAGCAGCCGAACACATGGCAAATCAACACATTTACAATGTTCTCAGAATAAAATAAAATTGCTTGCGAATGTTTCCAATATATATCATTCTGAATACAGTTGACTAAGTCAGAAAGTTTTCATGACAAAAATTTAATTCAACTTTTTTGGCTCAGATCAAGGTGGATATAGGATGGTGAAACAGCTCTTCAATTGTTTCAGCGAAAAACTTGTAGACCGTTTGAGAAGGTACTAATATTTCCACGACTTGAATGAAGATGGCGGTGAGATCGATTATCGAAGAAGATTTCTGTTGCTCATGTATTTCTGTGGTTCGCATCTGACAGACATGAGTTGAAATGACATCAAAACACAATATTTTCAGTGAATCTGGAATAATTCTCGATATTTTGACTCTTCTCAGTCATTTTTCATCTAGAATAGATGGAACTGATGAAAAGGTGACAGATGCACAGATTCTGTTTTACCGACACAAGGTATGTCGCCATCTCTGTTAATTTCAGGAAATATCACTACGGTATGAAATCAAGTAGGCAAAGGTCTACAGTTTATTCTAGTGCTTGTTAATAGGAAGCTGTTTCACCATCTTATATCCACCTTGGCTCAGATATATAGAGAGCTTTTGTCTTATTCAACCATAACTTAAAGAACTTATTTTTCGTTAGATTATTATTTTTCAAACACGATCTGATGTTGATACCATCAAAATGTGTTTTTGTTTGTGTTACATCATGTTTAAAATTACCATATTTTAATGCAAAGAAAATCACTCGGAAACAAGAATTACATATATCGACATCATGAGAATCCTACTGAAGATCGAAACTACAGAGATTGTTATCTTAATCTCCTGCAAGCTCTAAAAATAACAGTTATTTTCAATAATCTTGACTCGACGGAATGGTGCAGTCAGTATCCACAATAGGCCTTTCGGCTATTTCCTATACAGCATTTTTTTCTCATTAGGTTCGGTTTCTTAGTATGTTAGTGACCTCAAAACTTCTCGGAGAATTATCTCCAACAAAAGCAATAAAAATACGAGATACCCCTAGCAATAAAGTATTTCTGTTTTTTGTGCGGCCTTGTATAGGTACACCTTACCTGGAAAAAGGGTTTCATGAAGAAGGGATGCTTTTCTGAGAGGGTAATTGAAGTCGCTTAGTTGTAAAGATGATTGAACTCATCTGTATAGTGTCGATGTTACAAAGGCAGTAAAAAAGTATGAGGTTTGCTCGCCCTTGAAGTGTTTTTTATGCTCACCAGGTATACTCAACCGAATATTTCAAATCTTCGGGCCGGTTCCCAACGTAATTTCGAGCATCTCAAAAAACAGCAGAATTTATTATTATTATATTATATTCACTTGTAATCTCCCTTATATAGCAGCAGAATTATTAACGATAATTTTTTTTCAAGGTCACGAATGTTTTTGATGTTGATAGACAATTATCCCGAGTCGAAGACGTGCTGGGACATTTTCTATCGACTAAAACATTAGTGAAACCGAGAAAAAAATCATAGGGAATTAATTCTGCTGCGTGGGAGATTCGGTAAGAAAATTTCATAAATTGGAGTTGCTGTTAATATGATGAGAAGATGGAACCTATGCGACCTATTCTGCGTATATACTGTAGATAGTAACTGATGTTTATTACTAATATTTCAGGAACCTTCAAAATAGTACCTAATCCGTTTTCAATCATATATGATTTTATTTCGATTCGATCATTACCTACTATTTTCATCCCGAGATGTTGCATTAGTCTTGTATTGTTTCAAATCACGAAATTTTATATCATGTCTAGTACAAATCGCTAGAACGAAAGTCTTTTGAATAGTTATGAAACTGTAGGTCATCGTTTACTTTACAGAAAAGTTTCGGGTTTGTAACTGAATTATTGGTCAGAAAAATAATCAAACTGGATAAAAATCTATTAAAAAAAGAAATACGAGTGTAATAAGAATGAAGAGATATTCGTTTATTCGATTACTGACAAATTCACGTCCATACATTGAAAATCCACATCAGTTTAACAATGAAATGAAAAAACTATAGATGAACTTTGCAACAACAAAGACGAATTTCTGGAGATGCATTTTTTTATTTTCTGGTAACAGGCCAATGTGCGGGTATTTCCTGGGCAAGATATGATATTGAAGTCTCATATTCATCAAAATCATGAAATTTGAATCATGTTTCGTTCGAATCGATAAAGCGAGAGATTCGAGATATTAAAAAAAATTGAAAAAAGTTGTGACAGTAGAGAGTCCAAATGTGGAAAAAATTTATTAAATTGGAAACTGAGCAACTTTTTTCTCTGGCATTTTTCGAAATTTAAAAAAAAAACTGATTTTTTGAGGATTTTCGAAAAAAATGTCAAATTTGACAGGTTTGACACATAAAAAAAGGAAAGATGCTGTATTTTATTCACTTTTCAAGCACAAACTAACTGTGGAGTCGAATTCTCTTCTATTCATAAAAAAAACTTCCATATGTCGCTAACTTTATGTGTGTATATCTGATTATCTCGAAATGTAGGACACTTCTCCAATTCTATTTTCCACCAAGAAAAACAAATTCATTCGAGTTCTGCTTCACTTTGTTATAATCCCTCCGATGGTATATGATTAAATTATTATTGCCATGAATCTTATTCACTCCTCCGCTGACCCAATTTAGTCTATCCAGCAGTGCCAGAGTTATCCAGACTGGACTATAAAGCTGAAATATTTATTAATTTGAAAACTAGAACGAGTGTATGTACTGGCAAGAGATCAATTTCGACAGAAATGAAAGAGGGCCTATACACTTCGAGCTGATATGACAGTTGAAACTAAATATATACAGTGTCAGACATAAAGTTCGCGACATATGAAAGTTATTTTTATTAATATATATAAAGAAAATTTGACTTCGCAGTTAGTTTGTGCTTGAAAAATGAGTAAAATGAAGCATCTTTCCTTTTTTCATGTGCTACTCTAAACCTGTCAAATTTCGAATATCCTCAAAAAATCAGTTTTTTTTTTGTAAATTTTGAAAACGCCAGAGAAAAAGTTGCTCAGTTTCCAATTTTATACATTTGTTCCAAATTTGGACTCTCTAATGTCACTTCGACTACTACTAAGTGAAAATTTTATTTCGATTTGATCAGTACCTACTATTTTCATCCCGAGATGTTGCACGTTTCATAATGACTTCATTATAGAACTAAAATAAAAAAACATATTTTTATTCATTCGTCGTGTGTCCCTATGCACACAATTAATTATTACAATTTTTCCAGTTCCCCAGTGCTAATGTGAGTGGAATGTGTTTCAATGTCTACAAAAGCCATCATATAACAAAGCCGATATAAATCTGTTGTATGGCAATAACTCCAGTATTCGAATTGAAACGATAAGTCATATCTGAGAAGGGTATAAAAATGGCTGGTCAAAGTCTGATTGTGAACAGGTTCTAGAAGGTCAATAACATGGTGTAATGAAGTTTTTTTTTGCCAGTAACTTCATTACTACAGGTTCCGGATAGTCCAGATAATATTAATTCAAGTATTACGTATTCCTGTCACTCCTGTATTCGTTACAACCAGAAACCCTGTTCAATATGTAACCACCAGTCTAGTAACACCCTGTATAATTCCTGACTGCGGAAAAGTTGATTTTCAGTTATATCACGTTACTTTCCATAAGTCTTAGGCGGATATTTATAATGTTAAGAAGAACCTATTATTCCTGTTATACAATAAGTTTGTTAAACTAACAGTATTGGCAATGAACCGAAATAATATTTTCCGGAAAATCATGGATTTTGGGCATTTTCTTTTTGGAAATGTTCCTAAGTATCCTAGTCAAAAGAAATGTTATTCCGAGTCTTTTTCATATATTATTTCTAACACTCTGCAAAGTCTTTTTTATTGAGAGTGTTTTGCTTACTTTCTTGCTCATTTTTAGAGGTCAAGCAATGACAAAATGCTTCGTTTTTACTCTGATTTTTTCGAAAATTCAGATTTCATATAAATACCCCCAGACAGAAGGATTCAAGGAGTTAGTTTGAGATCTTCGCGAATAACGTTCAGCCGTGAGAGTGTAAATTGCCGATTTTCGAGAGTGCCCCGTTTTGAACTTGTGAACCTGTGAACCCTAGTGAACCAGACACCCTGTACAGTGCGAGTGCTTCTGCCCTGGATTAGCCGTGCCGTGGTGTTTTGTCCAGCTCACCCCCAGTACAACTGTAAGCGATATTTCGGAGTTATATTGATTCTATATTCCTGTTAAAATTTTGTTGAACCTAGAGAAACGTGGAAACTCAAATTTAACTAAGATTACTGTTTCGTTGGGCTAGTTGTCACTTACATTTCCGTTTACTCGTGTAGTACGACACTTGCATTTTCATAAGTGAAAGGAAAGTGCCAGTTTCCGGATTCATAACTTGCGATTTGATCGTCGAATATTGGACCTGTACCTGACTACGATCAACTCACAAGCCTGTTACCGTAAAGATCAGTAATAGCTAGTACTTGCTCTATATCTCATAGTTTGGTTTTGCATTTCCCTGTCTTTTCAATTTCAAACTTACGAATTGATCGTCGAATATTGGACCTGTACCTGACTACGATCAACTCGCAAGCCGTTACCGTAAAAATCAGTAATAGCTAGTACTTTCTCTTTATCTCGTAGTGTGGTTCCGCATTTTCCTGTCTTTTCACTTGCCTTTCTTTTAAATTTTGAACTTACGAATTGATCATAGAATATTGGACCTGTCCCTGACTACGATCAACTCGCAAGCCAGTTATAGTAAAAATCCAACAACATCCAGTACACTCGGTATATTTCTTTTCCTTCATTTCCTGTGGCTTCCATTCCGGAACTTGTGAATTGATTGTCGAACATTGGACGTGTACCTGACTACGATCAACTCGCAAGCCAGTTACACCATATTATTTTGTTGTTTATACTGGATGCCCTATTCACATCTACGGTGTTATGTCAGTAAGAAAGGAAACCGTCTAAACAGTATAGGAAAGTAATATTGTAGACGTCAGTATTTACGTTAGTAGTTGATTTGAAGTTTTCACTTTTCACCCGTAAAATCTAGACCAGAAAACCCTGCCTGAGAATCAATATAACGCCCCATACCAGAATATACTCTGAATTGCACTTTACCTGACACCGGTATTGAATTACACTCTCCCTGAAATTTTTGAATTGCATTTGCTGATTTATCACAACTCAGAGCTAACAAACCGCCCTGTATAATAAAATCGAAGTAACACGGTCACATTTTCCTTGCATTCACTGTTAGTGTTGGATTTTCTATGTTCAGATTCATTTTAGTCCGGTGTTTATTGTTGTAATAATATAACCTGTAAACCTGATTATTTCAACTTGAACTAACGACCTGAACCAGCCTGTCATTGAGAGTTCGGGTAGTTCCGCGAAAATAGAAACTTTGTGATCGTATCCGATTCTGCGACAATTGGACGTAAACTTCCTGTTGTATTTTAATCAGCTGTTGTAAATTGTGATTTTCTTTGTTGCTTTGTTTGAGACTGATGTTTTGTTTAATTTCCGGAAAATCGTACCTGTACCTGATTTGACGATGTGTGGAAAGTGTTTTTCATGAAATAAATAGTCTGAAACCGGTTCCGATTTTCATTGTGTATTTTGTGCCTGATTGTATGATTTGATTTTGCCTGTACTTAGATCTTTTATCTAGTTATTTTGAATAAAACCTGTGGAAATAAAAATAAAATAACATCAATTCTGTTTAACGTAGCTTGTATTCCAGTCTAGTCTAAGGAGGTGTAACTAAAGACTACATTTTCTTAGAAGTTTATTGTTATCCTGGTCTAACTAGCTGACCTCTGGTTTACACAAGAGGGTGCATTGTATGGATTTACTCTGCGTCCCTTCTTCACTGTAGCTACCCTAGGGCCTTCCAAAGAACTCCTAGTTCTGGAAGAAAGTGGAGCATACCACTTCAAAAAAAAACTGGCGCTCGAGGCAACCGCTCTAACTTAAATAGAGAACTAAGCCCTGAGGCCCTTTGTAGGGCTCTTTACCGAGAAAAGAGCCTTACAAATTGGCGCCCGAGCAGGGACCTGAGTTAGGAAAACCTGAAAGAAAATCCGAGGAAAACCTGTGAAAAATCGAATTTGAAATTTTGTAACCAGACCTGTTTCAAAAAAATTCCTGATAATTCTGTAGTTGCTGCTTGAAAGCACGATCAATAATATTCTTTTCACTACTAGGTAAAATCAAATCACTTCGAAAATATATTCCACTCTTGATTTTCACTGAACTTTCCACCGAGCTTTTCACAGTCACCAATCTTCAGTCAAGCAAAGTAAAAAAGGAAAGCTCTAACCTGAATACAATTTTTATTATTTCACTATCTAATTTAAACATTGTCAGCTGTTGCAGTCTCATTTTCCAGGAATTTTCCTTTCCTGGAAAACCTAAATTACAAACCCTGATAGGAATCCGGAGTTAGGAGATTTAAGTTAAATCCTGGGCTTAAAAACACTGATTGAGATAAATTTTCCTGATTTTCCAAAATATTTCATTTTTCGAATTTTTTTTCATACCTGGAAATAATTAGAAAACCTGATAGAGAAGGTATCCGAACTTCGAACTGACAGAGTGCCATAACCTGATTATTAACTTGATTAAATTGATTTTGATAATTTCCACCACTAAGTTTGAATCCTGGAATTTTCTCTCTTTGTTTGAGAATACCTGACTGCTATTACTAAAACCTGAGGGATATTCAATCCCAGTACAACTTACAACTCTGAAATACCAGTTGGACTCTGTTTCTCAAAATCTTAAACAATACAGGTAGTCTTGAAAGTGAATTCAGATAATAAACTTTCTATAATAACTTGTGGATTGCTCTCTGAGTGCTACTCTGGGTGGTAATTTTTCTGATATCCTGACCTGAATCAAATTACCAGACACCCAGAAAACCTGTTGTTGATTTTCCTGAATTTGCCCTGAATATACCAGATTGGATAGCCATGTCTCAAGATAAACTACCCTGTGACAACCCCGACCAGCTATTCGTTCCCCCGGAACACTCTAAACAGAGTAGCAGAGCATCTTCTCCTGATCCAGACCGGGAATATAGCGAAGATTTCGGTACAACTCTAGAACCTAGAGTAGGGTGGGTTTATCGCCTGAAGAAACCTGATTTAGAAGAAGAACTTAACAGATATGGCCTGTCATCTGAGGGAACAGTGAGTGAACTCCGGAAACGTTTGGTGTGGTTCCTGAGGGAAGAACTTCCCAAACTGATTGGATACAAATATCAGCAGGCGGGATCCACAGCCACCACTAACCCCAACGTACCCCCTGGATGTTTTGGAACACAACCCGGAGTGAATAACCCGACAAACCAGACAAACCCCCCAGTCCCCCCGCAAAATAATATTCCAACTGTCAACACATCTGACAATCATCAGACGTCACCACCACAGTGGCTACAATACCGACTGCCGTTGCCAGTCCCTATACCCACAAAACTGAAAACGCATCACTGGAATCTTCACTTTGATGGAACCAGAGATCCAGTGGCGTTCCTGGAAAGACTCGAAGAAATAGGGCAAGCTGAAAAAGCCCGACCAGAACAACTACTCGATGTATTGCCGGAATTATTGCAAGGACGAGTACTGTTATGGTACCGTTGCAATAAAAGATTTTGGAATTCGTGGTCGTCCTTCAAAAGAGTTTTCCAAAAATCATATTTTCCCATCGGATACCAGGATGACTTGGAAATGGCCATAAGTAGAAGACTTCAAAGAGATAACGAGCCGGCCATGGATTATGTGGTAGATTTACAAACTCTCATCCGACGTCATGGAAACCTTGATCCGGCCCAAGAACTAGCCTGGTTATATCGGAACCTTCTTCCGGACTACCGCCAATACATCAAAAAGAATGATTTCTTCGATGTCCCTTCCTTGATTTCCTTAATCTTGGAATTCCAGCAGTTACGTGGCGAGATCCGCCGAATGTACTACCGGAACCCGCCTTCTGCTCCCCCGGTTCGAATGTCTTACCCCGAACCGCCACCAGTCGCTCGACCGCTACCAGCTAGCCAACCCATGACCAGTAGACCGCCGCCGAGGGCTATCCTGCCCCCGAACTCAAATACTCCGGCGATACCACCAGCATCCGGAGAACCCGTATACAACCGAGGAAATACCTGCTGGAGATGTGGACAGTCTGGGCATCAACGAGCAGATTGTCGTAATGCCTTTAGGTTATTTTGCTCAAGGTGTGGCCGTGATGGAATCCTTTCGAAGGATTGTACCTGTGCCCAGCCGGAAAACTCCACCGGAGCCCGCCCGAACCGAGGACAGGCCGGCTCCAGCAGTTAACTATCCCGGAAAATCTACCGAAATCCCGACCCGATGATAACCGGCCGTTTATTCCAGTAGCTATTGGGGATACGATCTTCTCCGCTTTAGTGGATACCGGAGCTACTAGGTCGTTTGCGAATACCAGAGTAGCTAACTGCTGCAAACGACATAGGTATAAAGAATACCCGAACACAGTAGTCCAGTCCCGACAAGCTGATGGTTCGCTCATCCAGGTAACCGGAGTTTTTAAACCTGTGATGACGATCGGCACCGAGGAAATCCCCTGTGAGTTACTTATAATTCCCAGCCTGGCCGCAGATATCGTGATAGGAATGGATGTACTTCGCACACAAGGCTTTGGGATTGATCTACAAACCGCCACTGTGTATTGGAATCAGAAGAACGTGTCAGTTCTTGGTTCCCAGAGAAAGACAGAACTAGTTCCGGATCCGACACATAACCTACAGCCAGAAACTGAGAATCCGGGTCTTCCCGGAAACCGACCTGTTCCGGAGAATAGGAAAACCGAAAAGGAAAACATTCCGGGGCTTCCCGGAACCAGACAATTTCCAGACAGGAAGTCCGAAAACCGAAGAAAAACTCGAAAACGAAATAGAGCCAGAAAACATAAAAACTGCAGAACATCCGGAACCAGAGCAGCGGAAAATCAACTGGAACCAGAAACTACCTGCAGCCCGATAGTAGTTGAGGATCCACCGTGCCGAAA
Source organism: Chrysomela aeneicollis (assembly GCA_029955515.1). NCBI lineage: Eukaryota > Metazoa > Arthropoda > Insecta > Coleoptera > Chrysomelidae > Chrysomela > Chrysomela aeneicollis. The sequence goes on from JARUHQ010000002.1 coordinate 30,336,676, forward strand.
TCTTTCACCGGAACAACACAGTAGATTGCAACGATTCCTGGACCATGAATTACCGGCATTTGAGAGGATTAGAGGACCTACACCTTTAGTGGAACATCGCATTCGTTTGAAGACGACAGAACCGATCAAACAAAGGTACCGCCCGCAAAATCCGAAAATGCAAGAGGTAATCAATGAAGAAGTCGATAAGATGTTGACAGATGGCATCATCGAACCTTCCAGTAGTCCATGGAGTTCCCCTGTTGTAATTGTGAAAAAGAAAGATGGAAAGCACCGATTTTGCATCGATTTCCAGAAAGTCAACGACGTAGCCGAAAAAGATGCATATCCGCTGCCGTTCATCAATGCTATCCTGGACAAGTTGAGAGAAGCAAAATTCATCTCTAGCCTAGACCTGAGGCAGGGATATTGGCAAATACCGCTATCAGCCGATAGCAAACCGATAACCGCCTTCACCGTACCTGGAAGGGGGTTATTCCAGTTTAAGGTAATGCCGTTTGGGCTTCACTCCGCACCTGCCACGTTCCAGAGATTGATGGACACCCTGATAGGACCCGAAATGGAACCGTTTGCCTTTGCATACTTAGATGACATAATTGTGCTAAGCAAAACCTTCGACGAGCATTTGATCAACCTGCAGCGAGTTTTTGACCAGCTACGTCAGGCTAACCTGCAACTCAACCCGGAGAAATGCAAGTTTTGCTTGAGCTCGCTGAAATACCTGGGACATGTAGTGACCGCCGACGGAATAAAAACCGATCCAGACAAAATAGAGTCTATAGTACAGTGGCCTGCCCCAAACACCCTGAAGAAACTTCGCCAATTCTTGGGAATGGCATCCTGGTATAGGAGATTTATACCGAATTTCTCCGGGATAGTGGCACCACTGACGAAGCTTCTGAAAAAAGGTAACCGTTGGAAGTGGACAGAGACTGAAGATACCGCCTTCGAGTTTCTGAAAACTCGGCTTACCGAAGCTCCTGCTTTGACCTGTCCAGATTTCACCAAGCCGTTCTTACTACAAACTGATGCCTCCGATTGTGGACTGGGAGCTGCGCTCACACAGGACATAGAGGGTCAGGAAAAGGTAGTGGCGTACGCGAGTAGGATGTTAACCGGACCAGAACGTAACTACTCCGTGACCGAGAAGGAATGCTTGGCGATAGTCTGGAGCATAGAAAAGCTCAGACCCTACCTGGAAGGCTATCACTTCACCGTCCTCACCGATCATTTGTCTCTGAAATGGTTACAGTCCATAAAGAGTCCTGCCGGCCGTATAGCCCGTTGGGCTATGTTCTTGCAACAGTTTGACTTCGAAGTCAAATACCGTCGTGGAGTTCTGAACAAAGTTGCCGATGCCTTGTCCCGTCAACCGTTACCGGATACCAGTACCGAAGAATCCGACTTAAATGTCCTCCTGTGTGCTACCGACGCCGAAATAGAGGCGGGACAGAAATGTTCCTGGTATCAAGGAAGAAAGGCCGAAATCGAGAAAAATCCTGAGACGCATCCCGATTACTGCCTCAAGGACGGCCGGTTATTCCGCCATTTCTGGGATGCCAATAATCTGTGTGAACTGGAAATGGGCGATCCCTGGAAGCTATGTGTCCCAAAATCACTGCGTGCACGAGTACTCCAGGAAAACCATGATGACGTCACGGCTGGACACATGGGGATTGCAAAGACCACCGCCCGTATCACACAGAAATACTATTGGCCTGGAATGTTTCGAGAAATTGCCCGATATGTACGGAGTTGTAAAACCTGCCAGGAATATAAGAGTTCTCAACAACAACCTCCTGGAAAAATGCATTCGTCCCGGAATACCAAACCGTGGGATACTGTCTCCACCGACTTGGTCGGCCCGTTACCCCGTTCCAGTAAGGGAAACTGTTACCTAGCCGTATACCAGGACCGTTTCACGAAGTGGGTACAATTGAAAGCCCTTCGCAAAGCTACGTCCAGAGCCGTTTCCCAAGCTTTTTATGAGGATATCGTCTTGAGATTTGGACGCCCGGAAACCGTCATCAGTGACAATGGCACCCAGTATACCGGAAAAGTGTTCGAAGAACTGTTGAGGGACCTGGGAATAAAACACCGCCTAACGCCTCCCTATACTCCGCAAGCCAATCCTGTCGAGAGAACCAATAAAACGGTAAAAACTATGATCGCCCAGTACTGCGATAATGATCACCGTAAATGGGACCAGTACCTTCCAGAACTCCAGTTCGCCCTGAATACCGCCCGTCATGACTCAACTGGGTTTAGTCCCTCTTTCCTCGTTTTCGGACGAGAACCGGAACCACCGAAGGCTCTACACCGAATCACCCGAACAGAGTCGACAGAGACACCAGACGAGACCGAAAACACCGCTTCATCAACCTGGATCAAGCATTTGGAGAAACTCCAGGAAGTACATGAATTAGTCAGGATGAACTTGGCCCGTGCTTTCAACTCCCAGAGTCACTACTATAACCTGCGGCGACGAGACTGGAGATGTCACCTGGGTGACCAGGTAATGAAGAGAGAACATAATCTCTCTTCTGGAATCCGTGGCTATGCAGCAAAATTGGCCCCAAAATATTCCGGTCCTTTCATTGTCACTCGAGTCATTTCCCCAGTAGTTTACGACCTAAAGGGTAGCACAGGAAAACGTTATAGCAGGATTCATATAAAGGACCTGAAACCATTTCACCCCAGTAACCTGTGAAATAAATTCCGATAGATGTCCAAACGATCCACGACCCATAGCCCCGCCAGTCCCGCTCGGAAAATTGTAATACTTCAAGATGTGATGATACAGCCAGCCCGAGAAGACCCCGTCCTGCACCTCCCCGAAGAGACGTCAGCGATGAACGCTCTGGACCTGTCTTCGTCCGCCAGCAACCCGGGCCTGGCCACCCCGACTCTGGACGAGCTGATGGATGAATACGAGCAGTCTCTGTATTTCGTCCCTCAGGCACCCCCGTACTCGCCCATCTCTCCCGCGACAGAGACGTCTCTCGGTATACCAATCCGGAGCCCCAGTCCATCCACTAGGTTCCCGGAACTATACCGGCAGATGAGAGTCGCCGAACCTGATACCACACCTGTTGCCGAACCTGTTGCCGAACCTGTTGCCGAACCTGATGCCGAACCTGTTGCCCACCCTGAAACGGATAACCTAGGCGGGGTAATGCCGCTTCTCCCTGCTCCTCGTAGTCCTCTGACGAGCAACTCAATGCTGGAGGATGGAATTGCACAGTGGGTGGTGGCCGAATACCCACTGTATAAGAACTGCAACGAGTGGACGACGTTGATGCGATATATGGTAGGACAACTCAGGCCGGTCCACATCCCCCTCGACGTCCCGTATCGCCGACGTCTGAGAACTCCCGAGGGCAAATATACCTGGATTCGAATACCGGCCGGAGTAGGCCGGCACTGATCGAAGAGGCACGAGAGACCAAGGTGAGGTTTACCAGGATTTCATTGCAGTTCTACGTTTTAGATGGAGGACATCCTAGATCTAGAAGGCAACTCTCTGGATGGATGGGAACTCACGAGTTCTCCAGACACCGAGACCCTGCTCCCGGATACCAAGACCCTGCCCCCGGACATCAAGAACCTGCCGCTAGTCACCGAGACCCTGCCCCCGGACACCGGGACCTTGCAGCCAGACACCGAGACTCTGCATACACATCAGGACCCCGAGGAACTGCCAGACCCCGCCGTAGACACCTCGTCTACCCCGACGGACATCACCCCAAGTAGTGCCCTGCTAGACCAGCCGGCGAATAGGCCGTGCTCTGCAACCACTAGTCAGCGCAGGCAAGACGCTGCTACCACGGCAACTCTACCGCCGCTGTCCCTGGACACCGTCGTCCACCGAAGCCTGACTACCGACATCTACCTGCCGGTAGAGCGGCAGCTATGCTGGCGATGTGGATATCCCGGCCATACACGACCGGATTGCCAAGCCCCTAGTCGGCTATTCTGCTCCCGATGCGGCCTCGTAGGAGTGCGGTCCTGCGAATGCCTCTGCCCACCTAGGCGGCCCCAGTTCCCGGCACATTTACCCAGGCTGACTCCCGAACGCCAGCCTGCCCAGCGACGAACCCTGCCACCGGGATTGCGGGTCAATCAAATTAACCAGAGGGTCCAGACCAGTACCGTCATCATGGCCGACAGAGCCACTCAGTGCGACCTGTGTCCCTGCCGGAAACCCGGAATCGGCTTTCGCCGTTGACACCAGAAGACCAGGGTGGTCAACGATAGTTTATTTTTCTCTTTTGTTATTTTTATCACCTAGTATATTTTTCATTTTGGTAAAATAAAGGATTTTTTTTTAAGTTTCAAAAATTACAGCTGAAGCAATAATTTTTTTTTGCAAGTAGGGGGGGTGTGTAATGAAGTTTTTTTTTGCCAGTAACTTCATTACTACAGGTTCCGGATAGTCCAGATAATATTAATTCAAGTATTACGTATTCCTGTCACTCCTGTATTCGTTACAACCAGAAACCCTGTTCAATATGTAACCACCAGTCTAGTAACACCCTGTATAATTCCTGACTGCGGAAAAGTTGATTTTCAGTTATATCACGTTACTTTCCATAAGTCTTAGGCGGATATTTATAATGTTAAGAAGAACCTATTATTCCTGTTATACAATAAGTTTGTTAAACTAACAGTATTGGCAATGAACCGAAATAATATTTTCCGGAAAATCATGGATTTTGGGCATTTTCTTTTTGGAAATGTTCCTAAGTATCCTAGTCAAAAGAAATGTTATTCCGAGTCTTTTTCATATATTATTTCTAACACTCTGCAAAGTCTTTTTTATTGAGAGTGTTTTGCTTACTTTCTTGCTCATTTTTAGAGGTCAAGCAATGACAAAATGCTTCGTTTTTACTCTGATTTTTTCGAAAATTCAGATTTCATATAAATACCCCCAGACAGAAGGATTCAAGGAGTTAGTTTGAGATCTTCGCGAATAACGTTCAGCCGTGAGAGTGTAAATTGCCGATTTTCGAGAGTGCCCCGTTTTGAACTTGTGAACCTGTGAACCCTAGTGAACCAGACACCCTGTACAGTGCGAGTGCTTCTGCCCTGGATTAGCCGTGCCGTGGTGTTTTGTCCAGCTCACCCCCAGTACAACTGTAAGCGATATTTCGGAGTTATATTGATTCTATATTCCTGTTAAAATTTTGTTGAACCTAGAGAAACGTGGAAACTCAAATTTAACTAAGATTACTGTTTCGTTGGGCTAGTTGTCACTTACATTTCCGTTTACTCGTGTAGTACGACACTTGCATTTTCATAAGTGAAAGGAAAGTGCCAGTTTCCGGATTCATAACTTGCGATTTGATCGTCGAATATTGGACCTGTACCTGACTACGATCAACTCACAAGCCTGTTACCGTAAAGATCAGTAATAGCTAGTACTTGCTCTATATCTCATAGTTTGGTTTTGCATTTCCCTGTCTTTTCAATTTCAAACTTACGAATTGATCGTCGAATATTGGACCTGTACCTGACTACGATCAACTCGCAAGCCGTTACCGTAAAAATCAGTAATAGCTAGTACTTTCTCTTTATCTCGTAGTGTGGTTCCGCATTTTCCTGTCTTTTCACTTGCCTTTCTTTTAAATTTTGAACTTACGAATTGATCATAGAATATTGGACCTGTCCCTGACTACGATCAACTCGCAAGCCAGTTATAGTAAAAATCCAACAACATCCAGTACACTCGGTATATTTCTTTTCCTTCATTTCCTGTGGCTTCCATTCCGGAACTTGTGAATTGATTGTCGAACATTGGACGTGTACCTGACTACGATCAACTCGCAAGCCAGTTACACCATATTATTTTGTTGTTTATACTGGATGCCCTATTCACATCTACGGTGTTATGTCAGTAAGAAAGGAAACCGTCTAAACAGTATAGGAAAGTAATATTGTAGACGTCAGTATTTACGTTAGTAGTTGATTTGAAGTTTTCACTTTTCACCCGTAAAATCTAGACCAGAAAACCCTGCCTGAGAATCAATATAACGCCCCATACCAGAATATACTCTGAATTGCACTTTACCTGACACCGGTATTGAATTACACTCTCCCTGAAATTTTTGAATTGCATTTGCTGATTTATCACAACTCAGAGCTAACAAACCGCCCTGTATAATAAAATCGAAGTAACACGGTCACATTTTCCTTGCATTCACTGTTAGTGTTGGATTTTCTATGTTCAGATTCATTTTAGTCCGGTGTTTATTGTTGTAATAATATAACCTGTAAACCTGATTATTTCAACTTGAACTAACGACCTGAACCAGCCTGTCATTGAGAGTTCGGGTAGTTCCGCGAAAATAGAAACTTTGTGATCGTATCCGATTCTGCGACAATTGGACGTAAACTTCCTGTTGTATTTTAATCAGCTGTTGTAAATTGTGATTTTCTTTGTTGCTTTGTTTGAGACTGATGTTTTGTTTAATTTCCGGAAAATCGTACCTGTACCTGATTTGACGATGTGTGGAAAGTGTTTTTCATGAAATAAATAGTCTGAAACCGGTTCCGATTTTCATTGTGTATTTTGTGCCTGATTGTATGATTTGATTTTGCCTGTACTTAGATCTTTTATCTAGTTATTTTGAATAAAACCTGTGGAAATAAAAATAAAATAACATCAATTCTGTTTAACGTAGCTTGTATTCCAGTCTAGTCTAAGGAGGTGTAACTAAAGACTACATTTTCTTAGAAGTTTATTGTTATCCTGGTCTAACTAGCTGACCTCTGGTTTACACAAGGGGGTGCATTGTATGGATTTACTCTGCGTCCCTTCTTCACTGTAGCTACCCTAGGGCCTTCCAAAGAACTCCTAGTTCTGGAAGAAAGTGGAGCATACCACTTCAAAAAAAAACTGGCGCTCGAGGCAACCGCTCTAACTTAAATAGAGAACTAAGCCCTGAGGCCCTTTGTAGGGCTCTTTACCGAGAAAAGAGCCTTACAATGGTCGCGATGCGGTAAAAAAAATATATCATTTTCGTTGTGGCAGATTCACTTTCAATGCTAGTTATTTAAGGTGTGCCCAGTTAGAACTTAGAAGCGAAATTTCTCGATGAAAAAATAATTCTGATTCGCTCATTCGGATGATACAGAAAGTACTTCGATATACAACACCTCAAAATTATGTATTTTGCCCTGATACATACCCATTTGATGTATGGCATCATTGCTTGGGGTGGTGTTATGAACTGTCATCTGAAAAATCTCGCAGTAATACAGAAGTGGATATTGAAAATCATTTTACGGAGAGGTTACACTCATCCAAGCGATGATCTGTACATCGAAAGTGGAATAATGGACATTCGTCAAATTTTTTTCTCGCCCTTATGATGTATCAGCGAAAAAATCTAATGCTTAGTCAAAAAGTATGCCATCCTCATAACACACGATTCAAAATAGGAGCAGTGACAGTTCCAAGAACGTCCAAAACTATTGGTCAAAGGTGCCACGCATTTCTTGCCCCTAGGCTATACAATAACTTACCTCCTCTCCTCAAAAATTTAAACTCCATCACTCTTTTCAAGTCTAAACTTAAGACCTGGATTCTGCAAACACCTAGATATACAATTGAGAAACAAATCGATATGAAAAATAACTAGAAATATCAATCGCATTGTGGTTTCTTGATAGTCATTCATTATAAAAACTCATCTCACTAACTTGTTTATACCTTAACTTAGATTTCTGGGTGTGTTTGTGTGTGTGATAGAAATTGTGTCAGTGTCTGTGTGTAAAAACAGTCGTAATTATTATTTATTATTATATTATTACCATAGTTATTATTTATATTTTGGAGTACAAACAATAGTAAGATCACATAAGATGATAAACATTTTCAAAGTACCCATGCGCAGGTTTACCTTTTTGGGATTTTGTATTTATTTACCCTTTTGTTGGATTGCTGTTGTATTTAATGCATTATTGTAAGAAAAATTCTGTGGTGAATAAATTTATTATTATTATTATTATAAGGCAGTATGAAGTGTATTTTTATCCGCAAAGCGTTGTGGACAGGACATGAGGTCAGCTCTAACCAAAGATTGCCCTTTTTCAAGTTTTTCTCAGTATCTAAGGGTAGAGGAATAAAAAGTTTATTTTTACACAATAACTGAAAGTTAAAATGAGATGATATCATCATAAATTTTGATATTCCGGATGTTAGTGATTAGATCATCATTGTCTTTTATATTTGTCGATGTGACTTAGCTCTAAATACTATACTTCGATGAAAATCTTCAGACATCAGAATTGTCAAAGTCATGATCAGTAATGATGCTCTGGAATTACATTTATATAGTTAAGGTATTTTAATAACGTATGTGAAAAATTCCTGCCAACGCATTTCAAATCGAACAGCCGAAATAAGATGATCCAGCCTGCGAATATTGATGATGGGCCTATTGTGGAGAAACAACAAAAGATCAGGATGAAATTCCTAGGAATCTTAACCGATCACCGGTTTGTTGCCGACAGTTTTACCAGTGAGCCAGTTCATAAAAAATCTCCGACCTTCGACAAAACAACCCAACAATTTATTTCTAATGTGGTCGACCTAAAAGCTGGCTATTCAAAATTGTTCAAAAGAGGCTGTTAGGGTTGAGTGTGTAATGTTTACCAATTTTGGGGGTGGGGTAGATATTGGTGGTCATTGTTCGGACTTCTCAACCCTTGTTCGGTCAGTGTGAAGATGCTGTAATGTTCGAAATATTACGGAAAATCGCTTTGATGGCTATCGGATGTTTTGAGTTCAGTGGTGGAATTACTATTTAACCCATAGTGGTGTTAGGTGGTCTGTTTCAATGTGTGTTTTGTGTGTTCGAAGGATCGCTCTGCCTAAATCAAAATTGGATACAAGGAAATACAAGAATTGATGGTTGATATCGAAAAGGTAGGATTGGATGATTCTCCTACCGCATATTGATTCAAAAAATATTATTAGGTATGCTAGTATTTTATGGTAAAAATTATTGATATCGTGAAAATATCTCAGGGTAGTTTCTTACTAAAAAATTAAAAATTGAAAATGGTTTATAAGAACTTTCTATTAACCAAGTAGGTAGATATTTTATATATATATTTTAGAATCGCGTTATTGAATGAAATTTATGGAAAAAGATTCCAAGTACATACTGTTACATCATAAATCGATTTTATGGTCATTAAAAAACACTCAAGATTTTCATATCTTATGAGAGCCCAATGTTTCAAATCAACATCCCCGAATTTCCATAATTTTTGCCTAATAGATGAAAAATATTCAAATCAGTTCCATTCTTGTCTCTTTCGAAGTGACTCTAAATGCAGTGTTATCATAGTGATTGATTATTTCTGCATTAATATTCATCGTTTATTTATACTTATAGGTATGAAAGTGTGAATTGTTCAGCAGGTAATAAATTTCATTCAATGGAATTTGTTTGTTTCTTATTGTCTCTCCTAATAGCGTCAAACATACATATAGGTTGTATAAGCATTATAGTTATGCATGAATAACTGAATCTATATAATATACTTATTTTTCATCGAATCTTATATATATACATTATTGTAATGTTCAACCTTTAGATTAGACAGGTAGGTAAGTTTCCTGAATTCTATCATAATACTTACTTATAATCAAAAAAATGAGATGAATCGAATAATTCAATATACCTACTTATGGGATCATTTAATACATGGACATTCTGTATAGTCTTTGACATTATGGAATAGATGTCCATTAAGATGTAAATTGTGTTTCTGATAAGTATAATTCGTTTTATAGAATTGATTTTGCCTACAGCAAAATTATACTATGTAAAGATCTGGATCTACAAGGATTATGTCATGATAAATCATTCATTTTCATTCTATTTGATGGATTACAATTAATACAACAAATCCCGAATGAGACTTTCAACTATCATGTTTGAATAATTCCAAGATATAGGAAAAAATTATCGCACATTTCGATGTAATTTTTACTCAAGCTTGATTGAAGATATTACAATAAATAAAAATAGTGGAAATGGAAAATTACGTAAAAATTGGCCTGCACAGGTATAAGAAGGTAAACGTGTCTACCATTTTTATGTTCAAAAATATCAACCGCGCTTTTCAAGATGAAAATTATATATGTTTGCATCGAAAATTATAATGTGCTTTGCATAAATGTTATCAGAATAGTAAGTAAGTACTGATGAACATCACTGAAATACTTTAATAAGCTGTTGAAATATTGGTTTCCATTATTTTATTCTTGCACTTGAATTTCAACACCCCGTATTTTCGGTATAAGAAAACCATTTGGTCCATTGTTTATGAAGCAAAACATCAATAATTTTTCATACCCTTGAACACTCTGTATAAAATAATTGATTGAGACCCACAATTGAATTATTCTTGATGCCCTTTTTGCAGAATAAAATACGAATAATTCAGGTCAATACGTTATTGCTGCAACAATGCAGTATCATAGGTCACGAATAAATCAAAAATATCTTCAAATCGCATCGTGCTATCTGCTTTATCTGATCAATAAAAGAGTCACGAATAAATGCGGAAACAGCTATGTAACTCAACAAGCATCCTTATCAAAACCTCACATGAGTATATAAAGTAGCGTAGCCGTCGGTAAAAACATTTGTTCCCATTGATTTTACGATTATTTTAGCGGCCGTAAAAATCAAAGTTATGGCTTGTTTATGTTTACTACTGTTCATTGGTAATAAATGTTGGATTTTGTTACAATGCTTTCTAGACCTATACTTATGCCAAGTTGCAGTTGAGTCGCGAGCCACTTTGTTCACCATCAACGTCAGTTTTATTGAGGGTTTTGATGGCCTGTTTATTATTCCACCTTTTAAATCCCGGTGAAATTATTATTTGATGGCTACTTCATTATTTCATATGGTAATTTGAATACGTCCATGTATTCTGCTATACCTATAGCTATAGGTATATGTTGATGGGAGAATTATTTTGATTTGATGTTATTGCAAGGAAATGATGATGAGGCTGATGCTGAATTACATCAATAATAATTGTGGAACGTTGTTCATTAATTAATAAAGATCATGATTGTGAGCGATCAATCACCTATTGATGACAGCCAACCAGAGAACACCCAATGTATTGTAAAGTTGAGTTTGTACTTATGAAAAGTTTTTCTTTAGTAAGTGAAATGGGAAATAATCATTTGATGTTGATATTTATTTGTGAATTATTATTAATCACTGGTAAGTTTAAGTAGAGTGAATTTTAAATAAGTATGTCTTTTTTTTAAATTTGCTTTCACAGTTGTAAAGGAACAAAGGTATTGGAACTTAGTTGAAAAAATCTTTGCATGTACCTATATCAGAATTGATCATAATATCAACATAGGCTACAGAAATAATATATTTACGGTGCTATAAAATGTACTTAGTTACGAATACTTGATCAATAAGTGACTACTGCTAAGTATATCTTTTTTAGAGATACCTATATACTTGAGTGTTGTCCAAAGATTGGCAAGGATATACAGGGTTATTCAAATGCGACGCTCGCGTCATTGGGATTTCGAGAACCATAAGAGATACAAAGAACTTTGAGTTGAGGCAAAGTTGCGGAATTTTATGGTTATTATTATGGTGAAAAAAAATTGGCGACAGCTCTTTTAGTTTTCTAAGTATTCTGAAAGAAAACGAGAAAAAACTGAATTTTTGAATTTTTTATTCCATCATTTTATTATTGATTGCTTTATTACTGTGGAGATACAATAAAAATTGAAAGAATACTTCTTCATTGCCACATTTTGCGATCCTCAAAATGGCATTATTAGATTGTGTGGCATGCGTTATTCGACGATTCGTCTTCTCGAGGCCATCATTCAATTATTTTCTAATACGAAGATGCATCTTTCTCCATATTTTTCATCATGAACTGACCAACTGACACCTGAAATAAAACATTATACTAATAGTTACTTGATCCACAACACTTCGATTGAAACTCGTCAATAATAAATAAATGAAATAAATCAATTCTCTGAGTGCCAATGTATTTCAGAAGTCAGTAAATGGTCAAAAAATGAAAAAATATTAATATTCGTATTAAAAAAATTGAAGTTGATGATGGCCGCAAGGAGACGAAACGTCGAACACGTAATCTAAGAATGCCATTTTGAAGATCGCAGAATGTGGCAATGAAGAAGTGCTTTCATCAGTTTTTTGTATCTCCATCATCAGTAATAGAGCAAATTTTGGAAAAAATATTGATGAGAAAAAATATAGAGCATGATTCTTCAAAAATTGTAACAAATGTATCATCAGCTGAGGGTTATCTATAGGTTCCTAACTTCTAAAACAAAAAAACTTCTTATATAGGTACTTGGAGATATACTTATATATATAGATATCTTTCTTTTTGACAAAGTCTAAAATTGTATATAAATAGATCAAATAATAATACTGGAAATGAAAACGACACCCTTTTCGCTTCAGCACGGGTTCATAAACGGGCTATTTCGGTCTATAAAAGCAACATAACATGGAGCGTTGCGCAGTAAAATGGCGCCCAAGAAGCTCCCTTGCTGTTCCTACATTCTTTGGATTGGTTGCAAGTCAACAAGGATAGTCAAGACATTTTAATCTGGCAGTTGTTCAATTTGGCAATATACACCCAAACCCACCTTCTTATATAGGTCTAAATGTTCTATATAAATCAATGTCAGTTATATGCCAATATTTCAATATAGGTATAAAATATACCTATATACCTAGATATATAAGATATAAAAATTAGTATAGGTAAAAGTACTTAGACATCATCACGTTCCAAATTCCGCCCTTGCAACATGATTCTCTAAAATAAAACTAAGCGTTTTCTGGCATATTCATCATATTTATGAAAAAAATATCCCATCATATCGAATTTGTTCTGCTATATATAGGTCGCCCTGATGCTGGTATAGGTATACCCTGCATTTTTTATGGACTATTTGAATATGGGCATCGATTTTTCAATAATGTACCTACTCAACTCTCCTTATCTAAATCGATAAAAAAATTTCTCGTTCTACAAAATCATATACCTAGATACGCACTGACGAAACCGCTGATGTACCTATACATATACTATACGTATAGAAAATATAATTTTAATGTTTACCATCAATAATACAAAATTTTGGTTTGCAATATTTTCAAAACTATTGAAGATATTTCAAATTCCTTTTCAGAATATTATTCGGCACAAAAATGTACAAGTTTCCTGTTCCTCTCTGATGATTAAACGAACTTCGTATCTCTTAAGTCTTAAGATATAAGCGGTGTCCCCACAGTGGCACTCGGAAATTGGACAGCCTGTATGGCTGAGTTTACAAAGCCCACATATAGAGTTCCCCAGTGATTCAGTTCAGACATCTTTTCGATTTCGTAATAGGTAGGTACGGCTTGAAAATGAACTTATACGGATGGCATTCCTTTCACCTTCATCCACAGCTATATCTCTCTGAAGTGATCATATAAATTATTTTTATTGTCATCAAAGTTGAATTGCCCTATAGTAGGTATATATATAGTATAGGTACTCCTGAAGAGTGCTAACTTTTATTATTTCTGAGAGAGGTATTCGCGGTATTCTGATATATAGATGAAAAATCAAGTATAGGTATTAGGTATACGAAGACAAATCATTCTTACTGATGAGTTTAGAGGTAGCTAATTATATAGGGACTACAGGGTAAAAAGTATATGAATATGATGGTAGGTATAGGTACTTACACGTGTACATACCTTATATACTTAGGTATACCAATAGGTAATCATTAAGTATACCTAAGTATACCTATATTCCGTCGACTAAAAAAGTTATGATCAGAAATGCCATACTTATATATATTTTTATTTCGTTAAACCTTTGAATGTCCATAATTTGGAATTCCATCAAGAGAAATTGTATACCTATATATAGGTAGGTATAGGTTAGGTATATATAGGTAGGTATTACCTATATATACCCACATGAAGAACTCCTTTCTGGATTATATGCATGAAGATGTATATAAGTATAGGTATATACCTATATAGGTATGAAAATATATCTATACAATAACTTTTTAACAAGATATAACATTTTCGATGTTCTATATACTGATGTCTACAATAAAATATGGGCTGATGTAGAAAAACTTATATAATTATATAAAAACAAATCAACAAATAGGTATACCTAAAAGTGATTAATATACCTATCACACATAAAAACAAATTCTCAAATGAAAACGATATATTTGTTCAACGTCCAATTCTTGTTTTGAAAAAGCGCATTCTTCTTCTGAAATAATTTATTTGAAATGAATTTATTGAATATGTCAATTGTAGAAAATTATTTCACTGGAATATTCATTTGGTATAACAAAATGTTCTCAATTCAAGAAATTCAAAGTATCCAGAAAAAATAATTAAGTTTTTGAAAAATATATCACGGAATGTCTTCTTTCAAAATAACATTCAACATTTAATCTCTGAATGAGTAAATCTCTGAAAAAGTTTCTTTGGATTGACCATAACATTTTCTTGAATATAATTGCAATCCCTTCGAGCCGAGAATGTTGCCAAACGGTGTGAGTGTGTTGTTTCGGTGCTCTTGTCGTGCATCCATCATTGTTCAACCAGTTCAACCTATTTTATTGGCATAGAAATATTGGCTTACCATGAAAGAAAAACTAAGGTCTTAGGAGATATGAGGATATAATAACCACTTTTAGAGGTAAGTTACATGCCTATATCTTATCGACGTTCATTCTTGGGTAGGTATTATTGTGTATCTTATTAATTAACGTAGCTATATCATCTCGAAAACTGATAATTCGTGAAAAACTTGAATAACCAGGATCGGCATAGTGTGAGTGAAAATTGGGGTTAGGTACCTATGTGCGGATGAACGTTTAAATTTGTCCAAACACTGATGATTGAACAGTGGAAAAGAGCTTCTTGAACTTGTAGACATCTTAGGTATTTTGATATTGCATATTATACCTAACATATTTTTACATTTTTTTACCAAATTTCGATCCAAGGAAAATGAATTCAGTCGTAAGAATGTGAACCCAGATTTGAAGAAATATAATAACCATACATTGTGCTGAGTCTGATTATCTCTCACATTGTACCTACATGGAGATGTGAATGATATATTTTATATTTTTTAGTAGTTTGAAACCAGAGGAATAAAACTTTATTGCCAGGTAAACTGGTGGACAAGTTCAAAAATAATCTCTACGAATAGGGGGAAAGGTTGTCTAGTAGAAGGTCTGCAAGTGATGATGTGATTGATGAGAGCCCCAATAAGAGAACGGAAGTTGAGGATGATTCTCATTTCAAGAAATCGATATAATTCCTCTAATTTGATAAAATTCCTGATACAAAACAATCTACAGCTAAAACTGAAAATCTGATTCTTTTCGTTCAAGAAAAATGCGAGTCATTGAGAGATTATGATTGTCTTGATGATTTGAATATATTGTGTTATCAATCTGAAATATTGTATTATTCTCACGAGGAACTCCATTCATTTACGATTCAAGAAATCTATAACATTGGTATGAGTGTATTTAATTGAAAACATAATAGTCTTGAATTGAGCAGACATTTATTCCAGTACCTATATATATAAACAAGCCATACTCTTGAATCAAAGCATATCAAATCAAATCAAGTAATTCTTTTTATGTGTGATATATAAAAACTTCCTCATTACTGATGAATTTTCGAAAGAATGTCACCTCTATAATAATTATAGGAAATTTTGGTAATATTTTTCAAATAAATAACTAGGTAATAAGTACTTACCTATAGAACCATCTTAATTTTTGCGCGAAATTTCCGGACACCCTGTACACCTACACAAAAATTATCTATTGCAACTTTTTCATCAAGAGGTATTAGGTATCTCAGGTAGGCATGCACAACAGAATTTTACTTTAGGTAGGTACCTTAGGTCCTAGATATGCCTTTTTCGAGCAATAAAGTTCGAGACCAACGAACTTCACTAACATAATCAAAATTCAAACAAAAAATGTCACCCTAATGAGTAGATAGGTATCTAGGTCAATATTATATGCCTATACTCAAATTATATATGTAGGTTCCTACATACTCTCATGATACCTATATTATAGATATAATTCCAACATTGAACAACTCTCAAAGGTAAAGCATACCCGGTGAACAATTTTTCTGGTAGGTAAATCTCTCTTAGAAGTCAATATCTGTTTAATGGAAAACAGCATGCACGCGTCGTATCTATGATGCGCAGTCTACTCTATCTCCTACGTCACAAACCACCTACTTCAATCTCGCACTTACCAACAAAAACAATTACATAATACATAATGCCAATTGAACATTTAAACCAAACAAACTGCAAAAATGCCCGAATTTCTGATTAAATCTAAGCCGTCTGTGAGTGAGGATGGATGGACGCTGCTGTGCATGGAAAGAGTGGGGCGTGAATCCAACATGGCTGCTGGGCCACCAGCACGAGAATATGGTTGATTTATAATACTTCTCTTCCCAAATTTCTAAGGATAAAGTGAGAAATTCAGTGCGGCGAGTGTCCTGTTTTGTGCTCTTTGTTCTAAAGTTCTTGTCTGTCCATGGAAATGCTGAGTAAGTTGACTGTTTCTATATTGAAACTCACATTCGATAGAGCGAATATGGGTACCCTGTCGAGAGGTTAGGTGTTCGCCACGCCTACTTGACATGCTGCCGTCGTGACTCTTGACAAAAGACAAGCGGCGGCCATTAAACTCGGATGTGTATTCAGTTGTTGGGAGCCAAGATGGAAAGTGAGTGAGAAAGAGGGCGAACTCATCTGGAATTATCCCAGTAATCTTTTGAAATTTTATCAATTGAACGAGCTGATAACAGGCGATTACATGCGACATGTCAAATGAATAAGCAATTTCATGCGAATTTATCAAATTAAATAAAATTGAACTGAATTTACATTATAGGTAGGTACATACCGACACAAAAAAATACCTATAGGTATAGGTACTCACCTAGTTCTAAATCCTGAATCTTTCAATTAATCTATTAGAATTATTTTTTTGTTGAGTTCAGTTGAGTTGAGTATTTCTACATCTGAAAGTTTGGATGTTAGAAAAAAAAAGAGATCGCCTAATTTTCTATACTTCATGTTCTAATATAAAGAAGTAAATGAGTTCGTTAATGCAAACATGTGATGAAAAATATTCGACTCTGTGCGCTTTGTAGATTTCGAGATGCCTTTGACACAAAACAAAAAACCGAGTTTTTGTGAAGCAATTTTTGAAATAGAGCTTATATACCTGCATAATCATCCCATGAAAGGATATTGCTGATGGTGATACAAAGCATGGATATTGATGATTTCATAGGTATAGGTACATCATCAGGGTGTCCCAATTAAATGTGTCACCCCCTTTTAACTTCGTAATTCTCAACATATTTTGGTAATTCAAAAACTTTTGAAACTGAGCCCACTTTTTCCTTATATCAACAAAATAAAGTGTGACTCAGAAACATTTTTTTTTCAAATGAGATGATCTATATTTTTATCTACAATTCGATAAAGCCTGTCAATCTGAATTCAAGAACATATATCATTCATTACATTATCGAATTAAAAATAGGAAACAATAACCGAAGAAACAACCGCAGAATAGGTATGAAGAAAAATTTCTTGAGTCGACCTGTAATGGTTGATACTGACAAAAAGTGAGCTATATAAGATTGAAAAAAATCATTCAAAATTATTCCAGAATAGATTTTGAATGACGAAAATATGTTAAGAATTATGAGAATAGGGTGACTCCTTTATAAGTGGATTCTTGGTAGAATATACACACAGGCTTGAGTATTGGTTGCATAATTGAACTATATGCACAAGATTAGGTATATCAGATACCCATTTCCAAGTTTCAATCAAATCTTCATCAACCAGTAGGTACCTATACTTATAGACCTGTCTATACGCCTTGAAACTATACCTAATGACACAGGGGCTCTAGATGAGAAAGCATAATTGAAGTGTAGGTACTTATTGTTACCCGCATGGCTGATGTGAACAGGAGCAAGAACAAATAAGTTGGGGCCAAAACATCAGATCCCTGAGGAACACTGGCGTTGATAGTCATTCTATCAGATGATAAGCTCTCAACGACCACGTGGAGTGACCTATACCTATTTATTTGAGAAAGCTTTTTAGTAAACGACACAGTAGCGACGGCATACCATATGACGGAAGCTTTTCAAGGAAGCTTTCATGCATGCCAAACCCGGTCAATATATATACCTTTAAATATATCCAATGCTACAGCCAGAGACTCCATTGTCTTGTTTTTCAATGGACGTCTGCCATACTATGTGTGTGTTACGTAAGCAAGTAAATCCCCATCAGTTGAGACGTGACCTCAAAAATCTATAGTATTTAGTCCGTTGCTAAGCAAGGAACATTCCCGGATCAAAATAGTATATTATGATACAAGTTTTATAAGACGCTATTTTGTCGCACGCGTGCGACAACGTGTCTTATTAAACGTGATGTGTCATATGCAATTTTTTCTATTTTGAATTGATTCGAAGAAAAAAATGGATTTAATATCGATAAATAACAGAAACATCTTCGATTGGTAACAATGATGACATTGAAATAATTAAAATCTGACGCACAAGCGTAAAGACCAGTTGATTATTTCAATACCATGGAGCGGTGAAAAATTCAATGTTATTGTTTTTATTTCTGACAGTGACATTATAAGCTTATATCGTCATAGTTACGATATCTATAATGAGGGTCATAACTCCCTTGGGATATTAAGGTTCAAAAACTCCCTCTTACCTTTTACAGGTGAAAATGATACAAGAAATGCTTATAAACGTTTATATGTAATGAAAACTAAGACATATTTTCCTTATTCACGTCATTACAAATAATAAATGTACAATTTTCAAATGTTCCCTGAAAATTACTTCCGCCGCTGGAAACAATTTCTTCTTTTTTATGGGTGGTGCTGTTGCTGTTCACTACAGTCGAGGTGCCTGCCTCTTCTGATGGCAAAGTAGACAGCATACGCGCCGTTTTATTTCTCAATTCAATACTGTCCTCCAGATACCCCTCTGCCACCGTGGAACTTCTCCAACCTCCGTGTCTTTTCAAGTTTGTCATAGTTGCTCCTGCATTGGCTAGGGCAGTAGCAGAAGTGCGACGAAGGCAATGTCCCGTATAGGTTAGTGGGTTTGGCAATCCTAAATACATTGCGATTTTGCTAGGAATTTTGCCATATTCTTTCCAATTGGCTGAGTTGTACATTCATTTTGTCGGAAGCTCAAAAAAAATCGTTTTGTACCTTCAGGACGCAAGGAGATATAAAGTCTCAATAAAGGCAAAGCAGAGAACTCTTTTTCATCCACAACTGTAAATTTCTTCGATACACCAGTTTTACTTTCCGGTACGTTCACTATACCATAACAGTATCCCGGTCCTCTATATCTGCTATACTCATATTTAGAAGTTCCTGAGTTCTGCATCCTCCAAAATAACCCATAATTAGAACAACCTATAACAAATAAAACGAAATAAACAAACGAAAAAGAAAATTATGAGAAAAAAATTACCTTATGCAATAAATGAATTTCATTAGGGGCGTCCTTTAGAAATTTGAAGACATCTTTAGGGGATAAGACAGCAGACTTTTTCGGCTTATATATACCCCTTACTTTTCCGTTTCAAAAAAGCCTCTAGTTCGTTGAACTTGGTGATATCTCTTTTCTCATATATGGTCACCATCGATTTGAGCATTGACCATTTAGTCCATAACGAATTTGGGCTAAACGTTTCTGACTGCAACGAATAAATACAATTATTACCAAATCTACCAGAAAATACTGAAAATACTTTACCAGTTCTTGAAAATATGCCAGAAAGACAGTTTCGTTGGCATCTTTTGACATAACATTTCTCTGTGTCAGCCACTTCAGATATAAGTTGTATTCTTTTTGATATAGGGCTTCACTTTTCGATGGAAGTAATGATTGTCTTGCTTTTTCCGCTTTTTTTATAATATCCTCCATTATATCAGAAAAAGATCGTCGATTTGTGGTAAAAAATAAACATGTTTTTAACGGAAAAACATTGATTGATAAATAAAGTTTGCTTATAAACATGTAACATAGCGAAAACCTAGCAACAACCAACAATGCTACAATCATCGCTACCTAATTCAAATATACCAGAAAGGTTATGAATTTAAACATTTATTGCGTTCTAAATATGGACATATTGTTATGAAAATCGGTCAAAAATAAAATTATCTATGTACCACGGGAATTATAGAGCCTTAATAACCTCTGGCAATTGCTGTCCCTCGGGCCAGAGGCCCTCGGGACGCAAACTTTGCCATCGGTAAGTAAGGCCCTCATAATTCCCTTTATACATAAATAACTATTATTGGTCAATTTGAATCAAATTACACTCTGAATTGAAATTTACCAATTGAAACATTGTTGACAATAATAGGTGAGCAATGACATATTGTTCATGGCCTTGTTACCAACACATGATAAGAATAGGTGAAAAAAAAACAGTATATTATCTGTAAAATAATGCAGAATATTTACTGGATTTTCGCAGATGCATTTAAGAAAAAACTATACATACGAACTATCATTACACTGGATGTACTCTCAATTAATAAACACGAAGCTCAATATTTCAACACATCATGCATAAGTAGGTACTTGAAACAATCTAATCATCCTTTCTGGCTGAATTAAATAAACAGGGAGCATTGCTAAATATAGACCACAAGTTATTTCTGTTGACTCTTCAAGACGATCGTACAAACACAGCATTGCTCCAGAAAAACCGAGTCTGAAGGTTATGTCTGAAAAACTTGCTATACTCAGCGATTCACTTTCTATAAGGTTTAAAGGCGGTCATTTCAAAAGATCTGTTTCCAAACTCGACCGTCACGTCTCAAGTCCAGCCGCATCGTTTACTTTTACGTAAATAAACAATCATTCATAGTAGATTCATAGTAACCAGCTAACCAGAATATTGTTTGGATTATTTCAGATCTGAACGCAATGAGTTATGATGGTCATAAAATAAAATGTGTGGGTTTTCTTTATTGAGCGTCTACTAAACTGGTTGTTTATTTCTAAGGAATAAAGTCTGAGACTGAGAGTTGATTGATCAATTAAATATGAGATTTTGTATAAGTACATGAACTGTAATATGGACGGTGGATTTTTTCATTATTGCATGGTGAGCATACTATATGCAGATATGGCCCTTCTATAGGATAATATAGCTATATACCAAAACGGTTGAAACATGCATGACAAAGACTTGTCTATCATTGTGATTTCGTAAATTGTTCTTATTTATTACAATGTACCTATATGGTTCCTATATAGCCATAAGATGATTAAGAAATCTCAAGTCGGCACTATTGCTTACTTCTTCATTATTTTTATTTTATTTTGTCCGCTGATAAACGTGGTGCTAACAAAAAAACAATTGAACATTGTTCCAGACATCGACTTTCCGATTTATTCTGAAATATATTTTTTTTCAATAAGAAATACCTAACCCTGTATATTTCAATTTCAATCGATTGCCTATTACTCCTTCCGGAACATGAATGGTTATTATAAATTTCATCCTGAAACCACAAATAAATTTATAATAACCATTTATGTTCCGGAGGGAGTTGTCATTTGATTGAAATTGAAAAAACAAATCCGAATAAATCAAAAACACGATGTTTTTTGTTATATTATCACGTTCATCAGCGGAAAAAATACTATTATATATAGTTCTCATCAGAGTTTTGAGCGACTTATCGTCTTCAATAATAAAGAAGTTAGCAATAATTAGAATAACAATAAAATAATACTACAAAGGTCGCCTATATACAGTATGGTGGAAATGTATGGAATAAATTCATTTACGCATATGAATATTGAGGAAAACCCTGAGACAGGTCGATTTTTATTTTCAAATTCACATCTCTTAATAGGCACATACGGAGTTTGTGACATCATCCGCGTATAGTTGTGGTGACGTCATCGATTATTTTTTTAAATAGGAAGACACCCTGTTCAAATGTTTTTCTGGAAGGTATATTTATTGTCTATCTGACCGTATACTAATATAAGGAGAATAAAGTAATATAGGGTGAGAAAAATGCCAGAGAAAAAAGTTGCTCAGTTTCCAATTTCATACATTTGTTTCAAATTTGGACTCTACTGCCACTTCGACTTTTTCCCATTTTTTTTTCGAATCTTTCGCTCTATCAATTCGAACGAAACATGATTCAAATTTCATAATTTTGATGAATATGAGACTTCAATATCATATCTTGCCCAGGAAATACCCACATTGGCCTGTTACCAGAAAATAAAAAAAATGCATCTCCATAGAAATTCGTCTTTGTTGTTGCAAAATGGATGTTAATGTGCACATGTCAGTATTCGAATAAATGAATTTCTCTTCATTCTTATTACATTCGTATTTCTTTTTTTAATAGATTTTTATCCAGTTTGATTATTTTTCTGACCAATAAGTCAGTTACTACAGTGTGTTACAGTTTCTGGTAACAGGCCAATGTGGGTATTTCCTCGGCAAGATAAGATATTGAAGTCGCTCTATCGATTCGAAAGATTAAAAAAATGGAAAAAAGTCGAAGTAACAGTAGATAGTCCAAATTTGGAACAAATGTATAAAATTGGAAACTGATCAACTTTTTTCTCTGGCATTTTTCGAAAAAAAAAAAGGTTTTTGAGGATTTTCGAAAAAAATGTCAAATTTGACAGGTTTAGAGTATAGCACATGAAAAAAGGAAAGATGCTGTATTCCACTCATTTCTCAAGCACAAACTAACTGCGAAGTCAAATTTTCTTTGGATCCATGAAAAAAAAAAACTTCCACATGTCGCGAACTTTATGTCTGACACTGTATATACAGAGCGCGATCATTAACCTTGTCGACAAATTTTGTGTACAAATTACTTAATAGGTATGTAATTCTTTCTTGAACTGTTCTCCTATTATAATCCTCAATACAATTGACATTGAAAATGTATACAAGTGTAAAACTTATAACCGAACCTTTTATCTAACCTAACTTAAATCATTTTGTGTAATGATAAATGACGAACATTGTAACTTTTGGCGCAATATAATAATATACCGATACATATAGTTTCATATATACTTCCATAAATTCTCAAAATTTTGAGTGTGGTTGGTATAGTGTTTCAGTACTAAGTATTGGTCAAGATGATTTAAATAATCCAAATTCTACATATTTTTCGTTATCAATGCATATATATCAACCAATTTATCTAACGATTAACTAATAGATATTAGCTGTCGATTTAATCAAGGAAAGTCGCTCAAAATGACTCAGTTATTGAATTATACTATACCTACTTATATAATGTTATTCCTGCATCCCGAAATGAATTGTTTGTAACCAGGGCTATATATAGGAACAACAATAATTGCAACATAAAGCGCCCAAGTCTCAGTATCGCAACAAGGCAGGCATTGGTAGTTAGCTTGAGTAGTAACGGCACCTAAAATGTCGTATAAAGCGACTTTTTACGATCAGTAAACTTCCTCATAGGTCGAGAGGGTGGCATATCCATGGGCGCCGATATACTTGAGGGCAAGGCATCCCCCCCTTGATGTGGAATTCAACTTTTTCAATCTGGACGCGATAATCTCAAATTATCTATCAAAGAACAGTTTAGAGAATAAATATATGCGGGTATTATTGATGTTATGTTAATTTCATTTCCTGATGGAATTTTTCTATAGGGTTATAGGTTATTATAACCAAACACCTACCTATATTTGCATTAAAACTGACAGGAAATTTTCGTGTTTCATTCATCCATGTAGTATCCATAGTATAAGATTTATCGAATAAATGAAACTGCCCCCTTCAGAAATTTTCAGTGTTGGCGCCCATGCATGTCCTTATCGCATAAGTAATATCTGATTTGATGATGATCCGGCACGTACTTATACATACCTATGCATAATTTATTATATGTTTACATTGCTCGATGAACAGTGAATGGCTTAGGTGCGATAATTTTCATGATCAAATATACCTATAGGTAGACATCATTTATGAAATCTTACTACATTGTTTTATTAGCATGCATTAGGAGTAACTAATTGTTTTTGACATGCGAATTTTGATTTCGTAACACGGACTGATGAAGCAAGGAAAGGATTTTGAAATCAAATGAAGAAATGTTTACCTATACTTACTATGAACATGCATTTTTTTTTCAGCAAAATAATCACATTATATAGTAGTAAAGATAATTATGCACTTGTGCAATAAATTTTTCTTCTATTTTCTCGACTTCGTTTCGTTCTTTTTTCAATGAGTATGGGTAGGCTATGAGAAAACAAAATTACTATTTATAATGTCATCAAAGACAGGTCTTGTAGATCGAGAGAATATCGAGTACCTATTTGAGAATTTTTGCGATTGTTCTCACATGGACATCCAATGATGGGGTATTGTAGATGGTAAAGGTAGGTAGTCTCTTCAGAATTCAAGTAACTTATTCAGAAAATATTTCAATTTACAAAAAATTTTTGATAACATTGATAGGTATATTATCACCTATATCCCTATAGCATAATATTATTCCTTTTATATCTCTCAGCTTCAAAGATTTATTCATCTCAGATATGATGTATACATTCATTGAACCACGCGCAAGAAAAGACAATGAATTGGGGTCGTGACTTCTATATAGATTTCTCTCTGTTGTTATCATTGTATCGATATATTTATCCACATGTATTTTTCTTCTCTTTTTCCTTTTATCTACTGTATAGAAGAAGTTCACATATAAATTTGTTTCTTGTCGCTGTTTATTTTTATTCAGTTCAAACTGATATAGTAGGTATACTATACTATACTAATACCTATACTTAGATTTTCTTTATCCATCAATGTTGGTAATGAATATTATCTTTATCATTATTTCTTACCTCTAAAAGCTCTAAGTATATTGAGGAATAAGTTTTCGTTATCGACGTTGAAACACTTCATTCTTTTCAACTGAAATAGCATTGAGTCATAATAACGTAATAAGTGAGTACTGAACTTTTTTATTTTTATTACAATATTGGAAAACACAAAACAGTTAAATTTATAAAGTGAATGGTGGATTTATAAACTCAACTAAACTAAGAATTAAATTAACAACCAAGAATTAAGAGAGATGAATACAAGAAAATTCCATAGAGGTTTTATAAACATTCATCTGTCATTTAAATTAATAATTAACAACTAAGAAGATGGTCATCTTTCATCTTTTCAACTAAGAATTAACAATTATGAATTCAACGCATGCGCATAAGGCATATTTGAACACAGAACCATTTCTTCGCTCTGAATTTCAGGCACGGAACAATAAAAAAACCTAATTCTTGAATGATGTTTATAAACATCTTCTTAGTTGATGTAAGGTAGTGTTGGTGAATAAGGCCCGGCAGTTAATAAGGCCCACCGGCATTTTTTCTTGAAGTCTCGTATTTTTTTCAAATCTGGCAACATGGCTCGTTGCATCTTCCGAGCGGGAAAGCTATATGATAATATCGTTGAGTTCAGTCCGCCATTAACTTCACGAGAGGCAAGTGCAGATTTACTCCGAGCATATTATAAGTTTGCAATAAGGTAGGACATATTTTTTCATTCAAACCATTTCACTTGAAAAAATGAAAATGTCGCCATCATTAGCTACAATACTGGTAGTATATTTTACACCAAGAGAAAAATTGAGAGCATTGTTTACTTTCCTGAAAAATGCATATTTAAGAAAAACTTGTTAGCCCGATAATAAGGCCCAACGTATGATTGCGTTATAAGGCCCGCGGGCCTTATTATCGGACGTGGGCCTTATTAACGGACATAATGGTTAAATTTTTTACAAACCGTATTTCATGCAGGTCTTAAAAATGGGAAAGAATTCCAAGAATATACGTGCAAAATGGTCTGAAGAGCAGCTGCAAGCGGCCTTAGCAGCCATACGAAACAATGAATCTCAACGAAATGTTGCACAAAGGTTCGGTATTCCAAGACGAACTCTAAGGAACCATTTGCGGTCTGGAAAAATCACAAAACGTTTGGGCCGGACCGGAGTGCTGTCCCGGGATCAGGAAACAGAATTTGCAACGAGAATTATTCGCTATTGCAATGTTGGTATGCCACTTACCCCTTCAATAGTCCGCCATCAAGTGTTCAGATTTTGTGAACTCAACAATATTAAACACAAGTTCAACATGCGGAAACAAATGGCGGGGAAGGATTGGTTTTACCGATTCCTTCAACGGAATCCAAATATTGCAAAACGAAAAGCTCAGGCAATGAATCCTGCTAGAGCGCAAAAATTAAATAAAACAATCGTCGGTGATTATTTTAAGAAGCTGGAGCAAATCATCAATGAGCTGGACATAAAATCTAATCCTCAAAACTTGTTTAATATGGATGAAAAAGGATGTAGGTTAACTATACATCATCAGCAGAGTGTACTTGCTCAAAAAGGCACAAAGCGTGTGCACCTGGTCGCCCCAGAACACGCGGAAAATGTTACTATTGTTGGATGCTGCAATGCTATCGGAAACTCGATTCCTCCAATGATCATCTTCAAAGGAAAACGCTTGAAGCCAGAATTTTCGGACAACCTACCACCTGGCAGTATCGTCAGAATGGCACCAAAAGGAAGCATGACAACAGAGTTGTTCATCGAGTTTGTGCTACATCTCGCGCGCTACAAAGGCCCAGACGCTATTTTACTTGTGTTTGATGGAGCTGCATGTCATCTCGACTATGATATTGTTGAAGCCGCAGATGAACACAACATAAAATTGTTCTGCTTACCTTCGAATACAACACATGAATTGCAGCCATTGGATAAATCGGTGTATCGCTCGTTTGAATCGCACTGGGACCAAGAGCTACTTCGTTTTTGGGATCACCATCCTGATAGAGTGCTGACTAAAATTAGATTCAATGAAGTTTTCTCCAAAGTTTGGCCTAAATGCATGACACCAGAGAATATCGTCAACGGATTTAGGGCAACAGGGCTGTATCCATTCAATCCGGATATTATTCCAGAACATGCTTTTGCACCTTCCATCCCAACTGAGAGACCTGCTCCAGCAGAGCAAGATCAAGATTTGGCTGCGATAGGATCTACGAACTTAAATGATTCGTTGGACGCTAGTGATGACGGATTTTCAGATGAAGACTTGATTCCCCTGATACAGCTTTCTTCCCAGCAACATCACATAACCGAAAACAAAACTGTAGAACTAGAAGATTCGACACCTGATGCCCAAGCTGTACAACGGTCAGGAGATGAAGATGTCAATAAATCTTTCACACAGTTACTGCCAACACCAATCATGAAACTCAAACCGAAATCCAATCGACGAAAAGCTCTGAATTATAAAGCACAAGCTGTGACCAAGGATCTCTTCAATCCACAGCCATCGACCTCACGGATGGCTTCAACAAAGCAATCGAGGGAAATAGGTGAAAGTTCCAGCAAATCTGAGAGTTGGTTCTGCAATGTGTGTGAGACTGAAGCTCAGTTAGACATGCGGCAGTGTGCGCAATGTGGGATTTGGGTCCACGAGTCTTGCGTCGGACTGACGGCAGAAGACGTTGAAGATTTTCTCTGCAGCGAATGTAATTAACGTTTTTGTTTGTTGAAAAATAATTTCATTTTTATGTTAGAAATTTCGATTTATTTTGTTACTTTATTTCGATATTAATTTTTTTTTATAGTTCTATAAAAAAATATGTTTATTTGTGTTTTATCTAACAATTGTAATAAAAATATTCAATATTTTTTCACGTTTCTGAGTTTTTATTAATATAAAATATTATTCGACCAATCAATATACATAATTCTACATAACTTGCTATGGGCTTTATTACCCCACCCTGCGGGTAATAAGGCCCGACAGCAAATTTATGATTTTTGCATTATTTTGGATACTCAAGTTCATAAGAAAGCCGATATTGATCTCTACATGATAGCAAACATGACAAACAATAAACTAATCATGTTACGGAATTTTTTGTAAAAAAAATATCAAGAAAAAAAATTCACAAACATTAGGTGGGCCTTATTCACCAACACTACCTTAGTTGTTAATTATTAATTGTTAATAGAATTCTTAGTTTAGTTGAGATTGTAAATTCACCATTACTAATAAGGAAAAAAGCGAAATCGTTTGCTACCAAAATGTTCTATAAAATATTTATTTTATAAGGTAACGAATGTGGGTACCAAAGAGGAAACTTTTCTGAATCTCAAAATGACACAAATAATACGCAAGGTTCCAACAATAAATTGTAGGTGTCTATACCTGTACCTTTATGAAAATCGCTCAATATTGTAACCATGAACATTTCGTCCTTCAACGAACAAAAAGTATTTTATAGCAAATAACACTCAACTCATTCAATAATCACATGGCGAGAAGAAACGTTTCAGCCTCAATTTACAGGCAATCTACAGCAAGAAATGGCTCTTTATTGACTATAAAGGTCCTCATTGTATTGATTGGTAACGTCGTAATAATGTGGGTAACTGCATAGTGCCGTTCGCAGGGATCACGCGCTCTGCAAAGTTGATTCGGCTACTATCCGGTAGATGGTGCTGGAAAGGGTGTTGTCAAAGATTATATACACTCTTTGGTGTTGTCGAATAATTATCTAATATTAGAACTTCGTGGCTGTGAAATGTGCAAAAGGATATCAATATTATATAATTATTTCGAAAGGAGTGTCCTTTCAATGGAAAGTGAGAGTATTTTGGTAGAATTTTTCTGAATTATGCGACTTCACCATTTTTTTTAAAAAAAATGCTGCGCTGTCAAAGTTTCCTGAATATACTATATCATTCTGTACACTTTGGCTCTGTTGATAACAATTTAAACATTCGTATTCAACTATTCATTCGTATTCATACCTATAAGTATAGTAGATACCTATGAATATTAGGAATTTAAAAACCCTAATATAACAACAATCACATCCAGCCAATTTGGATAGAACATATAAATCAGAAATTGATTAAAAAAATAAATACTTAGCTTTTGGGCGATCAGTTATTTATATGTCCATAATCACAGATGTCTAGAGGTCGCAATATCATCAATAGTTCACTGTCGATGTTAATAAGCAATGATGCTTTTATACTCTCGACGACAGATGATAAAACGAGTATTTTTGAAAAATATCGAATGCATATTTTCAAATTCGTTATATGACTGCATAAAATAGGTGATGATGAAATCCGAAACTATTATTGCTTCGCAAGAATTCGAAGAGAAAAGGTGAGGAGAATAAATCTCTCTCGAAATAATAGATCCATAAACCACACGAGTTTATAAAAATAAGTACCTACTCAATTGATTGACGTAAAGATATAGCCCTAAAACATATTACCGTTGATTGATATATATACTCATATATAGTCTAGGCAAAGTTTCCAGAATATTATTCTGTAAACTTTGGTCTAGGTACGGAAATACAATAGTTTGATCAAGGAATTCTTTTATAATCGATATTTTTTATTTACAATCATATACTTATATATACTCATACCTATCATTGTACCTACTTATATAGTGTGTCTATTATTCATCTCATCACTTCCACGCTAGATGTGAAGGGTTTGATGATACAACTTTTTATTAATTACATATAATTCAATACACTACACCTATATCATCAATTCATAGTTGAATAGATTTTTGCTTTCTTTTAATTTCAATAAATATACCTATACCAACTCATAAGTGTGTCGTATTTTTTCAAATTGACAAATACTGTTGACCATATTGATATTTTCATGATGAAAGGCCTTCATCCTCAATTATACCAATAACCTGATGGTCTATTTAAGATTCTGCCAAACGATTACTGTTTTATTTCTGACTGATCAGAGTTTCGAAATTCACAATTCACACAATTTGTACCTATAATTTTGGACAGTTCGAAATACAAGTATAAACCTCTCTTCATCATTTTCATTCGAATAATGGAAACTTGAGTTCACCTCATTCACTGAACAATGAATTTTTTTAATCATTCTTATCGATTTTATTTCAGAGAGCTATAATATAGTGCGGCATTTTCCTTATCTTCGTGAAAGTTCATTATAAATTATGAGAAATTTCGCATCCTTTCTTTTTTTTTTCAACCTTAAATTTTATACAGATTCACTTTTTTTACCTATAACTATTAGGTAGAACATTTTCATGTACTGATTATTTTTATTTACTTCTTGCTTCCAGTAGGTACCTATCATATATTGGAAAAATTGTTCTGTTGCATAATAATGTGGATTGTTGTTTTCGATACCTTTATTATATTTGATGTAAATTTATGTATCATGTACATGTTTATTATTGAAACACATTTATTAAAATGGAATAAATAGTCATTCTATCTATATTTTATGACACCTGGAAAGTTTTACTACATGCATAGGTAAACCAATGGATATATCGTAATTTCTGAATTTATGAGAAACTTCCAACAATTGAAATGCATAAGCCCCCTTCAAGAATGAATATAATGGAGCCCTTACACATTTCTATGCATGATATACATCTGTTTGTAGTTGCGTCTCGATCTTCTGTTGTGACAACAATAGATTGACGAAAGATCTGAAATTGGTTGCAGAAAATTCAAACACTAAAGTCAAACACTAATAATACTTTCAACAATATTCATAGAGAGGAATTATATTCATTAAATTCACAATGGATAATAAATTCTCATAACAATTACCTATAATTATATATACCTATCATGTGAACTAAAAAATTTAAGATGATCTAATTATATCACAGTTGGGATAAACAACATCTTGGCGAGCCTTAAAATTCAAGTCTATTTTGATAAGTACCTGGATGCCAGGAATTGGGACATATTATAATGATTAGAATGAAACTGAAAATACACTTGATGTGAATGCAATCGAAAATACTGCATAAATTTGAAAACTAAGTGTACAATTTGTACTTACTTTTTTGTGAGACTCGTATTTCGAAAACTGAATATAAAATTCACGTATACCAAACTAAACAGCTTCTCGAGTTAGACAAGAAAGACTTGAAACTGGTAACGGGACTCCTCACTGGACACTGCCCTCTGAGGTACCACCTCAAAAAGATGGGTAAAACAGAGAGTGATAGTTGCCGCTACTGCGAGAACTTCGCTGAAACTGCAGAACATTTGCTTTGCGAATGCCCAGCGCTCTTCTGCAAGAGGCTCAAGGTCCTGGAAGAGGCCTTCTTAGAGCCCTCCGATGTCAGGAACCTTAGCTCCCATGCACAGGAAACTGATATACTTACTTCGCAAGAAGCCTCGGAATCCCGGGCCTCGAATAAATTGAGGGTTATATGCACAAAAGATCTTATAGGTCGAAGTGCTTGTACCTATATATGTATCATAATTTCATATAATAGTCACAAGAGATTACGATATCACATCATACCTATTATGAGACAGAATTTCATATTTTCTTTATAGATTACAAAAATTCAATGAACGCATTCACCATAATTTCAAATGTCTTGGATGAATCCTGCGACAAATATTTTTTTGCACGATTGATCATTTTTGACTGTTTACCGTGACAGATTTTACGTCAGTAGGTGACATTTACTAGCAACTCGACGGTAAGTAATCCAACTCGACGGTAAGTAATTCACACTGAAAAAACAACTGTGGATCACAGATAGAAATTCAAGCTACAATAATGTAGTTTTAGATATTCAGGAGTGTAATAAACTGATACATCTCCTCTGATGTATTGAATTCATGGACTCGTAATATTTCTGCGAATAATATGTAAAAACATCGTGTAATTCTACTGTGGATAAATCCCAATGTATTGATACAGAAATAAATGGAATGTTGTACAATGAAATGAACCAATACATCAAGAACGTATAGTTACAGAAGTTAATGTTCTGATACAGTTTGGCATGTAAAATTACATTTAGCATGTAATCATTATCCAATCGGAGGACAATTATGTGTCACGTGGTGTATTTGCTATAGTCATGACGGTCTCATCGCAGCCGCCGCGTCCATTGGAAAATGGCGTCATTACATCTTGCACACACGGATTGAATGAGTGCATCTTTTTAGTATTTCAAATTGAAGTGATTTTGTGAAGGAACCTTAACGTGAATTTGCAGGCAAGAGGTAAGTGATGTTTACTTGTAGAATTTGTAGAATATAAGGAAGTGATGTAATTTACATCAATTCTATCATACAGAAATAATTTAGGTGATGGCAATTTTGTTTGTTTAGAAATTAATTGTAATCGTTCATTCCGATTATATAATGCTTTCAAAAGTCACCCGTTGGGAATACATACCACTAATGAACACGAAGTGAACAACTCTTTCAATTTCACATGCAACAAACAAGATTGTTCATTAAATTGCAGTAGGTACCAAAAAATGTTTGTGAACATATTTATAGTCATATAAAAACTGGTACATATTTGCAATGTCCTTTCAAACCATCATGTGAAATAAAAACAGTATTTAATAAGGTAAACTCATTGAGTAATCATATTTTCAGATCACATATAATTCAAATTGTAATAGTGTGCAAAATATTGATGACAACAATTCTGGTACTTCTAACTCAAATACCGTTTTTGAATAATTGGCAGGGATCAAAATTGAAAATCTTATTGTCAATCTCGAGGAAAGAGCTAAGAAAATAGTTGAGGCTATTAGAAATCTTTCTTATATAATCAACCTATACAATTATTTAGGTTGTTTATCAAAATCAAAGTCATCTCTAAGCTATACGTCCGAAATACATTTTTCATCAATAGATAATTTAAATTACATGGGAGTTTTTATATCGAAAATAAGATGAAATAAAAAATGGCGAAAGCTTAATCGATCGACTTTCCATTTCCCTCAATTCAATGTGTAAATTTTGTTGCAGAAAATTTTCTAATCAATTTATATTTTCAGATTCTAAGCAGTACGTCATTGTTTTAGAAGGAAATATGTTATGTACGTAAGTACGTACTAATCACCTCATTTATTTGGGATAATTATTGGGTACTTCACATCAAGAATTGATATTTGAGTTTTATTTTATGTTGTATATAGGTAACATATATAATATAGTTCATGTTATGTTCATGTATATTATATGTTGTTTTGACTTATCAGTATTTTCAATAAATGATATCTATAAAATGAATAGAAGTTATTTCATCCCATGTTTATCCACATAATATAACACGAGATATAACACTAACAGTAAAAATAACTGTGATATTCACAGTGTGAAAGTACTTATATAATGTGTAAGATTACCAAGATATTTTTCAATATAAATGTAATATTACATACATTTATTACGTAATCCACGTAATAACCGGAAGTTATATCACATCAAAACTGTAATATTGCAGATACATTCAACATGTAATATTCCGTGCTAAATGTATTGAAACATGTAGCATGTAAAAATATTCGATTTCTTATGGCATCACATAACCAACGCTAATCACTGTGATTTTACCTATAAAATTTTTTCAGTGCACTTACCGTCGAGTTAAAAAATCTCTTAATTTTAATATATTTTTATAATTTATAATGGTATCAATCGTGCAAAAAACGTTATAAGCATGTCGAACGTTAAGGGTAACCGATCTCAGACAAATTGTCTTCGATCGGTATAAAACCCTTACCGTTCTCCATACTTAATATAAGTACTATTACTATATATCTCCCAACATTTTCGAGCTCATATTTATGTCTCAAAAGATTGCAGCTTATTCGCATTCAACTGCACATAAATGAATCGTTACAAATATCGTAACTTTTTTATAGCTTTAATGTCAGTATGAGTTAGTTAGGTATATCATTAGTACATCAACTGCAAATTCTGACAAAATGATCGATCAATATATGAGGAAATAGAAAAATTCACATTATAAATAACCCAAAAATGAATGAAAACTAAATTTTTCACACAGCATCACGATATTCTCATCTGCATCAGCAACACTTACTTACTTATATATACCTATACATATAATAAAAATAAATAAATATTGATATAGCCATTGACAAATTCTCTATAACTTTCAGTATCATGAACAAACAACCAATGAAAAACACATAAACATTAACGATGCCTACTGTTTCCATAAACAAATCATTTAATTTCATATTATCTACCCATAAAGATTTTATGGCATTTGGCACGCTTCTTATGTGTTTTATGGCGTGCGAACGCCATAACTTTTTTCTTCCTCTAGGTGACTTTTACGATCACTCAAACGACAGTAAATGTCCTTCTCATAAACTGTCCTACCTCCTTGCATACTGAACTTTCCGAAAACCGACTGTACTGAAACCGAATACTTTGTTTCTCCCGGCCATAAGGATTAGTTTGGCTTATCGAAATTTTATTGTACTTTTATGACCATGTTATGGATACTCCATTGACATAAGTAGTAGTCGGTTAGGTTGTTTGAATTATGTTTATGACTGCGATACATCATTATTTGGTAAACATCCTCAAATTTTGAATTTTATTTCTGGTAGCTGATAATAAGATGATGGATGGAATCATAAGATTACCGAGAGTGACAAGCAAGATTATAAGATGTGGTCAAAGCTTAATATTCATTATTAGGTATGTTGCTTTACCTAATACTTATGGACATTTTATGAATGATTTGAATAGCTCAATTAATTTTTGTTTTTAAATGGATCTTACTCATGGTGAGACTCGATATGAGTGATGAATTAATACAATAATTTACTTGTACTTTTGCTTCATCAATTTTGAAAGAATTGAAAATCTCTATACTTGATAAAATTTTTATAGTGTGGAATGGTATGAGTTTTGTTTATTTCCAAAATAGAGATATATAATTTCGAGATGGAATTATGAAATAGCATCATGAAAGTATAATCATTGAATTTTAAATTGTACAATAAATTGAATATTAAACTGTACTTCCTTCTCATCATATAAGATCTATAAATGAAGTATGTTTTAAAAGTATAATGTGAAGAAAATCTTTCTCGAACATTGATGCTATCACTATGTTGATGAATACCTACCTACTTATATATATAAGTATATATTATACACCATTGCTATGATGATCTTTCATCCACGATGTTTAGGTATTTTTTTGTTTGTTCCTTATATCTGGTTTGTCACTAATTTTTTTTCTTGTTTGTTATATTTTTTGTGACTATACTATTTTACTTTAAGGTAGGTACTTGGTTATGAAATTTCTGTCATTTGTACTCTACACAAATTCATAACTTTGACTTGATAGTTAAATAAAGCTATTTATCCACAAAAAAATTTGATAAAGCGATATACAATGTCTATATTATCGGAAAGAGTAAGTGATTATATTTAAC
Organism: Chrysomela aeneicollis; assembly: GCA_029955515.1. Taxonomy (NCBI): domain Eukaryota; kingdom Metazoa; phylum Arthropoda; class Insecta; order Coleoptera; family Chrysomelidae; genus Chrysomela; species Chrysomela aeneicollis. The sequence continues at coordinate 30,372,222 of JARUHQ010000002.1, forward strand.
CGAAGTTTATAATTTTGAATGAATATAAAATGATAGTTTCATATTGTTTAATGATAGTAGATTATAATTCCTCAAATTGCATATACCTATATAGATACCTATAAGTTGAAGAACTAAAGAGGCTGTGAAATGCTTACCATTTTTATATAGCTGATTAACACGTCACACTAATTTCTTAGCATGATTAACCTATCAAAGATCAACAATTCATCCCCAATAAGAAAGAGCGAGAGAAGCGCCGATAAAAATCACAATCCTTGCCGCAAGCACACAAAAGATTCAAATCATTATCAGCTCACAAACTCCTTCATTTATAGTACATAAAACCCCTCAACAAAACTTTATGGTCAATAAGAGCGAGCGCAAGTATTTATTTCGAATGAATTTTATCTTTTACGACCACCTCAAGTAGCCATATACTTTGATGTTGCTCGTTGGAACGTCGAAAAGTGTCTGCTTCGCGGCTTGAGCGCTCCACCGACAGAGGGCGCCACTTTACCATCATGGCCAACTCCACAAGCGCGACAAGGAGCGCGACATCAAGTGGGGGAGCGCACACAGCTCGTAAGGGGATATGTTTTCCTTGCGCAATGATCAAGTGGGCGCCAGCATTGCAACGAATGCCATCGCTATTGGCCCGTTTATGATCCCTTCCATCACAACGATACACTCGTCCTTATCACCAAAGACGCATCAATCAAACTCATCAATGATGATTGTCTAATTGTCGGAATGGACTCGGACCGTCTCGAGGGCCGATGGAAAGAAAGGGACGCGATTGGAATCGAATAATACAGGTAGCGATAGGGGCCAGGTAATAATGAGCGGGCTGTGACGGCTATTATCGCCGCGTGCTGTGCTTGGGTATGAGGGGGGGGGGGTAAAAGAGGGGTAGAGCGAGACGGCGAATGGGTCGGGATGTGTGTGTAGGTTGGATTCTGCTCGGGAGCCCCTCCAGTGGGTTCCGATCCGCGATCCAACTAGTTAGCGTGTGCATTCCGTACTTGACTGTCGCGCGGTGTGCTTCGCGTACTCTCGCATCCCCAACAATTGATCTCGCGCAACAAACAACATGCCCTCACGTGGTGACAGTGCAGCGTAATCCGTACAATTTTGTGGACTTTAACGCTACCACCACCATGAACTCTTACTTCGAGCAGAGCGGTTTCTACGGTGGCCACCACCACCAAGGCTCGGGTTCGGTAACTGGGGCGCACCACCACGACCACCAGACCGCTGCCGCAGCCGCAGCTTACCGCTCCTTCCCCCTGAGCTTGGGCATGTCCCCCTACGCCTCCACCCAGCACCACCCCTCGCTGCACCAGGCCCGACCGCCCCAGGACTCTCCATACGACGCCTCCGTCGCGGCGGCGTGCAAGCTCTATTCCTCCTCCACAGAGGGGCAGCACAACGCTGTCAGCTACCCCAAGGCGGACTGCTCCAAGGGCAGCGCCGATCAGAACGGGTACGCTTCGGTGGTGGGCGCCTCTGCCGTGGTTAAAGACGTCTGGCAGGGGGCGGGTGCTGGAGGTGGGGGTAGTTTGGCCCGGCCGGCGGCTTGCACCCCCGATTCGCGGGTGGGGTACGGTACCTCCGTGGGCCTCGTCGGAGGCGATCCTTCCTCCAGCCCTGGGGGAGCAGCGGCTGCGAGGACGGGCAGTTCGCTGTCCTCTTGGAACAACCCTTGCTCGCTGAATACGACGTCGTCGCAGCCTGTGGGAACGCAGATCCACCAACAGTCCAACCACACGTTCTACCCCTGGATGGCTATAGCAGGTGAGTCCGCCGAAGGGGTTGAACGCACGAGGCTGGTCATCAGCTGATTGCGGTGCGCTAGACTGTTTGAAGTCGGGGTTGTCCTTTGGGAAGATCGCGCTTGAGATTTTTTTTCATCGGGTTATTCGCGACAAACAAACTCGGTTTGTTAGGTTTGAGATGGTTACGAATATAGTGTGGTAATGAAGATCGAATAGAAAAGTCTCCGTTATGTAAAATATTCATTAAATTAAAACATTCGACATGCATCGAGCAACGTTTGTGATGAAAATATCCTCATCAAGTTGATGGAATTAATTGAATAATAGTCAGTCATGTTGTCACATTCTTTCCAAGAATTCAGTGGTAGTGAGGATTTGCCAGAAAAATCACATGGAAATGAAATAAGAAATAAATATCCTCGTAAATACGCACATGGCAAGAGTCGGAGACTAAACAGTAATTCAAAACTTTCTAACTACCTATTCAACATCAAAACGAATTTCTATGCAATTTCTTCAGCTAGGAACAAAATTATTACGTTCCACATTCACTTCAAATTAATTTTTTTTTCAATATTAGACAGATAAAAAAAATTATGCAGGTACTTATTTTAACAAACGTCTTTATTACTCACAGAATATACATTTTTGTAATACGAAGAGAAAAAAATAGATCTATTTAGGTAGTGATAGCATATCACCAATAGATTGTTCAATTTTATTTTAATACATTATTTTATTGTTGTTTCATCAAAAATGCCTATTTTGATATAATTTTTTATATGAAAATAATAATGAATTTCGACATGGACATTAATTTTACTCAAAATATTGGCTGAAATGGATAGTTTATTTCACAATTTCCAAATAAATAATTATTCAAGTAATTTTCTATTTTGAAATTTCAGTCTTAATTTTTTTTTACCAAATAATAAATGTTTTTTCGGTGGTTTTATAGTTAGTTTCATCCTATGTGAAGTGAAACTTGTAACCTTGCTCGAAAACATTGCTTATAACTTTCTTATAGTTTCATGACCCATTATCGCCTAAAATGAAAACGGCATCCTATAATACAATATAAATTACTTAGTACTCGACTAGGTACCTACGTGTTTGAAATACCAAAATATTGATAGCAACCCAACAAGTCATTGTTATTTGCAAAGGAAAAAATGTTACTATCAAACTCATTCAGTAGGTACTTCTCACTAAAAAAATAAATTAAACCTTCTGAAAAAAATTGTTCTTGATTTATTATACATAAAATAACAAAAAAAAAACATCTCCTTATGCAAATAATTATCTGACTTATCACAGTCAGTCAGTCATAAAACCCCTCAATTTGAACCATCCGCCCGAGCGATCCTGTTACCCTGGTGGTGGAGCTGGTGAATTAGAAAGGGGTGGCTATGTTCATTGATTGATCACTAGGTGGCGCCACCATAGAGTAATTTCGGACGCCTCATTCAACAGGCTAACCGTATCCGACGGTGACAATGGTTCATTCGGTACCTGGCTCTCTAGTACCGTTTAGACCAGCGGTCACAGTTATACTGAACTTTTTTTACCAGATCTCAATAAATTCCAACAACAGAACTGATTCCAAATAATTCTAATTAACCGGGAAAAACCAAAGGACTCCAAGAATGTATCAATGAATTTAAAGCTGTTCTCTTTAAATTACTGAGGAATTTCTTGAAATTCGAGTAGATTTCGATCCACAACGAATGTGATTATATTTTTACCGATGGATTTTTGAAAAATTATTGTTATTTCGAGTTTGAAACACTATAGTAGGTGTTTTTACCACTTCCCAATAAATTCCAACAACAGAACTGATTCCAAATAATTCTAATTAACCTGGAAAAACCAATGGACTCCAGGAATGTATCAATGAATTTCAAGCTTTTTTTTTTTGAAAACTCCAACAAAACTAATTCCAAATAATTCTAATAAACCGGGTAAAACCAAAGGACTCCAAAAATGTATCAATGAATTTCCAGCTGTTTTCTTTAAATTACTGAGGAATTTCTTGAAATTCGAGTAGATTTCGATCCACAACGAATGTGATTATATTTTTCCGGATGGATTTTTGAAAAATTATTGTTATTTCGAATTTGAAACACTATAGGAGGTGTTTTTTCAGCATATAAGGAGTCAATATGAAATTCACGCTGGATCAAAATGTGACAAGAATAAAAAATTATGTGGTAGATCCGAGGGTAGATCCTATGAAAAATATATGTATATTTTTGAATAATAACACCCTGTATTTCGAAAGTTAATGCCTTCAGGACATACTTATGTTCTTTTTTTACTCAACATGGACACAAGAATAAGCTTCTTGAATATTAGAAAGACACCATTTATACAGGCTATCCAGTTTTCGAGTGGAACTCGTTAAATTGGGGCAAAAATGTGTATTTTAGTGCTGAATAATGAGTTGAAAATAAATTTGAGAAAAAACCATAAACGGAAAAGTAATTTTTGCGATAAACTAATCGTACTAATTAACTAATACATTAGTTGAACACTTTTTCATGAAGAATGGGATATGACGTTTTTTAAATAATTTTAACATGGTGAAGACAAATCTGTAAATTTAATTTTTTGTTATGAATGCTATTTCGGATTTCAACATTTTTAACGTGCCCATGTTCGAATTATCCATAAAAAGTATACCTATTGAATAATCCTTGTTGAGAAATAATGTCTAGTAGTTTATCGTGAAAAAATCAAAGGCAAAAATCTAAAATTTTCAGAACTACTTTCTTCTCAGATTATCATTCAATACGAAAATATGCTCGAAAATACGAAACTTTGACCCAATTCATACAACTTTTTATCTCTTGAGATAATAAGCGAGATCACCACTTGAATAATGGACCTGATGTATTTGTTTTGTATTAGTGTGGACTCTTCAAGGTCGGGACTACGTATATATTCTCCAGAATTTCCTATATTGCAGAATTTTGTAGCATGGACCAAAACAACTCCTAAAGGTGATGTTTTCCTCACTCATTTCTGCTTTTCTGAAAAAAATAAACACTACCTAAATAAAGCATCAAATCCGGAACTGAAACCAATGTCCATTGAAATAATGACAGATCTTTATTGATATACCCCTCAAGAATAATAGTTCTCCTTTAAGAGATGAAGTTGATTACCCCTTTACCACCCATTCTCCAGCATAATGAAGAGAGTGCCCCCGCGTCTCAGCACCCGGAGTTTTCCCCGGATTTGTGTATGCCACCGGACCCAGTCCGGATGAGCGATGACGTATTACCTTGCCCCAGTCAAGTTGCACACTCCCTCGTAATTTACAGTGGCTGGAAGCGCGGGGTTGGAACGGTCTAGGGGTGTTTACCGTATTTGGTGGTAGGACCGAGAGATCGATATTTTGTGGTAGGTCGGGTTTTTTGGGGATAATCCGGTCGATGATGAATCCAGTGCGTGATTTTTTTTCATGAATGGAGTTGTAAAAGTGAGACGATTATTTTTCGAGAATGATCGGTGGAAACGTGTCTATGGCTCCTCCCAGTTTTGATGAGGTAATAGAGCGCATGCGCTCTGATGCAAGCAATGTTGTCAAATCTTTCACCGAATTCGAATTTTCAGGAATTTGAAAAAGCGGTGTTGGTACGCCAGAAAATATTGATGTATCTTCATTGAAACCAAATTTTCAGGAAAAAATAGCGTAAAATCGCATATACAATTTTTTCTGAATGACAATTTTTCTGAATACATTTTCAAGAAACTGCTTGGCAAGTTTAGCTCACATACCAATTTCATCTCATATTATACAGATATCATTGAGAAAAAACAACTAACAAGAATATATAAATGAACAATTATATTGATGTTCAACTAATGAACAAAAAATGAATATACTTAAATAAGGGAAAAAAATAAAAAAACACTTGAAAATAAGAAAACATTGATTGATGGTATCTTCGACATTCAACTGAAAACTCGAACAAAAACAAAGCATCACAACTATTGAAAGCGAGATTGTAAGCTTTGTCTGTATGACATGTTTTCGAATATATTTTCATTTTGAGATGAAAAAATATCTGAAATGGATTACCACAATTGATTTTAAGAACTATAAGAAGTTTCTTCAAAATTATATCGCTAGGATATTGCGTAATATTGTAATATGAAGTGATTCAGTATATAAGTGCACCGATTTTTTTTCAAAACTTTGAATGAAAAAGTGTTTCTCTATTTTGGTTCTATAATGAAGTCATTATGAAACGCAAAGAAGACTATTTCGATGCGTATTTTTTATTATTCGGAGATTGGTACAATCGAACTGTCAAATGAAAGTCAGAAGAGTTAAGCCCAGCTTACTTCTGAGCGAGTTTGGATTTGGTGACACTAGCAGTGTTTTTATTGTAAAATTTTAATTCAGAGTGTTATTTGATTTGAATTGACCAATAAAAACAACAATAACAATCGCGAAAATCTAAATTTTCAGATTTTAAATATTTAAATGTCATCATTGTTACCAGTTGAAGGTGTTTCTTTTATTTATCGATATTGAATCAGTTTCTTTCAATAAACGACTTCAATTTAATGCAAAATAGAAAAAAATATGTATGACAAACGTTTTATAAGACAACGATAACTTTTATCCTCGCTTTTATTATATGATATACTATTTCACCAAACCTAAAACGATTTTTTTCATTATTCTAGTTCAATAATTTCGATCCACAACGAATGTGATTATATTTTTACCGATGGATTTTTGAAAAATTATTGTTATTTCGAATTTGAAACACTATAGGAGGTGTTTTTTCAGCATATAAGGAGTAAATATGAAATTCACGCTGGATCAAAATTTGACAAGAATAAAAAATTATGTGGTAGATCCTATGAAAAATATATGTATATTTTTGAATAATAACACCCTGTATTTCGAAAGTTAATGCCTTCAGGACATACTTATGTTCTTTTTTTACTCAACATGGACACAAGAATAAGCTTCTTGAATATTAGAAAGACACCATTTATACAGGCTATCCAGTTTTCGAGTGGAACTCGTTAAATTGGGGCAAAAATGTGTATTTTAGTGCTGAATAATGAGTTGAAAATAAATTTGAGAAAAAACCATAAACGGAAAAGTAATTTTTGCGATAAACTAATCGTACTAATTAACTAATACATTAGTTAATTAGTACGCTTTTATTATATGATATACTATTTCACCAAACTTAAAACGATTTTTTTCATTATTCTAGTTCAATAATCCCAAATTTGCGTGAATATTAGGTACGAACCAACTGTTTGTTCCAAGAAAGATTGTTTTTACCAGTGTTGTAAGTTTTTCAGCCCTTTCTGAAAGCGTGCCAGATCCAATGCATTATTAATTTGTGTATCAAAACCTGAATTTGAAAAAAGAAAAAAGTCATTATAGACCAGAAACCTCGATAAAAATGTGACAACACCGTCGATCCCAAATTCTTTGGAATGTTTTTTCGGAGATATTTGCAGGTTTCCATCCTCCCAGATTGGTACTAATCGGAAATCACGTCTACTATATTCCACCACCAACGATATCTGACAGACGGGCTCAGACTGGTCCCCTTTTCATAGTCAGGCTCGGGACCTGCCGAACTTCTCTCTATCAGAATCATATTTTTATCGAACGGTGAAGTTTTGGAACTCTTCCCCTATTTCTTGAGACCCCCATATCCGTCGAACGAAGGTTAAAAAAATATTCGATACGTCCGAAGGATGGAGTCCATCAGGTAGCCTTTGTCCGAAATTTCTTTCAACACGGTTATGTGAATGTTGTGGTGCCGAATCGCAGACAATCTTCACCGTTCTGCCATAAAGGCGGGGTAATGGCTTTGTTATGATATGCCTGCTGCATTACGTGCGCTGTTATATTTTATTATTCAACTTCGATTCCAGTTTCCACGTCAATGCTTAATTTTATGAAGTGCTATATGCCCACTGGTCTTCATTCATAAAATCATTCAATGAAAGAGCAATTTTCCATAATTATCCGTCATATAAACTGCTATACTATTGCCACGCCCACATCAGACCATACATCAAACATTGATGATGCCATAGCGATTGGATTTATGGGTCTTTTGCATGAGATTCAATCGACGTTTTATGCAATTGAATAAAAGGACCTTGATGAAGGAATCACGTGAAGGTCTGTATAGTAGGTAACGTATAATTTGCTAAAAAATATTTCATTTCGATTTTTTTGTCATTTGCAATAACTCGTGCAATAATTATTATTTGATTGTACCTACACGAAAAAAAAATGAATTTTTATTGAGATTTTGGGATATAGGCATCAGGAAAAACTTCACCAGTGAGTTTCACAACTTCGCCTGGTGGTCGGTCTGAACTATCACATTGAAGATTTCATGGGATTGGTATATTGGATAGGACCCTTATTTTATCGAAACTTCACAAAAATACTCAACAGGAAACAAATTTTGAGGGCTCAGTATACCTATACAGAGTGGCCAAAATAATAATGAGGGGTAGAAATTTTCCATTACGAACTTTCAGATTTCCTCCAGTATATAAAGCATCAAATTGCTAATTTTTCATGTACTTTTTCATGTACCTATATTTAGTTCATTATGTTGGCCACCCTGTATAGTTGATTGGCGAAAAGTTGAACAGAATATTTATTTCATTGTATAAATAGGTTATCATTTCAATTAAATACAATAGGGAATATATCGAGGAAAATATAAAGTTCATGAGGTTGTAACCATTAATATGTATCTAATGATAGAAAAAAATAGATTCAAGGCGCATTAAAGAATTATCATTGAGACAAATTATCAATAATTGTGAGGGTTTTCAGCAAGTCTATAATTTTCATTGAGGGCCATTACTAAAAATTTACCATTATTCAATATTCATTTGTTGAAATTCTTATGAAGCATTATAATAAAATTATGGTCAATTATAAGTTTTTGATCCTTTCAATCTCTTTCAAGCTAGTTTTACATGAGTTTTTGAAATGTTGGTGATATCCTCGATATATATTCTTATAAGTAGGTACAACTAATATTGTTCAACAAGTTCTATAAAATAATTTTGATAATCTCGCTGATCATCATTTTTTGTCGTCTGCGTTTTCAATTCGGTAACATAAAGTCATTATCTCTCAAAGTCAAAATGAAAACTTTAGCATTATAGGCAATTTTGAAATGATTCTACATGGGGTCAACAAATTTGAATTGGAATCAATAAAAGTAAACTCAAAAATTTTAAATAAATGTTTCGATACAATATTTCAATTTGACCACAAATAAATTAATATTTGGTCTTCAGAACGAATCTATTGAATTTCAATCACGATTTAGTATCGAATAAGAATGTTTCGTTTTCATTCATAAAGCTAATAAAGGGAAGGCCGTCAAACGTTCAAATAAAAGAAAATTATGGTCATTTCATGAGATTAAGTCATAAATAAGAATATTTTCCAATAATTATATTTGACCTTCTACCCATAATGAAGACATCAAGGATCTTGGTATTCTAACGGTAACGGTTACTATACTAGTGTCATAAATCCTCATAAAGATACCTGAACTAGAGCTCCAGTTTATTGACTTGAACACGCGGTCTCCGCTGATAAAGTTATAATTTTTCGTCTGGCATTCAAAACCCTAAAATCATCAACGATTCGAAATTACGTGTCGTAGTAGTGATTCCTGCGGTAATTCCACCAATTCCGATGAATCCAGCTTGATTCACTGCCTTGAGCATCAACAACAGCTACTTTTCGGCTCTAAGGTCAGACTTGTCGGTAATAATAGGTCTCTATAATACCGGTAGACCCTGATGTTACAAAAGCGAAGAGAGTCGGTTTTTAATGGCTTCCCTTCACAAAAAACTCCTATATTGCACAACAAGGGGAGAGTTTTGGGACATCAGTTAGAACGACTGTCTAGTGCAGTTTGGTTGGTTGCAAATGCAACAGTGGTCAGTGTTGTTTCTGTGATTGTGTTGTGAAATTTGTTGCATGCAAATTGTGTAAACCTCCAGGATATATTGATTCATGATTAGTGCTGGGAAAAATGTCTATCAATTTACTCGTGTTCTGTATATGGTCTATTAAGTATGAATGCAAAAATTGCAACAATCGCTATTATATAGCATCACCGTTGCTGATAATGATACAGCATCATGCGGAGTATGATGATTTCTACACTTGAACGATTAGGTTCACTTATGTAAAGATGAGCCATGAAGACTAGTCATTAATATTGTTGGCTATATACCTACATATTTATTTTCAACTATAATTTCCAATTTTTTTTCTCCTGTATTCTCAGTGGATTCAAGGTCGAATATAAAGTCCAGAGATCGCTTGTATGTAATGAAGAAGACCTGTACATAAACGTAACGTTTACATTACCTATAGGTTTTGCTCTCGTGCATTAAAAATAAAATAAAATATACTTCGATTGAGTCAATTTTATGGGTAGATCATATTTTTTCTGGATCTTTTCTGTAACTATAAAGATTCAAGAAATCCGAGAAGAAATCTTAAATAATTTTCTGGAAATAAATTTGACTTTTCGAAAAATATTCCTGATTAAAATATTTCCGGCTTTTTTCGTACTTCAATCGTTACTATAAATTCAGCTGAAATTGATTCAGTAATCGATACAGAGCGGTGCGTTTCTTTTTTCATCAATGTTTGATTCACAAATATGTCATGTTAATTACTAGATTATATAGGTAATTTATCAAGTGGGTAATTATTAATAAAATTAAGTTGTCTCACGAATTGAGTATTGAATGATAAATGGAAAATGTATGCAATATTCAAATGAATAATTATGAGCTGAAATAAAATCCATGTGTAAATACTTTTAAGGACATTTCGAGACCTGCTATTCCTTTAGTATGTTTGTTTTTGCTGATTCATTAACAGTTGACATTCATGTATATGATAACATACTCGCAAATAAAATGGCATTTATACTGGATTAATATGTACATACAATTTACCAAGTGAAGCAATTACTCACCGCGCATACTAATTGCAATGATCAAATCACTTATTCCAAAAGCGTATGGTAGCCATAGTTGTGCACATTTGCTATATTTCAAATTCTAGAACAATGTCAACGGATATATCCGAGTATAGGTACAAGTTTATTCAATATTATTTGCGAATGAGAGAACATCTGGTTGGCCACTTTTGAAGGTCTTTCAATTTCTACCTAATTAATAGTAAATTTATTGGAATATTAATCCATACAGCTACGTTATTGAGTATTTTAGTTAATCAAAGGCACCTTGATCCTATTTCACTGATATATACCGTTACAATTATTGTATCTTCCAGTCCCTATATAATATTCTTTGCGTCATCCGGTATATTCGCTAAATTTTTTATAACGCATAGTATTTCTGAATTTTGATATCACACTGTAGGTACTCAATTCTGTATATAAAAACACACACATATCGAAAAAAATTCAAGCTTTACTTAAATTTCATTTTTGCAGATGAATAAAAAACGCGTACTTATAGTAAAAGATCTCGTATGTTTTTCAATGTTTCATCAAAAATTTAAAATATCAGTGAAGTATACAACCCATCAGCATCCCCAAATAAGTTATTTTCATGCTGACAACTGCACAGCATGAATCATAGCGGAATTAAAGAAAATGTCTGCTCAACAAGATGTATTACTTCTTTCTCGGATCTCTTTTTAACTGCGTTAGAATTATTCGAACAATAGGCCAGGAGCTTGAAAAAATTTGCTACCCTTTGCAATGTACATAGAACAAATGTTTGACAAAAAATTCTTTTAGTATAACGGTTTTATACGGTCTCATATCAGGATCTGTATAGGAATTGTCTGTAGAGTGTCCCCGAACTATAACTATTTATATTATCATGTGATATCATTAGCTATGTTATTCATTTGATGATGAAACTAAAAAAATGACTAAAATATAGAAAACTTCTCTTTTTACTTCAAACTGAAATCTGAAGGAAGCCCTGGTTTTGTTATCTTCGGTTGGTTCATTGCTTTTCCATGAAACAAAACAATTCTTGAATGGACAGAAATTAACCAACATACTGACATAATTCTATAATATGGTGCATCAAGTCTCCCCGTATTTTACTCTTGTTGAAAGATTTTCAGCGTCATTATATTAGCTGACAAGAGCAACACTTTTGGCGAAATAATAAACAGGATAAACTAATCTTATGTAATTTATCAAACGAATTTCAGCAAGTACGTGACTAACTTGTATTCAGCAGCGTTGCTAATAGCCGTTATAGGTGAAGCATGGCGCCATTTCATTTATATAAACACCGTTCGCTCAGATATCCTATCTTGTCTGTTGATTCTTCCTTGTGAAAATTTAAAAATGCAACTTGAAAATTTCATTACGTTCATAATGTGCTGGATGAACTATTACCCTCGATATTACCATTACAGATGAACGAAGCCTGTTTGGGTTTGCTTCACACATTCGTGTTATCTATACATTATATATTATTTCATATTGAAGATATTCAATTGGAATTTTATCACCAAGCAATCTATATATATAGGCATTTGCAATTAAATTCAATTCTTTATTGGTCCATTAAAACGAGCTTAAAAAAGTAATTGGGTATTATAATCATGAAAGGATATTTTTATGGATGTACAACAAAACTTCCAGAATGTAGAGACCTGAAAGTGGCAAAATATTTAATTTTTTAAATAATGTGCAGTTCGTATTGCGTTTGCAATGATTCTAATTTTTTTTGCATCATAAAGACATTGAGTGCTGGTGGAGAATTACCCCAAACAATGAGCCCATAGTTTATCCTTGATTGTATCTGTCTGTGGTAGTATAAAATCAGACCATCAGAGTAGTCCAGAATTCTTTTCAGGTTTCTTAGCAGGTAACACTGCTTATTGAGTATTTTGAGGAGATTATCGCAGTGCTGACAAAAATTGAGATTGCAGTCTAATAGAAAAAGCCCAAGAAATTTTATATTGCCACATATTTCTATCTGATCACCAGATATTCCAATACTAATGTCTACCGTGTTAGTATTTTGTGCAGTACGAAAAGCTACTGCTTTCGTTTTAGATGCATTCAAAAATAATGAGTTTTCACTGAACCATCAGTTGTGCAAGCTATCAAGATCAGAATTGATATTTTGTTGCAATTCAAGCAAATCTTTTGATTTAAATAGGAGGGAGAAATCATCAGCATATAAACAAGTAAATTACTTTGGCAAAACAGATGGCAACTCATTGATATAGAGAATGAAGAGGATCGGCCCCAAAACTGATCCTTGGGGAACACCTATAAAATGGTTTTTTGCCCATGTTCAAGTTTGGTGATAAATTATAAAATTCAGTCCTTTATCAGTTTCATTATATAACCAACCACATTTCGAACAAATAAATTTCCAATTAATTATCTGATAATATATTGCACGGATATTCATAAATTAATGCTGATGCATTTTGATTAAAATATTTTCAAGCTGTTTGAGACCAATGAGATTTTTCCTAGCGATAACTAAATTGAGTATCTATAATCACACCGCACTATATTAGGTATATTGTTACCATCTTAATTTTATATTGACACTGTTTATTCGAGAAATCAATCGATAATGAATTCAGCTACTACAAACTAATAATTAATCAATTCCAAATTGGTGAGGCAATCAAATATTAGACGGAAGAATATTCGACGAATTACAACAAATTTTTCAATGTAATTATATATTATGATGTTAGAAAAAGGATTTTTGTTCGTCATAAAATGCTGAAGGCCAAATTTAAACATAAGGTATTGTTTGAACCATAGCGAGATAAAACACATTCTCTATTGCCAAAACGTGATTTTCTCAAAGTTCAGACACACTACGTTACCTGATAATGAGAATGAAACTGAGAAAATGCTACAGAACGGTTTTCAAAATCGGCACGAAATTTGAAAAACCCGCGTAGAATTAACGACTTTTCAATACACTAATGTTGTTTATCACTTCCCGAGTCGTGTACCTTTTGTTACATGTTCAAACAACAATTGTTGCACTCAAGATTACTTTTTTGGAAGATAAGTTCCTTCATTTCTAATGTAACAGTTTTCTAATTGATTCAGTTTTGAATAATTATATTTTGAAGTTCAATTTTCTGGCTTGCCTCTAGACGTCTTCTAGATAAATTTAGTAACATCCTCTATATTCGGCCATGCCGTTTCGATGACCCATATAGGATTATAACGGATGCATCTAGGCAGGCTGTGAGTGGGTTGATTCACGGCTTAGCCTGTCTTCTGTTTTCGTATAATGGGACGTCTTTCTCTATACCCGCTGCAACTAACTCAATAATATTGTTATCGTCGTCTGTTTATATTTGTTCTGAATATTAAACATATTGGTAGGTAATAATAATTGAAGTTTATATACCTATAGTCATTATTCAAGGATGATTGCAGCATTTTTTCTTGGACTTCCATCTATATGCGTAACTCAGATATTTACCAGTCTGCTATCTTAAAAAATCTTACTATCCCTTCTTACTATCCCACACTTTCTTATATTGAAATCAAAATTTCTGAAAAGGATAGGTATAGGTTCTCTCAAAGATTCAGATTACTTTCTGATTATCAATTCGGAATCAGGTAAAGTAGTACGGATGATGACATTGAATTTAACAACATCAGATAAGTATAAGTAGTAGAGCTAAGCCGGTTCTAGCCCACTTTGACCTCAAGTAACCCCGTGGATGGCATGTCCATCAGCAGTGACCATACAGTAGGGGGGTCTAGTGAAGGTCACGAAGACATCTTCAATCTGAAGACATCTTCAATCTGAAGACATCTTCCATCTGAAGACATCTTGCAGACCACACCCTCAACTGACACTACCCCCTTAGGCCTTTTACGCTGTACCCCCTTTGGACCCTTAGCGCTGCGCAATCCGAAGACATCTTGTGACGTCATATTCCATTTAAAAAAAAGCCAGTACAATCGGGATTCGAACCCGCACCAATACGGTGCAAAGTTTCAAGACCAAACGCTTCGTCCACGCGGCCACTGCGGGACATATCAATTAACATTTCTAAAAATAAACCGATGCGGTTATTTGTGCTTTGTGGAACGTAGCAACCTCGGCAAGCGGGGAGCAGGGGAAACGAACAATGGCTTATTTATTCATTATACATCAGTGTATGAATAGAGATAATCGCATTCAAGGTCAGGTTCGCTGCATTCCAATGATGACTCAACATATCACGCCATGATGCAACATCGTGATGTATTCGAGCAGATCCATGGAGCAGGGAAAGGAACAATGGCTTATTCATTCAATAAACATCAGTGTATTAATAGACATAATTGCATTCAAGGTCAGGTTCGCTGCATTCCATTGATGATTCAACATGATACAATATTTCGCGTAACGTTACAAAGATAAGAGACGACAAAGCGACTGACACTGTTGCCAGACGTTTGAAAAAATGAGGCATTGATGCCAGACGTTTGAAAATATCTGGAAATATACCATAATGCACCTACAGCTTACCCAAGTGGAATCCGAACCACCACGTGTGAATACCTTGAATTGATGGATAACGTTTGACGTATGACAGGGTGTGGCTGCCTGAAGTTAGGCGTCTGACATTTGACGTATGACGTTAACATTTCAAAATGGCCCCCGACATCACAAGGTTATCAACTGTTTAGTAATTTTCGTGTTATAAAGTAAATATACCTACATCTTACACAGGTAGAATCCGAACCACAGCATTTATATCGACGTGGCAGAATCCATAAACTCGTGAATGTGAAGATGTCGATGACAGAATGATTCATTTTCTCGACGAATTATCAAAAAATATTCACTTCCGGTTCATCAAAAATCGAAATAGAGAAAAACTAATGTTTTATTCGTAATCACCATGACGTGTAGACTTCAAAAACATTAACTTCCGGTTTCACTTCCGGTTTCCATTTTTCCACTTGACATAGTCATGTGGGTACTCTGAGAGAAGGATTTTTCACGGACATTCTAAATATATCATTTTACCTATGTACAAAGTCTCAAGGTCAAAGAGATATCAATCAAAATTGATCGAAACAATGAAAAAAATCTATGTAAACAATTCACAATCTCTTCGTGTAATGATTTTCTGGTCGAACCAGCTTTTCGACAAATTATCAAAAAATATTCACTTCCGGTTCATCAAAAATCGATAGAGAAAAACTAATGTTTTATTCGTAATCCCTATGACGTGTAGACTTCAAAAACATCAACTTCCGGTTTCACTTCCGGTTTCCATTTTTCTACTTGACATAGTCATATGGGTACTCTGAGAGAAGGATTTTTCACGGACATTCTGAATATATCATTTTACCTATGTACAAAGTCTCAAGGTAGAGAGATATCAATCAAAATTAATCGGAATAATAAAAAAAATATATGCAAACAATTCACAATCTCTTCGTGTAATGATTTTCTGGTCGATCCAGCTTCTCGATGAATTATCACGAAATATTCACTTTCCGTTCATTAAAAAAAGATATAGAGAAACACTAATGGTATATTCGTGATCCCCATGACGTTTAGATTCCAAAAACATCAACTTCCGGTTTCACTTCCGGTTTCCATTTTGTCAGTAAACAGGTTCATGTGGGTACTCATTGAAAAGGATATTTCACGTACATTCCGAATATATTAACTTACCTATGTACAAAGTCTCAAGGTTAAAGAGATATCAATCAAAATTAATCGGAATAATAAAAAAAATCTATGCAAACAATTCACAATCTCTTCGTGTAATGATTTTCTGGTCGATCCAGCTTCTCGATGAATTATCACGAAATATTCACTTTCCGTTCATTAAAAAACGATATAGAGAAACACTAATGGTATATTCGTGATCCCCATGACGTTTAGATTCCAAAAACATCAACTTCCGGTTTCACTTCCGGTTTCCATTTTATCAGTAAACAGGTTCATGTGGGTACTCATTGAAAAGGATATTTCACGTACATTCCGAATATATTAACTTACCTATATACAAAGTCCAAAGGTTTGCGAGATATCAATCAAAATGTATCGAAATAATGAAAAAAACAAATAAAACTGCAAATCATCTCTTTGATTATCACTTTTCTAACTGATTCATCTTCTTGATGAATTATCGAAATATATCCTCTTCCAGTTCGTAAAGTAGCGAGATAAAGGGGAATTAATGAGATGTTCGTGATCCTCATAACGTTCGGACATCTAAACAACAACTTCCGGTTTCACTTCCGGTTACAATTTTTTCAGTAAACAGAGCCATGTAGGTACTTTGAGAAAATAATTTCTCACGGACATCCCGAATATATCAACTTACCTATATACAAGGTTTTCGAGATATCAACGGAAATTGGTGAAATAATCTAAACAACACTGTTATACGCGAGAAACTGCTATGAAGAGTCGATTTGAGTCCACGGTTAACTCATGTTTCCATCGTTTCAATCAATATGCTAGTAGGAGACTATAATTTTTGTACAACTCATATCAAAAAACGCCATTCACACCATTCTGAAACCCTTCTAGGTAAAATGATAAGAAGAAAATCGATAATAAATTTTGAGGTAATCAATAACACATGGAATATAATCGGAAATCTCAAGGTGAATGTTTTAAGGTCATAGAGTTATCAAAATCTCCAAAAAAATAACTCCGATCAAGGTATGTTTATATATTCAAAGGCTATATAACTATTGAGATCACATTATATTGGAACCAGATACTTCAATCATTAATCTTCTCAAAAAATATGTCTCGAAACAGATATAATTTTCTATATTCAGGAATGCACTTCCAGCATCGACAACACATGGAACATAATCGGAAATCTCGAGGTGTATGTTTCAAGGTCAAAGAATTATTGACATCTCAAAAACGGAGCTCTGATCAAGGTATAGTTATAAATTCCAAGACTGTATAACTATTCAGATCAAATTATATTGAAGCCAGATACTTCAATCATTAATCACCTCAAAAAATATGTCTCGATACAAATATACTTTTCTATAATTGGGATTGCTCTTTCAGCAGAGAGAATATGTGTTAACGTCTGCAGAAATCAATGTTTTCATACACAATATTTTCGATAGCTCCAACAATGGAACCAACAGAATGATAAAATACAGGGATGTAAAAACTATCTATTCTGGAAGAAATATACTGGGTGTATAAGAAATGATACTTAGTGTTTTAAATAGGTGTACCGTTCGAAAAAATACAAATATACTGAGTGGTACAGATACGTTTGAAAGGTAGAATTTGATAGTTGATGCTCAACGACTGAAACTTGAGAGCCTTGGTCACGTGAGGATGGTTATAGTTATATTATGATCAGTGACGAAATGAATTTTATATTGATGAATTATTGAAAAAGTATTCTAATATAGGAGAAAATAAATCATACATTTATGATCCTCATGATGAAAAGAGCACAAACTTTTGGTTTTACTTCCGGTGTCACCATTTTTCCAGTGAACAATGTTATATGGGTAATTCAGAAGAATGATTTTTCACGGACATTTCAAAAAGTCAACTTGCATATATTCTGAGTCTTAAGGCTTGCGGGATATAAACAAGTTGTTATTTATTGATAAACATTCGATAACAATGACAAACGTAACGAATACAGCACACATATGTCTCGCAAATACAAAACACGCGCAGACGTCGCATTCTTATCAAAAAAGTGTCGAAAACGAATAATGGCACGACGAAAAGTCACGCATGCGTCTTATATACATCATACTGACGTCGTGTATCCGTCGAACATCTATCAAACAACGCCATCTAAAAACTTTGAATACGATGATTTCCATAAGAAAACGTCACGCATTCATCGAAAACAAGTAGAAAACATCAAAATTCATCACTTAAAAGTCACGCATACAACACAAATGCGTCGAATATTCGTCGTACAAACGTCACACCTCGTCGAAAATCTATCAAACAACGTGTGAAAACCCCATAAAAACGTACTGACTGCATCTGGCATCTGACATTTGGTGTCCCAACATTTGACGTACTAAGATTTCCGTAGTTTACCAACATAACGTTGTAGATATGAATATAATTAAAATTCAACCTTTCGTTCAGTCAAAAGTTAAAAAAAAAATTGAAGCGATGATGAGAATTTCAAAACATAGGACAATCATTGAAGAACGTCGAAAACGTTGAAAAAAAAACATGCCGCATACGTCGTGCATACGTAGCGCATACGTCATAAATACGTCGTTAAAACGTCGCGCCTACGTCGAAAATCCATGATACAACGTGTAAAAACCTTGAAATGATAAGAAGCATGACAAGACAGCATTCATCGAATAACATTGAATATTTAAAAAAAAAACTTCACGCATTCGTCGTACATACATTGTACATACACCGCGCAGACGTCGTGCCTTCATCAAAAATCTATCAAAGAATGTATAAGAATTTAAAACCAATTGATAGCATGACGAAACGTCAGGCTTGAGTCATACATACATTGCATCGACGTCGTGTCCTTGTCAAAAATCAATCAAACAACGTGTGAAAACGTTCAAAACGATTAATGAATCTGATAAACGTCACTCATCCATTGAAAAAACATCACGTATGCGTCGTACATTCGTCGAAAATGCGACGTACATACCGATGTAAACATCGCAAAAGCCTTCTGAAGTACGACTTTCAGATTCAATTATTAAAATTGACAAAAATTTATACAACATTCATACAATTTCACACCTTAATCAAACTTAGAAATCAAACATAAATAAATTCAAAAATCAATAAATGAAAAATTCAGTATGTTCAGATTATTTAAATGAGAAATATCATATGACAGATTTATCATTACAATCGAACCACTAAGATCAAGCTCACGTGGAGATATCTCAATTCGACTGATAAAATTCAACGTGTGATATATCAATGAGAGTAACGTACTAGGTGTGACATTTCAACGACTGAGGCATACTGTAGGAGTGATATACCCCCGAACGACATTTGATGGGTGACATATCAACGTTAAAATGAATTTCATGTAAGACTTCAACGGATTTTTTTATGAAGATTATAAATATCGACTACACGAAAATTGTAGGGATGTCATTGAAAAATTCAACGACAGACGACAAAGCGTACTAGAAGCAAGAAAGGCGAGTAATTGACAGATTCGACGATAGGGTCGATAGGAGTGAGTGAGTACGTGTATTTGTATGAAGAGGACGTAAACAAAATTTCCTTATACACATATGGGTGTGGTATCTGACCGAATAGCTATGTTTAAAACTTCAATTATAATTATTAACATCAGTTTTGAATTCGTTAAATTATGGTTACATGAAAATAGGACAGTATGTGACATGATACATCAAGACTATATTCATTTCATTATTGCTTCCAAATTCAAGCTGATCTATGTAATGAAATATGTATAATGAATCATTTTTCACCACCACTTCTACAATAATTCACCAACAGATTTCACCCTCAATAAAAAAACCATACACTTAGTTGAAAAGCCTCGATATCAATATAATGATGGATTCAGGAATGGTAGTAAATGGAACCTAACGTCATACATGACGTAGAACCTGACATCATACGCGACGTCTGAGACGTGCGTAAGACGTTAGACTCAGGTTTTCGATCGAGTAAGCTTCATGAATGTGGAAGAGGATCGTTTGCTAGGTCACACTTTTTTTTCAAGTTTTCAAGAAATTCGCAAATTCATTAAATGGATCTGGTGGTAACAATAATCATTTTATAAAAACTTGAAAAATAATCCACTTTCATCTTTATAATTTGGTAAATGTTATACATAATAATTCCTAGAGGAAAAATAAAAACGAAGAATTACAGATTTTTATATATATTTCTCACACATTATTCAAATCTCTCAATACATTCATTTTATGAAGGAACAAATATTCCCTGAGTGCATTACTTACTGAACTGTCATTTGATATTTCACAAAATGAATACAGAGTTTCAAAATAATCCATATAACCAGCATCTTTATTGAAAATCGATTTAATCGAATTCAAAATATTATTATAAAATGTACAGAAGTTCATGTTTTCCAGTAAAACCACCCGATGGCCCACTAAACTTCGATGAACTTGAAGGATCTGCGTAGCATCCTCGACATCGATAAGGAACTCGACATCATGTTTTTTGACGAGTAGACATTTGATCCCATCAAACACCAATTGTGATACTTTGCAGAAATCTCCACATGGAAACGTTACTGGCTCATATTCATCTTGGTGGGTTGATAACTTCTCGTAGAAAAAATTGTCCAATGCTCGTTTCAGTAAATCAGTGAAAGTTTTCCATTCCGTTGTACAAAAAGATTGTTTATTTGGTTTGTATGGTTGTGATAAAATTATAGATGGATTGAATTTTCTTGCTGGACTCAAACCCACCCCTACCTGGAAGGCTCTCAACTGGAATAATGTGTAGAGTAGGTAATGTTCCTCGGCTCGGGCTGCATTTTCGTACATCTCCAACACTTCATCTAATTCTTGATGATATTCCGCACTATTGAAAGATGCTTCGGTGAAATTTGAATCAATATCGTCTTCTGACACACTCACATAACCACTATCTCGACTTGATGTTGACATGATAGACTAAGTAAAAATACTTTCAGACTGAGATCAATTTCATGTATCTATTTATAGTCCCCCTCCACATTCGAGAACAATAGAGTTGAAATCATTATTGCGAGATGAATCTTGACATATCAAATATGAGAATAATGCTGATTCAAGTAGAATAGCAGAAAAACAAAGGTATTTCATGAATGCGTTGCTTATCTCCCCACATGATGCCCTGAGGAATGCAAATTTGCTTATCGAATATGAGATGTAATAAACATGATGATTCAGAAAGATAACATCAACATCATCACAATCTTTGAATTATGGTCGTGATTCATGATATCATCATCTACCACCTGCGAACTCATCAAAGATCTCTTCTATATTGTCGATTCATCTGATGAAATACAGAGAATAAGCATGACATTATCATCGCCAAATGAAATCCGAACCACCACATGTGAAAACCCCAAATTGATGGATAATATATGACGTATGACAGAGGCGTACTAGGGCTGCTGGAGTTTGGCGTCTGACATCTGACAGTTAACGTTTGACGATACGTCATGCATACGAAGTCTTTTTTCAATAGAAAATCTATCAATCAACGCACAAAAACTTCAAAAACAATGGAAAGCATGACGAAACGTCAAGCATGCGTCATACATACATCGCGCAGACATCGTGTATTTCTTAAAAATCTAT
The DNA here is from genome assembly GCA_029955515.1 of Chrysomela aeneicollis. Taxonomy (NCBI): domain Eukaryota; kingdom Metazoa; phylum Arthropoda; class Insecta; order Coleoptera; family Chrysomelidae; genus Chrysomela; species Chrysomela aeneicollis. The sequence continues at coordinate 30,394,330 of JARUHQ010000002.1, forward strand.
CAAACAATATATTGAAACTATAAAAACGAGTACTAGCATGACTAGATATAATGCATTCATCAAATAACATCGAAAACGATAAAAAACATCACGCATACGTCATGCAACTTATGTCAACTGTCAAGTATAGCTCGACCAATCAGAAGCCGTCATACCCCAAACCACTATTTTTTTGGCGGGAAATTAAAGTTATTTTTATGATATCACCCCTTAGCCCCCAGGTCACCGCTGTGCCCCCTTTATGCGTAACACGGTAGACTCTGAGTTTAGGTGGGGCTTCGTGACGTCAGATTCAGAGGTTAGGTTAGGTTGGGTCTCGAGACGTTAGACTCAGAGGTTATGTTAGGGCCCCGTGACGTTCGATTCTAACGTTAGGTTAGGTTGGATCTCGAGACGTTAGCCTCAGAAGATAGGTTAGGTCTCCGACCTAACCTAACCTAACGACCTAACGTCTCGAGATCCAACCTAACCTAACGTTAGAATCGAACGTCACGGGGCCCTAACATAACCTCTGAGTCTAACGTCTCGAGACCCAACCTAACCTAACCTCTGAATCTGACGTCACGAAGCCCCACCTAAACTCAGAGTCTACCGTGTTACGCATAAAGGGGGCACAGCGGTGACCTGGGGGCTAAGGGGTGATATCATAAAAATAACTTTAATTTCCCGCCAAAAAAATAGTGGTTTGGGATATGACGGCTTCTGATTGGTCGAGCTATACTTGACAGTTGACATAAGTTGCATGACGTATGCGTGATGTTTTTTATCGTTTTCGATGTTATTTGATGAATGCATTATATCTAGTCATGCTAGTACTCGTTTTTATAGTTTCAATATATTGTTTGATAGATTTTTAAGAAATACACGATGTCTGCGCGATGTATGTATGACGCATGCTTGACGTTTCGTCATGCTTTCCATTGTTTTTGAAGTTTTTGTGCGTTGATTGATAGATTTTCTATTGAAAAAAGACTTCGTATGCATGACGTATCGTCAAACGTTAACTGTCAGATGTCAGACGCCAAACTCCAGCAGCCCTAGTACGCCTCTGTCATACGTCATATATTATCCATCAATTTGGGGTTTTCACATGTGGTGGTTCGGATTTCATTTGGCGATGATAATGTCATGCTTATTCTCTGTATTTCATCAGATGAATCGACAATATAGAAGAGATCTTTGATGAGTTCGCAGGTGGTAGATGATGATATCATGAATCACGACCATAATTCAAAGATTGTGATGATGTTGATGTTATCTTTCTGAATCATCATGTTTATTACATCTCATATTCGATAAGCAAATTTGCATTCCTCAGGGCATCATGTGGGGAGATAAGCAACGCATTCATGAAATACCTTTGTTTTTCTGCTATTCTACTTGAATCAGCATTATTCTCATATTTGATATGTCAAGATTCATCTCGCAATAATGATTTCAACTCTATTGTTCTCGAATGTGGAGGGGGACTATAAATAGATACATGAAATTGATCTCAGTCTGAAAGTATTTTTACTTAGTCTATCATGTCAACATCAAGTCGAGATAGTGGTTATGTGAGTGTGTCAGAAGACGATATTGATTCAAATTTCACCGAAGCATCTTTCAATAGTGCGGAATATCATCAAGAATTAGATGAAGTGTTGGAGATGTACGAAAATGCAGCCCGAGCCGAGGAACATTACCTACTCTACACATTATTCCAGTTGAGAGCCTTCCAGGTAGGGGTGGGTTTGAGTCCAGCAAGAAAATTCAATCCATCTATAATTTTATCACAACCATACAAACCAAATAAACAATCTTTTTGTACAACGGAATGGAAAACTTTCACTGATTTACTGAAACGAGCATTGGACAATTTTTTCTACGAGAAGTTATCAACCCACCAAGATGAATATGAGCCAGTAACGTTTCCATGTGGAGATTTCTGCAAAGTATCACAATTGGTGTTTGATGGGATCAAATGTCTACTCGTCAAAAAACATGATGTCGAGTTCCTTATCGATGTCGAGGATGCTACGCAGATCCTTCAAGTTCATCGAAGTTTAGTGGGCCATCGGGTGGTTTTACTGGAAAACATGAACTTCTGTACATTTTATAATAATATTTTGAATTCGATTAAATCGATTTTCAATAAAGATGCTGGTTATATGGATTATTTTGAAACTCTGTATTCATTTTGTGAAATATCAAATGACAGTTCAGTAAGTAATGCACTCAGGGAATATTTGTTCCTTCATAAAATGAATGTATTGAGAGATTTGAATAATGTGTGAGAAATATATATAAAAATCTGTAATTCTTCGTTTTTATTTTTCCTCTAGGAATTATTATGTATAACATTTACCAAATTATAAAGATGAAAGTGGATTATTTTTCAAGTTTTTATAAAATGATTATTGTTACCACCAGATCCATTTAATGAATTTGCGAATTTCTTGAAAACTTGAAAAAAAAGTGTGACCTAGCAAACGATCCTCTTCCACATTCATGAAGCTTACTCGATCGAAAACCTGAGTCTAACGTCTTACGCACGTCTCAGACGTCGCGTATGATGTCAGGTTCTACGTCATGTATGACGTTAGGTTCCATTTACTACCATTCCTGAATCCATCATTATATTGATATCGAGGCTTTTCAACTAAGTGTATGGTTTTTTTATTGAGGGTGAAATCTGTTGGTGAATTATTGTAGAAGTGGTGGTGAAAAATGATTCATTATACATATTTCATTACATAGATCAGCTTGAATTTGGAAGCAATAATGAAATGAATATAGTCTTGATGTATCATGTCACATACTGTCCTATTTTCATGTAACCATAATTTAACGAATTCAAAACTGATGTTAATAATTATAATTGAAGTTTTAAACATAGCTATTCGGTCAGATACCACACCCATATGTGTATAAGGAAATTTTGTTTACGTCCTCTTCATACAAATACACGTACTCACTCACTCCTATCGACCCTATCGTCGAATCTGTCAATTACTCGCCTTTCTTGCTTCTAGTACGCTTTGTCGTCTGTCGTTGAATTTTTCAATGACATCCCTACAATTTTCGTGTAGTCGATATTTATAATCTTCATAAAAAAATCCGTTGAAGTCTTACATGAAATTCATTTTAACGTTGATATGTCACCCATCAAATGTCGTTCGGGGGTATATCACTCCTACAGTATGCCTCAGTCGTTGAAATGTCACACCTAGTACGTTACTCTCATTGATATATCACACGTTGAATTTTATCAGTCGAATTGAGATATCTCCACGTGAGCTTGATCTTAGTGGTTCGATTGTAATGATAAATCTGTCATATGATATTTCTCATTTAAATAATCTGAACATACTGAATTTTTCATTTATTGATTTTTGAATTTATTTATGTTTGATTTCTAAGTTTGATTAAGGTGTGAAATTGTATGAATGTTGTATAAATTTTTGTCAATTTTAATAATTGAATCTGAAAGTCGTACTTCAGAAGGCTTTTGCGATGTTTACATCGGTATGTACGTCGCATTTTCGACGAATGTACGACGCATACGTGATGTTTTTTCAATGGATGAGTGACGTTTATCAGATTCATTAATCGTTTTGAACGTTTTCACACGTTGTTTGATTGATTTTTGACAAGGACACGACGTCGATGCAATGTATGTATGACTCAAGCCTGACGTTTCGTCATGCTATCAATTGGTTTTAAATTCTTATACATTCTTTGATAGATTTTTGATGAAGGCACGACGTCTGCGCGGTGTATGTACAATGTATGTACGACGAATGCGTGAAGTTTTTTTTTTAAATATTCAATGTTATTCGATGAATGCTGTCTTGTCATGCTTCTTATCATTTCAAGGTTTTTACACGTTGTATCATGGATTTTCGACGTAGGCGCGACGTTTTAACGACGTATTTATGACGTATGCGCTACGTATGCACGACGTATGCGGCATGTTTTTTTTTCAACGTTTTCGACGTTCTTCAATGATTGTCCTATGTTTTGAAATTCTCATCATCGCTTCAATTTTTTTTTTAACTTTTGACTGAACGAAAGGTTGAATTTTAATTATATTCATATCTACAACGTTATGTTGGTAAACTACGGAAATCTTAGTACGTCAAATGTTGGGACACCAAATGTCAGATGCCAGATGCAGTCAGTACGTTTTTATGGGGTTTTCACACGTTGTTTGATAGATTTTCGACGAGGTGTGACGTTTGTACGACGAATATTCGACGCATTTGTGTTGTATGCGTGACTTTTAAGTGATGAATTTTGATGTTTTCTACTTGTTTTCGATGAATGCGTGACGTTTTCTTATGGAAATCATCGTATTCAAAGTTTTTAGATGGCGTTGTTTGATAGATGTTCGACGGATACACGACGTCAGTATGATGTATATAAGACGCATGCGTGACTTTTCGTCGTGCCATTATTCGTTTTCGACACTTTTTTGATAAGAATGCGACGTCTGCGCGTGTTTTGTATTTGCGAGACATATGTGTGCTGTATTCGTTACGTTTGTCATTGTTATCGAATGTTTATCAATAAATAACAACTTGTTTATATCCCGCAAGCCTTAAGACTCAGAATATATGCAAGTTGACTTTTTGAAATGTCCGTGAAAAATCATTCTTCTGAATTACCCATATAACATTGTTCACTGGAAAAATGGTGACACCGGAAGTAAAACCAAAAGTTTGTGCTCTTTTCATCATGAGGATCATAAATGTATGATTTATTTTCTCCTATATTAGAATACTTTTTCAATAATTCATCAATATAAAATTCATTTCGTCACTGATCATAATATAACTATAACCATCCTCACGTGACCAAGGCTCTCAAGTTTCAGTCGTTGAGCATCAACTATCAAATTCTACCTTTCAAACGTATCTGTACCACTCAGTATATTTGTATTTTTTCGAACGGTACACCTATTTAAAACACTAAGTATCATTTCTTATACACCCAGTATATTTCTTCCAGAATAGATAGTTTTTACATCCCTGTATTTTATCATTCTGTTGGTTCCATTGTTGGAGCTATCGAAAATATTGTGTATGAAAACATTGATTTCTGCAGACGTTAACACATATTCTCTCTGCTGAAAGAGCAATCCCAATTATAGAAAAGTATATTTGTATCGAGACATATTTTTTGAGGTGATTAATGATTGAAGTATCTGGCTTCAATATAATTTGATCTGAATAGTTATACAGTCTTGGAATTTATAACTATACCTTGATCAGAGCTCCGTTTTTGAGATGTCAATAATTCTTTGACCTTGAAACATACACCTCGAGATTTCCGATTATGTTCCATGTGTTGTCGATGCTGGAAGTGCATTCCTGAATATAGAAAATTATATCTGTTTCGAGACATATTTTTTGAGAAGATTAATGATTGAAGTATCTGGTTCCAATATAATGTGATCTCAATAGTTATATAGCCTTTGAATATATAAACATACCTTGATCGGAGTTATTTTTTTGGAGATTTTGATAACTCTATGACCTTAAAACATTCACCTTGAGATTTCCGATTATATTCCATGTGTTATTGATTACCTCAAAATTTATTATCGATTTTCTTCTTATCATTTTACCTAGAAGGGTTTCAGAATGGTGTGAATGGCGTTTTTTGATATGAGTTGTACAAAAATTATAGTCTCCTACTAGCATATTGATTGAAACGATGGAAACATGAGTTAACCGTGGACTCAAATCGACTCTTCATAGCAGTTTCTCGCGTATAACAGTGTTGTTTAGATTATTTCACCAATTTCCGTTGATATCTCGAAAACCTTGTATATAGGTAAGTTGATATATTCGGGATGTCCGTGAGAAATTATTTTCTCAAAGTACCTACATGGCTCTGTTTACTGAAAAAATTGTAACCGGAAGTGAAACCGGAAGTTGTTGTTTAGATGTCCGAACGTTATGAGGATCACGAACATCTCATTAATTCCCCTTTATCTCGCTACTTTACGAACTGGAAGAGGATATATTTCGATAATTCATCAAGAAGATGAATCAGTTAGAAAAGTGATAATCAAAGAGATGATTTGCAGTTTTATTTGTTTTTTTCATTATTTCGATACATTTTGATTGATATCTCGCAAACCTTTGGACTTTGTATATAGGTAAGTTAATATATTCGGAATGTACGTGAAATATCCTTTTCAATGAGTACCCACATGAACCTGTTTACTGATAAAATGGAAACCGGAAGTGAAACCGGAAGTTGATGTTTTTGGAATCTAAACGTCATGGGGATCACGAATATACCATTAGTGTTTCTCTATATCGTTTTTTAATGAACGGAAAGTGAATATTTCGTGATAATTCATCGAGAAGCTGGATCGACCAGAAAATCATTACACGAAGAGATTGTGAATTGTTTGCATAGATTTTTTTTATTATTCCGATTAATTTTGATTGATATCTCTTTAACCTTGAGACTTTGTACATAGGTAAGTTAATATATTCGGAATGTACGTGAAATATCCTTTTCAATGAGTACCCACATGAACCTGTTTACTGACAAAATGGAAACCGGAAGTGAAACCGGAAGTTGATGTTTTTGGAATCTAAACGTCATGGGGATCACGAATATACCATTAGTGTTTCTCTATATCTTTTTTTAATGAACGGAAAGTGAATATTTCGTGATAATTCATCGAGAAGCTGGATCGACCAGAAAATCATTACACGAAGAGATTGTGAATTGTTTGCATATATTTTTTTTATTATTCCGATTAATTTTGATTGATATCTCTCTACCTTGAGACTTTGTACATAGGTAAAATGATATATTCAGAATGTCCGTGAAAAATCCTTCTCTCAGAGTACCCATATGACTATGTCAAGTAGAAAAATGGAAACCGGAAGTGAAACCGGAAGTTGATGTTTTTGAAGTCTACACGTCATAGGGATTACGAATAAAACATTAGTTTTTCTCTATCGATTTTTGATGAACCGGAAGTGAATATTTTTTGATAATTTGTCGAAAAGCTGGTTCGACCAGAAAATCATTACACGAAGAGATTGTGAATTGTTTACATAGATTTTTTTCATTGTTTCGATCAATTTTGATTGATATCTCTTTGACCTTGAGACTTTGTACATAGGTAAAATGATATATTTAGAATGTCCGTGAAAAATCCTTCTCTCAGAGTACCCACATGACTATGTCAAGTGGAAAAATGGAAACCGGAAGTGAAACCGGAAGTTAATGTTTTTGAAGTCTACACGTCATGGTGATTACGAATAAAACATTAGTTTTTCTCTATTTCGATTTTTGATGAACCGGAAGTGAATATTTTTTGATAATTCGTCGAGAAAATGAATCATTCTGTCATCGACATCTTCACATTCACGAGTTTATGGATTCTGCCACGTCGATATAAATGCTGTGGTTCGGATTCTACCTGTGTAAGATGTAGGTATATTTACTTTATAACACGAAAATTACTAAACAGTTGATAACCTTGTGATGTCGGGGGCCATTTTGAAATGTTAACGTCATACGTCAAATGTCAGACGCCTAACTTCAGGCAGCCACACCCTGTCATACGTCAAACGTTATCCATCAATTCAAGGTATTCACACGTGGTGGTTCGGATTCCACTTGGGTAAGCTGTAGGTGCATTATGGTATATTTCCAGATATTTTCAAACGTCTGGCATCAATGCCTCATTTTTTCAAACGTCTGGCAACAGTGTCAGTCGCTTTGTCGTCTCTTATCTTTGTAACGTTACGCGAAATATTGTATCATGTTGAATCATCAATGGAATGCAGCGAACCTGACCTTGAATGCAATTATGTCTATTAATACACTGATGTTTATTGAATGAATAAGCCATTGTTCCTTTCCCTGCTCCATGGATCTGCTCGAATACATCACGATGTTGCATCATGGCGTGATATGTTGAGTCATCATTGGAATGCAGCGAACCTGACCTTGAATGCGATTATCTCTATTCATACACTGATGTATAATGAATAAATAAGCCATTGTTCGTTTCCCCTGCTCCCCGCTTGCCGAGGTTGCTACGTTCCACAAAGCACAAATAACCGCATCGGTTTATTTTTAGAAATGTTAATTGATATGTCCCGCAGTGGCCGCGTGGACGAAGCGTTTGGTCTTGAAACTTTGCACCGTATTGGTGCGGGTTCGAATCCCGATTGTACTGGCTTTTTTTTAAATGGAATATGACGTCACAAGATGTCTTCGGATTGCGCAGCGCTAAGGGTCCAAAGGGGGTACAGCGTAAAAGGCCTAAGGGGGTAGTGTCAGTTGAGGGTGTGGTCTGCAAGATGTCTTCAGATGGAAGATGTCTTCAGATTGAAGATGTCTTCAGATTGAAGATGTCTTCGTGACCTTCACTAGACCCCCCTACTGTATGGTCACTGCTGATGGACATGCCATCCACGGGGTTACTTGAGGTCAAAGTGGGCTAGAACCGGCTTAGCTCTACTACTAGTATATGAAAAATAACCCGTTTATTTGCATTTCCATGGACCCGCTTACGCGGGGTTCATCAGGGAACGTTTTTCGGGTCACCCTGTATTTGTTGGATTTGTTTGTGAATATACAACATGTAATTTAAGTTGATATCATGGTGATCTGATAGTCACTATTCAAGGATAATTACTATCTACTTTTTTCTTGGACTTGATTTGAATAGGTTTCTACGGGTTTCTATTTATATGTGTTTCTTTGATATATGTAGATATTATATCTTGAAAATTCTCGGAGATAATTCTCAATTCCACATTTTTTACATTAAAATCCAATATAAATACTTACAAGTTGACTCATGCATGATGTTATGAAACTATCAACTTTATACTATAAGCTTCGTATATCTTCTCATCAATGGGATATAATTTAAAAAAAAAGTTACCCGTCAAATATAGTTTATACATTGTACAATGTATTTTGGGGTTTCTTTCGATGTATAGAAGCGATTGCAGGTATCGATTTTTTTCCAAAATTATTAAAAAAAGAATTTTCTATATCTGCCGGTCACTATAGGTCACTATAATATACAGGTTTCTTCTTAAATACATGCTATAGTATTTAAGGGCGTGATTCTTCAATATATTTTAAGAACTAAACTTCCTATGTATGTATGTCCTATAAATCTTATCTTTTCAGATATACAGAAAACTCGTTTTTAAACGATTTATATTTTTTCAAGCGTAAACCATGATGCGTAGGACAAAGACAAAGAAGATATCAAATTTGCTCAAAAATGAATTAAGATGGACTTTTACGGGCTAACGCACGGAAAAAAATTTTAGAATAACCATGGAAACAAATCATACATGCCAAACACTGTATTGTCAGCATTGTTTATTACAAAATGAACTCAGAAGAAAATCCCGAAATTCCCGATAATATCCTAGAGCAAGCGACACAAGCGACCGCGAATTTATTACCAGTAAAATTCAGGTCGAGGTATGAACACGAATATCAACTTTTTGCAGAATGGCGAAATCTGACAATATTCTTCTATAGTTAAACATAACCATTAAAAATAATTCAAATTAAAAACATACTATTTGTTAATGCTGCTTTGATAGCATAGTTATATAGTTAGTTGATTTTCAATATTCTTACTGTAGTATTTCCAAGTTTTTTCATTCCTACAACTGTGGAAATAAAAATGTTCCAAGTTTCTTTTGTGTCCTATATTTTCATTTTCAACGAAGTATAATAAAAACTATCGTTAATTATACGTCCAGAAATGATTTTTTTGTGCTTGCATGACTTTCCGTCACACAAAAAACCCTATTTCCAGACTCCCGAGGCCATGCCCTTATTGCGACAAAAAGAAATTAATTCTTACAATATCACGTGAACTTCTCCTAAACACCTGCAAGAACTATTATTGAATCACAGCATCTCTTCTCCATACATCCCGATGCAAGATGCTCAATAATAGTGGTTGAATCATTCCTTCATAATCGCCACGAGGTAGAAAAGAACGGAGCATCCGCGATGGAAAGATGCAGAACGGGGTGAGCGAATATTTTGGCTGCAGGTCGTGTAGAAAGAAGATCCTATCTAATCGTATATATCAGAGGTTGAACCTTATAGGAGCAACCATAATTCGCTTCGTTGGTGGTCGGGCATGTACCTATTATATTAAAACACTTTGCCTTATTAAAAATGCATTAGTTCGCTTATTTATTGATTCAAATAGGTGGATGGATTATTGCCATGTTGTGTATAGAACGCGAAGCTGATGGCGAGTTTTTCAAGGCTTAATTGAAATTGTAGCACCTTATAAAAGTCTGCTACATCTCAGCTATTATCTGACCATTGTAATTATCCAGTACACATATGGTTTTTTAATGTTTTTTTGCATCAATTACCTACTAGTTAATTATATTGCTCAGATAATTCATATACTGTGTTCGTACATTTTTGTGAAGTGGACTGATTTGGGTTAGCTATATCATTAAATATTTTTTGCGTTTTTATTTGATTCTTCTTATGTACTACTATCATTCAAATCGCGAACATATCAATTATATCTCGAATTATGGTTGGAATGGTTGGAGAAGTATGTTCCTTGATGGATAATCCAGTGTTTTTGTCTGCGTGTATAAAACAGGATATATTTTATCAAATTTTATGTTTTGGCATCACTTGAGAGAAATCAAAACTTAGTCGCCCAGAGGCTTAGCGAGTCTCGTGGAAAAGTAATCAATACTTCACAGTGAAAATAATGTTTTTTAGTAAGTTCATGATGCATGAGTTCATACACAAGACACTCAATATTTTTAATTCAATAAATCATATGTTCATGATCTATTTGTCCTTTGAATAGAACCTATTTCTTTCAGCTGGTAAGCACTAACTATAAAAACGTTTCATGAATTAATTATTCACCATTGTTTCCAACTCAACGGTTGTTTCGAATTCATTTCGATATGAATTCCATCATGAAAAATTATTTATTACACAAGTAAATAATGTCTAAAACATATATAATAACATAAAAAAACATAAAAAAATAATAACTTGTTTTGTCAGAAATTTTTTATTAATTCCATCTATCACAATCGGAGAATTTGCCTTGTTTTGACTATGTTGCCAAGGAATTATAATGAGAGCTTGAATTTATCTTCCGCATTTTTGGGATTCCGATCTGAAACACTTCTTGAGGTGCTGAGATTTGTTCAAAAAATGGCCATCAGTAAAAACTTCGGTGTTAACCTTTTCACTTTGATGGAATTTTCAACCTATGGATGTAACTTTTTCAAACTAAGAATATTCTTCTGTTGAAATGAAATCCTTTTTACTGATAATTTTAGTTTCTAGTTTCCCCATTTCTGTGTTGGCATTGAAGGAAGTAATAGGACAACATGACAATAGAATTTCAATCAAATTAGAAGTGATTTGGTAAGAATGAGAAATTTACTTCTACTCAAACTTCAAAATGAGATGATCCCATCTATAGAGACATTTTTTTCGGTACCGCTATTATATGATCGGTTTTTATGAGTGTATTTTCGTTTTACCTGAAAGTCAGTGACCGCCAAAAAAAAGCAGTTTAAGATCCCATTGTATGCTGTAGCAGTTGTTTCTTTCACGATAACGGCCTCAACGGCCTTGATGTTTTACGGTTTGTTATGCACATTCATTGAAAACGAACGTCAAAATTTTTATCGTAGGTCATTACATCTATTAAAGGTAGTGTATAACAAAACAAACGCCTCACCGACTTTTGGCTAAAAATTTCGGATACCCATAAAATAATCTTTTTTTTTTTCGATTAGACTCTAGAAGAGCATTCGGGGTCCAGATTTGTTAGTGATTAGGTACTCATTTGTCGAGAATATAAATAGATTTCTCTGATAAACAACATTTAATATTATTAGATTGTATAATTGGATTTTTATGGGCATTCCAATTCCTTTATGTTCCATGGAGTGTTCTATCAAACTACTATTTATGCTGTCCAAATTAAGATACCAAATCATTTACAAAATATCAATTTGTGTGAACCATTGTTCTCTCATATCTCTTTTTCGTCTTTTAATATCTCTTTATTTATTCCAAAGGACATAGGTAATGTTCTAACGGTGGATTACCAATTCTATAAATAAGATTTATGGTAGTAAGTAAGTACTTCTGTTAGGCAGATTTTGGGATATTAATGAAATTCTCTCGAAACTTCTTTTATTTTTGAAACAAGGTGAATATTATACATCATAAATTTTTCACTAGGTGTAATGAAGGCTATAGATCCTGGCACTTGGCTTTGGGTTTCTTGATAAGAGGTTTATTGAATCAGAACAATTTAATTTTCGCGTAAATCTCATCTAGCAGAATTTCACCACGATCAATATGACATTAATCCTTCGGTAATTAATACAATCCTAGTCGGCCATAACCGCCGGCCCTTTAGGGGTTTTCGTTATCAAAGATTAACGGATTGAATTTTTTAGTCTCCAAGCGAAAAATACGCTATTATTTGCCGCTTACACAATTCTGCTATTTAGTTGCGTACTGAAGGACATACTCAGTAGGAATTGAAATATCATTTCACGGAGAATGTCAACATTTTTAGTAAGAATTAAACGTTTTCCTACGACCACGTGTGAAAACGTCAATAATCACACTGTTTTGTTATTCAGAAAGTAGCTCATATCACCATGGTATTGTTTATTTGAAAGAAAAAAAGCACTAGTGTTGATATGAAAAATATCACAACGGTCGCCTGAATTGATATAGAAATAATTAGGTATATTGTGAAGGTACTCACTGTCAATATAAGCGTTCTCAAATCAAATTCATATTATTTATTGAAATTTCTGTCTCGTTTTGAATTATACCGAGAACTCTTTATCTATTAATTTCAATGTGTCTGATACATAACCTCTGAATTCACTTTAAAACTGGAACCTATACTCTTTGCTGAAACTATTTCGATGTTGATGACAGCGGGTGAGATCATTCAAAAGAGTACGGCTACAGTTTAATGCGCGGCTTGCTGCTTGCATCAGTTTGATATCACAGTATCACCAAAGAGAAGATTCTTTGAAAGGACGCACTAACTCGAGTAACTTGTACGCGCTTGCGCACTACATACTTCTATGGTTCAGTATTCCTGGTTGCGTGATTACTGGCGCTAGCAGTCGTATGGTGTCATGGTTGTTTATGTACGCTGGTGTCAATATCAATAAAATTTGTCCAAACTAAACTAACTCAATCAATCAGTAATTCACATTATGAGGAATTGTCGGAGAAGTATTCAAATATCATCTTGAATATGGAAATAAACAGTAATTGATATCAAATCAAAACCACCTGAAATTATAGAGACCGCTCAAGTTACATTTTTGACAAGACCTCCCGCGAAATGAAAGTATTCGGAGTCGTAGGAAAAATAGTGTACAAAACTCGTTGGAAAGTGCATTTCCTTCACTCGTTACGTTTCCGCACTCACCGCTACGCGGCTCGTGCAAAACGACTACCCGTGTGAAATATGTCCCTTTCCACACTTGTTGTGTAATATACTATTTCAACAGACCTTGAACACAACCCAATAGTTTTAAGGAATAAGGAGCATCAAACTTTCCTATTATAGCTTTGATACAACCATTAGAAAAAATAAATCAATTGTTTATAGTTGAAAAGATAGGTAGCTAATACGTTGTATTTTGAATTGCTGGAAAAGCAGTAGTCTCGCATCCTGCTCAATTAAATCTTACACACTGGGTGCGTGAATTTAGTGAATCATTCATGGTGATCGAATCATTTTGAAATCTACATTTTGCAGTCCATCTCAATTCGAAATGTGCGCTTTATCAGGAGTGTGAATCTTGTTGTCGTATACAATCACAATTCATCAGGTTTTTTTTGTCTTACACCCATTTGCTGCTGCGGAAACCGAAGAAAGTGTCGATTGAATGAGCAATAAAACTTCGCGACGATTGTTTCCACTGCAGTATATTAACACCGAGAAGAGTTCCTTCAATTCGTGAACCATAGTTTCTTCTAGAAAGAGATCCTTTAATTGATTCAGTTAATTAGGAATGAAGATTTATCAAGACTTGAGGTATATACAATGCAAACCGATTAATTTTGATAGTGCCTTAAAACGATTTTGAAAGAATATCGGAAAATTTTGACACACTAACACTAAACATTAGTGATGATAATCCTAGTAACTTTACCAATATTCACATCATTTAATCGAAACTGTTAATTATTACACATGAAATATCATCCAGAGAAGGGTTGAAATTTCTATGTACTCGAGTATATACTGATGCTATCATATTTTGATGTTATTTATTATTTCCTTTATCATTCCATACTACTTATAAAAAAATACCAATACATGTTCTAAATTCCTAAAGGAAATCACCAACAAGTCCATTTTTCAAGTTTGGAAAGTTTGTTAAAAACTGAAAGAATACTGTGAACTTTTTTTAGTAAATATTGAAACTGTTAGATTTATAAACTCATCCAGAAATATTCATGGAACGATTGAATTTACTTTGAGGGAACCATCAATTTCTTCAAGGCCGCATATCATCAATTATTTCGAAGAGCATTTTGCTGATTTTTCTAATTGTCAATCTATAGGTTTAAGAACCATCCTATTTCAGAAGAGGGGGATAAAGTATACATACATATTTATTTTTTTGTGAATATTATCGAATATTACTCAAACTGTTCAGTTCAAGTATCATGAATCATGAGATTACTCGAGAGATAACTTTAATTTTTATTCGTTTTTCAAATTACAGAGTATTATTCCTGTCTTCTCTATTACGACATCATAAATAGATGTAAGTGATATGGAAATTTTAAGATCATCAAAAGAAATGTCGCATTATTTTTTATGCATAATGATTTCTTGAAAATAGAAAAATCAACCGAGAAGTGCTTTTCAAGCACACTCCTAAGCTCAATATTTGTGAATTCCGACAGCAATTATTTACTATACGAATGGGTGTTGCGTTATATTAAGAACTTGGCAACACCGCTGGGTGAATATTGGGCTGCCGAGCCATGGAAATGATAGACGGACATGATATTTAGGGTTGAAACGAATGTTGGTGTAAGCGGCCATTAGGGTACATTCCCTTCCACCTTTCGAAGAACGCTTGTAATCTGTATTTTAATTTACCTCAGGAAACCATGAGATGCAATAATTGTGGAAATGATAAGTAGGAACGATATTTATTCAAATGGCCATTTAGGAGTCCTCAATCTCACTTTATTATACAGGGAAAATCACTTTGCTCCTTAGAAATACATTTGAACATTAAATAAAAAAAAATCATAACTTCATTGTGAATATCTATATTTTTGGAATAAAAACTGAAGCTATAAATCACATAACATTTGAATCGGTAGTTGAAAGGTCCGCTGAGAATAGTTTATACATATCATTCTGAAATAATAATTCTCACATTTTCTGAAGATGAACGTGTATGGAATTGAATCAGTACGCCACTGTAACCTACGAGAAGAATTACTTACCTATGTGGTTCTTCAATCAAAAATACCGAAATCCAACAAAACATTTTTTTTATTATGGATAAAAAAATGTATCAAACCAGGTAGTTTCCATTGGAACTTTTCTTCGAATGGGTGGACTGATTTTTAACTTCCGGTATATAATTTTGCATCTTTTTAAGTACCGAAATCGAAAAATAAAAGTTTATTCATAGAGAGAAAAATGTAAAGGGATACCCTTGGGACTTTTTCGAATTTTTCAGATAGCGATAACTTCTTCATAGAGTAAAAAGTAAGCAAAGGTTTCCTTGGCAGCTATTTAAGTAGCGAAAGTACTAGCGTATATCGAACCTACTCCGTTCTCCCTAATTGTGGTTTGGAATCCACTATAAGCTGTAGGTCCCGCTCCATTATCCTGATGCACTAGTTCTGATTTTCGAAGAGTCGGTTACCAACACCGAGAAAGCTATACTTTTAGGAATACAAAAAATTAATAAATCTCATAAATTCTTAGGTTGAAACAAGAAACTGAATATTCAATGTACCAATAGGCATATGGGAATATGAGAAAAACCATGAATTCATATCAAATATTTGTATAGCCATCGTGACCTCTGAGGGAATTCTAATTTGAAACAACAAGAATTTCTACTCATCAACTACCTATACCTAATTAAAATTCGAAATATCACTTTTTAAGAATGATCTATGGCTCTGAAATATAATCTCTTGAATAATCTTCATTAGCATAATTAAATAATTATAAGAGTAAATGATCTAATTCCCTATACATAGCAAACTACATTTATTATATACACACTTCCGATTCACATCATAGTTAATTGCTTTTTCACGGATGGGGCATGACCTTGAATTATGTAAAAATTTCACTCACAAATTTGAGACAGATTTATCGATTTTTTTTAAATTTCTCAATTATTAACAAATAATCTTTTACCATACATAGATGACCTATCTGAAGTTTCAATGACTATTCATTAGATTCCGAATACCAACCACATTCTTCAGTCGAACAAAATTACGTTTGAGGACATAACTGTAGATAATAATAATAATTGTAATTCACGTTGAGCATCAGCATAAACAGAAATATTAGCCAGCAGCTGTTCCCCAGCAGTCTTGGTCCTGGCTGCACAATTGTGCACTTTGACGCTCTTTTTCAACTAAGTGCGCATTGCGGCACCACTTTCCTTATTTCCTTCAAAAAGTGCACCTTTTCATTTTTATTGAAATTTGCTACAATGGTTTCCAAATATTGCTTAAAATCTGTTGAATGCAATGATCTATTAATAATATTGGTTGAATGTCATTGATGAGAACTGAGAAGTGGAAGAAATTCAAGGAGATGAAGAAATTTAAATAATTTCGATTGTCGGATGTCCGCTTGATGTCAATGACTATTGACACTAGACAGTTTTGTTGTGAATTTCAACTCGTATAAGATTTTTTTATCGTTATTCAAGAGTCCAAGGATTCTACCAAATTCTACATTGATCTTGTTTATATAAGATAGTAGGGAGTCACTGGAATGGCGTAATAAAATGTGAAATTTTACCCGAAATTTTTTACAAACCATAAATTCTGAAAAAGATTGATATTTGTTTTAATATGCTCTCGAATATGCTTGTGTAAATTCAGTTTCTTGTTGAGTTCTGTTTGAGTTTGCTTTTTTTTGCGCGATTATTGAAATTATGTTCAGTGAATCGTGTACATTTTTAGCAAATCATAATCATAAATCATACCTATTTCTATGATTGACAAAATAAATTAATAAAATAATTATATCCTTCCTCAAGCAGTCTGTCATATGTCATCATTGTCATCACTGTATCCCTGCGCATGCGTGGAAACTTCATGAAATAGTAACGCACGAAAAAAAAACGATCCTGGAACAACACTGTTCCCCAGTCTAGCATCAGCTGCCAGGTTCGTATCACAGAGCAGCACGCATTATTTTGTATTCGTATTTCGTCACATTACACTAAATACACCACAAAAATCCAGATAAAGGTATTCATTCAATCATCTCTTGAAAATGTTGAAAATACTAACGTTTTCATCATATTGTGATCCTCTAGGTGATCCTCATCTCAGATTTACATTTGAAATTGATTTTTCAAAAATGTTCGTTACAGTTGACTTACCAATCAATCCTCAGAAGTTCACTGGGAATTTGTAGGAACTAGGATAATGGTATCAGTAGATAATAAACAACTTCCGGAGGAGGGTTTAAAAGTTTTTTTGAAAAAATAAGTTAATGGGAATTAATAATTGTGCATTTTATATCCAATGGAAATATTCTAGTCCCATGCAAGATTATAAATTCGATTGTTGTGGAAAATTCAATGATAAGCATCAGTGGTCTTGAATTTTCGTATGAATACAACAATTTTTTGGAGTCATCAAAGGAGATATAATTCATATTTCCCAAATTTTTATAGAGACCAACCTTCATTTTCATACATAATTCTGACATTATCATACTTGAATTTAGTTGAAAAATTATTTTTAATAGATTTATGACTTCTAAAAATAAATAACGCATCTGAAATATCAAGGCTACTTTGGGCCATTATATTGTGGTATATAATAATATTTTATGGATTAGACTTGTATATATGTAGTATTGACTGACTTCATTCTAGGAACTAATGTCTTAACTAATTCAACGATGTTGAAATGACAAGGTGCAGAACTGGATACATCACTACTTTCCTGGCTAATACCACATATGTCACTTTCATTGGAATCAGATCAAAAAATCTATGAATTTATTGTACTGTTATTAATAAATTCAATGAACGATTTAAAAAAATTCATTTGTCAAAGCTTTGTAAACCACTGTATACCAATTGTTAAAACTTCCCGAAGTATTTTGTTTGAAGCTCTAACAAGTTTTACCAGTATAATCTCTTTTTTAGAATAATCAATTTTTTGACAAGTTTCAAAAATTCTATTTATTTTCCGTCACACCAACAAATTCAATTATTTTCATAACAAGTGGAGAATGATAATGGAAAAATATGGTATTTGCCGCATTTTGCTGTTACCAATGTCAATAAACCAGGTAAAGTTCGGCTGGTCTTCGACGCTGCAGCAAAGGTCAATGGGGTAAGTCTCAATGACTTTTTACTGAAGGGACCTGATTTTTATCCTTCACTTCTTGCTATCCTATGGCGATTTCGAGAAAAGAAATATGCATTTTGCGGAGACATTAAAGAAATGTTTCACCAAGTGATTATCAGGCAAGAAGATAGGAAATGTCAAAGGTTTTTATTCAGAGGTATAGACAGAAACAGGGATCCTGATATTTATGAAATGCGAGCCATGATTTTCGGATCTATTTGTTCTCCATCTATTGCACAGTATGTCAAGAACTACAATGCCATGGAATTTCAGGAAAAATATCCAGATATAATGCGGATAATGATTCAACAACATTATGTAGATGATTATCTGGATTGTAAGAATACTTTAGAAGAATCAATTGAAACTATAAAAACTGTTATTAAAGTTCATGAAAGAGGGGGATTCAAAATGGTCAATTGGCTGTCAAATGAATCCAAAATTTTGAAATATCTTCCTTCTGAATACCTTTCTGCAAGCAATTCACTAAATTTAGACGCGAACAAATTAGATAGAGTGCTTGGATTATTTTGGAACTTACATGAGGACACATTGGAGTTCAATACAAAATTTCATGAGGTACATCAGGAATTAATGACTGGAGAAAAAATTCCTACCAAACGAGAGATTTTAAAATTAGTGATGACAGTTTTCGATCCAATTGGATTTCTTTCCCCTTTGATAGCTACTGGAAGGCTCATAATGCAAGATTGTTGGATGGAAAAAATCAATTGGGATCAAAAAGTAAATGAGGACATTTTCATAAAATGGAAGAAATGGACTGAATTGATTCAAAAAATCAATAGTCTCAAAATTCCTAGACAATATTTTCGAAATATGACTGAAGAAGTACAATTACACATGTTTTGCGACGCTGGAAGTAAAGCATATTGTACTGTTGCATATTTAAGAGCAAAATTAGGAGATCATGTTGAAGTTTCCATGATTTCGTCGAAGTCGAAGTTAGGCCCTCTGAATAAAATCATGAGTATACCACGAATGGAATTGCAAGGAGCAGTTTTAGCTACGAGATTGGGAAAATCAATTGAGAAAGAAATATCATTTAATATAAAAGAAATATTTTGGTGGACTGATTCAAGTATAGTCTTGAAATGGATTAGGTCAGAATCAAATCGTTTAAAATCATTTGAGGCGCATAGGATTCAGGAAATAATCGATAACACGAAGAAAGAAAACTGGAGGTGGTTACCATCGAAATTGAACCCAGCGGATATGGGAAGTAAAGAATTATATGAATTCGATTTTTCTATTTGGCTGAGAGGACCGCATTTTCTAAAGCAAGGAGAATCATTATGGCCGCAAGAAGAAAACGAAATTATTGCAGAGATGCAGGATAAGATTGAATATATCAATTTAATTAACATTGCAGATGCTAATTTGCAGCTACCAGATGAAAAACGGTTTTCTAAATGGTTCAGATTGTTGAGGACAACTGCTTGGATGCTTCGATTCATGAATAATTGTAGACAAAAAATGCATTCGATAGGAGAACTACAATTACAGGAATTAGCAAAATCTGAAACTATGTGGTGGAGAAAATTGCAAGCTAGACATTTTCTTGATGATATAGTGGTAATGAGAGAAAATCAAAATTCACCGAAATCATCCAAATTTTTTGACTTGTCACCATTTCTTGATGAAAATGGAGTAATAAGAATGAATAGTCGCATAAAGTATGCAGATATTTCACATGACAGTAAATTTCCTATCATTTTACCATCTGGGAAGGAAGAAACCACTATTTTATTGTTAGTGCAACATTACCATGAATTGGTTCATCACACAGGGCACGAAACAGTCATGAATAATCTGAGAGCAAAATTTTGGATAATTTCTGCAAGACAAACAGTGAAAAGGACAATTAGAAATTGTCAATATTGCAGAATAAAAAGAAGTAAACCAAAACCACCTGAAATGGCTCCACTTCCGGAATTTAGACTCAAAAGTTTTACAAGACCTTTCAGTTATGTTGGAATTGATTACTTCGGACCACTTTTGGTGAAAGTAAAAAGATCAGTAGAAAAAAGGTATGGGGTTCTATTGACATGTATGAATACCAGAGCTGTGCATATTGAGGTATCAGATTCTCTAACTACTGATTCTGCAATAATGGCTATTCAGAGATTCATTGGAAGAAGAGGACACCCTTTAGAAATGCATTCGGACAACGGAACGAATTTTGTTGGAGCCGAAAGAGAGATGAAGAAGAACTTGAATGATTTTGATCAGAACAAAATCATTAGAAAATTATCTAAACTGAATATCAAATGGATATTCAATTCACCAGCTGCTCCACACATGGGAGGAGTTTGGGAGAGGCTAATCCAGTCTGTGAAACGAGTTCTATACGTAATATTGAAAGAACAACACCCTTCTCATGAATTACTATGTACACTTTTGATTGAAACCGAAAGTATTGTGAATTCAAGACCCATCAGCTATATATCTAATGATGCTACGGACGAAATTGAAGCGTTAACTCCATTTCACTTTCTTATCGGCACATCTAATGCAGATAACTCTCCAGGAACATTTGAGGCTGACGTTCTATATGGCAGAAAACAATGGAGGATTTCCCAGTATTTAGCTGATAGATTTTGGCAAAGGTGGACCAAGGAATACCTACTAAAACTACAAAAACGATCGAAATGGCATAATGTCAACGAAACTTTCAAAGTTGGGGACATTGTAGCTGTAGCAGACAACAACTCCCGGAATAAATGGAATATGGCGAGAATTCTCCAAGTGTACCCAGGTCGCGATGGTCAAGTGAGAACAGTCCAGCTGAAGACGAGAAGTACTACATTGATTCGGCCAGTGCACCAGCTTTGTCGGTTGGAGGTTGGAGAATGTTGAAGATATTTACATCTTACTGTGTTAATTTTTTTAATATTTTACTTCGTTGTTGCTGAGGTTATGAAAATAATTGAATTTGTTGGTGTGACGGAAAATAAATAGAATTTTTGAAACTTGTCAAAAAATTGATTATTCTAAAAAAGAGATTATACTGGTAAAACTTGTTAGAGCTTCAAACAAAATACTTCGGGAAGTTTTAACAATTATGAAGAAGAACTTGAATGATTTTGATCAGAACAAAATCATTAGAAAATTATCTAAACTGAATATCAAATGGATATTCAATTCACCAGCTGCTCCACACATGGGAGGAGTTTGGGAGAGGCTAATCCAGTCTGTGAAACGAGTTCTATACGTAATATTGAAAGAACAACACCCTTCTCATGAATTACTATGTACACTTTTGATTGAAACCGAAAGTATTGTGAATTCAAGACCCATCAGCTATATATCTAATGATGCTACGGACGAAATTGAAGCGTTAACTCCATTTCACTTTCTTATCGGCACATCTAATGCAGATAACTCTCCAGGAACATTTGAGGCTGACGTTCTATATGGCAGAAAACAATGGAGGATTTCCCAGTATTTAGCTGATAGATTTTGGCAAAGGTGGACCAAGGAATACCTACTAAAACTACAAAAACGATCGAAATGGCATAATGTCAACGAAACTTTCAAAGTTGGGGACATTGTAGCTGTAGCAGACAACAACTCCCGGAATAAATGGAATATGGCGAGAATTCTCCAAGTGTACCCAGGTCGCGATGGTCAAGTGAGAACAGTCCAGCTGAAGACGAGAAGTACTACATTGATTCGGCCAGTGCACCAGCTTTGTCGGTTGGAGGTTGGAGAATGTTGAAGATATTTACATCTTACTGTGTTAATTTTTTTAATATTTTACTTCGTTGTTGCTGAGGTTATGAAAATAATTGAATTTGTTGGTGTGACGGAAAATAAATAGAATTTTTGAAACTTGTCAAAAAATTGATTATTCTAAAAAAGAGATTATACTGGTAAAACTTGTTAGAGCTTCAAACAAAATACTTCGGGAAGTTTTAACAATTGGTCCTTCGAGCTTTGGAACCAGAATTAATGTCTTTGGATCGGATAATAACGGGCAGGAAGAGCACAAGGTGTAATTTGGGTGTTCCACCTGCAAGATACGGATTCACGGAAGGAATAGAAACAAGAATACCAGAGGAAGAAAGAAAATCTAGTAAGGAATCTACAAAGGAAGAAATGAGTCATATGAACGAGAGTATTGGTAGCGGTCAGGAGAAGACGAGTACAAGAAGAACCCACGTGAAATCTACTGGAGGAAACGAAGAATATGAAGAAATATCTACTAGAGGAAGCGGAGAGAACAAGAAATCTACTACAGGAAGCAGCTGTAAAATGAAGAGATCTACAGGAGGAGAGAATTCTTCAACGTCAACTGAAAGAATGAGGATGCTGAAAAATAAGGAGAGGGAGTTGAAGTTGCAGATGCTACAGCTACAATTGGATGCAATTCAGGAAGAGAAATCGATCATGTCATCCAGCAAGGGTTCTGAAACTCTATCGGAAGTAGGTATTTCAGAAGAGGATAAGCTGAAGTATACACAACATTGGGTGGATCAAAGTAAGAATTTAAATAATGATTTTTGTACCGTTGATGATGAAAATGTTGCTGTTGTTTCGAATACAAGAATGAATGAAGTTGTCACTGATAATTTCAAAATGAAATCACAACCAACTTATGATATTTCTAATAATGAACAAAAATACTTGAGAGATATAGGTGAAGAGAGTATATCAGGTATTCTAACAAAATGTATGCAGAGTTTGAGTTCCAATATAGAAAAATTAGCCAACAGACACTATGTGTCCCCTTTGCCTGAATTTCACGGTGATATAAATGAATTTCCTTTCTGGATCAACGAATTTGAGAGGTCAACGAAAGAGAAAAATATTTCAAATGCAGAAAACTTGAATCGTTTACAAAAATGTCTAAAGGGTCGTGCGAAGGAACTTGTTAAGGATCTATATTGTAGTTCGAATAATGTTATGAATATAATTGAAACATTGAGATTAAATTTTGGAAAAACCGAATGGATAATAATAAATTTGATAGAAAGAGCAAGAAAATGCGTCAATCCGAAAGAAGATTCAATGGACTCTTTCATTCAATTTTCAGTTGTAGTCTCTAATATGGTAGTTGCTATGGAAAACTCTGAATGTGATAAATATCTAGATAATCCTGAATTATTGATTAAACTAGAAGAGAAATTGCCAAAAAATTCTAAAAGATCATGGGCTACAGAAAAAATTAAAATCAATCTAACTACATCAAGTGTCAATTTAAAGAATTTTTCTGACTGGTTGAAAACAGAAGTTAGTTTGCTAATGTCAGTTAATGTTCCATCTCAAATGAATACAAATAAGGGTTACACTTTTCAGAAAAAAGAAGGAATTATGAATGTGGTTGGAAAAGACAAGGAAACATGCAAGTTATGTAAGGAAAGTCATTACAGAATAGAAAACTGTAAGAAATTTTTAGAAATGTCGGTAGAAAATAGAAGGAAGTATGTACAAGAAAATGGTCTTTGTTACAAATGTCTGATTTCTGGACATCCGGTAAAGAAATGTTTCAGGAAAATAAAATGTGATATAGATCAATGTGGCGGTAAACACAATAGACTTGTACATATCAGAAGAGAGAGCAGAGAAGTAACCATAGAAGAAGGTAATTCATCGACAAAAAATCAAGAGGAACAGAAAACAAATTTCTGCGGGTTCCTGGAGAATCAATACTCTGCACTTCTGAAGATAGTTAAAGTAAGGATTTATGGACCATGTGAGTATTTAGATACTTTCGCTTTATTGGATGAGGGATCAACTGTAACGCTGATAGACTCTAGTATTGCTGAAAAGGTTGGGTTGGATGGGCCAAATTCACCCATATGTTTACAGTGGACGAATCAGATTACCCATGATGAAGAATCCTCGAAGGCAGTGGACTTTGATATATGTGGAATTTTGGAAAACAAGAAATATACAGTAAGAAGTGCAAGAACGGTAAGAAATTTGAAACTACCTAAACAGAAATTTGACATTGATAATATTTGTAAGAAATACAAGTATATAGATCGCTCAATTTTGAAATCAATTCAGTTTGCTGATCCAAAAATCTTGATTGGACAAGATAACATCAGCATAATATCATCTCAGAATATCATTCAGCCACAATATAATCAGCTAGCTTTGAGTAAGACTAAATTAGGTTGGGTTGTTCATGGACCATATTCAAACGATGTAGACATTTTGAATCACAGCATCTATCTTTGCCAACATGATGATGGATATCTACAAAAATTAATTGAGGATAATTTTAGAATTGAGAATACTGAAATCTCACAAAGAGATGAATATTCACGGGAAGATCAAAGGGCTGTAAATATATTTCAAAACACAATTCGAAGGTGCGGGAATCATTTTGAAATAGGTATACCTTGGAAAAATGATAATGTAATCCTACCTGATAGTAAGAAATTAGCTTACAGTAGACTTTTATGTATGGAGAGAAAAATGGATAGAGATGTTAAATTTGCAGAGCAGTACTGTGAAAAAATAGAAGAATACGAGCGGAAGGGATATGCCAGGAAGATAAAGAATGACGAAGTGGAGAATGATAATGGAAAAATATGGTATTTGCCGCATTTTGCTGTTACCAATGTCAATAAACCAGGTAAAGTTCGGCTGGTCTTCGACGCTGCAGCAAAGGTCAATGGGGTAAGTCTCAATGACTTTTTACTGAAGGGACCTGATTTTTATCCTTCACTTCTTGCTATCCTATGGCGATTTCGAGAAAAGAAATATGCATTTTGCGGAGACATTAAAGAAATGTTTCACCAAGTGATTATCAGGCAAGAAGATAGGAAATGTCAAAGGTTTTTATTCAGAGGTATAGACAGAAACAGGGATCCTGATATTTATGAAATGCGAGCCATGATTTTCGGATCTATTTGTTCTCCATCTATTGCACAGTATGTCAAGAACTACAATGCCATGGAATTTCAGGAAAAATATCCAGATATAATGCGGATAATGATTCAACAACATTATGTAGATGATTATCTGGATTGTAAGAATACTTTAGAAGAATCAATTGAAACTATAAAAACTGTTATTAAAGTTCATGAAAGAGGGGGATTCAAAATGGTCAATTGGCTGTCAAATGAATCCAAAATTTTGAAATATCTTCCTTCTGAATACCTTTCTGCAAGCAATTCACTAAATTTAGACGCGAACAAATTAGATAGAGTGCTTGGATTATTTTGGAACTTACATGAGGACACATTGGAGTTCAATACAAAATTTCATGAGGTACATCAGGAATTAATGACTGGAGAAAAAATTCCTACCAAACGAGAGATTTTAAAATTAGTGATGACAGTTTTCGATCCAATTGGATTTCTTTCCCCTTTGATAGCTACTGGAAGGCTCATAATGCAAGATTGTTGGATGGAAAAAATCAATTGGGATCAAAAAGTAAATGAGGACATTTTCATAAAATGGAAGAAATGGACTGAATTGATTCAAAAAATCAATAGTCTCAAAATTCCTAGACAATATTTTCGAAATATGACTGAAGAAGTACAATTACACATGTTTTGCGACGCTGGAAGTAAAGCATATTGTACTGTTGCATATTTAAGAGCAAAATTAGGAGATCATGTTGAAGTTTCCATGATTTCGTCGAAGTCGAAGTTAGGCCCTCTGAATAAAATCATGAGTATACCACGAATGGAATTGCAAGGAGCAGTTTTAGCTACGAGATTGGGAAAATCAATTGAGAAAGAAATATCATTTAATATAAAAGAAATATTTTGGTGGACTGATTCAAGTATAGTCTTGAAATGGATTAGGTCAGAATCAAATCGTTTAAAATCATTTGAGGCGCATAGGATTCAGGAAATAATCGATAACACGAAGAAAGAAAACTGGAGGTGGTTACCATCGAAATTGAACCCAGCGGATATGGGAAGTAAAGAATTATATGAATTCGATTTTTCTATTTGGCTGAGAGGACCGCATTTTCTAAAGCAAGGAGAATCATTATGGCCGCAAGAAGAAAACGAAATTATTGCAGAGATGCAGGATAAGATTGAATATATCAATTTAATTAACATTGCAGATGCTAATTTGCAGCTACCAGATGAAAAACGGTTTTCTAAATGGTTCAGATTGTTGAGGACAACTGCTTGGATGCTTCGATTCATGAATAATTGTAGACAAAAAATGCATTCGATAGGAGAACTACAATTACAGGAATTAGCAAAATCTGAAACTCTGTGGTGGAGAAAATTGCAAGCTAGACATTTTCTTGATGATATAGTGGTAATGAGAGAAAATCAAAATTTACCGAAATCATCCAAATTATTTGACTTGTCACCATTTCTTGATGAAAATGGAGTAATAAGAATGAATAGTCGCATAAAGTATGCAGATATTTCACATGACAGTAAATTTCCTATCATTTTACCATCTGGGAAGGAAGAAACCACTATTTTATTGTTAGTGCAACATTACCATGAATTGGTTCATCACACAGGGCACGAAACAGTCATGAATAATCTGAGAGCAAAATTTTGGATAATTTCTGCAAGACAAACAGTGAAAAGGACAATTAGAAATTGTCAATATTGCAGAATAAAAAGAAGTAAACCAAAACCACCTGAAATGGCTCCACTTCCGGAATTTAGACTCAAAAGTTTTACAAGACCTTTCAGTTATGTTGGAATTGATTACTTCGGACCACTTTTGGTGAAAGTAAAAAGATCAGTAGAAAAAAGGTATGGGGTTCTATTGACATGTATGAATACCAGAGCTGTGCATATTGAGGTATCAGATTCTCTAACTACTGATTCTGCAATAATGGCTATTCAGAGATTCATTGGAAGAAGAGGACACCCTTTAGAAATGCATTCGGACAACGGAACGAATTTTGTTGGAGCCGAAAGAGAGATGAAGAAGAACTTGAATGATTTTGATCAGAACAAAATCATTAGAAAATTATCTAAACTGAATATCAAATGGATATTCAATTCACCAGCTGCTCCACACATGGGAGGAGTTTGGGAGAGGCTAATCCAGTCTGTGAAACGAGTTCTATACGTAATATTGAAAGAACAACACCCTTCTCATGAATTACTATGTACACTTTTGATTGAAACCGAAAGTATTGTGAATTCAAGACCCATCAGCTATATATCTAATGATGCTACGGACGAAATTGAAGCGTTAACTCCATTTCACTTTCTTATCGGCACATCTAATGCAGATAACTCTCCAGGAACATTTGAGGCTGACGTTCTATATGGCAGAAAACAATGGAGGATTTCCCAGTATTTAGCTGATAGATTTTGGCAAAGGTGGACCAAGGAATACCTACTAAAACTACAAAAACGATCGAAATGGCATAATGTCAACGAAACTTTCAAAGTTGGGGACATTGTAGCTGTAGCAGACAACAACTCCCGGAATAAATGGAATATGGCGAGAATTCTCCAAGTGTACCCAGGTCGCGATGGTCAAGTGAGAACAGTCCAGCTGAAGACGAGAAGTACTACATTGATTCGGCCAGTGCACCAGCTTTGTCGGTTGGAGGTTGGAGAATGTTGAAGATATTTACATCTTACTGTGTTAATTTTTTTAATATTTTACTTCGTTGTTGCTGAGGTTATGAAAATAATTGAATTTGTTGGTGTGACGGAAAATAAATAGAATTTTTGAAACTTGTCAAAAAATTGATTATTCTAAAAAAGAGATTATACTGGTAAAACTTGTTAGAGCTTCAAACAAAATACTTCGGGAAGTTTTAACAATTGATAGAATTTTTGAAACTTGTCAAAAAATTGATTATTCTAAAAAAGAGATTATACTGGTAAAACTTGTTAGAGCTTCAAACAAAATACTTCGGGAAGTTTTAACAATTGGTCCTTCGAGCCGGATCTCAATTGTTAAAACTTCCCGAAGTATTTTGTTTGAAGCTCTAACAAGTTTTACCAGTATAATCTCTTTTTTAGAATAATCAATTTTTTGACAAGTTTCAAAAATTCTATTTATTTTCCGTCACACCAACAAATTCAATTATTTTCATAACCTCAGCAACAACGAAGTAAAATATTAAAAAAATTAACACAGTAAGATGTAAATATCTTCAACATTCTCCAACCTCCAACCGACAAAGCTGGTGCACTGGCCGAATCAATGTAGTACTTCTCGTCTTCAGCTGGACTGTTCTCACTTGACCATCGCGACCTGGGTACACTTGGAGAATTAGATGAAGAAGAACTTGAATGATTTTGATCAGAACAAAATCATTAGAAAATTATCTAAACTGAATATCAAATGGATATTCAATTCACCAGCTGCTCCACACATGGGAGGAGTTTGGGAGAGGCTAATCCAGTCTGTGAAACGAGTTCTATACGTAATATTGAAAGAACAACACCCTTCTCATGAATTACTATGTATACTTTCGGTTTCAGTAAATAAAAAAGTAAGATAGGGACATGTAAGCCGTTTTGAGCAGAAATGATTAGTTTCGACACAAAAAATTCCTAAAGTTGAAAAATCTCGATTTTCACACCCTATACCTCTGTAATATTTCGCGCTATACCCCAAGTATGATGTAGCGACGAAATCAGCTCTTCAGGAAGAATCTAAAAATGAAATAAAATACAGATTGTTCCATTTGAAATAACAAAGTTGTTGCTACTTTTTGATAGAAGCGGCAACGCCGCAACGCTGAAAGTATTTTAGATCGATAGAACAAAACTGATTACCCTATAAACTAAATTTTCAGAATAATCCTACGTCCCGTTCTCCGTAAACGTCTAAGGTACCATCGACCGTGAGTGACCCTGTATATGACGATTTTTCAGCAGTTGTAGTTGATCCTTCTCAGAGTTAAATGAAATCGAAGAAATGTTATTTCATTCCGCGATATTTCGGATTCCAATACACAATGATATCACCATAATCCTCAATAATATATTTTTTTTATCTGTGAAGGAATTAATATCGGTATTGGTGATTTCTGTAAATTAACTAACTATTAATTTTTCGAATCTATCTTCAATGTTGGATGTTCACGAGATACCTCATGTATTATTTTAATCTCGAATGATTAGGCAATACCTGAATAAAAAATATTTTATAACCGGTTATGCTCTGTATAATGGGTTAGTTATTCAATCATGCTTCCTAAGATTTCTTGGGTGCCGGCTTCACTAAAGCATTCTGAATTTATGTAGGAAAAGGACGAGGAAACTGTGTAGAGACAAAATATTAATTATACCATTCTCCAACATTCGTTTTGTACTTTGTGTGGAACAAGCATGTTTTATGTCGTCATAGTAGTATGCATTTTGCCAATCTTAAAATGGAATATAATGAGACACCAAAAAATTGATACTCTCCTGCGAATATACAGGGTGTTTCGAAATTCGTTCGACAACGTTCCACAGGTGGTAGAGAACTGTAAATTTCCATACGAAAAAAACATGATGGATGATGATAGAGAGATAAAAAAACAAACTGGTTCAGATCGGGTTAACTGAAGTGAAATATTGATCGAACGATTGCACTGACCTAGGTACTATACTATTGCCCAAGCTCATATACTGATAAACGAAAGTGAAGAACGAATAAATATCGAGACAATTTTTCCAGTATTAGTGCAATATTTCATCTGAAAGCGCCTCATTCCACAATAATTGTAAATCTGTCCAAAAATTTCACTGTTCACAACAATCATTTTTATTATGTTTCAGAGTTTATTAATATGGATACTATTACTCACTACACCATTATACCCCATGGTTGAGATAGCACGCCAGTTTTCTATCTCAAAGGAACACGCATAGTGTATGTTTTATGTTCCGTACTGACATTTATGCTCTTTTTATTAGCTGTTAACCTAGAGTGTTCTGAATGATTTTATGAGATTTTTGGCTATTACATAAATTGTGTTAGATTTATTCATCAAAATGAATGAGGTAGTATGCGTACCAGTATAATAGATAAGGATGAACAACATGGGGATCATCATTTTACAGTACCTTCTGTCCATTTTTGATTTCTCATCTTTTGAACAGAGGGTGAGATTTATACAATTTTTCCATATATGGTTCCCAGAGTAACTAGATTCGAAAAAAAAAATTTAAACAAGATATTCCTACTGAAAAATGGAAAAGCCATAAATTGGACAAAAATTTTAGAAAGAGAAAATAGTCTATCCAATTATAAAATCAAACAGCATAGTTTGAAATGAATGTCTGATGGTAGACTAGAGCAGAAAACAACTACTTTCCTGGTAAATACCACTCAGAACATTGAATTACCCTGCACTGATGAGGGCCAATAAGCCCGAAACCGGTCTGAAGGTTGTTAAGCATGCCTGTCCCGGTGTGAATTTGTCACG
Source organism: Chrysomela aeneicollis (assembly GCA_029955515.1). Taxonomy (NCBI): domain Eukaryota; kingdom Metazoa; phylum Arthropoda; class Insecta; order Coleoptera; family Chrysomelidae; genus Chrysomela; species Chrysomela aeneicollis. Next base: position 30,425,324 of record JARUHQ010000002.1, read on the forward strand.
TCTTAGGAAGAAAGAAACATTTGCGATCTGCATTCACAGTGTGAATCGTTGCATGGACTACGAACAGATATAATTCAATGTTCTGCGTGGTATTTACCAGGAAAGTAATTGTTTTCTGCTCGTAGTCTACCAGACATTCATTTCAAACTATGTTTGATATTCTAATTGGATAGACTATTTTCTCTTTCTAAGATATTCCTAGTTGATAGAGTGATGTCTACATGTGGCAATGTCTCATTGGTATTGTTTCATGTGAATAGATAAACCAGACTTCAAATTCCAAAATCTGAATGTGAAACATAAAATATAAGTACATAAAACTGTGGAAAATCAAGTACCTCGGTGCGGTTGCTAAGGTTCATCAAGTATTATTTCGATGTAGATTACTTTCAGATATCAGCGAGAACACTTGCTCAGGAATAGTTGGTGATTTTCTCCTATTACGCATCAGTTTTTCACTGAGAGTCAACAGTGGCATAAAAAGGGCCTGGTTTATCCTGGATGCTGGGTAATGACATGAGTTATTGCCATCAGAAACATTCACCGGAGGTTGGCTAGAATGCTGTTTCCAAACGGACATACGTATTTCCAACGTATACCTATCCCGCGCTATATGCATTACTCGACAATGTCACCTGTCATCGTATTATTAACTACAGAATTATTCCGGGGAAAACGTTTATATCACAATTTTGTATTTGTCACTTTCGCTCATCCAAAAAATACGAGTATTATTTTTCCTCAATTATGGATTTATGCTCACCGCTCTTTCATAAATCTGATGATGTGATTTCTCATTCATCACACATCAGTTGTTAGAACCTATTATTAACGTTAAACCATCCAAACATAATTTTATTATTTCGTTCATTAAGTACCTGATGTTCTTCGATAGATAATCAAATTTCATGGAATCGAAGAATATCTCCTTCTTTGCATCATATTAGGGACTGCGAGGTTCACTTTTTTTGAGAAAAAAATACCAAACTTGGGTTTTGGTGGCATTGAAATCAAGCAAACTATCAGCTCCTTTTTCCAAAATTCTCGCCAGATCGTCGCAGTATGTACAGGTTGGACAAATTTCAATGTTTGTATAGGGTAAATCGGAGATATACAAAAAAAGGAGGTGCATTCTCGATATCTTTTTTCGAAAACAAACATTTGCTGTCGTCTTTTGTTTTTGAGTTATAAACAAAAGTTCGATTTTCCGACTATTCGACCATCATATGTGAATATCATAGTTTTTCGTGAAATTACGAGATAAAAAATTTTACCTTCCCGAGGCAATTTTTCCTGTATAGTCTAGTGAGTTTTGAGTTTTTGCCTAAAAAGTTTTAGTTTTCCAAATGGAATTCATAGTTGGGTCTGGTTTGATCGGAACTGATTTTTTCATGGATGTATCCAAGGTGGATATAATATAAGAGCTTCCTATTAACAAGCACTAGAATAAAATGTAACTTTTGCCTACTTGATTTCATACCGTAGTAATATTTCCTGAAATTACCAGAGATGGCGCCATATATCTTGTGTCGGTGAAACAGAAACTGTGCTTCTGTCAGTTCTAGGAGAAAAAATATTGATAAGAGTAATATTGATACTTATTCCATATTTGCTGTAAATATAGTGTTTCAATGTCGTTTCAATCCACGTTTGATGTCAGATTGGAACCACAGAAATACATAAGCAACAGAAATCTTCCTTGAATATCGATCTTACCGCCTTCTTCATTCAAGTCGTGAAAATATTACTATACCTTCTCAAACGGTCTACAAGTTTTTTGCAGCAACAATTGAAGAGCTGTTTCACCATCCTATGTCGGGCCTTTTTTTGAAAAACAAATCTGTTCCAACCACACCACAGCCAACTATGCCTATTTCAAAGATTGCAACTTTACTGCCCTTTTATATTCGAATTTTATCGTTATTATCTCCTAACTTCGAAAACAACCATCATGATATATTTACGTTTATGAAAGTCGAAAAATTGAACTTTTGTTTATATACCGGGTGTCCCAGTATACATGTTCCAATGGATTGTCTCAGCCCGTCTCTGTCATTTCAAAAGATAAAAATTTGTAAATTTCATGATCTCCAATTCTTTCAAAGACACTTTAACTGAGAAACACAGAAATTGAAAGACTTACTTCCGGTTTTATTTCAAATAGCCCCCTGTATATCAAATGTAAAGTACACAGTGTGATACATTGTTAGAAAGGTAATTTTGAGTCAAACCGGGAGTGATTTCCAATTTTTGTTTTTTACAGTTGAAGGTTCCTTGAACGATCTGGAGATCATGAAATTTTAAATTTTTTATCATTCGACATAGCTAAGATAATCCATTGGAACAGGTATACCTACTGGGACACCCGGTATAACTCGAAAACAAAAGATTGGTTGCAAACTTTACAGGTACCTATATACTGTGTTGAATTCGAAATAAAGTAAAGCAATAATTCGTCTGATGATATAATGCTCTGAAAATATTTCATTTATACACTACCGACTTTACACAGAGGAAGTATACAAATGAATAAAAGTAAACGAATATTAAAAACCCTGGCACTACGGATATAATAATAAATTCGTTACATCCCTGAATGAATATAATGCTCCAAAATGTCTCCTAAAATCCCAGAACGTAGACAAATGTTACGTTGTCACGAAGCTCCAAATGCTTTTATTTCAATATTTTTACTCACTATTAATAAATAAAGCGGATTTATCGCGAAATAAATCAAAGATGGAGTGCGTTTCATTTGTCAGGTGTTTTCGGTGAATGATCTATTTTTATTGTTTCGTCTAGTGTGCAGTGAGCGCGGCATGCTAGATGGCAGTTCGCACCGACACTTTGTGCGTTTTAAATGTCTTTTTATATCGATCTGAAACTGGGGTCCAAATCAAATACAGTTTTAATTAAGCCTGGATTTTAACGCTGTGTATCATTTAACATTCAACACTCTAACAGGAAACCGGCGCAGCACATTCGTTTCAGTTTTGTTACAAGATTTATACCTACTATATACGATTTAAAACTGTCCTATATTTTATTCAGTTCAAAATTAGCTTGATTATTGAAGCGATTCTTAAAATGCTGGATTGGACTATATTTATGAACAATTGAAGATTTTATAATGAATCATTAATACTTTTATTATTAGATAGGTAGGTAATATAAATAATTTGACAAAGCTTGTCTGAAATGGAGATCATTCATAAAAATTTGTATATAGACAGCAGATTTTTATACAAGATGGCCGATTTTTGAGCTCTATACCATAGGGATCTCAGTTATTTTTGAATTATTGGAAGAAAACAGAAAGTTATAGTTTTTATTTTTTCAAGAAAAAACCAAGGAAACCATAGACGTTTCTAACTAGGATGTTCTTGGAGCATTTTTTACACGGAATCTCAATCGGTCTTCGTATTTTCCACAACAATCAAATTTGATGGTTTTTCATTTTTTTCATTTTTGAAAAGTATATTTTTTTCTGATTACAATGATGTATCATAAAATATAGATTTGAATAGATATTACGCTGATCAGAATTGAGAAAAAATCGTTTTTTCGAAAGAACGTCAGCAATTTTGTTTATTAAACTGAATTCTTAACCACTAAAAAAAAAGTTATAAATGATTTTCGACCACTTCATCATTATGAATCAAATCTCAGAAAAAAATTATACTATATATAATATCATTATTTATGGGAACATATGAAAGATTTCTCAAAATTGTACTCATCGATAATTATGAGCTGATAAGTTCTATGAAAGCGATCTGAAAATAAAACAAATGATGATAATTCATGGATGATGAAGTAGGTATGTCTTCATTTGTAAAAGTCTTGTCCTCAAAGCATTGAGCATGCATGTTCTAATATTGATAAATAAGGAGAATCACAAGAAATAATACTGTTTTTCCAAATGCATATAAAGATTATCTAGTAAGTACCTTGAATTGCATTCATACAAGGATTTCACACATCACAAAAAATTCAATTCATCATGAATGTAAAAACGTTTTAAACGTTGTTTATGATGTCATTTTCAGCTGAAGCAATGTAACAGGAAGAGAGATAGCAGTGCAAGAACTTAATTTATTCATTTCAGAAAACTTGAAACCTTATTTATACACAATGCAACAGATTAAAAAATTCTTTGAAACAACGTTTCCATAGCAATAGGAATTAATGATATCTGGACGCATATTAACATGACCAGGAAAAAATTCAAGGTGCACATTTTTATACTGGAATGTTTCATGCTGCACTCCTATAAATTTTTATGTCGTTCTTGTATGATGAAAAACTATCTATTATATTCGAGATCTGTGATTTGATTAAATGATATTATAATTTATGTTTCTGGAATTTTATTGGCGGATGACTAAAGAATTATCCAATTATATGTTATGGTGGAAAGTTTTGCCTAAATGGAAAGTGAATTACAGTTTTCATAATCTACCTATACAACTATATTGATAAGATGATTTGATGTCGTGTATGCTGACATCGACTATATACAGGATGTTTCATATTTGGAGGCTGATCCTACGAAGGAAAATATTAATTATATATAAGAGAAATCTTGCTGCTAATAACATAATACTTTTTGACTATAACTTTAGTCTAGTTCTCTGATACACCTAGATTATAATAGAACATTCAGAACGATATATATATAAAATATACTTTGACACATCTAAAAAATTCCTAATGTCAAATTTGAATAGCAAAAGATTTCTTTCCGCAGGGTTGTATGTTATAGGAAAACTAGAAACTCTCGTAAGTATTTATAAAAAACAATTGTGATTATTTTGAATATATAGTCTATACTTATTCGGAGAGTCTATCTCGGTCTATATATTTTCATTAAACTTTTCACTTATAATACCATTGGAGCTTCAATACATTACTGGAAATATGTTCGACAACACGAATTTTCTACAAAATAATCGTGTTGCTGAAAGAGTTAACAGTTTTCAATTGAAGCTAGAGTAGGTATGGTATTCAGTAGGAAGTATGTGCGTTGAAGGGGTAGGAAAGTTTCGACCCCGTTTCTCATTGGCCTAGACTCCAGGCAAGCATACAAGTGGTTAGTTCACCGTACGGCTGTGTATAAACAGTAAAATAAATTACAACTTTGACGAGATTGACTGTTCAAGTCTTATTCCTATCATATATTTACCGTGAGTTCTGTTAATCAAGATTTACATTTTCAATAATCGTAGGATACGAATTTGATTCTCATGAACACTTGACAGTTTTCATAGTCAGTAGTATTTGAAGTTAGGTAAATGTAATTTTCATTCAACGTATAAACGTCAAAAAAATTCCAGTGTAATACCAGCCCCAAAGGAAGAGAGAAAAAATTTCCGGAAATCGTACTAATTGCTATGGTAACGATACAAAATAAAGCTTTTGATCGGTTCAAAATGTTAATTGTGAAATTTTCATACCAACATTATATTTTCGCTTATTTACATGGTGAATGTTTGCCTTTCAACAAAACAACCATCCTGATGATCAATCTTCGTGTTCACCGATCTAAAACCAATATTGGTGACTAAACTCAGTAAGCCGCATACCCATCATGTACCATATTAATTATAGCATCACTAGGGGTCCCGTAAGTCATCCAAGTTAAAGGATTCGACCACCCAGTTTTCAGTATTCGATGGCCATCCAATCTATCATGTTTACACACACACATATGCATTATTATTATTTCCAAATGATCGTCGTATAAACCGTATACTTTGCCAGGGAGCACATTATCTGTTGGATATAATTCGAATTCAGCGATAAAATTTTGATGAGGTCACAGTCGCGTTCGTAGACATAACTGAAATTATCTTTTTTCGATGAAGTTGCATTCGTTTATTTATGGGTGTGAAAGATATCGCAACATATCGAGATAAAATTTCAACCGAAGTGTTGATAGGTGATGAAATCGATACGTTATACAGAGTGACAGAGTCAGTCGTATTCGAGAACATCATCATCAACACATATTTTTGTTCGAATTTGACAGCATAATCGACATATTCTGCTAACCAAGTTTATTCTTCAACAAGAATTAGTTTTCATTTCCATTCAAATAATGCAGCAAAACAAACCCAAGAAAATGAAAATAAAAATTAAAAATATTATCGACGGTCTGAATTTTTCACCTCCTCTTTTGCATATTCATACAGACATTTTTCGTATAAAGGTACCCTCATATCATAAGAGTTTTGCTCAAAAAGCTGTTTTTTTATGGATTGGCATCAGCCTTCAATTCACTCAGATTTCTGATGGATTTATAGCCATTCAAATATATAGCTCTTTCATCTGAATTCGATGTATCAATTGAGTTAGTGTTTATTTACCCTGAAAAAATTTTAGAGCTAACATGGAGAGTGGATGACCTTTATAAATCCAATAACTCATATTTTTCAGTAATCCATAAAAATGATAATAATACTTATACGTAGGTACAGTGAATACATTATTTTTCTAGTCATTTATTTCATTAACTGCTTTTCCCTAGGAAACCAAGAGTCGAAATTAATACCACTTTGATGGTTTTTCATTGTACCTACTATGGAATATTTAATTTCGAAAGACTAATAAAAGCGTTAAAATTGTGTTACAATTATTGAAACCCCATTATATACAACTTATCAAAAGCTAATTCTGAATAGTTCATCAGAAATAGGTATATGATGTCCACGGACTATTTGATATTTGAATCAGCCTCCATGTATATCAGAAAGAAACAAACTTATAGTCTTCTTATGGACAAAACAGGAATCACAATGTATTTGGAGTTGACCTTGCAGTTGACGTAGATTTGGTATATCGCGCCTTTTTACATCTTTATGATGAATACTCCGTTGAAGATTGCAAATCTCAAATAATTTCGATCTTCCAAAAGATTTACGCCCATATAACTGGCGGTGAATTGTATCTGGTAAAAAATCAAAAATCTACCGCAAAATTGTAACGGCTCCTGAATCCGCCCCTGCACTGATGGTAGATGCTCACTTGGAATCAGGATGAAATGATATTGAATTCCCATAAAAAAAATAATATTGAACCAAAACACTTGCTCATGTATCGTTTCTTCTTTCTTTCACTGTACGTATACCTACCCTAAAATGTCATAACATAAGAGATGCTCATTCAACATAATCTTTGATTCAACTGTCCAACGATTTGAAACAACGATGAAAATGGCTACTTTGTCTTTACTCTCTTGCCGTGGGACTTTGGTTCATCAGCGACATCGGTGGCGAAACTTCGGAACTTCGCCGTAACATCGCAGATACGACGGCGCCATCTGTTGCCGAGGCTCTGAACTGGCTGCTCTCTGGCTACGATTCTTGTGGGCGTGTCGAAGCGGTTTTCTGAGTGGTGGGGAGCCTTCGTAGGGGAATACTGAAAGAGAGACAGCGATAACACGAGGATCCAGCTTTGTTTGAATTTGAATCGCTATATATTGGCGGGAAATGAATTAATTAATTTCGGAGACTTCTCTTTCACTTCATACAATAGTCGTCATGCATCTTTTAAATCAAGATTTTATTACTTCAATTCTGAAGATGAATACATGAAAAAGTATGATGCTCTTTTTTATTTGAATGAAGACCCTATGTTTTGAACTAATATTGGTATATAATCTCAATAAAACTGAAAATTTTATTAAATGACATACAGGGTGGGAGTAAAGAAAGCCACACTGTCATCATCAGAAAAATGATTCTTGAGAAATTATTCGGGATAACAACCGTTGTGTAAACAAATAGTATATTCGACGATTTTTAGTCGAAAATGCAACAAAGTAGACGTTTTGGAAATTTGTTGAATATTGATGAATATGGCATCTATAAATAGTTATATTTGAAACTAACTCTACAGGGTGTTCCTCAAAGACAGGGTCACAGGGCTTATTCTTCGACTCATCTTAAGAAAATAACTTTCAATCAACGTATATCCTGAATGTCTCAACTTTTGAGAAACAGGGTGATAAAATAAAAAAAACAGTTTTTTGATAATTACTGAGATAATATTGTGGACATCTCTATGAAATTTGGACATGTGTATCAAGGTGCATTTTCTGATGTACAAAAATTAACAATTTTCCCTACCAGTGGCGTCCGTCTGCATTGAATATTTTTGAAGAAAAATTACTACGACACTGCTTTCTTTCGAAATAAAATTTATTTTCGAGACCCTCATTCATTTTTGAGCAAATTTGATTCCATGGTTTTTATTGGTCCGACGCATGGTTTTAGCTTAAAAAAATTAAAATCGTTTTACTTCAGGATCAATTAATTAAAAATCTAATACGGTGTTTCTGAATCGACTGAACGCATATTGAGAGATGAGATTTGTTTAAAAATGAATAGAATCCAAAAATATGTATTTCAGCTTGTACAATAAGGAGTTTTATTTCATTTTATGATGAGTTCGAATAAACTTCTAAAATTTTTCATACTGTATCTCAAAAGTTGAGACTTTTAGGACATACGTTCAGTGTTTTCTTGAAATGAGAAAAAGAGTCAACTCTTTAACACGTTCGCTGTCGAGCTAAAATTTCAAAATCTGACCTCACGGGCCAAGTTCATATCACCTTTTGCAAGCATTCCCCCATATTTGGATAGTTCATGGTTTTTTATTTATTTTTTTTTATTTTGATGGTGTATCATCATGACTCTCGCTGAACAATAATAAATTTGTTGCCTCTTTTCGAGTGTTTTTTTAATCAGCCAAAGAATTACCCCCTCAAATATTCATGTCTGTGAGAAACACCCTGTATATCATACCTATATATAAATAGCCAGTAGCTGATGAGGAATTCTTATACCTCCCATATATCTACACCTACCTCCGTTTCCATTATGGAATCCTTACACCCTCCTCTCCGATTGTTGCTATAAATAAATAGTCTGGATGGGACAGCTCCTCCCTGTGTGATATGTCAGTGGTAGACACCCTGGGGTTGAACAAAGTGGGTGGCAGGTAAGTATGGTCAGTCACAGCCCCATGATGGACGATAGCGAACATAAGCTCATTCAAAGACTACCAAAAATTGTGTTTAATTTAACCAATAATGCCATTTATCGCTTTCGAAATGCCAATGGTGATTTTTTTTTTCAATTGACTTGGCCGTCACTTGATGAAAATCCATAGTTATTGTAAGCAAACGAAAAACGATAAGATTTTCACGATAAATATATTTATATATATTTTTCACAACATAATGTGCCAATGGTGATGTTATGGGTGGGGCATAAAAAATAGGGCCTGGCCTGTGCAGCAGAAATTTGTTCAAAGTTTCATTTCAATAGGTAATGAATATTTCGCATTGAAGTAAATCTTAATAGGTACAGACACTCATATCTGCTGTACGTATATAAATAATAATAATAATAATAAATCGTCTCTATTCATCTCATGAACATAATACATAAATAAGTATATCTAGTTACTAAATTAACAAAAAATAATCATTATATGACATGAAAAGGCGCAGTGTCAGCTAGTGCTTTTTTGTAGCTGAACCCAGAGCCGGATTATGCCTATTGGGGCCTCTAAGCAATGCAATTCTCGAGGCCCCTTTTCAAAATATATTTTTTCTATTACAAAAGTCGAGTCGATCAAATCGACTACTGCTTTTTGCTTTCATTCAATGAAATGATTTTGATAACAAAAATATTTTCACAACAAAAGAAAATATTTTTGTGAAGTAGGTACAATATAAGTTTAAATAGCAATTCTTGTAACTTTTTAGATACAAAATCATTAAAATCATCTTGAATGTTGACCTTTTTCAACACATCATTTTCAATCGCCATTATCGGCAATGAATTAAAACGGTTCTGTGATATTGTTGAACGAAGACAGTTTTTTATTAATTTTATTTTGACCTGTGGAGTTTGATATCATCAGACTTCTGTATATTTATAATGCTATCATTACATTCGGAAAAGTTGATTGTACCATATTATCAAAAAACAATCTAAACGATGTTATCTGTCCCCGCATCCATCATTTTTTCTATGGTGATATTACCGGATGTTAATAATCGAGAATGTCACGAATGAAACGTTTTTTTCTTGGTGCGTTCAACATCAATTATGCCCCGTGGGCCCCTAGTCGGTGCGGGGCCCTTAGGCCGAATCCGCCCTATGGATAATCAGGCCCTGACTGAACCTTATATAAACTATGAACTCTCAGATTTTTAGATTTTTATAAACATGGTGCTCATACGCTTGGGAGTTGCCTGTTATTGGATAAAAAAAAAACACCATAAGCATCATCAGTTTTATGAATTTCAATTCATAATTGAATCACGAAGCTTCTTTCAGAAATATGTGAGGTGAAAACGAATCATCCTCGAAAAAATGACCGCTGAAAACCAGTCCGGGTCTTCGACCTAAAATTACACATTCAGTCACTAATTTTGATAGCTATTATTATTTTCTCCGACATTCCTAACTTGACATTCAATAGCCCCGAGTTTGTAATTTTATGCTGGGAAGGAAATTTGTTTCAGAGAAAAATGAACTTTGGTAAAAATCCGGTTTATATACATCACTATATATACATACATATAGAGATGATGGAATGAGGCAGTCATTTGATGTGATGAATTGCAGGTAAATATTATTTAATTATTTTTTATATATTTTGAAGACAAATTAATGAATATTATGAAGAAATTCATGAAAAAAAAAGGCATAACAATATCACAATAATATTCGTCAGTTCATCTATTGACAATACGTGGTAATACTATAAGAATTACGTCTGATCAGGTTCATCATAATCCACTTGATTTATCACTCACAAGCCTAGGGCTCATTAAATGAAAACCGGTTGATGGCATTGTAGTTTACACATTTGTCATATAATTTCGTTAATTTTTTTATATCCATTGACTGTACGAAAGAAAACCTTATATTTAATGTTTGTGGAACATCGTGCAAGCCAGTAGTAAGGATATTGGGAGAGGAAATAGGATTTGTAGTTTGGAGGTTTGCGTATTCCTGAAAAACCTCAATGTTATTATAATATAAACAAATTATGATTACTTCAGTTAGCTGATGGCTGTGACATTGTTGGATATTGTGTGGATAAGAGCTAGAGGAAAACATTTATGCATTTTTTCAATCATATATCCACTTGCCATCCATCAAACGCATCACTTTCTATAAATCTCCCGGTACATTTTTCGCGTCGTATATGGTAGGGTCTCAGTCCATTTTCACTGAAATTGTTTATTTATGTGGCACACTGATGAATGGATGCCAGATAAATCATGAAGGATGGCTTTTCCTGCAGAAAGCAAGTAAATCCAGCAATCTAAGCAGTAGAAAACCGAAATGTAATAATTTAATGATTTCTTCCAACGTCTAGGTCACGTTCAAGTGTACTTGTATTAATAAATAAGCGATATGGTTCGTAGCCCGTGCAACTCTCTGTGTGTGGGTATAAACATGTCCGTCCTGGCTCTAGAAGAGTTCATTAATGCAGTATGTTTGGTAATACGCCATTATATGCCTGAGGTGACTCGGAATGATGCTTTTAAAATTGCATTTGCATACTATCGCCGTATTCGGCTTATCCATGAAAATATGCGAGTCATTCGCTAATTAGTCGCTATAATCTAAACAGAAGTGGAACATCAGTGGCGCATCTTCCTCCAAGTTCCAAGTACCACTTTTGGCCTCGTTATATCCTGTGAATTTCAACGTTTCAATTAATGTTCAGGTTCTGCGCGGTATCTGCCAGGAAAGTAGTTGTTCTCTGCTCGTTGTTTACCTGTCCATTGAACTTAGTTTGACGTTGAAATATTTCGTTGAAACTTATTTCACGTGACCGCAGATTTGGCGGGAATTGAAAGAAAAGTTGTCAGTGTTGCCAAAAAATGGGTCAAATTGTCAAAAAAGATTATCAGAAAAATGTGATTGGAATCCAACGTGGATTTATATAGATATGGGATCCACATCAATTTTGAAAAGATCAACATTCAATTTTTATTCCTCTACCGTTTTTGAGAAACATTAGGTATACGTTTTATCTGAAAACAGCTGAAATATAAATTTCGCGGGAGGTTTATTATATGAACACACGGTTTATTCTTTATGGCGGACACTGTACTTGTTTCTGAGAAACAGCTTTCTTAAATCTATCGATGATTTGCATCTAAAACACTGATGAAGTTCAACAAGGGGTTGAAATAATTATAATAAATTGATGAAAAAGGTATAGAAATCAAGTGAATTAATTTATTTATTCGTAATGATCTTGAAACTATAAGTGAAAGCTATATTGTTTCAAAGGGAATTGATAGTTTCGATAGAGAGTTATGTAATTTCAAACTAAATACGAGGCAATGGCGAAAAAAATGAAATCATCACTTATAACTCATGAGAATACATACGCAGATTTAAAGTACCTATATACCTACTCTAAAATAAAAATTCAATCAATTATTCTATTTATGGGAATTGGGGAATCAAAGATCAGTTGTTAGTTGATTAATATTGATCTTAGAAAATGATCACAGAATCACCGATTTTGTTTGTCATTGATGATCTGTAATCCGTGATGGTTTTTTTTTCTACAGAAGTTACAGAACAATTTATTTTTCTAATTGGTATTGGGAATAAATACCAGATTTGTTCATATTATCAATCTTCACATGATCTGCCTACTTGGTAAATGGAACTGGATGATAATTATTCCAGGTGTAACAAACTCATCGGTGATAATAATCATCAACTTTATTACACATCTGATACCACATTTGGAAAATTTCTTTCTACTCAATCAAGTCGTTGGCTGGTCGCCAGGAAGACTCATTAAACAGTAAGTTTTATGACTTAATTTTGGACCCGTCATGATGCGTAGGCTTAGGCCGATATATCCGTAAAAACCAATTAAAACGTATACAGACCACAGAACCATGTGACGACCTCAAATGAAGTCGACATGCTGCATGAAATACAGGTTGTGCGAGTCTGACGCCATTATTCATCTCTTTTATTTTGATTTTCAGATCGAGTGAGACTTGTTTTTGTTCTCCCTGCATGCATGCGAGTAGAAGAATTCCATTCTCCGGTGCATTTCTCTTAATTTTTGCCGATCGCTTTTTAATCCGTCCCACTTCTTTCTTCAGAGCATAGAACTTCCAAGTTCCAGTGCGTGCACGACATAAATAATATGAGGTTTATTCTATGCCGATACCGATTCAAAGAACTGCTTTATCCATATTTAATATAAACAGTCGATGAAGGCGAGGTTTCGAATTGTTTATGGTTTGCTGAGTGCGCAGTGCGCATGCGTCTGCCGTGCAGACGTGGGAATATATGTCTTCGGTGGCTCAAGAATCTTTGTTAATTAAAGGACATTTTCAATTATCGACCACGTCGTTAGCAGCATTATCAATACATTATACGTTTTTTGCCAGAGTAGGTACCTATACGTACTACGCGGTGAGCGTAATTTTCAGATTTTCTTTCAGATAAATGGTAGTTAATTGCACAACAAAAAGTGTTTCTATAAATTATGGTTGACTCTTGGGTATGCGTTTTTGTAGGTACATTGTTATCAAAAATTGTTGATTCTATTTGCAACTGTCTGGACCTTTAACTGGTGACATTTATAACAAACGAAATTCCTCACTGATGATGAATTCAGCTTGATGATCGCATGAAATACAACAAGTGTATTCATGATTATCGAAACAAAAATTCCTTCGATTTGTTTCGAAAAAGAGAAGGAATTTTCGATAATCATCAATAACACAAGTTGTATTTGTTCAGATTATTTCATGAATAAAATCAAAGCCATTTTGATGATTTCCTATTTTAAACGTACAGTTTATGGAATTAGATATTTTGATTATGCATTGTAGTTCGACACAAAAAGATTCGTTATGCAACCAACAATACATTTATGCCATTGTATGATGAAGGCAAGATTACCTATCCACTAGGTACTACTGAGGTAGCTAAATTCACTATGATTGTTGTCACAATTTGTGTGGTTAGGTTACATTAGATTAATTCTATCCTGAAATTGTCCAGAATATGTGGGAAATGAAGTGGATACATATTAATAGTGTGTGTTTATCATGGTTCTGACGAAAATTTGATGTAGTGGCATTCATTTATTTACCAGGGAATCGGAAAATAATATGACAGATTGCAACTAGTAAGTCGTTGTTAAATTAAACTACCCTACTGCCTACGAATCAGAAAGCGAAATACAGAGACGAAAACACAGCATGTATCCAATAGCCAATCAGGAGCCGAAATACAAAATCGAAAACATGGTGTTATTTTTTATCAACACAATCATTTCAACCAATCAAAAACGTGTATTGTAGCATGAATGAAATAATCCTGAAAATATCACGCTTGAAACATAACAAAACAAAATATGTATATAGGAAATAGTTTATCTACGACCCAGTATTGAATGTAGGTTATAATTCCAAAATCATTTTTGATAATAGAATATGAACAATAGTATAAAATTTATAAGATGCTATTTTGTCGCACGCGTTGTTTCCAAGTGAACAAGTGCAACAATAACGTGTCTTATAAAACGTATATGACACACGTTTTATAAGACACGTTGTCGCACTTGTTCACTTGGAGCACTCCTCTCTTCGCAATTGTTTCTATTTTGAATTGATTTGAAGAAAAAAATGGATTCAATATCGATAAATAACAGAAACATCTTCGATTGGTAACAATGATGACATTGAAATAATTAAAATCTGACGCACAAGCGTAAAGCCCATGCAGTTTACAGTTGAGCCATTTTGATTATTGCAATACCAGCGGTGAAAAATTCAATGTTGTTATTGTTTTTATTGGTCAATTTGAATCAAATTACACTCTGAATTGAAATTTACCAATTAAAACATTGAGTTTTTCACTGCTAATATCACCAAATCCTAATCGCTCAGAAGCAAACTGGGCCTAACTCTTCTGACTTTCATTTGACAGTTCGATTGTACCAATAATAAAAAATGCGTAATGCACGATGACTTCATTATACAACCAAAATAGAAAAACAATTTTGTGTCTTTTGCATGTATTTTGATCCCGATATTAATTCTAATACAACAAGTTTTAGAACGTATGAAAGGGGGTACCCTTTAAACTTTTTCGAATTTTTGAAATCGCCATAAGTTCCGAACGAAAGAACCGATTTTTACCTTCGAGTATATCATTTTGCTTTTTTTTTTCTCATGGAATCCAGTTTTCCAATCAAAAATACCGGAATAAAAAAAATTATTTCATATCTTTTTGCTCCTTTTTTCGCTTAGAATCCGGTTCTCCGAAAAAATTGAACGAAATATGAAAAATTTTCTTCACAACATTTTGCTTATCTTTTCTCATAGAATCGAGTTGTCCAATAAAAAAATACCGAAATGAAAAAATGTCCTTCACATCATTTTGCTTATTTTTTCTCATAGAATCCAGTTCTCCATATAAAAATACCGAAATAAAAAAAGGTATTCCTTCATACAGGAAAAATATAGAAATCATCATATAGGGTAGGGTATAGAACCTTGGAACTTTTGTGAAATTTTGATCGATTTTGAAAAAATCGTAGTCAAATTCACTTCAGCCGAAGTTCAACAACAATGATTCCAGATATTTCTGGGATATCGTTTCATCGGGATAGATAAATGCATTATAACAAATCGTGTAAAATGTGAAATGTATAAATTTATTGCTCCTTCAGCAAGTAAAATTCACTGTTCGAGAATACGGCTTTATTAATGCAGATTTATGGCCTCCTGTCAATTTGTTAATCAAATAGAAAACCAGCTTCACTATACGCGGAGCATGTTGCTATGCATACAATACATTCTTGAAGATTTCGCTCTGATATACTGGGTGAATCTGGAACTAGATATATGGCATCCGCATCCTGAATGCTGTCACCGATGATTGTGTTAAAAGCCAACAAACCGTAAAAACCTTGATATTCACACATTTTGTTGAAAGCTATAGGTACTTTTAGTATAATCCTTATGTAATGACTATAAGATTAGAATAATGAGAGTGCTAGAAAATATAAAGGCAACACATCATCGAAGAACAGAAACATATCATCATGCAGTTATATAAATTCACAATTGTATTAATGAGTATCTAGAGAATTCAATAATCATCATGCACCTCCATACAGGATCGTAAGTTAAAGCCTTCTAAATCGATCTATATATACTTCCTAACTGCATGAATCTTTCATGAGTAAACTCTCTGAAAAGAAAACCAAAGACATAAACGTCCGTTCAACTCACAGTTCCAAACTTTATACGATGAAACATAAATTTCCGAGACATCGCTAAAATTTATATAAACTAATTTATGGCCGGTTTGAATTTCAAATTAGTGTCAGGCCGACCCCAAAAGCACTTCCAACTTGTAATTCTCCGTTTCGATTTCTTATTTCGCACTTGCCGCGTTTAGGGCCAAGAGATTGTGGCATTCGACGGATTTCGGGGCCCAATTTCCAATTATCATCCATTTAGATTTAGGTTGTCAAAATAGCGTATTCATTGTGCGCATTTAATTCTAAATTGGCTTGTCCTAAGTTATTTATACCCCAACTAAACCATAGTTTCACTAATATATCAGAATGATATATGATTTATCTTCAATATAAATTTCGTAATAGTATATTACACAACAAGTGTGGAAAGTGGCATATTTAGACGAGCCGCGTAGCGGTGAGTGCGGAAACGTGTGAAGGAAATGCACTTTTCATTTCGCGTGAAGTCTTGTCAAAATTGTTACTGTTATAATTTCAGAAGGTTTTGATTGGATATCAAGTACTGTTTATTTCCATATTCAAGACGATATTTGTATACTTCTCCGACAATTCCTTATTATGTGAATCGCTGATTGATTGAATTAGTTTTGTTTGGATAAAAAAATTTATTGATATTTGACACCATACGCCTGCTAGCGCCAGTAATCACGCAACCAGGAATACAGAACCACAGAAGTACGTAGTGCGCAAGCGCGTACGAGTTAGTGCGTCCTTGACTCCTTGTCAAATGTAAATAGTGCTAACATCTGTGATATGATGCAACATGCAACTGATGCAAGCCGCGCATAAAACTGTAGCCGTACTCTTTTGAATGATCTCAACCGCTATCATCAACATCATCAGACATATATAGAAATAGTTTCAGTCACTGTCCCTAATTTTTATCGAAGTGAATTCAGGGGTTATGTATCATTGACACATGATGAAATTAATAGATACCTAAAGAATTCTTGGTATAATTCGAAACGAGACAGAAATTTAAATAAATAATATGAATTTGCTTTCATATTGACAGTAAGTACCAACTAATGTACCTAATTATTTCTATCAATTCAGGCGAGCGTGTGATATTTTTCATTTCAACACGTGTGCTTTTTTTCTTTCAAATAACACCATTATGATATGAGCTACTTTCCAAATAACAAAACAGTGTGCTATATGACGTTTTCATATGGGGTCGAAGAAATAATACATATAAAGTGTGGTGATGTGAGACTGCAATGTAGAATTTTCTGTCATTAACGTATGGTTGTAAATTAATATTTTGTCCATCATATAAATATGTGTAGGATGTGTTCACAACTCTTTCAATTTCTCAGTTTGAGAAACAAAAGTAACTAACCTTCAATGAGTGATCACCTGATTTATCTAAACAAGCAGTATTTTCTCATCATATGAATCAAGAATCATTTTGAGATTTTTGCTTCATATGGTGTTTGACAAGGAAAAAAAATGTTGGATACATACAAGGTGGATATAGGATGGCGAAACAGCTCTTTAATTGTTTCTGCGAAAAACTTGTAGACGTTTAAGAAGGCAGTAATATTTCCACGACTTGAATGAAGATGGCGGTGAGATCGATTATCGAAGAAGATTTCTGTTGCTCATGTATTTCTGTGGTTCGCATCTGACAGACGTGAGTTGAAACGACTTCAAAACACAATATTTTCAGTGAATCTGGAATAATTATCGATATTTTGACTTTTTCTCAGTCATTTTTCTGAAACTGATGAAATGATGACAGGTGCACAGTTTCTGTTTTACCGACACAAGGTATGTCGCCATCTCTGATAACTTCAGGAATTATTACTACGGTGTGAAATCAAGTAGGCAAAGGTCAACAGTTTATTCTAGTGCTTGTTAATAGGAAGCTGTTTCACCATCCTATATCCACCATGGATACATATCAATGTTAACTTCTGAATTAATAAATGTCAGTTGGTCACTTGGATATCCGCGATGGAATAAAGTGGATCAATTAAGGAAAAAAGTATCCCACCATCAGACTCACAGGGACAACTTCAGCTTATAAGTCTAAATGAAACATTTAATTTTTTTGTTAGTTAAATGACAATAAGTTTCAGTCCAGAGTGATTGTTTTGTAACTTGTGCAAAGCGTGTTTTTTTCATTCGACTCGCTAAAAATAGTCAACCATTAGCTCGTGGTAATGGGTGAAGTGTTGCACCAAGACTGATTTCTCTGGTCTCGAGTCTCGGGATAAAACTATTCTCATGGGTGGTCACTAATTAAGATTCAGGTTGATTACAATTGTTGCTAACGGTAAGGCTCGCGGGTCTCGATCGGTAACAAAGAAAACTATCCGTACCTAGAATTACGAAAAAGGCAACGCTGGCATTGTTTACACGTCGTTATTATGAGCAATACCCCTTCAGCTGAAATCTGAACCATTTCAGATATTTAGTCTTTGTGGGGTCGCACCATCTTTGAATCGATATGTCCACTGATCAGTCTTATTAATGACAAGATCTCGTCCTGGATATTTGTGCTCGATAAGGAAGTGCGTCCATTTTTTCCCTTGCACTATATGGCTAGTTTCGTTTTCAGGTAACTCTGCAAGAAATTCATTTTGTTACAAACGACCTAACAAACAGCATTCTTTGTAGAGTCGCCATTTTCAGAGCAGGTTCCTATACCTATACACTAATTATTAAATTAACCGCTTCCATTTAGGAAAGGCAAAAATTCAATCAAATAAAAAAGTCGCACTGAAAGAGAGTCATAAAAATAAACGTTTCTAACTATAAACGGCGCAATTCAAAGGAAAGCGAAATATTTTTGACACATTTGCGGTAAATAATGATTCTAATTGCGCCATTACAGAATTCTTACTAATGGGCTACAGCAATAATTACTTCTCAGTTGGACAGGAAATTACTTGACAATGCAATCACATATGTTTCACGTGAATAACAAATGTTTATCCCCAAAAAATCTCCAGAAGTTATCTTCAAACTTTTTTTTTATTATTCAAGGGATCGCATTGGTGAGTTCTTCAGATTGATGATTTGATACTCCTAATAAAGAAGACATAAGATATACTTATCTGTATTTGTCCATATTAGTTGTTTTAATCACTCAATAGGTGAACGATAAAATAGTACTGCAACAGAGACATGATGGAAGGATGTGAAAGCTTCAATTGCAACCGATAACCCAATCGCTTTATATTTCAGCCCGATACCTATCCTAGATAAAACAGATCAAAAATCTGTACAGGACCAATTTCAGTTGTTAACTAACTATAAAAAGACAAGAAGAATACTTTTTCAGGATTAGGAGAGTACCTATCATGTTTTTCACGGACAATGTTGTATTTCAAACTGAATAAACACAATGTTCGTTGGCTATAATTCACAGCCAGAGTTGAGATATACATACTAGCCAGACTCTTCAGAGTTATGTCTGCGGCTAGATGCTATTTCTCATTTGTACCTACAACTGTGCTCATTGCCTTGGGTAATGTGATTATGAATATGAGAACTGAGATCTATGTAGATGCTCTTAGTTTATTTTTCATTTCATCCAGCCCAATCATATGCTCTCTAAGCGAAATTGTATACACATGGAAAATGAAAATTCTGGAGGATATTGTCTACGGAAAGCATTGAAAAAGACAGAAACCTATAAACAGGGTGTCCCATACAAAATATAAATGTCTGATGCAGATGATGATTCAAAATAGACACATTTGAACGTGAGATTTATATGATTTTCCTACGACCATGTATGAAAACGTCAATAATCACACTGTTTTGTTGAAAGAAAAAGAGCACTATAGTGTTGATATGAAAAATATCACAACGGTCGCATGAATTGATAGAAATAATTAGATATATTGTGAAGGTACTCACTGTCAATAAGCGTTCTCAAATCAAATTCATATTATTTATTAAAATTTCTGTATCGTTTCGAATTACATCGAGAATTCTTCATCTATTAATTTCAATGTGTCTGATACATAACCTCTGAATTCATTTTAGAACTGGAATCTGTACTCTTTGCTGGAACTATTTCGATGTTGATGACAGAGGGTTAGATCATTCAAAAGAGTACGGCTATAGTTTTTTGCGCGGCTTGCATCAGTTTGATATCACAGTATCACCAAAGAGAAGATTCTGAGTATCACCTATGTTTGCAAGGAGTCAAGGACGCACTAACTCGTACGCGCTTGCGCACTACGTACTTCTATGGTTCTGTATTCCTGGTTGCGTGATAACTGGCGCTAGCAGGCGTATGGTGTCAAGGTTGTTTATGTACGCTGATGTCAATATCAATAAAATTTGTCCAAACTGAACTAACTCAATCAATCAGTAATTCACATTATGAGGAATTGTCGGAGAAGTATTCAAATATCATCTTGAATATGGAAATAAACAGTACTTGATATCGAATCAAAACCACCTGAAATTCTAGAGACCGCTCAAGTTACATTTTTGACAAGACCTCCCGCGAAATGAAAGTATTCGGAGTCGTAGGAAAAATAGTGTACAAAACTCGTTGGAAAGTGCATTTCCTTCACTCGTTACGTTTCCGCACTCACCGCTACGCGGCTCGTGCTAAACGACTACTCGTGTGAAATATGTCACTTTCCACACTTGTTGTGCAATATACTATTTCTGCATCCCTACACAATCACCACTATGAAAATTTCAAATGAGAACAATAATTTTCCAAAGAGTGATGAAAAAACACAAAGTAGGTAATTTTTTTTGTATGAAAAATGAAAAAAAAATTGTTTAAGGTTTATTTTTGTACCTAACGTCTTTTCAGTACCTAGTTTACCATCAAAGCTGGCCCATTGGCCATCAATAAATACTAGATGCATGAACAAATATTCTAATAGGTTTTTGCCGAGGTTTTTGCAGAAGAAATACCTTAAGTTTCGACTTCGCCAAGAAAATCAAGTTAATTTTGTGGGCGCTCACCAAACAACGTTTTTTCCGGATTAATCATGTCAGAATAAATCTTCAGATTAGAACCACCAGAGGTCGTTCACGTGACTTGTATACGACCTGGCATTGGGTAACATCATAGGGGAGGGTTGCTTGAAAAAGATAAGACTGCTGGAAAATTGGATAGATTGGTTGAATCCAGATTGAATTCAACGAGCTTATTTAATCAAGTAGATCGAAAAGCTTAGACTTCGTCTCTCTTTTTGTTTCGGCTTTCGTTTATCTTGAGGATTCTGATGTGTGCGAAACCCTCCTGTGAATTGGATGTGCTGAGATGAGAATATGTTTTGCAGTTGTCGAATTCATTGATATATTTGTTTATCTTTTCGTTCACTTATCCTTGCGAGCTTTGGATATTTTACTGTGATAAATTCAGATTTATTGCTGACCAAATATGCGAGTTTCAAATTTCATGATGTGAAATGTAGTGACAAACGAGACCATAGGAAAGATGTTTGACCTCCGCACCTACACTGTTGGAAATTAGTTGTTACTTTCAACAACTTCTCATATCGTTAAAAAATTGTAGTCAAATTCAACAACAATTGTGTCTCAATTTCACTTTCACAATTTTCGATGTAGTTGTTAAATCAGTCAGTTATCGAATTCACTACTGATAATGTCAATACAACAGCAACAAGTTTGCATCAAATGAACAGATGAAATTCCTGTCCAAACAACTTGATATAATCTGTAACACAACAACAAATAATTGTAACTAGAACTTCAATAATGGTTATTGAAACATAGACAGTAGAACATCATCTAGTTGCTAATACATTAATATTAAATAGCGGTTTTGTCGCACTCTGTTGGCAAATTAACATCACCTAGTTTTATAATTTGCAACAGTTTGTGCTCGGTTACAAAGATTTTTTAGTTCCGATCTCTTCGGATATATTCGCTACTTTTCGTTTGTCTTCTCACGAAAACCGATTCCTTACAAGTCCCAACCCAAGTTTACTCAGTTATCTGCAGTCTGTTGCCCTTGTAGGGCATTAGAACGAATACATTAGGTTTTCCTCTCGTGTAGTCAAGATATAAAAAAGGTAAGTATCTACATCATGGAGTAGATTGATGTGGACTCGTACATAAATTTTATTTACTCATGCCAATATTAATATTATTTTTGTTTTGTTTCAGTTGAGAATATTTTTCGTGATCTAAAGCAACAAATAACAATGTTTCGTCGGAATCTGCAAGCGCAATAATTTCACATGATATGTTGAGAATTTTTCTTGGATTCTCTCTGTGATTATTGAAGTTTCGCTGCAAAAAAGTGAGTATAATCATATCAGTTTTATATTCACATTTTGATATCATTATGGAAGTTTTACTATAATGAATATACTAATGAAGATAACTGCAACATCTAGGTTAAAACTGTTGAAGTTGTGATGTGATTATTTGTACAACTCTTCATTTCAGGTATTTGTTCGATGGATCGATTTTCACTTTCTTCGGATTTTTTCAAGCTACTACTGGGTAACAAAAAAGATAACAAAAACTGAGTTAAGTTGAAGAGAAATTAATGTACTGGTAAGATTCGTTCTGAATTATATTTTGAATGATAATGTACTATTCAGTTAATGAATCCAAGTGATTTCAAGAGTTAATTGGATTGAAAAATTCATGACCAAATGAATCCAAAATGAATTATTAATATGATTTTTGTTTCAGCAATTGAACGAGAGATGCTCAACACTAAAGGAGGATAGGAATAAGTTGTCTCGGATGACAAACACAGACAGAGGTTGACCAGCATTGTAGTGAATATCGTGCTGCGATGTTCTTTCGATTTACTGACAGATTTTTTTCGTATTGTTGCTATGCAGAAAATAAAATGTATTTCATGATATATGGTTATTTCAGTATTTTAAACTTTGAATTCTAGCAGTAGAATATTGTTGAAAATACACTGAGTTGTAGTACAATCGACAACTTTTTGTAGCTAGAACTACATTATGACGGAGGACTCATAACAACAAATTAAAGTGAAAATGACAATTTGTAATTGCTCAATTAACTTCAGAGAATACTGCGAACAGCTATAAGGTGAAGTAGAATTATTAACTTACTGTAGTTAATTCACCAATAAGACGTAGTAGCCATACAAAGAGGCGGTTGTTGAGACGAGCAATAACCATTATGGTGAAAATCAACTTCAAATACTCTTGATATTTCAACTATTAAATGTTGTAGACCTACTGGGACTATATTTTTTTGCTGATTTAGCAACTAATTTCCAACAGTGTAGTTGTTGATATAGTCGTAGGATCTTCTATGTAACAAAAATTAACACCCTGTATGTAATGGAGTATCTGGAAAATCGGATTATGTTGAATAATCGTAACAAAGCTTATTTTATAAGGGCGAGAAGGGTATGCATGCCAGCCGATAATGTAAAAACGATAAAATATGACTTGAAATGTTTTACCAATGTTGTTGAACTCGAAATGGGTGGCAAGAATGTTTATCATACATATTATGAATACTGAACGACCATAAATATTTGTTTTTATCTAATGAGCTTTGTTTATCGAAACTTATCATTTGCATAATTAATCTGGGCAATAAATTCCGATGCACATATCGTAAATAGTTTTTAATTGAATTATATATAATTGTGTTACATCGTTCGCAAAGGTTGCATGTTTGTAATGTCGCCAAGAATAATTCCAGAAATAAAAGCATTTTTAAATTAAATTCTAATTTATTGCCACCAGGCTACCACAAGTAATTGTCACGAGTTGGAATTATTAATGGAACCGCAAATTCGAAATACATCGTATTTCTAAGGGAACATGTTTACCTACTCGAATCAAAAAGTGGTTAGTTGAAAATAGCTCAATGAATAAAAATCATTGACCACTCACATTTTTCATTGACTCAACCACTTGATGAAGTGACACTACAAATACATCCTTAATATGCATTGATTGCGACGAGACCTGCCGAACTTCTCTCCAGCAGGAATTCATCATTTAGTGATGTCTTTAAATATTCAAATAAACGAAGTTAATTTGTAAGGAACTGAAAACTTGTATGGAATTGGTGGCTATAAGTTTGGGTTAGGGAAATATTTATTGGCCGTTCATTTATGCTGCTGTTTAATCTTCCCATCCCCTTACCGCCAATTCCTCCACAATGTTGGTAGCGTGGCGTATTTTATCCATTGGCGTGGCCAAACTAGATGAAATTGGAAATCCATTCATCCAATGAAAATATCAAATCTAGTTTGGAGAGCAACAAAAGTTAATCATTTTTGATATATAAGATGAAAAGGCGAAGTGTGATCAGAAGACATTCGTTCTAGCGATTTGTACCAGACATGATATAAAATTTCGTGATTTTAAACAATACGAGACTAATGCAACATCTCGGGATGAAAATAGTAGGTACTGATCAAATCGAAGTAATTTTTGAAAAGTTATGAAACTGTAGGTCATTGTTTAGTTTACAGAAAAGTATGATATTTCGGGTTTGTTTGTAACTGAATTATTGATCAGAAAAATAATCAAACTGGATGAAAATCGATTAAAAAAAGAAATACGAGTGTGATAAGAATGAAACATTGAAAATCCACTACACAAAAAAAAACTAGATGAACTTTGCAACAACAAAGACGAATTTCTGGAGATGCGTTTTTTTTATTTTCTGGTAACAGGCCAATGTGGGTATTTCCTGGGCAAGATATAATATTGAAGTCTCATATCCATCAAAATTATGAAATTTGAATCATGTTTCGTTCGAATCCATAGAGCGAAAGATTCGAAAAATTAAATTAAAAAAATGAAAAAAAGTCGAAGTGACTGTATAGAGAGTCCAAATTTGAAACAAATGTATAAAATTGGAAACTGAGCAACTTTTTTCTCTGTCATTTTTCGAAATTTAAAAAAAAAATTATTTTTTGAGGAATTTCGAAAAAGTTTCAAATTTGACAGGTTTAGGCACATGAAAAAAGAAAAGATCAAATTCAAGAACAAACTAACTGCGAAGTCAAATTTTTTTTTTTATCTATCAATAAATATAATGTACCAATTAGGTGGTGAAGAATGTATCATCAACTGTTCCCAAAAATACCATAAAAGTAGATTTTTTTGATGAAATATTTATAAAAAAAATTTCTAACATCCTTTGTTTTCTGACGATGAAAATCGAAACAGATATGTTTCAAGTGATCCTGAATAAGAAACAATCATTAATAGTACTTTTCGAAAAATGTGCCAATCAATTTGATCGCAGTTAGCCACTATAACAGGTCAAATACCAATCCAACAAAAAAAAGTTTTTCAAAATCGATCAAATAATAACGATTCTACAGGGGTGGACATAACATACAGTGTATGTATAGTTACGTATTATTTCACTGGCCACTCGCAATTTAGTTATGGCGCTATAATGAAATAAAAAATAAATTAATTTTTTTCTCAGATAGTTTCTCAGATTTTTTCAGATTTGCTTTTTACTGATGTAAATCTTAGAAAACAGTTCTACAGAAATTGCACACATTGAAATGTTGTCATCACCAAAAAAAGTGAACTAAAAGTATATGTTAGATTCCTGCAAGCACGCCACTGCGTCAATTTCCAACTGTTATATCATCTTGATCCAATGGAACTATCAGCATCGCGCATATAGAAACGAGAAGCCAGACCGCCCAGTTTTGGAAATTACCCGTGAGTTTCGATAATTCGAGTGGCGTATGCATGTTCTATCGCTTCAGGCGGCTGCTAACCGAACTGTCTGATCTAAAGCCCGTTGGGGAGTTAAATTGGCCAACTAAACCCGTGTTAAATAGAGGCGGCCGTGCAATCTAGCACACTACCACGATGATGCTTGTTTTTCATTTGCTCTTCGGACGTTTATCCCGATGCAATTTAACAACTTTTTGCCGACTGACCGATGAATTGCCCTCTGCTCGCAAATCTGGCAGTAAATTTGCCCGAGCTCAATCCCGTTTGGAAATACAATATGATGGTGTATTGTTGAATCGCTGATGGTGTTTGCCCTGGATTAAGGACTTTTTTTTGCCGGCGAAATCGGTAGAGAGTTCAAGAAAAATGACAAATAATGTATCTGCGAATAATTGCTTTGTTCGCGGATTACATCTTGAACCAATTCTGAACCAGTCCAGAACTAATTCAGGATTGCCATAACGCGCATGTCTCATTATGAACTGGTTCGGGATTTCATTTCACCGCGAACGATTTCATAACCGAAAGAGAACTCCTAAGAACTAACCTAACCAAATCTTTCTGTTGCTTTCTGTTTGAAAAATTAGAGAAACCGAAGGAAGTAATGATAAGCATTCATTTTAATGATTTGTTTACTAACAACAAACATTTTTAGAAGTTCTTGCTGAATTTTTGGTATTCCCAATATACAAACTTGGAGGACAGTCAAAAATGCACTCACAAAAATAAACAATTTTCACTGCGAATAAAAAACTTGAAAGAAATTGCGAAAGAAATGCAAACAAAGTTCATCACTGAATTGTGGTGCCACTTCTTCAAAGATATCCTTGCTTCTGGAAACTTCAACCAGTTCTAGAAATTCTTCTATATCTTCGTCGCTAGACGATAAATGGTCCAACACATTAGTATTAAAAAGATTCCTAGAAATAGACAAATATATTCTAAAGTATAAGTAAATTAATTACTTTTCATACTGACTTTCACTGATATACAAATAGGAAGAGTTTAAATTGATGTTTTTCATATATTTTTGTGCTCCACCAAAATAAAAACATAAAACAGCTGACGATACTGGTTGCGCGAATTGCGCATGCCTAGCCGAACCGAACTTTCCATCCTAACAAAAGTCCTAGAACTGCTGAAACCGATTCGGAATCGGTAATGAAAAAATTACTTAGGATCCGCGAACACAGAACTGTTACCAGAAATACAGAATTGTATGAACCGCGAACGCCGTTTTTCAAACTGCGCATGCGAATAGTCTCTGAACTGGTTCAGAATCGTACCCGCGAACAAAGCTAATAGCTATTTGTGTGTTTAGAGCGCAAAGTGATAGATTGTTGCTCGAAAAGGACCGTTATCAAATTTACAATTTTTGCTATTTCTGCTACATGAGGTTTTTTTTTATGTTCTGGTTCTCACGAAAAGGGATATCCTGTAATGTTCAGAGAACATCCTGAGAACCAAGGAAAAGAAGATAGGAGTTGGTGTTCTTCTTAAATTTCTGGAGATCGTATGCCTCGGGGAACACCTCCCTAGGCAATGAGTTCCAAAGTCTCGATGTTCGTTGGATGAACGAGTCTTTGGAATGGGACGTTCTGCAGGTCTCTAAAAGTGACCACGAAGGGGTGTGAAGACTGAACTTGACGGGTTAATATCGAAGAGACTGCTAATGGAGGAACGATCGTTGATATTTCAGAAGAGCGTCGCCCATGAAAATATCTATAAAACAGAGACAAATCGCCAACCCTTCCACGGTGTTCCAGAGAAGTGAGCGAGTTTGTAAGCGAGGCATCACCGACGAGACGAATTGCTCTTTTTTGGACAGAATCCAATAGTTTCAGGATTTATTCAGGTGCCGCACTCCAAATATGGAAACAATATTTCAGGACAGGTCGGATCTGTGCCTTATAGATCATAAGCAGCTGACTGGGAGTGAAATAGCTCTTGGCTCGAAACAGAAAACCAAGTTTTTGGGATGCACTTTTGGCAATGGACCTCACGTGATTTTCCTAAGAAAGGTTATTGCTGATAGTAACGCCAAGCATCGAAATGGATGACTTCAATGGTATGGTTACTCCTGACTGAATTATGTTGGGCACAGTGAGATCGACTTTTCTAGAGAAAATACATGCGCTTGTGTTTCGTTTGCATTGAATTCTACCAGGTTATTAGATCCCCACTCTAGAATTGTTGCCAAGTCCATATTTATTTTGTTAACATTTCTTCTTCGTTCATTTCTGGTTTGACTGGCCGATATAGGAGCCCTGGAAGAGAAAGCGGTATGGAGGGTACTATCATCCGCGAAGCTGTGTACAGGACATGAAGTTGCTTCCAACAAATCGTTGATGTGAAGTAGAAATAGTGTTGCCTCAGATTATCCACATCAGTCACTATTTTCAATCATCCAAGAGAATATGAGTTCATTTTCAACAATATACCTATGGTAGAGGAGAGCGATTTTTCAATATTACTTAATGACATTTCTTGGAAAACGTGAATTTTGTGAAATTAATTTCCTATCTATATCATTATCGGAGAATAAAATACGATGGTTATTTAATATATTCACCATGGCTGATATTTAATTCATAATATGAGTTGATATAATTTAATGTCCGAGGTTTATATCAGTGTAATGGAAATCAAGTTCGTCACCTGTTATCTGCATGCACTTATTCAGTCTGTAGACAACATAATATTTCAATGAATGTTATATATAATTATTCGACCAATAACTCATTAGGTTCTTGCCTCTTGCCCTAAAAGCCTGGATAATGTCTGTAGAGGATAGAAAACAGGAACTCGGAAAATTTTTCATCATTATCGTAGATAGGTACCTACAATAGATGAAGTATTTACAAATCTCCACGAATAATTTAAACTTGAAGAAAACGCGGTGATATTAGCAAAAAAATTCATTTATATACCATTTAGCTAGATTCTAACAATGTATTTCTCTTTGTTTTCCAGGTAAGCTTCCATATTGTTCACTTGCTTGGAGGTTCAGAATATTCCAGAACAGTTGCTGGGTGAGTTGAGAATAATATTTTGAATATAATTTAGGTACTGTAAACACATCCTTTGTATTTATGCTCTTTTTTTATATATACTTAGTGTATATCCAAGCATAGGGCTATAATGACTGAATGGTTTCCAGTAATATAGCTAATAAAATCTCTGAGTAATCACATGGGCTATGTACATTTAATTTTACTCATTGATCAGGTGAGGGAGCAACGTCTACTTTCTATATTCAGTGTGTACAAGTAGAAAAATAAAATCGACGTTGAAACAGTTTTCTTGCGTACTGTTAGGCAATAAATTCTTAGTTCAGTCTCCAATTGAATTCAAAGCACATTCTAAGTTTCTTGAATTGCTGACATTCATTTGCGGCATTTAATTCCCATGTGACATGCAGAAAGAAGTATGTGCATTTTGATTTTCTTTTACGTCAGTTATCCGTCATTTTAATGGGTACTTGTTTCTTAGGAATAATTGCGAAACGTTTTTTTTCTAGTAAGATTGTTCGCGTGATTCTATAACGATCGCTTGATGGACAAGAAAAAAGAAACCTGCATGTAGTGCGTGAACATTTTATACTATGAAAGTCCTGGTCGTTCAAATTTACATTTTTCTTATGGCCTGCATAGGTTTAATATAGGAAATGTAGACCAAACAATGAAATCTGGTCCAGCACGCTAATTGAAAAGTTAATTTTACGGAGTCCGAAGTCGGACCCGAAAAAATCCATTATAGTTGTCCGGACATTAAGATATTTCTTGAAATGTTTCGTGAATGCCAAGAGAGCGCGGTAGTACGAAAAAGCGGCAAACGACCAAAAGGATTTATAAATAAATATGTGGTGTTCGAATAAGGTGGGATAGTAAAAAGTACGTCTTTTCTTAGCGCATCGAATATCCTCAGCTGCTGCAGAATCCAGTCGCGGTCCGCGGATAAGAAGTGCTGCATAAATGCATTGATCATTCGTTGGGTCGCCTGTTTCTACAGGGTGATGCTCGTTGATATAGATAATTCGACCCCAAATGACCAACCAGGTGTAAACATAGTCTCGTTCTGGCAACGAAAATAAATGTCTTTAAAAAAACACCAATAACCTATAGTTTTTCATTTTCAAATGTAAACCCAAAATCTTACCAAACGATTTAAAATTTCAAGTACACAAATTGGAACTCAACTTGAAACTCCTATAACCTAATTTTCATGCTTCACATCTCGAAAGCAATTATCATAAGCGCAAAAACATATTTTCTGTTCAACCCGTGTTCTTTCAAATGATTAAATGATATAGATAAACAACTCATAGTTCACGCAGCTCAAAGAAATAAAGATATTGAACGTTTTATCTCAATCATACGTCTCCATCTCCAGAATTTCTCCTCTATGTAACGGTTTAGTCTATAGTGTTGAACAACTTTTTAGATGTCTTGTAACAATTTATTTTTGTGTTTAAACATATGCAATGCTCGAGTCTGTTGATAAAAACAATGTTGAAAACCTCTTTGTTTGAGTTTTTAATCAGAAAATTTCTTATAGATTATTATGTATGGAAAACCGTCGAGTATAAAATATATTCGTGATGGTGTTTATTGAGGAACATTATAATTCAAAGTATATGCACATATTATCGTCCAAAATATGGACTCGATATGCTATCTGTGTGCAATTTGCCCATATTCAAATGAAGTTATTTGTATTGTTTTTATAAAAGTTGTCGAAATTGGAGTCCTCGAATTGTTCTTGTAAGTAAAATGATGAATATCTGTTGAACATTTCTCCACGCAAAGACTCATATTATCATTGAAGAATGGAATTCGATAGGTGAATAACTTGTTAGGTTGAAATATTGTCACGTATGTGACTTTGATCATTTGCTTGTTGGGATTCTACTGACGGTTTCTACTCAATCAAAATTACTTATTTAGGAAACATGAAACAAATACAAATTTATTCAATATAACAAATACAATTTAGGAAATCATTGATTAGTGATTTGAGTTTTTGGAATATCCTGGCGTTGCCGTTAGCAACCTTCCAATAAGGGGACCAAAAACTAAGTCTCTCTTGATAGGTATACGTGAATTTCGAACTAAGTCACTGTTAATTTTATAAAAATGTTTTGTCACGAGCGAGGACAGTATAATTATGAAATGAAAATATATTCACTTCTAAACTGGGTCAATGCAAATAAAGATAATAGTAATAATAAGTTGAAACAAGAATTTGGAAAGTGGCATTTTGTTACATAATGGAAACCCGAACTCTCACAACTAGCTCGGCCCATCTTTCATAGATCGCCCTGTAAGTGAGCCAAAGAACGGGTTTAGGTCTGGGGATACTATTCTGCCGAGAATAAAGACGTTTGCCATGTCGAGTCCCTGACCAATGTTATACCTTCAAGAGTGCGTGGTTTAAATCTTTCGCTTCACTGCGAAAGTAAAACCAAGACGAACACTGAATAATTTACAGAGTCCAGATTTATTATTTGATCGTTCATTATACCCGGTCGACAAATATACGTCATGATTTATGCCGTCTGGGGCTTAGTATATATTCTTTTTTTGTTCTTATCTTCCTTCCACAAGGCGATGCAACATCAGAGCAAAGAAATAAACAAGATATGTGAAATTACAGATGTATATAGTAAACCCACTTTCCGAATATTAGAGTCCAATTTGGGAAATTTATTATATAGCTCAACAGACAACATCAAAGTATACCGGAGAAAATAATAGAATATACTTCGAAAAATTTATCAACATATATACCTATGAACCTTATATATTGATCTAGCCCAGATAATATTGTTTTTAAGTGGTGAAAATGAAGAAACTCGTTTAAGCAGATTTTTGATAAATTTTATCAGATATAAAGGAGGATTCATCAATATTATTATGTTTGCGAATCTACGAATTTCACAATTCTGGAGACTGATCTGAATATAAGACATTCAAAGCTGTTGTTTACAAATTCTTGCCACCAACGAACCGGAATATATACCTACTTATAACCGAAAAGGATTCTATGATTTTTAGAAACCGATGACATACAAGGTGGATATATACGTACTTTGCACTTTCCTGAACCACTGATTGAGGAGATTGAAATAAACGGTTCTAGCGAATATAAAGTAGCTGGCAGAAACATGCAATTGGAAAGAGCAGTGGGTGTTATAAAAACAGCATTTCATTAACAAAACATTTGCACCCGAAGAATTGATAGCATCCGTTCCGGGAAATGTTGTGAAGTGTATTTTGTGGTGTTGCATGAATAAGTAAGAAAAGGGTCCAAATGGGAGGATTTCAGCATGATGAAACCACTAGAGTAATTCTTTAATGTACTTGGAACATTAGAAAAAGGCGAGAAAAGCCGTGAATGCATAAAAAATGCGGACGATCTCTCAAGAAATCGGCAGTCGACTTTCCATTCAGATGCATGCAAATGTGTTTCCATGGCTACACTCTGCGTGGCATAAATTATTGCTGCTCTTATGAGGAATACTTCATCTGTTGCATAAAAAAAATCTGACCAGTATTGACCTATAGAATGAAGCGCGTATATGATTCATTTGTTTTCCTCCTCGTTAACGACATATACTGAAAGATGATAATTATCCAAAGTTGAGAAATCATTAAAATTTTGGTTCCGGCAATTGTTATTATGGATTTCAATAGCAATACAAAGATAATTCGTTGTGGATCACTCACTGAATTGGTAATTATGAAGTGAAATATGGTCGTTCATGTCAACGTAATCAGGCATTTCTTGATATGCCTATTCTGGATTTGGAAGCACTCAAA
Source organism: Chrysomela aeneicollis (assembly GCA_029955515.1). Classification (NCBI taxonomy): domain Eukaryota; kingdom Metazoa; phylum Arthropoda; class Insecta; order Coleoptera; family Chrysomelidae; genus Chrysomela; species Chrysomela aeneicollis. The sequence continues at coordinate 30,458,166 of JARUHQ010000002.1, forward strand.
AGAGATAAAATGTATACCACTAATGTTCTTGATTGACCGTTAATGTCTATCTACTCAGTATTTGTAGTAGTTATAAGAATGTTTGGTCCTATATGTAGTGAAAATAAACTACAATAATTGGTATTTGAGGATATTCCTCGAAATACGAGTGTTTTTCGTTGATTTATTGCTATGGAATCATTTAGAAATATTTTCAACTGATGCAATAATTGTGAAAATATTCACTGCACCTAAACTTTTTTGTAAGAAGACAGTGATGGTTCGGCTATTTTATTATACCTAATGGAATGGGTATAATATTGAACCTGCACATTACGCACTCATATTTCAGTTCGTATCAGCTATTTAAATTATTGTTGGTAGTAAATTCATATTTATCTATATGAAACAAACAATATAGGCATGATATATTCCGAAGTATAACGGTAATATAATTATTGTTCAAATGAATATATAATTGGGACCTATAAGATTGTTAAATTGGCTCTTACTCTGAAAACTTGCCGTTTACCAGAATTCGTGACATCAAAAATTGATGGTTATATCTACTATGCCATATTTTCAAGCTATTTATCGTCCATTTCCTTTCCCCTATTCTGAAAACTCGAATCTTTCGGAAGAAATCTACAATGTAAAATCTTGTAGTTCAACCGATTGGAAGAAAATAAACTCTCGACTGTTTCGGTCTGGAGGGTTTCAATAACCATCCAATTGTAAGAGAGTTTCATAAATAACATGCAATTCGATAAACATATTCAATGAAGATCAATATTTTCAATTCATAATTCTCGCTGTGTTCTGAATATGGGATTTGGATGATTCTGTTTTCCATATAGTACCTATCTCAATCCCAAGCAATGTGCTGACTCAATATTCTGGCGCATGAGCTACCTGATCAGAATATAAAAAAATTACATTATACTTCGTATTTAGTCACGACTTCTGTTCTACAACGCTATGAATAAGACCTCGACCAAGACAGTGAATTGGAATTGAATGAATACATTTCTAGAGTGCTTTGCTTGCATCATGATCGCAATCAAAATATCATTTTCTCAACTGCATTATATACGATCATAGTTTCAATTAGATTTAATCACATTTTCTAGTAGCAAGAAAATGACATTTCCATCATCTCCAACTTTGTAAGGTTTGGAAAATTATACTTATAGTAGCGAGTGAGTATATAATCTTTTTCAAACCAATTCATTTAGCAATTGACACCTACCATTTTTTCAACGCAACATTTTACACAGTAGCTCTTTAGAAATGAAGTGACAATTGAAGAAAGCTTAAATTGAAATCTATGGCTATATAAATTGATTTTTCTATTTTGGTTGTATAATGAAGTCATTGTGCAACGCAAATGCGTGTCGAAATAGCCTATATTTCGATACGCATTTTTTATTATTCGGAGATTGGTACAATCGAACTGTCAAATGAAAGTCAGAAGAGTTATGCCCAGCTTACTTCTGAGCGATTTTGGATTTGATGATACTAGCAGTGAAAAACTCAATGTTTTAATTGGTGAATTTCAATTCAGAGTGTGATCCGATTCGAATTGACCAATGAAAACAATAAAATTGCATTTTTCACCGCTGGTATTGCAATAATCAAAATCGCTCAACTGTAAACTGGGCTTTACGCTTATGCGTCAGATTTTAATTATTTCAATGTCATCATTGTTACCAATCGAAGATGTTTCTGTTATTTATCGATATTGAATCGATTTTTTTCTTCAAATCAATTCAAAATAGAAAAAATTGCATATGACACACGTTTTATAAGACACGTTGTCGCACTTGTTCACTTGGAGCACTCCTCGCTTCGCTCGTCGTACTCCAAACAACGCGTGCGACAAAATAGCGTCTTATAAAACTTGTATCATAATATACTATTTGAATATCACTTTTCAAACAGTAGACGAAAATGGAAGACACCAGGAAGCGAAAATCAACGATATAATCGAGAAAACCATAATGAATATGAAATTCATCAACAAAATATGAATCTCAAGACAGACAAAGCAAAAATATTGAAGACAATATCAACCAGTATTAACATATTGATTTGAATCTTGGATATTAACAACATCAAAAGTGGAATAAAAGCGATAGAAATGAAATCCAGATGAATTAAAGGGATGACAAGGAGGAGAGATGAGATAAGAAATACACAGATAAGAGAAGAACTCGATAAAGAAGAGATCATTTCATTCATGGAACAAAAACAATATGCTGAGGACACTTACAGAGAATGATGCCAAATGATAGACCTAGAAGAAGACCTACAAAAACCTGGAACGACTGGAAAAATTTTACAAGGAAGAAATAAACAAATGAGCGAAGCAGAGACATCAGAGGAAGAAAAGAATGGAATAAGTTTATAAAACAAGAATAAGATGATAACCCGCCACCCTGAGGGTGAAAGTGTTCAATACAATATAGGGACCGCGAGGCGAGCTGTGCAGTATACAGGGTCACTCACGGTCGATGGTACCTTAGAATTTTACGGAGAACGGGACGTAGGATTATTCTGAAAATTTGGTTTATTGGGTAATCAGTTTTGTTCTATCGATCTAAAATACTTTCAGCATTGCGGCGTTTCCGCTTCTATCAAAAAGTAGCAACAACTTTGTTATTTCAAATGGAACACCCTGTATTTTATTTCATTTTTAGATTCTTCGTGAAGAGCTGATTTCGTCGATCTATCATACTTGGGGTATAGCGCGAAATATTACAGAGATATAAGGTGTGAAAAATCGAGATTTTTCTGACATGTAAGCCGTTTTGAGCGAGAATGGATAGTTTCGGCACAAAAAATTCCTGAAGTTGAAAAATCTCGATTTTTCACACCCTTTATCTCTGTAATCTTTCTCGCTATACCCCAAGTATGATAGATCGACGAAATCAGCTTTTCAGGAAGAATCTAAAAATGAAATAAAATACAGGATGTTCTATTTGAAATAACAAAGTTGTTGCTACTTTTTGATAGAAGCAGCAACGCTGAAAGTATTTTAGATCGATAAAACAAAACTGATTACCAAATAAACCAAATTTTCAGAATAATCCTACGTCCTGTTCTCCGTAAACGTCTAAGGTACCATCGACCGTGAGTGACCCTGTATATCCGCATCTATTGTATACGATTCCAGATCTGGAAAAACATCTATCGACTTTTCCGGCGAATATCGCCTCGATGCGAATGAATACAAGAGGGCGTAACGAACAAGAGGAGGTAGATAGGTGGCTGGGAGAATTCGAGAAATTATGTACGAGGCATTGGGAGCAATATATCTTGGACGGGACGTGCCAGACGAAGTATTATATAGGAAGGAACCTGAGGCTAGGAATGGGGGAGGGTGCAGGAGTAGGGGTTGGGTTGGGGGGTGCTTCCACCCCGTCCCAAGACGATCGTCCCCGGGAATGAGACACTGCTTGCTGTCGCATAGTCGGACGCCTTAAATTGTCATCTGAAGAAAGAAGGTTGGTTCATTAATGCTGGGGAAGACCGCCTCTTCTTCGCGATTTAGAGTGATTACAAATTAGGTTGATGGGGTTTATTTTGGTGAACGAGGTTCACACATAAAAACAAATTCTCAAATGAAAACGATATATTCGTTCAACGTCCAATTCTTGTTTTGAGAAAGCGCATTCTTCTTCTGAAATAATTTATTTGAAATGAATTTATTGAATATGTCAATTGTAGAAAATTATTTCACTGGAATATTCATTTGGTATAACAAAATGTTCTCAATTCAAGAAATTCAAAGTATCCAGAAAAAATAATTAAGTTCTTGAAAAATATATCACGGAATGTCTTCTTTCAAAATAATATTCAACATTTAATCTCTGAATGAGTAAATCTCTGAGAAAGTTTCTTTGGATTGACCATAACATTTTCTTGAATATAATTGCGATCCCTTCGAGCCGAGAATGTTGCCAAACGGTGTGAGTGTGTTGTTTCGGTGCTCTTGTCGTGCATCCATCATTGTTCAACCAGTTCAACCTATTTTATTGGCATAGAAATATTGGCTTACCATGAAAGAAAAACTAAGGTCTAAGTAGATATCTGAGGATATAATTACCACTTTTAGAGGTAAGTTACATGCCTATATCTTATCGAAGTTCATTCTTGGGTAGGTATTATTGTGTATCTAATCAATTAACGTAGCTATATCATCTCGAAAACTGATAATTCTTGAAAAACTTGAATAACCAGGATCGACATAGTGAGTGAAAATTGGGGTTAGGTACCTATGTGCGGATGAACGTCTAAATTTGTCCAAACACTGATTGAACAGTGGAAAAGAGCTTCTTGAACCTATAGACATCTTAGATATTTTGATATTGCATATTATACCTAACATATTCTTATATTTTTTTACCAAATTTCGATCCAAGGAAAATGAATTCAGTAGTAGGAATGTGAACCCAGATTTTAAGAAATATAATAACAATGCATTGTGCTAAGTCAGATTATCTCTCACACTGTACCTACATGGAGTTGTGAACGATATATTTTATATTTTTCAGTTGTTTGAAACCAGAGGAATACAACTTTATTGCGAGGTAAACTGGTGGACAAGTTCAGAAATAATCTCTACGAATAGGGGGAAAGGTTGTCAAGAAGAAGGTCTGTAAGTGATGATATGATTGATGAGAGCCCCAATAAGAGAAAGGAAGTTGAGAATGATTCTCATTTCAAGAAATCGATATAATTCCTCTAATTTGATAAAATTCTTGATACAAAACAATCGACAGCTAAAACTGAAAATCCGATTCTTTTTGTTCAAGAAAAATGCGAGTCATTGAGAGATTATGATTGTCTTGATTTGAATATATTGTGTTCTCAATCTGAAATATTGTATTATTCTCACGAAGAACTCCATTCATTTACGATTCAAGAAATCTATAACATTGGTGTGAGTGTATTTAGTTGGAAACATAATATTCTTGAATTGATGAGAAATTTATTCCAGTATATATGAACAAGCCATACTCTTGAACCAAAGCATATCAAATCAAATTAAGTAATTCTTTTTATGTTGGGTTATAATTTTTGTGAGGAGTTTTGTTCATGCTGAATATTTTTGCACATGTCACATTGTGACGTTTTGTTGTCTACTAGGAAGGGGGGGTTCAAAATTCAAAGTAGATATTTTAAGGGCTGCTGGGGTCAAAGTGATGTTTTCCTCAAATAAACATGAATTCTCAAATGCACCCTCTTCGAGCTATACATAGCGACTGTAAACATTTTCCATGTTTAACGTAAACAAATGTATAAGTATTGGTTGCAATAACAAATACTCAACCCGCTAAAAAGTGACAACTATAACAATTAGTGTCAACAATGATAGAAATTTCAAACAATTATCTGTCGGATGATTGGTTGGTATAAAAACATTGAAGAAGACAATTTTTCAGATTTTTTCATGGTCGACAAGATTATGTCGTTTGAATTCTGATTTCATCTTTTTGAACGTGAAATTTGGACCCTTGAAAGTGTAGACCCCACCTCTTACCTAATATAAGAAACAAATTACGAATAGAGTGCCTATAAAACAGGGGAATGCCAATTTTTTCAGGATTCGATCCGTTATTATATATGATCACAATTTTAAATAATCGAAATTTACTGTAGCTGGAAGAGTTGCATACGCATGTTTATGAGAAAAAACGTATTTATTTTTATCCAAAAAAACTTACTTGAAATATCTACATCGAATTTTGAATCACAGTTGTTGGGTAAGGTGCCTATTTAGAGAAGGATAACCTGTTAACAGCTTCTCAGCATTAACAAACTTATTGGTGATTCCCAATCAGTACAATGAACAAAAGAACATAATTTTAATTCGTGAGAGTTTAAGTACGTGTTAATTCTGTAGTAATAAAATTATTCCACGCAGTGGTTCAGGAATACATTATATATTAATCAATAGCAGCCCTATCATTCAATCGATTATTTCCCACATTTGTCATTAGAACTTTATTCAGATCTAACAAGACTGTGTTTAATCATTTATTCCACTCGAGTATTGATGGGTAATTTACCTCAGATTTATTCTCACACAATCTTATTGGAACTTTTTTCACGAAAGGTACCTCATTATAGTTTTCATCAAAGCAGAAGCAGAATATCGTTTGAATAAAATGCTCCAATGAAAAGGTTTAGGGACGTTTATCTGAATGAGTCTTATATGATGGAGAAAATGAGAACAAAGATTCATGTGTATTAGTGAATTCAATCTGAATAATCACGATTACTGAACAAAACTGAAACGCTAAGCGTAATGCAGCATCAGAAACATGAATTTATTGAACAACACACAAAGATCGAGTTGAACTGAACTTGAAACTTCTTTTGCCAGTTCGAAGTCCTATGGTAATCCATAATAATGGAGTACCAAAATTTCTCGATTCATTCGACCACTGCTTATATGTGGCTCTGATATAGTCGCAAGGGTTATACAGAATTTCGATTTCAAATGGAAATTGGAGTGTCACATCCTTTTGTCTTTTCTTTTGCGTTGGAGTTTTTGTGCCAGAGGCGATACGTCGTATGGTGCCAAGTAGAGATAACCGAAGATGAATGAGGACAGTCGACGTGCTTGAACAAGAAAAATATTCCATTCCAAAGTTCCTTTGTCTTTTCCTTTGGCTTTTCGGTTTAAACGCTGATATATCTTTGTGATCGGATGTCATTCGTTTTCTCTTTTAGCGTAAATCCGAGGAATTTCTCAATATTCAAGGATTTATGTTCGCGTGACTTCGTCCCTCCGATTAATATGCATGTCAGCCCTGTTAGCGGTTATACTTCTTGGGAATCCTGAGACTTTGTTCAACTCAACCAAATGACAGCTGGAAGACGAATGTCTGACGCTACCATGTTTCTCGTCAATGATGCTTTTAGTTTGTGTGATATGAATTCGCGAAAGGTTCAACTGAAAACATTCCCAACGCCATTCGAGCTAAATCTTTATCAGGGACATTGATGGACTGGCCCCTGCTCTGGTAGATTTTATCTTGAATGTAAAGACGATTTCAGAACATGGCTTCCCCTTCCGTTATACAAATGGTGAACGAATGAATAAAGAGATGTGCCAATAGCATTGTTCGACGATATACTCTTCAGTTTGACAGTTTGATTATTACTAATTTGATGCACAAGTTCTTTAAACTTATTATTTTCTATATCATCGATAATTCTACGTATTTTATGATTTTTCGATAGCGTTCTCATTTACAGACGTGATTCCTTATTTTCACTTCCAAAATAAATTAGTGCTTTTGATGTAATATTCCTTGAGAAGGATAATATTCTTTTGGTCAAGAACTTCGCATTTAATATTGGGTGTATAGGTATTACATGTAGGTGCTTCTACTGATAGATTTGTAACATCATGATTGTTGATAGCCTTCACGAACTATAAAACTAATCCTACCATATTGGGTTTGACCTAGTCACCAATGAATCACTTAGTAAATCAATCTCAAGTTGATTGATCGATTAGATTTTATTCAATCAGATCTTCACGATAGATTTCATGAGTAAAGAAAGCCACCAAGAATAATATGATGGAATGATTTGAATCTGCCATTATTCTCTTAAATTAGTTGATAGGAATGAACTCAATATGGATTCAACAGTATATATTCCTAAATTTCTGAATTATAATCGTCGACAATACCGATTCATCGACTGATTTTTTCCACAAGTTTTGCTATTTTAAATGATATTTTTTCAATAACAAGTAATATAGGTATCCTGGAGTATAGCATGCATTCTTCCAGACCGAGTTCCAGACCAATCCAATTTCCCACAGTTGATAAGTACGGAGACTCTACTTATCGGTTGAGCTATCGAACTGTCTAACCAATTACGGAAACCGCATAAGGTGAATGAAATCATGAAATGGCTTTCAGATGCAGATTCGAGATATGCGTGTGCGACTCTTGATATCTAATTAGTGAAGTCGCGTGTTGTTTTCGGAAAAAAAAAGAAACCAATAGGTATGCACATCTGTGGAAAACTTCTTTGAAAAATCAAATAATATTTTCCATTTATATACTTTCTTCATCAGTTATCAATACTCTCAATTGAATTTCGTTAGCTTTCATTTTTTTTTCAGGGACATGAAAATTAATGATTTTACTTAGTGAATTGTGCAAACACCAACAAGTCAATGAAATGTTTTTTAGCATATTTCGTGGAAATTCTACTAAGGTTTCATCTGAAAAAGACACAGAAGCCTTATTATAGTAGAATGGCATCAGGTAGCTCCGTTAATATACCTCCGCAACTGATAAAATGGATTTTTTTTATCAAAGAATACTAGATCTGATAGTGAGTGAAATATGCATTGCATGCCAACATTTTTTCCATTTCATTCCAACCTCATATCGTTGCGATAAATAACCTTGAATGATAATGTTATCAAAGTACCTTTGTGAAACATTCAATTTTGAAAACTAAATCTGTCTAACTGTCCAATCGGTGACCTTCCAGAGATCTGTATGGAGGTTATCACTGTATTTTATTTATCATCTATTTGCAAATAAGAATTTTTTACAGATTCATTGATGCATGAGATTGAAACTTGCATCAGGTGTTTTTATTTTTAGTCAATTTATGATAAATACGATACAAAAAATCACCAAGAAATAAGAATGTTGCTTTCATACTGATTTCTTCGATTAGCATATCTATGAGGATTTTTGAGGAACTTATGGAGAAACTCTCGAAGAAACTTATCAATTGACAGTTGACAGTGTCGTAGTATCAGCTGAACACCCTGAAGTATTCGCATATCATGTATAAACACCCTGTATACTAATAATGCATCCGACAATAAATATTGTTGAAATATACTGTTTGGGTAGAATTGTCGAACGAGACGCCTAAAGGGTCGTAATATAATGAGGTAGTAATGTGTGTCAGGACAATATAGTGAAATTCATTGCTGCGTTTACTCGTTTGGGATAGCACTAATCTGACAGAATTACATAAACCGTAATGCGAAAACGGCAACGACTAAGCCTACTTTAATTCACACCATTGTCTGGAAAATATAAGCGGGCAGTTATTATTGCATATACAACCCTTTCATTACCTTTCAGGGAGTTCTAACCTACCCGCTTGATCATCTAATGTACGTGAATTTTTTTTCAATCATTGATTAATTGATTATCAAAGGAAAAAAGTAACGAGAATTCTTTTTCCGTCATTCGTAAGAAAATATCTGGAAATATCGCAATATTGCGACAAGCAATAATTAGGTATCAAAAATTATCACATTATGAACTGAATTATTGATTCACAATTTACGATAATATTTGAAAATAGCCGATACGGATTTGGTGGCTAGTGGACTGGTAGCGGCTGACTATGAAAACAAACTGTCAAATGTTATAGTGAGAAACAAATTCATATCCTACGATTATTGAAATTGTACATCTTGATAAACAGAATTCACAGTATAAATATAATAGAAAAATAAGACTTGAAGAGTCAATCTCGTCAAAGTTGTATTCAATTTACTGTTTATACACAGCCGTACGTTCAACTAACCACTTGTATGCTCAACGCACAAATTTCAATAATATTTCGGTGTGAAATTTCATTAGAGAATACTAATCTAGCTTAAATTGAAAACTGTAAATCTTTTCTCCAAATTTTTTATCTCGAAAAAATTTCCAGTAATAATTGAAGCTTTAGTGTGGTATTTATAAGTGAAAATATTTTGAATCAATTACGTTTACCCTTTTTTAATATTTTTTGGTAAATATTCCTAATGATGTGGAGTGTTAACAACAATATACCTATTGCTTCGTCTTGGAATTTCTGCTGAAAAAGTTATCCAATTATCTGAAGTTTTAATATACTTATAGCAAAAAATATTGAATTCATTATTCTCGTTAGGTATACACAAACTTTGAACATTCTTTGTTTGAAAGCAATTCGTAAGGAAGGTAACTCGTATATCCTGGAAAGCGGGAAGTTTCCATCTGAATTCGCGTATTTATCTCATAAATAACCTCGAACGGTTACAGTTTCTTCTGCAATTGAGATTGGGAACTTCCATCGAGTAAATAGTTTCAGAATTACAAAATGCAATATTAGATCATTTATTTTTTTGGAATGGAATTAAAGTTTCTATGAACATGAAGAGTCTCAAAAGGGTGAACAGAATAAATTGCTTCCTTTAATTGCAAATTCGAAATTATAAAAGAAAATTCCAAATTTGTTTGAATCTTTCCCCTTAAAGATCAAATATTGGTATAGATGATTTTGGGGCAAACAAAGTTTAGAAATTTCCATAAATTTTGCTCTGGTTATACCCTAGTTTTCAGAACTACCTTTTCGAGACTCTTAGCCTACACAGTAAAAACTGGGTAGTTAAAATTAACTACAACTTGTTGCTCAGCTCGATCCACTAACCTTATTTAGTTAAATTAACAAAAGTACATGTAGTCGAACTAATCTTGTCAATTTGTGCAATAGCTTGGTTGACAAATAACAAAACTTAGTTGCGAAATCATACTAGTTCTTTTGGAGTTACAACAAAACGGTTTTGCGAAATCACCGGATATTTTTCGTATTTTCAACAATATTCTTTCGATGAAAGTAAAACCAATGATGGTGATTCGACAAATCATTTTGGTTAGTTAGTACTAAATAACGTAGTGGATTGGTATTCTATTTTGTTACTTTTAGCAATATGATATTGTTAATTCAAAAATATAATTTTGCTCTTTCAAATATAATATTGTAAATTTAACAATATAATATTATATAAATTCAATAATAGCATATTGCCGATTTCACAAGTTCAGTGGTATGGTATGAAAATTTATAAGCAAAAGATGTACCATGAAGAAAATGAATGAAACTCAATGAATATGTCTCAATTCCATTTTATTTAAAAAATGAGGGCATTCACAAATATTTACAGTTTTATGAAGAAAATCAAAATAATATGAAAAATAAACACTCAAACAGATTTCTATACATTGAGTAAAAAATGTACATATATGATTAACCGAATATATCAGCATCGACCAGAAATTAGTTCAGTGAATTCTAACTTGATGGAGGTGTTGCTTCTTTTCTGATGGGACAAAACTTTGCACGCTTGACACCTCAACGACACGAAAGACTATCAAGTACTGAGCCTACCTCATTCTGACTTGCACATCGTCGTCAAACGTTGATTAAATGACAACTACTTTTTGGAAGATTAAATATTTGTTTTGTCTATTTCACTCAAATTCATAGAAATCAACAAAAGACATAGTATTTTTCACTACAATTTTTGTTACGGATATTTTTTAACTAATCGTTGTTGTGAAAAGAACAAATTGCATCATTAACAAGTTCCTCGGATGAATTTTATGCTAATATAGATATAATGTTTGTGGTTATTAACAAATTTCTTGCTATTTTCAACTAAATAGACATTAACAAATATATATTTTTTACTGTGTACCATTTATCTCTATATATGTTCACAGAAACTTTTTTATTCTTTATCGATGACACCGTCTGGAATATTGTCAACGAAATAAATTCTCTGAATTCAACTGATTACTTATATCCGGATATTTTTTTTTTAAGAAAACAGTTATTTATATTATCGGTCAATAATCAATCAAAAATATTATTGTCGTGCTTTTATAACACAGGGTGTAAAATATATTATTATTATCGTGACAGAGCTAGTCCATTCTTGATGCAGATACAAATAATTGAAGGTCAAATTTGAGAAGCCTTATCGCATATTCTACACATGTAGGTATATAAAAATACCCTTCAATTCTAGAATGTTGGTAGCTATGAAATTTTTCACGTTATTATCCAATTCAACGTTTGATATTGTAAATATCAATGTATTGGGTTTTTGCCGAAAAATAATTATGATAGCGTTGACCCCATAAATAAGTATCTGATTCATGAATTTATCAGTTTCGAGATTTATCGCCATTTCCCTAACTCACGTGAAGCAGTTTACTGAGTCGACTACCTTTTTGAACTCTCAGAAATGTTCGCTATAGTGAGGTGGATTTATTCTGTTCCGAACACTATATCTAGATTAGAATAACAACTGATTCCGCATTTGCATACCTCTGTAGACTTCCTCGCCTATCTCTTTTTCAATTTATTCGAGAAGCCAGTCGCGCATAAATTTTGGCGCACAACGAATTTTATTCAGAGGAAATAAATTAATGAGGGGTATGGGATGCAAATTAATTGAAATTGTCTTCGACAACTGCAAATACAGGCACCTTCAAGGCTGTAATTAAAGAAAGTCGCCTTTTAGAAACATTATACGAGTTTGGTTCCGAATCAAAGATGCATATTCAAGGTATGGCCTGGAAATTATATTTTTTCTATTTTGGTTATATAATGAAGTCATTATGAATTACAAATGCGTATCGAAATAGCCTCTGTTTCGATACGCATTTTTTATTATTCGGAGGTTGGTACGATCGAACTGTCAAATAAAAGTCTGAAGAGTTCGGCCCATCAACTTACTTCTGAGTGATTTTGGATTTGAATATTAGCAGTGAAAATCTAAATGATTTTTTTCGATCAATTACAGCGATAAATTCCCGGCGGGACATTTTCGGGCTGGTAAATACCCGGTAGGTATATCGAAAAATACCCGCTCGGCCCGTGTATCTATAGTAACGATTGTTAAAATGTACATTTGTCATCTTGACAGGCATACATTTTTGTTTTAACTCCGGAAATATTCTACCGAATTACACTCGTGCATCAAAATAAACCTGATAATTTTCCATTCAAGCATGTTGTCAGTAAAATAACTGCATTCGGTTGTTTTCATATTTTGCTAAAAGAGCCCTCCTCCTTCGGAGTCGGGCTCTTTCGACAAAATATGAAAATAAACTCATGCAGTTTTTAGACAACATGCTTTCATGGAAAATTATCGGTAATTTTTAAGCACTTATTATTTACTCCCTATATATTTCAATTCAGACCCTGATTTGATTTAAATTCATCAATAAAAACAATAACATTGCATTTTTCACCGCTAGTAATGCAAAAATCAAAATTGCTCAACAGTAAACTGGGCTTTACGCTTGTGCGTCAGATTTTGAATATTTCAATGTCATCATTGTTACCAATCGAAGACGTTTCTGTTATTTATAAATATCAAATCAATTAATTTCAATAAAACTCTTTAAATCAATGCAAAATAAAACTTGTATCATAATATACTATTGTAGACATCGACTGGAATTTCAAGATTATTTGGGAAATAGAAAATGATGAATAATAATTGTTGGGCTGCTATACCGAACAGTCTATATAAAATCGAACATTCTCGACTTTTAAGTTTCTTTTCATACCAACTACTGCATCTATATGCTGGTTGGGATTCAAAAATAAACCATATTATTCTATATATAAATTATTGTGTGCCCCTGTCATGGCCAAATAATGAACCTATTTATAAATGAACGTACAAAGAGAAAGTTATTCACGTTATAAACGTTGAGTATGATGTTTGTTATAGTTTGGAGTAGGTATATTTTCCCAAAATTATTCAATTAAACAGATATGTCTATAACTAAATTCATCAGTGGGTCATATTCTTATTCAAATTTTTCCACCAAATCCTCAATATTTCTTTTGAAAAGTGAAAAATCAGCTGAGGGACATTTGTCCAATCGTTGTCACAGCCTTTTCTGTAGAAAACTATGTTTTTTGTATCATGCATGTTTCATTGATGTTAATTCCCTTTTATTTAGTTACTTTCATATGGTTATTACTCGAGTTACTATACTATAAAAAAATCATAAGGAATCAAATTTTATACTTGAAACTCTCGAACTGCTGCCATGCGTAATCTAAAACCATGCATGGCTCCCTGTTTCTGTTTTGTCTACGCCATTTCAGAAGTATTTCCAAGCTTAATATAACCCTGAGAACCTCTCAATTCGACGAGCGGGTGCGTGTTTCAAAATAAAAATAATGTAATTTCTGAACTTTCGGCATACACCGACCGAGCTAGCCAGGCTTCTCCACGAAATTTATCGTTTTTATTTGTGGAAAATGATCAGTGAACTTGATTTATGGAATATGCAGGTTAAGCTGTCAAATAAATCTTGCTTTTAGACTCAAGTTTCTCATATTGCATACTTCTTGTTATATAGCGTCAGTGCCGCACTTAGGAGGAAAGAAAATTTTATATCACGATTGCTAACATGATTTTTCTCGCTATCAGTTGATTGCACGGCATTTTTTGAATTTGATCTTCCGTAGAAATATTATTCAGTCCCAAAAACTTGGTTTTCTGTTTCGAGCCAAGAGCTATTTCACTCCCAGTCAACTGCTTATGATCTATAAGGCACAGATCCGACCTGTCCTGGAATACTGTTCCCATATTTGGAGTGCGGCACCTAAATAAATCCTGAAACTATTGGATTCTGTCCAAAAAAGGGCAATTCGTCTCGTCGGTGATGCCTCGCTTACAAACTCGCTCACTTCTCTGGAACACCGTAGAAAACATGGCGATTCTATTTTATAGATATTTTCATCGGCGGTGCTCTTCTGAAATATCAACAATCGTTCCTTCATTCGCAGTCTCTTCAAGATTAACCCGTCAAGTTCAGTATTCACACCCCTTCGTGGTCACTTTGGAGACCTGCAGAACGTCCCTTTCCAAAAACTCGTTTATCCAACGAAAACCGAGACTTTGGAACTCATTGCCTAGGGAGGTGTTTTCCGAGGCATACGATCGCCAGAAATTTAAGAAGAACACCAACTCCTACCTTCTTTTCCTTGGTTCTCACGATGTTCTCTGAATATTATCTACAGGATATTCCTTTTCGTGGTGTTTCTTGAGACGTTTCTTCAGATTTGTTCTGAGATCGTTATCTCAAATCCTCTCCTCTGTTCAAACATTCAGTATATCAATCCTAGCATGGGTATTTGAACTTGTCGAAACTGAAAACTGAAAGTTTTCCTAAATTTTGGAAGAGATTGAATCGAAGTATGTTGAAAAAAAAGCATGGAAACAAAAAGAAAATAGTATAAAGAATAATTTAAATAACTATTGCTTTAAAATTCATGATAAATAATTATTTTCATTGTTTTTATGCTTCTAAAAGTGCCTAAAAGGGATATATCAGAAAACGAAGAAGTACATTGGTAAATGGGAATGTATGAGTTTCAACGAAAAATTCACATAGACGATTCTGTCCTACTTCAACCATCAGTTAAGAAATCGTAGTTCTCCATACTGCGTTGCCAGTCTGAGTTGTGAGCTGAGGACCTCTCAAATTCGAATTTTACCTTGAGATATGAGCCAGACATCAGCAAAAAATTCCTTGTATGAACATCAGCACACAAGGAAACTGCCACATTTGTTCCAAACGACTTTTCAAAGCACTCTTATTGCGAAGAATCCAATTCGGTCCGTTTTTTTATCGAAGATAAACATGAAAGTTTTGTAACATGCGGTTAGGTAAAGTGTATACAATCAAGGGTATAGGAGTTTTTTATTTACTTCCGAAACTAGATGCATTCGGACATTATGATGGACGATATACGAGATAGATCGTCCATAAAGATTTTTTCAATGATGATATTCCGAGTGTCAGATACTCAATTCAATAATACTATGCACAGCATACACATTTCGTTTTGTATTTTGTGTTTCACTGTTGCTGTTATTGGTAATAAGTTTAATGTATACGACTGAGTAATGGGCTATTTTGATCGATGAAGGCATTTGTTCAGTGCAATAATTATTATAGTGTCGCGTGCCTTCACAGTTCATTTAACAAATGAAAGATATAACTATATCAATTATAAAGTTCATCATATTCTTTGATAAGAAATTTATTATTATCTGATGGATAAATCTGGATATTTTACATGCATAGACACCATACACTGTGTCCGAGATAAGAATGAACAGCATGGGGATATCGGAAACGGTAAGTGATACGGGGTCGATTAAATTAGAGAAAAGTAGCGCATTTATGTGCCTAATAATATGACATTTAGAAAGTTTCAATATTCCAAGTAGTTTCGGAGATATCCGAGAAAAACCGAAATTTGAGAATTTCGTTTTTATTTTCTCCTAACTTTATTTTCAAAGGAAATATATAACAAATAGCACTTCGCCATGGCCACTTTTTAAAAACTATACACGATAACATGAGCAGAATTTTTCTGCGACGTTTCGTCTTTTAGAAAACATCATCAACTTTGTATTTTTATATACGCCGAAACTAAAGTATACCTGTATACGACTCCATTTTTTATTGTGAATACAGCAATGTATCACACAATATGAATTCGGAACCATTTCTCGCGCAAAATGTAATTTAGTGATTACTTAATCTGTTTTTCTTCAATTTTAGACAGTAGGCGCTGGAAAAAATGACCACATTATGTTCTGTTGTCATCATAATACTGTAGTTTGGTAGAATTTTTGACATATTACCGTTCCTACTCTTACATCTCGTTACCCACCTAATTTGTGTTAAAAATGGAAAACGGTAGCTTTTCGAATACTGAAAAATTTGATATGTTGTCATGTTACATTTTGTGCCAAAGAAATTGTGTTGATGCTGAACGTGCGTACTCTAAGAAGTATCCAGAGAGGCGACAACCTGGTAAATCAATATTTAGACGCCTACTATCTGAAATTGAAGAAAAACAAATTAAGTAATCACTAAATTACATTTTGCGCGAGAAATGGTTCCGAAATCATATTGTGTGATACATTGCTGTATTCACAATGAAAAATGGAGTCGTATACAGGGTATACTTTAGTTTCGGCCCGTATAAAAATACAAAGTTGGTGATGTTTTCTAAAAGACGAAACGTCGCAGAAAAATTCTGCTTATGTTATCGTGTAGTCCTTAAAAAATGGCCATGGCGAAGTGCTATTTGTTTTACAATTCCTTATAAAGAAAATAAAGCTAGGAGAAAATAAAAACGAAATTCTCAAATTTCGGTTTTTCTCGGATATCTCCGAAACTACTTAGAATATTAAAACATTCTGAATGTCATATTATTAGGCACATAAATGCGCTACTTTTCTCTAATTTAATCGACCCCGTATCACTTACCGTTTCCGATATCCCCATGCTGTTCATTCTTATTTTGGACACACTGTATATGATGCTTTGTGCCGTGGTCAAGGTTTTTCTTTCATTCCATCCACATATTATAATACAAATGTCACATATTTGAATTATTGAAATAAATAGACTGAAAGATAATCCAAAGTTATACCACCTACATAAAAAGGAAGTTACACTAAAGGCTTTTACAATATTATTAATTATGTTTCTCGATAAAAAGGACCATGAAAATATATATTCGAAATTATAGAGCAAACCTATAAACAAGGAGTTTTGGGGGAACAGTATTATAACGTAAGTATAAATATATTAATAGATATACAAACTTTTCGAAATACCTATATCGTAAATATTATTAGGTATTGTGTCTAGACTGTAGAGCCAAAAAAAAATAACCTGCATTGCTGAATTATGTCTATTCCAAGCTCATTCATATAAAATAATTATGGAATGAAAAACAATCGACCTGCAGAATATCTTTCTATCAGAATTATTTTCTTTATCGAACGGCTAAGTTGTGAAACTCATTAAGTAGAAAACATCCAAGAAAAAATCCAATAGTGGTTGACACGCGAAATCTTTTGCTGAAAGTGGACCACTAGATACTCGCATAAAAAAAATTTGATAGTTCGGATGACTAAATTGACTAAATTACCTCTGAAAAGTTGATTGGGGGTGGTGAGAAGTTGAGGTAGGATACAGCATTATACATTCACAAATGGCCGTTGGCCTTGTGATTATTTTATTTTGCTGCAAGTGATTAACTCGTTTGTTGATTTATATTTGCAGGGACGTTATTTATTGCCAGGCAGATCTGACATGTTGCATGCACGTAGGCAGAAAGCATGGTTTTGCGTTGCATGTTAATTTGGAATAGAACTCTCAAAGCATAAGTATATCTACTTGTCTATAGATAGATATATTCTTCATTTCGTATTGAATGAAGGTCATTTACCGTCATTCTCAATCATCGTGTACGAATTTCGTATACAAACACATGCTTCAGTGAATTAAAAATACCTATCTGAAGATAAGGAGATTAACGGCATCAACAGAACACTATAATTGGAATATTCTGGTACATCATATTATCCACAGATAGTCTATTTTATCAATAAAATAGTTTTATAAGAACATGAATAGACATAATGACAAAATTATTCAATCATTTTATCATGCATATTGAGTGGGAAGCATTTTACTAAATTTTTTTTTCTATTTTGGTTCTATAACGAATAAGTCATTATGAAATGCGTGTCGAAATAGCCTCTATTTCGATACGCATTTTCTTTAATTCGGAGATTGGTACAATCGAACTGTCAAATGAAAGTCAGAAGAGTTAGGTTAGCTTAAACTTATATGAGCGATTTTGGATTTGAATAATAATAATAAAAACAATAACAATATTGCATTTTTCACCGCTGGTATCGCATAAATCAAAATCCCTCAACAGTAAACTGTTCACGTTTGTACGTCAGATTTTAAATATTTCAATGTCATCATTGTAACCAATCAAAAGAAAGTACGTATTACACTATACTATTTCAATCGAGTCTTCAATAGCCAAAATTAAATCCATTGAAATTGAATAAGCTGAATTTAAATGAGGATCCGACTGTGTTCATCAGATTGATGTCGATAACATTGTTGTTTATAGGTATATACAGTATGGTGGAAATGTATGGAATAAATTCATTATCTCTAACGTATATGAATTTTAAGAAAAATCCTGAGACAGGTCGATTTTTATTTTCAAATTGACATCTCTTGATATACATACGGAGTATGTGACGTCATCCACGTAGTTGTGGTGACGTCATCAATTATTTTTTTAAATTGGAACATACCCCGTTTATTTTTTTTTCGGAAGGTATATTCATTGTCTATCTGACGGTATACTAATATTAGGAAAATAAAGTTATACAGGGTGAGAAAAAATTATTAATTATTTTATATTTACAACGGAAATCGCTACAATGAATAATCAAATTCATGACCTTCTGCAAGAATACAATGTAATAGACAGAAAACAAATCATTCTCAAACTTTGCTATCGTTTCTGAATATATTTGTGAAATATTCACTCGTATTCGTTCTTTCAAATTATCTGATCTTTTCGGCTTCTTACATAAACTTTGCCCTTCAGATAACCTCAGAGGAAAAAATCGAGAGGAGTTGAATCAGGAGATCTAGTTGGCCATTCGATTTACCCTCTCCGACCTATTTAGGTAATTGTGTACATTGATAGCATAATGAGGTTTTAAATATAAAATAATTTGTTCCCACCCTGTATCACTTTATTTTCCTAATATTAGTATATGGTCAGATAGACAATGGATATACCTTCCAGAAAAAAAATTAAACAGGGTGTCTTCCTATTTAAAAAATAATCGATGACGTCATCACAACTACGCGGATGACGTCACAAACTCCGTATGTAAATCAAGAGATGTCAAT
Source organism: Chrysomela aeneicollis (assembly GCA_029955515.1). Taxonomy (NCBI): domain Eukaryota; kingdom Metazoa; phylum Arthropoda; class Insecta; order Coleoptera; family Chrysomelidae; genus Chrysomela; species Chrysomela aeneicollis. The sequence goes on from JARUHQ010000002.1 coordinate 30,477,749, forward strand.
TTGAAAATAAAAATCGACCTCTCTCAGGTTTTCCCTTGAAATTCATATGCGTTAGAGATAATGAATTTATTCCATACATTTACACCATACTGTATATATATAATAATAATAATATAGTTCATTATTGCAAGTTTCGATTTTTCTCTCAATGTCTGGTGATGTGAATATTTAATAATCTCTATATTTTGGTTGTTGTCGATTTAATGAAGAATAATTGACTGATGACTATGACTTATATCATTTTTATTGATCATACATACCATATGAGAATATTTTTGAGATATGTTTGAATTCACAATAAATTTAAATAATATTTGTTGTGAATGTATACCTATTTCTAAGTTCATGACGACATATTTCCGAGTAAAGATCAACTCAATAACCTTCCAACGTGATTTTCAAATTTAATCCTAACCTGACGTGAAAGAGAAGTCGCTCGCTAATCCATAAAAAGGAAACAAACAGTCCATAAAATCATCGGGATACCTTCCCAAATATAAATTGATTAAATAAAACGTTCGAAGGTGTTTTCACGTGTGGGTAAATAGCGTATGAAATGGGATATAAAAATCCAATGAAATGAAGTGTAAATGGTGTGGCATCATAAAAGGGAAATGGCCGTGTCAGTGGAAGAGCGCAAAAGCCGAGTTGGGACCGGTTACGAGTGTTTCGAGCCCGCCGTGAACTGGACAGTGTTGCCGATACCAAAAAAAAAAGACATATTCCCTGACAAGTTGATATCCGAAAACTCACGATCATGGTGTTTGGAAATGGTACGGATGAGGTTTTCTTTGGTTGAAAGCAAGGATCAAACACAGAATAGCTTATTTTGTCGATTTCATTTGCCATTTCCCCAGTCACCAACAACTAAAGGTGTTTATATAAGAGACTGTGCATTTTTATCAAAACCTGACTTATTCACGTTGATTTTTTGTTTTTCCCTTGTTGGTGTCTTTCGTTATCTTTGATTTAGATGATGCGCTTTGCGAGATTCAAACATCATTTCGTCATGAGATACTTTTTTGTTTCGATTTTAATATATATAGGTATTTGTGAAAAATTCAGCTGCAAAATTTGAATCCGTTTTAATTCATCTCAAGCATTTGAGAAATATCATATTCGATCCATTACCTATTCATCCATCAGGCATGATCTGAAGTTAAACAAATTGAAGTACTTAACACCGCCTGGAGGAATTATGTCAACCCTTCAGCGTTTTTCGAGAGCTTCATTCACCTTAAATATTTTCTATAGGTAAATAGATTCAATTTTGACTCTTTCACGACAAACTAAGTAGTGTTTGGCTCTATAAATCCAATGAAACGTAATGCTGGGTTCAGATTCAACTAATCTAACAATTAAATTAACAACTAAGAATTCAGAATGGTGAAAACGATAGAACGTATTTGAGGATTTATATATTCACATCAGTCACCTGAATTAATAATTAAGAAATACTTTCAACTTAACAATTGATAATAAGGAAATGTTGTGAACAGAACGCACTAATAAACGATCAGTATGCCATCATTTGTCGTTTGTTTAATAATATCATTTAATTCAACACTTTGAAATAACATTGAGCTTTCAATCATGTAATTCTTAATTATAATAATAATAATTCCTGATTGGTAATTCCTAATTATTAATTGTTAATTCTTAGTTGTAAGTTCAATTGAATCTCTAAACCGAGCATAAGTTATATAATTTAACAGGACACCAAAAAACGGTTGAACGGGTTGAAAGACAATATCTTAATTCATTCGTTCAGTTTCTTGTATAAAAACCTCCATTCAGGTAAGCACAACAGAGAATAGTTCAAAAAGTAAAACATTTAAAATTATTTTCGAGAATTCATGATATAGAAGAAAATACTCACACGCTGGCAACACCGCGAAAAAGCGCATGTTGGTGCTCCATGCGTTCAAACATGACTTGAACGACCGTCGACGTTCAACTATAATTGAAATCCTTTATTACTGTTATTAGTGCCGAACCACTTCGTTAAATGTTGTATAAATTGTGCATAATTTGCTCATTTTGCGTTCAGCTAGGTGATCGAAATATTAAATTATTTCACCATTCGAGACGCTTTAATAGAACTAAATGATACCAGTTATGTGGATAAAATACATTTCAATAACGGGATGATAATTGTTGATGTGATACCTGATAAAATTATGTCGTTTCAAATTGTACACCTACCGCAAATGATATACGCAATACTGGTTTTGATTTTATTGATTTTAAGTGTAATCTTAAATAGGTATAATCATACTTCAATTACCTGATTAGGAGCAGCAAGATCTTACTTGTTAATTTTTTTACTCAGGTAAACTACTCAACAAATATTCATGCAATTATTATACAGTAGGAATATTAATAAGTGAATGAAGTATTATTTTGATTCTCATCGAATTTAATTCCTCTATATTTTTCGTAAAGATCACTCGACATATTATCCGTGAAAAAAATATGTTGTCCGTATTTAGACGTCAATAATATTGTGAAGCAAGAATATTTATACATTAGTACTTATTCGAAGGTGAATAGTAAAAATATTGACGTCCAATTTTGGGACATCAACATATTAACTTTCCAGTAGGTATATATAAAATTTGAGGATCGATATTTCCAAATAATTTTCAATCCATCAATACCAAAATCGTTTATTCAATTCACTATACTTTACCTCAATCACTACTCCACATTTCACAAAACGAATCACTCAACTTCCAAACTCAAATGCAACCTGTACGAGCATCAGAACCTAATTGAATCACTCACCCATACAGCTACAGTCAGGAACTTTCTTTTTTACAGCCCTGGTGCATAAAAAACTTTCTTTTCCAACATAAAAAGCACAAATATCATCACGATGTAAAAGGTAGTTTTTTACAACCCTCAAGCTTTCTAATTCTATTCTTATCATACACCCTCAAAAATAGAAAGCCCTTCGTGTTATTTGTAATAACTACCGCTGACTGAGTAAATAGGCATTTTTTATTTTCCTTTTATATAGGTATGTGTACCTACCTATGCCTACTTATTGGAAAGTGAGCGAAAATGATAACTCATCAGGTTCCTGTTGTTTGTAGTTTCTCAAAAATCAGAATAGAACAGTTTTAAACCACCAACAACACTCATTCCGGATCAAAAACATACATGTTTATATTAACGAAAATATACTTTACAACTTCAAAGAGCTGCGATGAGATGTTTATTGGATGAAGAGCAGATTAAACGCAAGCTGGGAAAATAAATCAAAACCTAATTTTCAATACACCCATCATATGACCTCGCTTCTAACAATTACATAAAATTCATCCGGGTGATGCATTTTGATTTTAGAATAGGTCTGAGGATATTTATTGAACACGGTGGAGTAAGGTGATGAGTTGTTAACATCTTTTGAATTGGTAAATATATAGGAATCTTCAAAGGAAAAAAATATTTCGGAATAGGATGATTGAAGATCTAATCACCAATCATCATCTATACAAAATATAGGTAATTAGTATAGTAAATACTATATAGTAATTTTCACAAATTCCAAGGTAATGATGTATTTACGAGTGTATTTACTCGAGGTTTTACTTATTTATATATTGGAGAATCCAGAATAAGAATAAGGATCATCGTTGATTGGTGTTTGTTCTCAATTGAACCAATTTACGAATAATTTGCAAGCTTTTTAGCATCAGGTTTCTGTATCAATCAAATTGTAAAGACCTTCAGAGGATAATGAAGATGACACGTGTAAACACTTCAATTTTCATGTTATAGTGTTCTAGGTAAATAAAAAAAGCTGCGAATAATCTTGAAGGTAGAAAGTTAAAACGAATCGAGAAAAAATATACTTGCATGAGAGGTTAAGCGAATTTTGACACATGTGCAAACCACATCAACAAGTTTTTAGACCACAATGAGTGTTTCTATCGAAGTATAATTATATACCTATATATATTTTATGTACCTATATCTGTCATAATACAAAAAAGTTTGTCGGTATAGGTAAATCAATTTCATCTAGCCTATTTTTGTTTGAGTAAAAGCAATGCAATGCAATATAAACCTGATATTTATAGGGTGAATTTAAAAAAAAATTAAGCATTTAACATTTATATCACTTGAGAATTGAGACGACAGTGGATCATGTTATAAAAATACCTACTCAACATTTGAGACTGATTGAAGTTTATCACATTTTCTCACTTAGATTAAAATAAAAAAGGAACTGAGTTGAACTGCTTGAATATAGTTTTCCTATGCCTATTTATAGGTCTTATATCTATTGTATTATCTGATGTTTTGTTATTTCTCTTCAATAAGATTTAAATAGATTCCACAAGCCGAAATCATACTAGTTAGAGTACAAGTATAAATCCACAATGAATGGTAATTTCGAATAATTGCGGGAGACAAGTGTCATTTTCGAATCCTTTTTTCGTTCATAAAATCATAAGTCTCAAATGATTTTATAACATTGACAACGCTTCTTCCATATTCTGGTGATAAGTCTTGAATCTTAAGTGATGTATCTTTTTATAAAGCCACCTTCAATTTTCATCAGTCCTATAGTTATTATTGTAGATATAAATATTCGTAGGTATCTAGAGGTTGCGGAAAAACCCTTCATCAACTCAGACTCAAGTAGGTTCATCCACCGAACAATTGAACAATAACTCCTACGGCACTCCAAAAACTCCACCATATCGCCATATTTTCATCCGTCATTCAAACAAGAAACGACACCCGACTCGCTGTGCAGAGAACAATCTAGTTGGCTACGCCGCCCGTCGCTTCTCGGCCATTGCGCAATCGAAACAAGACGTGAAAAAGTGGACAAAACGCTGTTGGAACATCGCAGACACAGCACAACCTCACTTGAACACCGTACGGATCCTTCGATCAACTTAAATCACTTGTTTTCTCCATAATTCGAGTGAAATTCGTCAAAATATCATTCGCAGATGCGTAGTCAGCGGCAGCACTGTCGTGGAATTCAACATGGCTGACACACATGATCGGAGCAACTGCGAACAGAGGGTGAGTGGAAGGGGAAGGCGGCGAGCTGCGCGTTTCGTTGCCAGGCTAATGACATCCGAATGTTGCGTGTCCAGCTGAAATGAGCCTTATTGACGACGTGATACGGTACAGTCGCTTTTGTTTCATTGTATCTTGATGTCATTTTATTGAACTCATGGAATGTGTGAAGTCGAATATGTTCTTCAATTTTCCAACACTGAATTAGATTTTTTTATCGTTACCTAGTGAAAAATCATCAGCAATACTTACGAGGTAGGGTATTACCAAATGTTTTGCTTTGATGCTTATAGAGTGAAAATCATTGTCTCCTTAACATCAACTACACCTTTTCCAGTTGTTTTTCAGAAACCATCAAGTTTATTTCAGAAAGCGTCAATTGAATTTCAGAATAGTCACTTGTATTTCAGAAAGTATCAATTGTATTTCAGAATAGTGAGGTGAATTTCAGAAAGCGTCAAATGTATTTCGGAATAACGAGTTTAATTTCAGAAAGCATCAATTGTATTTCAGAATAGTCAGTTCAATATCAGAATGTGTCAAATGTATTTCAGAATAGTCCATTGAATTTCAGAATTCGTTATTTGTATACAAATGATATATTCTGAAATTCAAATGACGAATTCTGATATTCAGTTGACTTTTCTGAAATACCTACAATTGACGCTTTCTGAAATTAAACTCACAATTCTGAAATACAATTGATGCTTTCTGAAATCGAACTCGCTATTCTGAAATATAGGTATTTGACGCTTTCTGAAATTCAACTCACTATTCTGAAATACAATTGATACGTGAAATACAAGTGATTATTCTGAAATTCAATTGAGGCTTTCTGATGGAAAAGGTGTAGTGAGTCAACTCAACGAAACGAACAATCAATTGAGTTGAGCATCAGTTCTATCTAATAAAAATAACTTCAATATTGCCTCAATCCTCATCAATTTCACTAGCTTAGGTCATTTCATACATAGGTATAGGTACACCCAATCAAAACTTACCAAACTACGCAAAACTTTTTGGGCTAAATTGGGTGAGGAATTCGTGAATGTCAATATAATTTAAACTTTTTTCACCTTCTTGAATAGAGAATTACCTGATATCGGAACCTATAGTGTTTTAAAATTTTCATGAAATTCCAGCGAACCTATTTTCAGTAGTCCTACTTATAAGTATATATAGTAGTTACAGCAAACCTCGTATTATTTGGATAACTTTTTACTCACTTCAAAGACTAGATTTTTGTTATTGAATCTAAATCAACCTTGAAAATTGTATATAGGTATAATCTTTTCATAAATATATCATGCATGATGGTCCATCCCATGTTATGTAGTTATGTGTAGATATGTACAATGTCAACTTATGAATGAATAATCATTTTATGCATGAACTATTTCATGTTTCTACGGAGGATATATTATCTATTGCCATGCACAGGAGTTACGTGATTATGAATACATTAAGTCTGTGGTGATATAATCAAATGAATACCCAGATGAAGAAGGGAATTTGTCATCGCCATCAATGATGGGTATATGTATAATATCGGTATAGGTTCACCAAGATTCAGATATTCAGGAAGTTTATAGTAAATTCTTATATATTTATTATCGAGATGGCTATTTGGTAACAATTAAATATACCTAAATGAAAGTTATTTGATTAGAAATATTGTCAGCTTCTCATGCAAACCTATTCCTTCCCCATAGCTGAATTTGTTCCTATAACTTTTTATAATACCTTTCATTACATTAGAAAAAATCAATTTCGCAATCACCGACTCTCGATCTAATACTTTCCCCGAGACTTTCCCATCATACTGAACTTATCTGTAGAGCTATTACATTTTTAAAACAGTTAATAGGGCATGTATGGTAACCCAAATTCCGTATCGTTATGGCTAGCCATTAAAAAAATATGGGGTCTCCATAATACCTCTATTGAGCTGAGAACCATTCTCTCTCACCCGTATTCAGTATCTATTTTTCGGTGGTGAAATGAAGGTGGAAAGGTGTTTATTGTTGGATGATATACCTACCTAACGAATTTTCTAAAACAGTGAGTAGAACACGTAGATATCAGATTTATTGTCGCAGAAATTAGTTGTTGTTTTTATGTAGCACGAACGTTGGTTGCAATAGCCACGTATTGATTTAGTGAGAAAAAAATGAAAAAATAAGTCCATGCGCGTCATAAATCATTGGACTGGTGTGCATGAATTTTGCGATTTTTCAACTTATTCGAGGCTCGAGTTTTCATTGTCGAACAGAAGTATTCAGACGTCTGCTCCTATAAATATTCGATATGATATATGCCAATGTATGTATAGGTATAATTATTGGAAATTCTAGTCTTGAGATACAACTCCTCAGATATACAAGTACGTACCTATAAGTATGAAAAAAGCTCACGAGATGAAACATCACAATATCAAAACAGTTCTGCAATTATATATTGTTTTGACTGACGTGATGATTAATGCTAGTTTATGATTTACTCTCATGCAAGAGCAACGTGGTGAAATTGGACCTAATTTTATACCTATAGTAATAGCTATTTATGTACCAAGTGCGTTATATAGATCCTAACGCCCGGAGGGTAACATTCACCCGAGGGCCTTTGGACTTGATCGTTACTGCTTTATAATACCTTGGCAACGGTTGCTATTAACAGACCCATAACGCCCGGGGCGTTATGGAGGGCATTATGAATCATAACGCCCGCTAAATGTTTTTTTCTGTAGTTCAATAAATTAATTACTCAGAAAAGTTTTATTTATAACTGTACATAAAAAAGGGACTAATTATTATTATGAACACAACAGTTTTTAGTTTCCTCCACTAACAAGCTTGTCAATTCTTACAAAAATGCAGCGTCGTTTTATTAAATAAACAACCCTTAGCAACCTCTTCAATGTTTCCATGGCAATTGCATAGAAGCTCACTTGTGCTCAGTTGCCGACCAGAACGCAGTAAATACTATGAGAAAAAATTTATGAAGTAAACAACGTCGTTTAAGATAATTATTTCGTGAAAAATAAAATCTTGTATGCACCACGAGCGTTACTAGATCCTAACGCCCATCGGGCAACATTCATCCCTCGGGCCAAAGGCCCTCGGGTAAATGTTACTTTCCGGGCGTTAGGATCTATATAACGCACTTGGTACATAAATAGCTATTGTGATGCAGGAAATTGTCAAGAGTTTATATGCATCTGTAATTTTCCCTCCCAGGCCAATAAATTTTTGTTTGACAGTACAATAAAAATATATATGAGTATGTAATATAAACTATAAGTACTTTGGGAAACATTATTCCATTTATATTATCAATTAAGTACGTATATATTGTTCCATCAATCAATAGCGTAATTAATCAATAACGTAACTGACAATAACTAAGGTTCTGCAATATTTATTTAGAGGCCAGAAAAAGGCAATGCATGGGTTGATGATAGGAAATAACATGGCTATAGGTGTGCCTGGAGTACACTGATCCATAGGTTGGTATCCCGTTATTGTACCACCATTTTGAAATAGTCCAATAATAGTAACTTTCGATCTTAAAAGAAAGCTGTTCATTCACTGGGGCATCGTGATGGTATTATTTCCATGTCATTCACTTTCCCATTTCATACAAATTATAATTATTATACTTTGATAAAACCTATAATTTGTATGCATTTACCAAAGAACTCAAACATTGGTTAACGCCGGAATAGTGCTTGGGTGGTGATATTTTGATAATAATTATTAGTCTATCCACTGTAACGAATTGACCGATATAAGAATGATGCGTTGATAATAACCATAAGACAAAAAACCTCTCATATATATAAGTATACGATGGATGTTGGCTGTACCAAGGTCAATAAAATTAACGAAACGGTGTTATTTTTCCTTCTTAATTACGGCTTCAATGAACTTGTTCAGGATGAACATATTTATGTTAGGTACATCTATGATAAGTACCAATTTTTTAAAGAGTAGGTACGTATAGTAAATATTTTTACCTAGAAAATCATCAGTTCACCCGCTATATTCTGTACAATTATTTATGCCTTTCTAAAGGGATATTCAGGAGGTATTCTCTGATTTGTGAAATTTATTTTCAGTGTATTTTGTTATATATACCTATACTGAATATACCTATCGGCTGTATGCATGGAACATATTATATGAAAAAAAGTCTCAAAATATTTCGAATTTCGACGTCATACTCACCTACTTGAGTGAAAATCATGTATATAGTCAAGAAAATTGAAAAATTCTAATGATTAGTTGATATGATGGTGATGTTTGAATTGTTGGGTACTTTTTCAGAAAGCAGTTATTCAAAAAACGTGTATCAGTTCAAATAAGGTGTTCTGAGATTTATTTTCTCACATGGTCAATCTATCCGTAGGTATAGTAACGTAATTGGTTCAGATATCCAGAGATAGCTTTCCTTTTATACAACTGCTCGCTGTATAAGACAACGAAGCAGTTATGTCGGAGCTTTTTAGCTTTTTCGTTTTTTGTTACTCCGTTTGCATGATAGTTGAAGAGCCTTCTGCATCAACACATGTTACAAGAATTCGAGATAGCGATGTCTTTATGCCTCACCGGCAGATGCCTATGGAGATATCATACTGGCTAAAGAAAGGAATGACAACTGCTATATAGTATAAATCAAATATGCAGTCTGTCCTGTCAACATAGAGTTCGATATGTGCCAGTCTACTCCGTTGCATATGCAACGATATATACACAGAGAAAAAATTTGTTTGATTAAATATTTTCACAATCATCAGATATACGAGTCTATCAACTCACAAAGCCTATGTTTGATTTGTAGTAATAACCTGCAATAATGTTTTTTCTACAAATTAGTTTTCGGGTAACTAAATAACAATCGAAAACCTCGTCTAAAACAGTATTGTTGTGTGCTCACACTTTTCTGTATTTTTTTGACTCCCCTGTATTATATTGTGATTACGCTACCAATATTCTACTGATTAAAGACATTTTGTTGTGTTTATTAGTTTGTAGATAATATTTGTTGTTATTGTAATATAAAAATATCAACTCGATTCACAAAAATATAATGAAAAATATTAAACATGAAAACTGATTAATTGAATGAAATGAACTGAGTGCGCTGAGTGCTAAGTGGTACACAAATAAATAAAATATCATCAAATTTTACAAATTAAAAAATGAAAAAAATACATAGGCAAAATAGGTATATCAATTCTATTGATGTACAGGGTGGCCAGATAAGAATGCAAGGTGCAGTATCTCGGAAACTATTCGTCTAAGAGACTTGCGGTGAAAAATTTTATAACTAAAGTTACCAAAAGAAAATCCTGGAAATTATTTTCATGTTTCCAAGATGGCCGCCAGGGGGCGTAACCGCCATCTAAAACTTTTGAAATGAATTTTTGAGGAAATATGCCTAGTAGTAAACGTTCCAATAAAATATATACCTTTTAAAGTTGAGCTTCATCCGAGTAAGTTTTGCTAGACACTTTTTGACGTATCTACTAAAATGAAGTGGTGGGGGGTGGTTCAATGTTTTTTCAAATAAACAGCTGTAACTCCTGAACGAATGAACGGATTTCAACAAACTTGGTATCGTTGGAAAGAGCATTCATTGGTCTATCGAATTCATCTTATTTGTAATGTGTCTGATTTTAAGTGATGCCACTAGAGCGCGTTTTTTAACACAACAAACAAAAAATTGCAAAATTGTCTGAAAAATCAAATGCAATTATATGACTTTTTTTCCATGAAAATGTAGTGAAATAATACCTTAATAGGCTAGTGAAAACCGTGTCTCGATATATACATTTTTCACCGCAAGTCTCTTGTAGACGAATATATATAGTTTCCGAGATACTGCACTTTGCATTCTTATCTGGCCACCCAGTACATGTGTCACATAATGAAACAAAATAGGTAATACAAAAAGTCATCATGCATTCTATTTTCTATATTTCAAGTGAAGGAATAAATCGATATTTTTTTTCTCAGTGTGGCTATTCGATTGTACATCGTTTCTCCACTTGCTAGAATGTAATTAAACCTCATTCTAGAACAAACATTCGCCTTGTATAATACACCATTGTAACCTTTCGAGAGAATGTTTTTTCCATCGTAATCTCCTCACGATCGTTGGTCTAACTTGTCAATTCAGTTGCACAAGTAGATGTTAACCACGAAAGATAACAATAAGGACTTACAAGGTAGGTACTACTCGTATATATGAGCTGAGGAGTGAACTAGTTCACCTTTTGACAATCGTCCTCTCCAAATTCTTTTGTCAATGATTCAACATTCAGGAGTTTAATTAGAAAAGAATAAGTGAATTCTATATCACAGATTTTTAATGGAATTCAACTTTGCGATCCTTGATCTGGATATAGTTTGCAGTAGCTATGCTTGTATAGTAGACCAAGTGTAATTGAACTTGACTTTCTGTAGAGGATTCATCAAATCAATCAATCAATCAAAAATATGCTTTATTGTCTAAGAAAAAATACTTATTGACAAAGCGTTAAATTATACTATCACATAGAGAAGACTTACAAGATATGCACTAGAAGTTAAATACTAGAATTTCAAATTTGTTTAAAATTTAAGTGATAAATATAAAAAATATATAAAAAATATAAAAAATATAAAAAATATAAAAAATATAAAAAATATAAAAAATATAAAAAATATAAAAAATATAAAAAATATAAAAAATATAAAAAATATAAAAAATATAAAAAATATAAAAAATATAAAAAATATAAAAAATATAAAAAATATAAAAAATATAAAAAATATAAAAAATATAAAAAATATAAAAAATATAAAAAATATAAAAAATATAAAGAATATAAAAAATATAAATAATATAAAAAATATAAAAAATATAAAAATATAAAATCACAGTATATAACACTACAAACACATTAAAATAATAAAACTTTCTAAGTGGTTACAGTATATATCACCATTTGTCACTGTAATATTCTTGAAGGCAATAGTATGCTTTCATACACAATATATCTTTAACTGCCTTCCGGAATTTGGATAAGTCAGACATTTGCTTTAAATTAGTTGGCAAATGATTAAACATTTTTTTACTTTCAAACATCAATGAATTTTTTGTTAAAGAAGATTTTGGAATCGGCAAAGGTATGTTGTTGTTTTGACGTGTCTCGTGTGTTCTAAGTCTTGTCATATTCAGATGTTTCTTTTTCATCAAACATACAGATTCAAGTATGAAGATGCTGCATAATGTTAATATTTTGTGAAGCTGAAATAGAGGTTTGCAATGATCATAGTTCATAACTCCGCACAAATAGCGTATTGCTCTTTTTTGCATTACAAAAACAGAATTAAACAGTTGTTGGCTACAGAAGCCCCAGAAAGGAATGCCATATCGCAAATGCGACTCAACCAATGCAAAATAAGATGCTTTAGCAATCGAAAATCCAAGTTCCTTCCTAATTATTCGGACAGCGAAACAACTGCTAGCTAGTTTTTTGTTCAAGGACGTTATATGATTATTGAATTTCAATTTATCATCTAGAGTTATACCCAAGAACTTAGTAATTGACTTGTTAACAATTGTTCTGTTCTCTAAATACAAACTATCATAGTTGAATTTCAAAGTCAGAATATTGGTTTTATTTGCATTGAAACATAGAAAATTGGCATCACACCACTTTTTTACTTTTTCTAAATCGATCGATATTATTTTTTTCAGTGCATCTATGTCATTCCCATGCCACATTATAGTAGTATCGTCAGCAAATATTGTAAACTTTCCTGAGATATCGATGCTTGCTAGGTCATTCAAATACAATAGAAAGAGAATAGGGCCAAGTACTGATCCTTGAGGAACACCCCAATGGATCTTTGATTCCTCCGATTTCACATTTTGTATTCTGACCATTTGCATTCTGTCAGAGAGATATGATTTTATCCAATTGTGAACAGTACCTCTGATCCCATAACGGTACAATTTTTGAAGCAGTATTTCGTGATTTACACAATCAAAGGCCTTCGAGAAATCACAAAATACTGCTCCAACAACATCACCTTCATTCAATTTCATGTAGACAGAGTCCAGAAGATTGAAAATTGCATCGTTTGTGTTAGTTGATGATTGAAATCCAAACTGTATACTAGATAGTACATTATTATTTTCTAGAAACTGTAATAACCTTTTTTTGAATAATTTTTCAATTATCTTTGATATGGTAGACAAAAGTGAAATCGGTCGATAACTCGAAGGATCATCCACATTACCAGTCTTGAATAAAGGTATTACAATTGCAGTTTTCAAACAGGAGGGAAATATGCCTGTCCTGAAAGAAATATTTATTGATTCTGCTAAGACACTGAGTGCAGGATATGGCAGATTTTCGAGTATATTAACAGATATTTCATCGGCTCCCATAGATTTTTTGTTTTTTATTTCTTTAAATATCTGTCTCAGCTCTTGAACGTTTGTATCTTCTAAATGAAATTGCTCTGTTATTTGTATGTGTTCAAGATAAGCTACTGGATTTGTGTGTGAAACTATGTGAGATGTTAATTTTCCAGCTATTGTACAGTAGAATTCATTGAGAATGTTTGGACTAATATTTGTTTGGACTGGAAGGGTGTTAGTTTTCCCTCGTAAGCTGTTCACTATAGCCCAGTTTTCTTTCGATTTATTGTTGGCGTTGTTTATTCTATTTTTATAATATTTTTCCTTTGCACTTTTTATTACAAGATTATAAATGAATTTGTATTTGTTGTAATATTCCAAAAAGAACTTGCTGTCAGTGTGCTTCCTAATTGAGTTCATTGACCTAAAATTATTTGCTGAAATCTTTATTCCTTTGGTAATCCATGGTTTCTTATTCTTTTCTCTTATTTTCACTAATGGAAAAGCATGGCAATTTGCTTTGGTTAGTATGTCATGGAAAGCATTCAAAGGGTTAGAATTATTCAACACACTAAGCCAGTCAATATTTGCACAGAGAGTCTGGAAGTTGAAGAAATTTTGACCGCTATAAATTCTGCCATATCGATGCCTCTTTGTTGTATATTTCAACTTTAATGGGATATACGACATTACTGCCTCATGGTCAGAAATACCTGAAGAAGTCACAAAAGATATAACTTCTTCTTCGCTAAAGTTAGTACAGAAGTAGTCAATAATAGTTGCTGCATGTGAACAAACCCGGGTGGGTTCTTTCACATACATTGTCAGATTCCCTCGATAACTTCATCAAATTCATTGGCCCATACCTGCATTTCATATTTTTGCGATGGATTTTTACTTCCTGGCATATAGGGTATTTTATGTTCTGGTTCTAACGGTAAGGAATATCCTGTAATGTTCAGAGAACATCGTGAGAATGGTATGGTATGCCTCGGGGAACACCTCCCTAGGCAATGAGTTCCAAAGTCTCGATGTTCGTTGGATGAACGAGTCTTTGGAAAGGGACGTTCTGCAGGTCTCTAAAGTGACCACGAAGGGGTGTGAAGACTGAATAACTTGACGGATTAATCTCGAAGAGACTGCTAATGGATATCTAAAGAATTCGTTTGTAAATATGCTCGATAATTGAGACACTGAATTTATTCCATTTGGCTGTTCCCCCTGTATATCTACTGGAGCATAGGAACGTCATAAAAATTTCAAGTGGCACTTTGTTTCTACCCTCACATTATACACTTGAGAATTCAAAATCTAATAGAATCGATTTGAATTTCAAATAACGTTATTGAGATCCCGTCCCATGAAAACGTCAATCGAATAAGTACGGAACTTTTTTTTGGCTGCTTTATGGCTTTCTGAAGTATATGGGATTTCAAAGATATTGCCTCGATAGACAAAGCTTTATTGCGCTGCCCGCTATATCACTCCCTCGAATGGTGACTAACTACTTCTATACGTTTTCATATCTTAGAGGAACGTGAAGCGTTTTCTATGTCGAATTATTTCATCCACTCTTGTATGGGTGAATGGTAATACCATTTGGATTTAGTTTTGCCCCCACAACATTCCAACATAAGGCCTCAGAAATGTATGTGGGGCGATTTGAATTCATTTCATGGTGAATATATACAGGGTATTTTACCTTACACTATGTCACAATCTCATGAAAAGTTACGTGCATGCGAAATAATAATAGAATATTATACATCAGAGTGTTTCTTATTAACATGCTAATATTCAAGGTTATTCTTCAGTTCGAGAGTTCAGATCTTTAGGATTTTTAGGATATACCGGGCTATTCAAATTCGTTTCTGTACATGGGGATCTCGTAAACGATAAGAGATAAAGTGTCAGTTAAATTGTGGCAAAGTTGCGTATTTTAGAGACCTATTCAATGATTGGAAAAAATCGGTTCTGGAGATATACAGGAAAAACCAAAAAATCCCAAATTATTTATTTGCCTGTATCTTCTTTATTCGCAGACATATTGAAAATCTATATCCACATCCCCATGTACAGAAACGAATTTGAATAGCCCTGTATATATTCACATAAAGTTTCTAAAAATGACCCGCAAGAATAACCTCCTTAAATATAAGCATATGTTTTTGCATGAGACACTCTGTATAACGCACCTATATCGGAATGCCCCGTTTATCAAAAAACGAGCGAATTTGGAATACACCATTCCAAAAGTGTTCTGAAATCTACTGCTTCATTCAAACACCTTTCATCAACACAATTTGAAATTGATAGGTTTTGGAATTATTTTAAAGAAAAATATATTCACAGTATAGGTAGGACCTATTTGACATGACCGAATGTATTTATATCTACGTTATTTAAATTTGAAAGTCAACCATATAAAAAGCGAATTTCAATATGATCATTGATGCTTATAAATCTAAAGATAGTTCTCTGAGATGTTATATTCCTCTACATCAGTTAATACACACTGGAATAATCAAGTTGGGGTTTCCTATTTCGATATTCATGACCAATTCCACCGAATTGGGAAAATGATAAACGTAAGTATAGATCGAACCGCAAAATGAATTATATCCATAAAGCAAAAGGGCGTTCCTCCTGCATCGTACATTTCCAGTATAGGGTTCAGTAACGTAAACATTATATTAATCTGATTTACTAATGCAACATTCAAGATATATTGCATTGTGAACGGAATGAAATCCATTTCTCTATTGAAGAGGCCATTTTGGAATTGAAACGAGTTCAAGACTGCAATATGCCCAGTTTTTCAGAAGGCTCCATGTCTGGTCAACTCATAAACCATACATACGATGGAATGATGCCAACATGCCTTTGAATTATGTCGATGCTAGATATACCATGATACATATGTTGGCTTTCTTCTATACCTATACGTCGAGTGGTTAGACATTCTGAATATTTTTGTCGGTATGATGTTTATCTCGTCTTATAAGACCAGGGTCGATAATTTTTCAAACCAAAAAAAATTATAGTAGGATGGAACCCATTGGAAAAGAAAGAGAATATACAAAAATCAAAGGAAAAATAATTTACGGGCGATCTGTGGTCAGGAAGTGGGAAGGGGGGGGGGTTAAGGGTAAAAAACGGTTTATCTCGATTTCCGGCAAAACTACAAGTCCTATGGAGAAAAGTTGAATTGCAAAGTTGTAGATAATAAAAAGATCTACAACTCTTGTTTCCACACTTTTTTCACATATCCTCAAAATTTATGTTAAAAATTCAAATAACCATGTTTTTCGTTTTTTATTTTTATCTTTTACAAAAAAAATGTTTTTTTCACGAAATTTGGTGAAAAGTTACCTCTTCATGTACCAAACACACTGTAATTTTTTTGGTTTGAAATATGTATTTTTTCACCATATTTTGACCAAATATCGAAAAACCACCCTTATTTTCAATCGAAAATTCTCACGTCAAAATATCTGCTATTTTGAAAAAGTCGGTGGGCTTTTCGTTCGTTGAAATCTCTACTTTCTGCTAGTTTGAGCAAAAATATACATGACTGTGGAAAATTTTCTGAGAAAACGAAAAAACTCGAATCCGAATTTTTTAAAAATCATTTTGTACAATTTTGAGCTTTTCATTGATTTTTATTTGAATTTTATATGTCCAAAATTCACTACGTTGAATGAAAAACTCTTTTTGAGCTTAGCACTTGGGATTGAGAAGCTGCATGGACTTCCATATATCCACTGAGACAATGGATTGCATTTATATTCAAGTTCGTTGATGATTATGGTATATAGTCGAATGGATGGAAAAGCTGAATGATTTGCATGTGAGAATTTTTCTATCCTGATGGTGTATTTTCGCTCTTGATACTTTTCAATTGAACTTTCTGGAACGGATTGAGTAACTTCAACCTCTCTTATCATTGCTGATGTGGAAATTTATAAAGATGACATGTAGGAAGGAGTGGCAGCGTCCTTTTCATCTGCTATAGGCATTTCTTTGGATCGAATGGATGCTTCATTATAAAACAATCACACTCTAACAAGCAAGACGTGCAGCGTCAAGATTCACATTAATTTATAAGCACCAGAATATCGAACAACCGCACATTGTCACCATCAGTGTGGACGAGAGTTGAATAGGGGGCGATAACTCATGAATAAATAAATAAAATCAAAGTGCGGGAAATGCGACTGGTCGTAGTGTTTGGAATTTATGGAAGTTCGTTAGCTCGTAAACTTCGGCGGCCATTCATTCAGTTACCGACTGAAACATTACACCCCGTAACTAAGCGAGTGGTCAGCGATAGAAGGATTTGTTGGCGATCTCCAACGGTCTCAATTAGGCGCCTTGGTCCGTAATTCAGTCGAGGTTTTTCATTGTATTTCAGGGCTTTCCATTTTGATTTATTGCGTCGTGGTATAGCGGAGCTAAGAAACAGGCCAGAGTCCACCTCCGACTCCAGGTTTTTTTGCTCTCCTTCAATTACCCATAACGTCCGTTAGGTCGACTAATGGTAAATCTGCCTCATGAGGCGTTCTCCAGTTTTCAAAATAGTGAATGATTAGATATTTGCGTGAAAGTGATAATAAAAAGTATTCCAAGTGTTGCGTAAAAACTGCAACCGTTTCCATTCATATTGATATCTAATCAATCCCACCTCGACCTATACTGTAACATTTCGATCACTCAGTAATTGAGAAAACTATCTGCCATCATTACACTTTATGCTTTATGATGTTCCTGATGAACGCTTAGAAATGTCACTGAAACAATTACATTGCTGACCAATCATTTTCATATACAGTGACCTTCATAAAGTCCGCATCATATGGGAAAATTTATTAATGATTTATTTTGAAATTCGACTTGGGCGTTAAGTTGTGCTTTGAAAAATATGAAATAAAAATGACCTACTGAAAAGATCCACTTAAATGAATTCTTATCCTACATGCTTGAAAATACGTCAACTTTGCATAAAAAATAACAGAAATATTAACCACACTGAAAAAACAACTATGGATCACAGATAGAAATTCAAGCTGCAATAATGTAGTTTTAGATATTCAGGAGTGTAATAAACTGATACATCTCCTCTGATGTATTGAATTCATGGACTCGTAATATTTCTGCGAATAATGTGTAAAAACATCGTGTAATTCTACTGTGGATAAATCCCAATGTATTGATACAGAAATAAATGGAATGTTGTACAATGAAATGAACCAATACATCAAGAACGTATAGTTACAGAAGTTAATGTTATGATACAGTTTGGCATGTAAAATTACATTTAGCATGTAATCATTATCCAATCGGAGGACAATTATGTGTCACGTGGTGTATTTGCTATAGTCTTGACGGTCTTATTGCAGCCGCGGCGTCCATTGGCGAATGGCGTCATTAGATCTTGCACACACGGATTGAATGAGTGCATCTTTTTAGTACTTCAAATTGAAGTGATTTTGTGAAGGAGCCTAACGTGGATTTGCAGGCAAGAGGTAAGTGATGTTTACTTGTAGAATTTGTAGTGCGTAGAGGAATATAAGGAAGTGATGCAATTTACATCAATTCTATCATACAGAAATAATTAAGGTGATGGTGATTTTGTTTGTTTAGAAATTAATTGTAATCGTTCATTCCGATTATATAATGCTTTCAAAAGTCACCCGTTGAGAATACATACCACTAATGAATACGAAGTGAACAAATCTTTCAATTTCATATGCAACAAACAAGATTGTTCATTCAATTGCAGTACTGAAAAATATGTTTGTGAACATATTTATAGTCATATAAAAACTGGCACATATTTGCAATGTTCTTTCAAACCATGTGAAATAAAAACAGTATTTTATAAGGTAAACTCATTGAGTAATCATATTTTCAGATCACATATAATTCAAATTGTAATAGTGTGAAGAATATTGATGACAACAATTCTGGTACTTCTAACTCAAATACTGTTTTTGAATAATTGGCAGGGATCAAAATTGAAAATTTTATTGTCAATCTCGAGGAAAAAGCTAAGAAAATAGTTGAGGCTATTAGAAATCTTTATTATATAATCATCCAATACAATTATTTAGGTTGTTTATCAAAATCGAAGTCATCTCTAAGCTAATACGTCTGAAATACATTTTTCATCAATAGATAATTTGAATTACATGGGATTTTTTTTATACCGAAAATAAAATGAAATAAAAAATTGGCGAAAGCTTGATCGATCGACTTTCCATTTCCCTCAATTCAATGTGTAAATTTTGTTGCGAAAAATTTTCTAATCAATTTATATTTTCAGAATCTAAGCAGTACGTCATTGTTTTAGAAGGAAATATGTTATGTACGTAAGTACGTACTAATCACCTTATCCATTTGAGATAATTATTGGGTACTTCACATCAAGAATTGATATTTGAGTTTTATTTTTTTTTGTTTTATGTTGTATATAAGTTACAAATATAGTTCATGTTATGTTCATGTATATTATATGTTGTTTTGACTCATCAGTATGTTCAATAAATGATATCTATAAAATGAATAGAATTTATTTTATCCCATTTTTATCCACATAATATAACACTAACAGTAAAAATAACTGTGATATTCACAGTGTGGAAGTACTCATATAATGTGTAAGATTACCAAGATATTTTTCAATATAAATGTAATATTACATACATTTATTACGTAATCCACGTAAAAACCGGAAGTTATATCACATCAAAACTGTAATATTGCAGATACATTCAACATGTAATATTCCGTGCTAAATGTATTGAAACATGTAGCGTGTAAAAATATTCGATTTCTTATGGCATCACATAACCAACGCTAATCACTGTGATTTTACGTATAAAATTTTTTCAGTGCAGTAATTCTCATTGTCTTTAAAAAAACATATTTTTTTGGATGATTCGTGATTGAAAGTTAGTCGCATAGAGCTACTGGTATAAAACAGTTTAGTCGAAGTTACGAATTTTTTAATTTTGTAATTATCATAAAAATGGCAAAAAGTGAAAGTTGCAATGGAACGTTCAAATTTGAGATGCAGGTGTAAAATCGAAAGAGAAACAACTTTTCCCCTTGAAATTTTTTGAAATTCGAATAAATAAGCCTATTTTCAGCGATTACTTTGAAAAAATATTACTTTTGACAGGTCGCGAAAGTCACGTGACCACATCCGAGTAGGTCATTTTCTATATTTTTCAAAGCAAAACTCAACGCCCAAGTCGAATTTCAAAATAAATCATTTTTCCTATATGATACGGACTTTATGAAGGACACTGTAGATGAAATTTCTACCAAAACAAATCGGATATATTTTAATTTTTTCTGATATTTTTCCTCAAGATGACAGCTCCAAAATGGCGGACAAGTTTTGTAATTATGGCCCGATCTTGTTGATAATAAGTTTGTATAGGGGTTTTCGGGGTCGCAGATCCAAGATCGCGAGTTTTTTATCAAGGGCAAATTCAATTCAAAATCAGAAGTATTGAGACAGATAATTATTTACTAAAGAGTAATGCTAAAAAGTTGAAAGTGAAATAAGCGATAGAGAATATCTTTGAAAACAAGCTTTTCTTCAAATGGCAAGAAAAAAATAATTTGTTTTATTTTTGATTCAGTGCATTTTTGGTAGAGCTTATTTTGATAAATATTTTCTCACGTTTATTTTTGATTTTTTATCTGACTGATTTTCCAACCATATTTATACCGTGTCTGCTAAAGTTCGCAACATGCATAGGTATATGGAAAACTCTTTCATTAGTAGGTACTTCATGAAAAAAAGTTATTCTTCATTTAAAATTCTGCATTGTTTCAAACCTAAAATAGATATCTATTTTTTTATAGTTTACGAGGTTTATCGAAAAATATTAATTTTGTTCAAGTCAAGTGAATGTATTTTTGAAAATATCAGAAACTTTCTTCTGTTAGGTATCACTTTATTTATTGAACATGTTATAACCTTCACGTTTCTCAACCTATATGTTGCATTATAATCAATGATGATGCAATAAAATGAAAGATATAGAATATAGATAACAAATCAATTCATTTTATAATTATTATTAACCTTATGAAAAAATATGGTGTTGGATATTTGAACGTAGATTTCATTTCTGATCAACTTTAATCAATAACATTTTTCAATGTTGTCAAAAATATAGGTAGGTAATAGGCAATTTATACCAAATTCCGAATTTGGCTTAGGAGTAGGTATAAATTGCCTATTACTTACCTATATTTTTGACAACATTGAAAAATGTTATTGATTACACGGAAAACAATGATTCGCTACAGGTACTAAAATATAGGTCAACTCAACAAAAAAAATTAGTACCTATAGAGACAGCAAAAAACTATGTGAAAGCAACAAATATTTCCTCCTAATAATTCTTTGCAGTATCAACTAATCCAACTGGTGTCGGAAGCAAACCAAACTTCCGACATTTTGGCTGCATGTAAGAACATTCCTAAGCTGTTATTACTAATATATTTCGCAGCAGTAGCAGATAATTTCAGGTATGATTACATAATGCTCTTGCTATAAGAAATACTATAACAAATACTTCCAGCCAAATATTTTTGCTCTAGTAGCAAATACTACTGCGTTAGTAGCAAGTATTTTCAGGTATCATTATGAATGCAATTGCTGTAAGAAACATTGTAGTTGACACTCTCAGCCAGATGTGTTTGCACTAGTGACAAATATTAGTGCTGTAGGTAACGATGTATTGAATATTAACAGCATACTAAGTTTGCACCAGTAGTGAGGTTTTCTAGGTATTATTGCAAATGCATCAGTTTCACCTCATCAGTGATTACAATATAAATGTATAGTAGCTTCAGTGAAGTTTTGAAATCATACCTTCAAATGTTTGCCTCAGGTGTCCGAATCCCCACGATTCCAAGAGCTCTTCGACTGACATGAAATTTTTCCATTTTTCACATATATTGTTTCTGACAGTTTTAAACTATACTTTATCATTTGCATGCAGAAGAAGAACAACAGCAAGCAGGACACTAAGTGATCCACGTGTTAATACTCTCAACAGCTCCAACTCAAATGAAGACAAAGATCGATGCGTCGTTATTAAGAATTCGCACAAAAGTAGGTCACGCCATTCCATGTAGCCAATCAGGACGCTTCTTTCTTGTTGCCATGTGAATTTTAGCAAATTTTATTTGCATCACCACAAAGTTACCCAGGCGCTCTTAGCAAATTGAATTTGCTCCATTCGAGTCCTGAGATTTTTGCGGTTGCGCATACCAAAGTTCAATACATTGATTGACGTTGTTTAGGTTCGATACTTAGTAAATAATAATAATAATTATTATTATGTTAATGACTTTGCGTGGTGACGGATCATTGACAGAAAATAGATAATTGGGTAAAAATGTTTGCTGTGAATGCTGTGTTCATTTTCAAAACCATGCATGATTGGAAAATAGGTGATTTCATTAACTTTTCCCACTTGAACATATGGATATATACCCAGCAAAAATAATAGTTCACCCGAATCCAAACTTCAAGTAGGTAGTCTTTGCAAATAAAACTGTCCAATGTTACAGAACTAATATGTTATCGCAGCATTGTTGGTGAGGGATTCGAGCCAACAAATTATTTCAGCTCGATATAAATATAATTCCAGTCCCTACAGCATATTGATTATAGCATTTTTAATTATTATCTGTGACAAATGCATATTCGTAATGATGGCATAAATGTTTTATCTACACCTAGAAATGTTGTTGTGAGAGCAAATATCTCACCAGCAATTCTGTTTTTGTTATGAGTAGCAAGTGATTTTTTTCCGTGTGAAGTTGATCAGAAATAAAATCTACGTTCAAATATCCAACACCATATTTTTTCATGAGGTTAATAATAATTATAAAATGAATTAATTTGTTACAAATTCGTATTATTCTAGAAACGCGTATATTGCAAAAATAAATTGATATCTAATGATTGTATTTTAGGTTCAAGACCATAAAGAATAATATATTCCCATAAAAACAATAATAAAAAAGTTTTCCAAGATTCGCTTTCACCTTTCACTCACCCTCATTCATTCATTCACTCATTAATTTTTCTCATCCTGGCATCGAAAACTAGTCCATTTGCCACAGAATTTTTGTATGTATATATTTTTATGTATGTAAAGACAGAACATGCTACACCCAGTCGCCTCGCCTTTTTTGTTATTTCTGACGGGCCTGGGAATCGAACCCACGACCGTGATGGACTTCCACTATAATGATCGCGCTCATAGCCACCACGGCGACTAAGTGAATATTTAATAAAGGCTAGTGAAAACTTGAATACTATATGGGACAAGGTAACAAGTTGAAAACCCCAAGAACATTTGTGTTCTTGAAAATGAACACTTACCACTATTGTTCTGTTTCATTATATAATAGATCGATACTCATTATTGAACACATCACTTGCTGAGTATCATCTAACTCACTTATAGCAAGTGAACTGTTTTTCTATCAGTATAATACACGTAAATTGCCATAATTAAACTGATGAATAGCCCCAACAAACTTTCAAAAAAACGTTTTTTCCTACGGTTGGTCTCATATTCCTATACAGTAGGTGAAAATGTACCCGTCACAATCGAATTTTTTTCTAGTAAACGATTTACTTGGCCGAGTTTTCTCATTGCACTCTGAATTGAAATTTACCAATAAACACATTGAGTTTTTCACTGCTAGTATCACCAAATCCAAAATCGATCAGAAGTAAGCTGGGCTTAACTTTTCTGACTTTTGACAGTTCGATTGTACCTCCGAATAATAAAAAATGCGTATTGAAATAGAGGCATTTGCGTTTCATAATGACTTATTTATACAACCAACGTGGAAATGGAAAAGCATATTTTTTATATAGGTGTAAATATATTCGATGTGTATTATTTCGAATTTCTCAACTTATGCAACTTTCGATTTCTTTTCTCCTTCAATGTGTATATTGAATCATTCGTTGCTACCCAAATATCGGATAAAGAATCGCCACCCAAGTTTGTCTGCTCTTGTTGGCGATGCTTCATAAAAATGTGATTACGATTTCAGTCACGTCTGCCGACTGAAACCACGCGTATTTCGTTGCTCCAAGCAGTTCGGAAGACAATTTTGTTGGATTCGACCACACCCTCGGGTGAAGCCATTTTGATAACGACTTATTGAGTAGCCATATGTGTCACATATGTGTGGTAGCTCGGGCAATACTGTCGAAACTATAAAATAGATTCCATGATTGTCACAATAAATTGTTCCACAGAAAATGTGGGATATCTTCCATATTCGGACAAAAAGATAAAAAAATTTTACCACCCCCCATGGTCCTCCTGGATCACCCAAACTGAACAGCTTAGAAGTTTCTGTGGAAATATTTGAAATATTTGGCTGTAGTGTATCAATCTATAAAGGGTCCAACAAACTTGGGAATATAGAAAAAGGTCATCATGATTGAACCGACTGAATGAAAGCAATATTAAACAAAAATACTGTATTCGAAAACAGTTCAATTTATCGATACATATACTTTTTTTTGTTACAGTTCAAGCTGTCCAGAAATATTATTAATGCGCCTTTATCATACAGGGCGTTATTGTGTTGAAAGCTGACTAAATAAACAGCGAATGTGTTTCAAACGGTCTAATTTGTTTGATTTATCTGGTATACAAAATATCGAGAAAATATTGAGAAAATATTGAGAAAATATTGAGGAAATATTGAGAAAATATTGAGAAAATATTGAGAAAATATTGAGAAAATATAAAGAATATATTGAATACACCTGGTTTTTTGCTTATTATTTATAATAAGAATATATTTTAATAACTAAATGTATAATCCATAATAATTGTTTAAATTCCTAAATTTCACATTATAGGAAAACTCGATTTCACCAAATGAATGATAATAAATCTACATGAAAATTTCTCGTGATATACAAGATAATAATAATAATAATAATAATAATATTTATTCACTCAACAATTAATTACATAAATCAGAACGTAGGTAAAGTGAATAAACTCACACATCTTACGAAGCAAATGTATAGATGTATCTATATTTTGACCCATAATAGGAAATATCAAAGTTGTTGATGATTCCTCGAAGATGAAACGTTGGACACTGAATTCCTTCACGTTATTAGCTTAGATAGTTGCAATGAGAAAGTTTGCATTATTTTTTCGATAACTATTAAAACAACTCCAGAAATAAGTAAAAACGAAAATTTCATAATTTGATTTTCTTCAAGTATATCTCGATAACAAACTTCCGTTAGTAATATGATGGGTATCTGTTCATTCTTATCTTGGCCACCTTGAATACTTGAGGTCAAACAATGATTCATTTATGATGAGGAAAATAAAAATAAAATATGGCAAATTCAGATATTAATATGGATAATCGAGAGGTATGTGTCATTTAAAAATTTTTCTACTTTGCATTAATTCGAAGTATTTTATCATCTTCAATTAGTAACAATGATGACATTGAAATATTAAAAATCTGACGCACGAGCGTAAAGCCCAGTTTACTGTTGAGCCATTTTGATTTTTGCGATACGAGCGGTGAAAAATGTAATGTTGTTATTATTTTTATTGGCCAATTCATATCAAATTACACTCCGAATTAAAATTTACCAGTAATAACTTTGAATTTTTCACTGCTAGTATCACCAAATCCAAAATCGCTCATCAGAAGTAAGTTGGGCCTAACTCTTCTGACTTTCATTTGATAGTTCGATACGCATTTGCTTTTTATAATTATTACTTCATTACAGTTTATTTCTCATTTTATATTTTCAAAGAGAAGCTTGTCCAAGATGAAAAGAAAATGTTTTTCACAATGAACATCGCGGAGCTGGATTACACTTTTTTTTTCAAATACAAAAATTATATCGAATACAGAAATTATCTTAAATTTTTTGGATTATAAAAAGTGAATCAAGTCGTCTATGCGATGAATGATCATTTTTGTCTGAAATAATATTGTTGCTATCTTCTTTTTGGTTTTAATGTTCTTCAATCCCCAAAACTGCTGAGGTAAATTGGGATTTTCTCTCAGGCAAGAATATTCGTCTAAAATAGAACAGGTGGAGTGTCATAGATATGAAGGTTTTCTAATCAATTATATTCAAGAGTGTCTTAAAATACAGTTCCCCCACTATTTAATTGATATAAATTAAAGCGACTCTATGCCCGCAAGCTCTCCATAATGGAAGATAAGAGGACAATGGTCTGAAAAGGGATGATGGAAAGTATCCAACGGGATATTTCGCGGTTCCCTATCTGGGAGGACTGCGCTTTCAGGACAACGGGAGTAATGTAGCTGCGTTGTAGACATTATTAAGGCTGCAGTTACTCACAATGCGGTCGGGAGGCTTGAGTTATGCCCAAGCTGCAGACTAATGATGCACCGCAGCTTCACGCCCGGATATACGGCTACAACTAACTGTGTTGTTAAAAGCGGCAGCTTCGTTGATAATTTAAACTGGATTCCGCCATAATGAAGCCAGGAGGAGTCACAGTGTTTTTATGAACAAGTTCGCTCTGGCCCTTGGAATGTTTCCTTATATAATGGTATAGCCTTGAATACAATTCATGATTTTTTGATCAAATTTTTCGAATAGGCAGTTTCAGCAAGATAAGGTGATCATATCGACACTACGAATGGTTATTTTTTTGATTGACAACTTAATTCATGCACTAAAAATGCTATATGTCGTGGTGTTTTGTCATTATGACAGCGAAAAAAGTTTGCCCAACTCTCGAAAGCATGACAACCAGCTTTGTTAACAAATTTTTGATGACGTTATGTCGCATTTTTCGCAAACTCGCGTTGTGTCAAAAAATAATCTTATTTGTGGAAATGTCGCGATTTGGAGAGTCTTCGAGTGGAGAAATTGAAAAATCCATCAATGATATTGTGGCCTCGCAATACTGTGAATTCAACTACGTCAATTTGGCGACAATTTGCTATGTTTTGTTTGGAAAAAATATGAACTTATTGCAGAAACTTCCATTGAAGAGTTAGCTTCTATTTTATATGACTGGGCATTCAATATGAAGAAGAACAATGTAGAAGATTATAAAGAGAGTGCAGTCAAGATGATTTGAAATACTTCAGAAAAATGTAATGTAATGAAAAATTAAAGATACCATTGAATTAAAAAAAGTTACATTATTCCTATCATAATGACTTCATTACACTATTTTTCAAACCATTCATTTTGTTCATTTTATTTTTTGTAATCGGATAAAAATGGCGATGTTTCTTATGAAGCGCATCTTCATCAATGTTTTCAATAAACAAATAAGTAAATATCGAGGTAAATATTGGTACCTATAGATATTTCTGGATCATTGAGTCATTTCAGATATCATCGCCGACGTACCATAGAACACCACAAAAAATGGAAGTCCTTCCAGCCCATATCGTCTGTCAAATTAGATATTTAGCTATTTTAATTAATTTCTGAAAGGTCCGGTCTGCGATGCGGAGCATTTCTCCAACAAAAAGACGTCTGTTTGTTCTTGTGGATAATGAAAGTAGACCGACAGACTGACTGTGGCAAAAACTGAACTGTGGAAGCCAATCAGTTGAGACCGGTGATACATTTTTCATATCGCGATCTTGTCAAGATTCCAGTGGCATCCTTATGTTTTATGCTGCTCGGACTCGTTTAATTCAAAATCGCCATTAGAAGTCAGGGTCGTATCAGGTCTGAGAGACCGCCCAGGTGAGGATAAAACAAAAAAAAACTTGCTATATGGTAGACTGATGGAGCCTTTGGTCCTACCATCACTTCAACGTCCCCAATATAGGTACTTATTTCGCTAAATGATTCAGAATCTCCAGAATTCGGATAGAAACTAATTTTGGCGCAGTAACATTTACCAAATATAGTTACAGTTTATGTTTGCATATATATAATTAAATTGTCGTTGATGGATAGTTTAGTTAAATTTTGGTTTGGAAGTGAAAATCAACCTATCATATAGAAAAAATGAGAAGTCCAGAGTAACATTTTGTCAGGAATACACGACCTAGGTATACAGTGAGTCTGTTTGAATTGGCTACATAATATGGGAAACTTTTTCATTATTAATTATCAAATTTTATTAGATGAAGAGCATATAGTCTCAAACTAAAGATGCAACTACCATAGGCATCATATATCAAATTCTATCAATCTTATAGGTGGTGAGACAAAAAATATAAATTTTACTTAGGATATATTCTTTATTTACACAATATCGAAATTGTTATCATGATCAGTTATTCCGAATTGAAAACTATGTTCAAATATGCAATTAAGAATATCTTTCTAGTTGGAAAGATTTTATTTTTCACAAATTATTAATACCGAACATTCATCATTTTTATTTATTACAAACATGTTGACCTTTCCGTACCACTCACATGTAAAATGAACTGTCTGTCTGACATTTCCTGTCAGAGCATCCTATACACAATAATTACAGTAATTCATTTCTTTTTGTATAGAGATGTTTCCAGAAATAAAAAAAATTATAGAAACAACTCTTCACGATAACAGTTTCCGATATTGTGAAATAATAATAAGTTACTTTATGTATACTCTACTCTTGCGTAAACTTTATATTTTTGACATATACTTCGTAAGTATAAGATAGATATCATTATATGTCTGATTATTGTATATTGGGTTTGAGACCATGCAGAACTATTGAATAAGAATAACTATTTTTCGTAAAATTAATAATAAAAAACTTTTCCAAATTTAGCGAACTTAAGCAGACTCATTGTAGGTAAGGTGAAGGTATATATTTTTGATGCAACAGTGGAACAGATCATCAATATAAATGAAATGACATTGTGAAAATTGATGAATGAGTATGTATTATTGATAACAAAGATAACAAAGGAACGAATATGAAACCCAGTTCAGATATAAATATTTTTTTATATTTTTCCAATCACTCAAATCACTAAACATACCTATTGAAAACATATTCATCAACAATCTTGATTAAAAATAGTCAATGAAGCAGGATTAATGACAAAATTATATATTTCTTTCTGAATTGGATAGTTTACCGATTTGAGATATTGGAAGCCTTTTTATGTATGATTAATTTTGAAGAATAACTAGATAGATCTTCAGTACTACGACACTGCGGACTTCCATTGTCCCTCGAATAATATTAGAACTAATGATATTCGGTTTTTTAGTTGTATATCGCAGAAAAGTGGCGAACTGCAAAAGCTTGTCCGTCCAATTCCATCTCATTAGCGAAGAAAATGCCAATGACAGCGACCAAGACATGTCGTGTAGAGGCCTTATACAGAAACCGGTTTCTCCACAGTTTCTGGCTCCTTATTACTTGACCAATCCTACAGTTCTTCGCAACTATTCGATAAGATTATCTATACTCTTCAGGTGCCGGCCCAATGCCTGTAACAACCGTTACTGAGTAATATAATGACACAATTAGTAAAAACACATATTTCTTTATTCGGCACTTCTCGAAATCGTTCCAATTAGCTACTGAAATGACGATTAGCTATATCACAGTCCACGAAGTCTCAAGTAAACACGATGACCCCAATGCACCTTTTTAGGAGTAACCTAATGGTTTTTTTATCATCGTTGTCTGTTTCTATATGTACTTATAGGTTTCGGCTCATTGAAGCAGTAGTTTCAAACACAAAAGAAGTTCTTCTTTGACTGAAACTATCATCCATGATCTCAAAAATAATAATATGTCAGTTTAAACTCTCCTTAAAATTATAAGTATATGTAATTTGATTTAGATTGACCAATGAATTTGAAATATTTTGATGTCATCATTGTTATCAATCGAACATGCTGTTATTTATCGATATTAAATCAATGTTTTTCAATGAAAGACTTCAAATTAATGCAAAATAGAAAAAAATTTATATGACATACGTTTTATAAGACACGTTGTCGCACTTGTTCACTCCTCGCTTCGCTCGTCGTACTCCAAACAACGCGTACGACAAAATAGCGTCTTATAAAAATTGTATCATGATATACTATTTTCTACTATAATGTGGTGAAGTTCTATATAGTTTGTTGGAATGATTTGTCAATATAATTATCAGTCGTGTAAGCTTTTCCTCAAATTTTATGTTGCCTATTGTATTATATTATTGAGAAGTCAGTGTATGCAATATATATCTATCTATCAGAAGTTCATCATCATTCGAGAAATCATCAATCCCTAAATCATCAGATGAAGAATATTATGGTGGACAAACTACTACTTACAAAATATTGTCAATACCTAAAATAAACGTATTGTGATTCTTACTGAATCATTATATAGTGACACAAAATTGTATTGTGAATCATCGGGAATAATTAATGATGATCAATAATTTTAAACTCAAAAGCTTCAAAATGTCAAATCTTCGACTTTTGTCAAATGAACTGTAAATTAACTTGACTGAAACTTTGCTTGGAGCTAGTATAACATGATGAAATATTGATCAATTCAAGATACACTCCCATTTTAAATGGCATCATGAACTGATTTCACATTTCTAGTTGATTCAATTGCAAAGACTTCATCCTTGATATTATTTATGAAAGGGAGTAGACTCCAAACAATTCCACTTTAGCCATATTGTGACATAAATTATGATCATTAGTATGGGTTCCATCACTCATTATTTATTACACCAGTAGCAAAAGCATAATAATGGAGAGTTAATGCTGAATAATTAAATAATAAACCATATTTATTGCTTCGCTTTGATATCTGTGCGATGATGAAGTAATAATAAAAACATACCCATAAAACGATCATGAACGATTATAATGATTTACCTATTCTATTGAATAATTGACCATTCTTCAACAAGGCATTACCTTATAGAAAGGGTATAATCAGTGGTATAATTTATTACCGACAAATGGGAAGAAACATACTTGCATTATAAACGCAATTGGATAAATGACAGGTATCTATACCGTTACTGTACCCACACTGTGTTAGATACCTAGTTTTTTTATGATATTGTTCCCGAAAGTCTTTGGGTCAGGAGAAAGTTGAGTGTTACGGAACGGTACCTACAAAGGGTGCAAAAGGTTTTTTATTTTTTGAAAAGAAGAGAAAGCTTCACCGTTCTACCTAAGATTGATTTTTTAACTAAAAAGGAAGTAGCGCTATAGGACCCCTTCTAAGGTTCGCAATAAATTTTTATGAGTTCAAAGAATATATTAGAAAGTTGAACGATTCTGCAAGGGTGCCTTTTTGGACGATAATCAGTTACTTTTTCACCGCTTGAGTGAATAGTTTGAAAATATGTGTATCCATATTTAACAGCTCATATTATGTAAGTTTCATTTCTTCGATTCATGATACATTATTACAACATATTTAATGAAGAGTGCTGTGATGCTACAGATTGTAAGTGAAATTTTTACCCAAAGATTTTGAATTGCATATATTATAATTACTTGCTTGTCTCAAATTAAGAATGATATTTAAACGGTTTATTTCCTAAATGTCGATTGAAGTAGAATACATTAGAAATATCAAGATTGTGATAGTAGGTAATATGTAATGAATTACTATAATTTTAAATTCAAAATGCCGTGATCTTTTACTGTAGGCGAATTTATTAACAACGCTTTATTAATCTTGCAATTTCTTTCAAAGAATAGTTAATGAAAGAGAAAAGTTAATTCGTGTGTATGAATGGTGATTATGTAATGACAGATTAATGAAAAAGCAGAGTTTGCATAAATCCGACATATCATAAATTTTTGTTACACTGTTGGAAATTAGTTGCTAAATCAGCAAAAAAATATAGTCCCAGTAGGTATCCAACATTTTATAGTTGAAATATCAAGAGTATTTGAAGTTAATTTTCACCATAATGGTTATTGCTCGTCTCAACAACCGCCTCTTTGTATAGCTACTACGTCTTATTGGTGAATTAACTACAGTAAGTTAATAATTCTACTTCTCCTTATAGCTGTTCGCAGTATTCTCTGAAGTTAATTGAGCAATTACAAATTGTCATTTTCACTTTAATTTGTTGTTATGAGTCCTACGTCATAATGTAGTTCTAGCTACAAAAAGTTGTCGATTGTACTACAACTCAGTGTATTTTCAACAATATTCTACTGCTAGAATTCAAAGTTCAAAATACTGAAATAACCATATATCATGAAAGACATTTTATTTTCTGCATAGCAACAATACGAAAAAAATCCACTATTGGCACAAAAACACATCAAAAGCTGTCAGTAA
This sequence comes from Chrysomela aeneicollis, assembly GCA_029955515.1. Classification (NCBI taxonomy): domain Eukaryota; kingdom Metazoa; phylum Arthropoda; class Insecta; order Coleoptera; family Chrysomelidae; genus Chrysomela; species Chrysomela aeneicollis. The sequence goes on from JARUHQ010000002.1 coordinate 30,510,532, forward strand.
ATCGAAAGAACATCGCGGCACGTGATTCACTACAATGCTGGTCAACCTCTGTCTGTGTTTGTCATCCGAGACAACTTATTCCTATCCTCCTGGAGTGTTGAGTATCTCTCGTTCAATTGCTGAAACAAAAATTATATTAATAATTCATTTTGGATTCATTTGGTCATAAATTTTTCAATCCAATTAACTCTTGAAATCACTTGGATTTATTAACTGAATAGTACATTATCATTACCAGTACATTAATTTTTCTTCAACTAAACTCAGTTTTTGTTATCTTTTTTGTTACTTAGTAGTAGCTTGAAAAAATCCGAAGAAAGTGAAAATCGATCCATCGAACAAATACCTGAAATGAAGAGTTGTACAAATAATCACATCACAACTTCAACAGTTATAACCTAGATGTTGCAGTTATCTTCATTAGTATAGTAAAAAATATATGAAATATGCATGAGAAGTAGTAAAACTTCCATAATAATAATTTCAAAATGTGAATATAAGACTGATATGATTATACTCACTTTTTTGCAGCGATAATCACAGAAAGAATCCAAGAAAAATTCTCAACAAATGTGAAATTATTGCGCTTGCAGATTCCGACGAAACATTGTTATTTGTTGCTCTAGATCAGGAAAAATATTCTCAACTGAAACAAAACAAAAATAATATTAATATTGGCATGAGTAAATAAAATTCATGTACGAGTCCACATCAATCTACTCCATGATGTAGGTACTTACCTTTTTTATATCTTGACTACACGAGAGGAAAACCTAATGAATTCGTTCTAATGCTCTACAACGGCAACAGACTGCAGATAACTGAGTAAACTTGGGTTGGGTCTTGTAAGGAATCGGTATTCGTGAGAAGACAAACGAAAAGTAGCGAATATATCCGATGAGATCGGAACTAAAAAATCTTTGTAACCGAGCACAAACTGTTGCAAATTATAAAACTAGGTGATGTTAATTTGTCAACAGAGTGCGACAAAACCGCTATTTAATATTAATGTATTAGCAACTAGATGATGTTCTACTGTCTATGTTTCAATAACCATTATTGAAGTTCTAGTTACAATTATTTGTTGTTGTGTTACAGATTATATCAAGTTGTTTGGACAGGAATTTCATATGTTCATTTGATGCAAACTTGTTGCTGTTGTATTGACATTATCAGTAGTGAATTCGATAACTGACTGATTTAACAACTACATCGAAAATTGTGAAAGTGAAATTGAGACACAATTGTTGTTGAATTTGACTACAATTTTTTAACGATATGAGAAGTTGTTGAAAGTAACAACTAATTTCCAACAGTGTAGTTAATGAACCTTCAAAACTAAGTAGCTGTCTAATAACCACCATTTCTGTTTTAGTATCCTATTATATTACAAAATTATCAAATGTACATATTATTTATCTCTCCTAATATCACTTTTTTTTTTCAGGTGAGGAGTGTTAAGTACTTTCGGAAATACATAACCCCAGCTGCAATATAGCACTGTAAGTACATGAAATTGATTCGACAAATGCTTCCTGAAGTTTTTTAGAACTGTGATTTTTCATATATCTGAAAATTCTTTATAATATAGTAGCTATATTTGGGCTGGAATCCGTGATATCTCAACAATATTACGTAGGAACTATTGTAGCAAGATCTTATCGAAATGTATGCAGTATGCTTTGAGATGCTGATCCTGACGTTATCTTCTTTAGTACGTGGTTCAAGCGGCGCTTTTGCTGGCACAGACTAAAATCCCAGAAGGATTTAGACTTCTCTCATTTCAGAATCCTCACCAGCTCGAAACTTCCTGCGTTGTTCCTAACTTATTTGGAAGTCCCGGGGCTAGTTCAACCTCTCGTATATCTCTTATTACGTAAGAATGGCAGAATAAATGAATCGAGGTTCACGAAAAATTCAGTATTGTTCATATGAATGAAAAGTCTCGAGTTTCAAAGCTTGTGAACAATTTAATCCATTATCTTAGTGTACATTTCGAAATGGAAATAATTAGAAATGATTTGCGAGATAAAATCCTCAAATTGCAAATTTTCATTATCGTAATACATACACACAATTTTTTTACTTGAAGCGTCGGGACGACAGACGATGTTATGTTGATAAAATATACGCACGAATGCGCTGTGTGTATATAAAGACCGAAAAAGAGCCATACATCAAGTCTGATGCCGCCATTGCTCGCCAAATGACTTTTACAATTGCAGCATAACTTATCTTCAGAATTATATCTACCCCATAATGTGCAATAAAACGAAGATAGGTCTGGTTTTTCGCCTTCCACGAAAAACTATGCATGGAAAACAATAGACGGACATAATAGCAAGAATATATAAGCATGTTATTTATGTTCGCTTACTTTATCAAGTATGGTATTGAAAACATCATAATTAATCGAATTAACTCACAACGCAATAGTATATTATGATACACAATAGTATTTTATAAGACGCTATTTTGTCGCACGCGTTGTTTGGAGTATGACGAGCAAAGCGAGGAGTGCTCCAAGTGAACAAGTGCGACAACGTGTCTTATAAAACGTGTGTCATATGCAATTTTTTCTATTTTGAATTGATTTGAAGAAAAAAATGAATTCAATATCGATAAATAACAGAAACATCTTCGATTGGTAACAATGATGACATTGAAATAATTAAAATCTGACGCATAAGCGTAAAGCCCAGTTTACAGTTGAGCGATTTTGATTTTTGCAATACCAACGGTGAAAAATACAATGTTGTTAGTGTTTTTATTGGTCAATTTAAATCAAATAACACTCTGAATTGAAATTTACCAATTAAAACATTGAGTTTTTCACTGCTAGTATCACCAAATCCAAATCGCTCAGAAGTAAACTGGGCCTAACTCTTCTGACTTTCATTTGACAGTTCGATTGTACCAATCTCCGAATAATAAAAAATGCGTATCGAAATATTATTAATAATATTTCGACACGCATTTGCGTTGCACAATGACTTCATTATACAACCAAAATAGAAAAAATATACTTCTTGCCTTGTTCCGAATTTACTGTGTCATTTGGTATGTTTTTCGAGGAATGATGGAAAAGGATATAATAGGTATTGAAATTTTTGTCGTAGTGGAATAATATATAGATGTGATTTCTGAATAGCATCAACCATAAAAATAGAGGGGAAGAGATGGTTAGTTTTTTTTTTCGATGTAATATGGAGAGGTCAGTGCTTCGAACATTTTTAATATTCTCCGAACTAAATGTTCAATACCACATTTTCATTTCAAGAAATGATCAAGGGCAGCATGTCTCCCTTGTGTAATGTTTTTGCGATAGGGAATTGAAGTTAGATTATAGGGTGGGTTCATCATTTCATATTGGAAAGTGCTTCAAATAAAAATGCACCCTACAAAAATGTTTCAAATCGATTTGCCCATTTTGGCAAAGCTACATGCTGTTCAAAAGTACATATATATTATAATTTGCGTTGAGATTTCCATTTCAATTTGAATTTTTGTCATCTTTCTTCTGTATCACTCAGAAAGAAAGGAATACAAACGTAATTAGACGTTGACATTCTTGTCAAATATAATCTTGAATGAATATTAATAGAAATTCTATTATATAATAGTATATTATGATACAAGTTTTATAAGACGCTATTTTGTCGCACGCGTTGTTTGGAGTGAACAAGTGCGACAACGTGTCTTATAAAACGTGTGTTATATGCAATGTTTTCTATTTTGAATTGATTTGAAGAAAAAAATGGATTTAATATCGATAAATAACAGAAACATCTTCGATTGGTAACAATGATGACATTGAAATAATTAAAATCTGACGCACAAGCGTAAAGCCCAGTTTACAGTTGAGCGATTTTGATTATTGCAATACCAGCGGTGAAAAATTCAATGCTGTTATTGTTTTCATTGATCAATTCACATCAAATTACACTCTGAATTGAAATTCACCAATTAAAACATTGAGTGTTTCACTGCTAATATCACCAAATCCAAATCGCTCAGAAGTAAACTGGGCCTAACTCTTCTAACACTCATTTGACAGTTCGATTGTACCAAACTAGAACATTAAAAAATGATGCGTATCGAAATAGAGGCTATTTCGACACGCATTTGCGTTGCACAATGACTTCATTATACAACCAAAATAGAAAAACTCATTTACTCGTAAATATATGACGCTATATATGACGGCGACACGAGAAATGTTATATTAAAGATAAAAAATTAGAGGTAGGTAATATTTAGTTTTGGGGTTCTTTTACTTTTTTAATTTGACAATGGATGTTATTTTTATGTTTTGAAATACTTATTATCATGTAACCTCTTCTGAAATCAACGATATCCATATTATTTTAACACTTCGAGGTTTTATTACGAATGCTCCTCAACTGAAATATTTTAATCCAACTTCGCAAATTGATGTGATTAAATGTATAATTTGTTCAAACAAAATGATACTCATTCCATAATTTCTCGATAGAGCAGCGATCATGATATTTATCTTTTCAAAAATATTGTAGCTATCAATTATCTCCCAATATTTAATCTGTCGCTTTGATAATTAGCTATTCAGAAATACTAGAGTTCAAATTTGCTCCAAATCAAAGATCTCCTCACTGATACACGAGTGTTTCAACATGCCACTATATAGGTGAATAATGTTCATCCAGTTGACTGCTGCATTGATCATAACACGGAAAACAATGATACCAACATCAAAAACTCCAATCTGGTCCCCATCATGAATAATGTGCGAAATTAGAATTTACCCCCAATTTCCATAATAGAGTCATAGATTCGTGTTCATGCGGTGTCCATACATCAAAGTATCAACATGGGCTTATGAACTGACTCATTCATAAGGGGTAGCATAACCTAGACGTATTGCACTATACCGAGCCACGTATTGATGGCTGTTCGGGTTCAATATGTGATTGGCTCTTATTGGGTGTCCTATAGGGCAGATGCCATTTTTATGATTCGATAATTTTAAATTGGCTTTAAGGCGTGTTATTGTCGATGGCTTCGACCTTAAATCAACTTTGACAGATTCAAGTATTATGTTGGTGTGTTTCTTTTGTGAAATCTAAAGAGTATGGAAGGTATATATGCATGTCTATATGATGGAAACAGATGTTTGATTTATTGTAAGGGCATGCGTGCGCTTATGTGAAATGAGTCTTCCTATTGTCCTCTGATCGCTAGAATGAAAATTTTATTCGACCGTTGAAGAATCATTAAATACAACAGTTCAGGCAGAAAATTTCAAGGATTGAGAATCAATGAAAAAGAAATAAAATGGAGGTAGGTATGTGAGAATCAATCGTGGTATGTTAAAATTCTAACAGTTTTGACTACCTATTCCTATATGTATACTCCGACTTACATCAAATACTTATAGGCATATTTCATTTATACTTTTATTGATGATTAGGTATATAATATGGATATCAAGGATAACAAGAATAACTCTTTTATTCTCAAATTCTTTTATAATCAGATCGTTCGTTTAATTTCTTCTCTTTTTTATCACCACTAATAAACTTGCTGTATAAAATTCATTCATATGTGCAGTCATCTTCTGTTGAAGAATAACTTCAGAAAACGTTATAGGTACTTAGTTTTCCTGATGTGATTTTTTATACCTAATGACAATCCTATAACCAATCGATATAAGATATTATAACATCATCGTTAAATTACTTTTTTGCCAAAGTTATGATGTCTACAATCTACCTATATCAATTGATACTTTTCGGTATTTATCTTTTTTTTTGGCAAGACTTCAAAAATCAAGCCATCAAGAAATAATTTTGTCAGATTCCTTATTGTGAGAATCACTGTTTTTTTCTGGTATTTTACTATTCGACCCAAAATACCTCGAACTCAACATTTATTCTAGAAATTATTTCGAAAAATCGATTTTCATCTTGGCTGTGAGAAAAACCTTGTTCGAGAATTAAAAGTGACTTCTTCATGTACAGGGTGGCCAGATAAGAATGCAAATTGCAGAATCTCGGAAACTATTCGTCTGAGAGACTTGCGGTGAAAAATGTTATGACTAAAGTTACCAATAGAAAAACCTGGAAATTATTTTCATGTTTCCAAGATGGCCGCCAGGGGGCGTAACCGCCATCTAAAACTTTTGAAATGAATTTTTGACGAAATACGCCTAGTAAACGTACCAATAAAATATATACTTTTTAAAGTTGAGCTTCATTCGAGTAATTTTTGCTCGACACTTTTTGACGTATCTATTAAAATGAAGTGGTGGGGGGTGGTTCAATGTTTTTTCAAATAAACAGCTGTAACTCCTGAACGACTGCACGGATTTCAACAAACTTGGTATCTTTGGAAAGGGCATTCATTGGTCTATCAAATTCATCTTATTTGTAATGTGTCTGATTTTAAGTGATGCCACTAAAGCGCGTTTTTTGACATAATAACAAAATTGCAATTATGTGACTTTTTCCATGGAAATGTAGTGGAATAATACCTTAATAGGATTTTCTTTTGGTAACTTTAGTTATAACGTTTTAGACGAATATAGTTTCCGAGATATACTGCACTTTGCATTCTTATCTGGCCACCCTGTACACGTTGTTTATTGGAAGTTTATTGTTTTCTCGTAATATTTTGTACCATTGAATGTCCAGAGTTTGATAAAATTTCTGATTCTTTCTTTTCTCCAGTAACTCAGGATTCCCTTGATCGAATTGAATTGTCAAATTATTAGTAATATTTCATATATGATATTGAAGCAATCACTAATGACTCGAGATCACAACATGTGGTTTAACTAGAAAAAATTGTTGGATGATTGCCATCAAATAAGTATTTTGAAAATTATGGAAGTAACCCACTTCAAGTATTTTTTATGTTCTTCAATTGGAAGTGCGTATTGATGAAAACCATCACATGGAAGCAAGTTGTGATTGAGCTATCCAATTCCCACAAGGTATATCCATCCACATAATAGCGAACCATTATTGACTATATTACAGATAGAAGACCGTCGATGGTCTATTTAAAATACTGCAAATAACATCGGTCTCCAAAGTCACATATCACCTCCCAATGGTGCAACAACCATCAGCCATTCGAAATCAGCGATTTGATAGAGCGCATCCACGTCAAAAATCTCAAAAATCCCCGTTAATTAAAGACGAGGAATCATCCGGTAATTGCGAAAACTTTGCATAGAAACGGTGCGGCAGAAATGGCGCGTCATTTGACAACTGTCAAGAATTTTAATTCCCCGTCCCAAGCAGGAATTTTATTTGCACGGAAAGCTGTCTGCTGTCGGTTTGTCGTTTGAGAGGCACGAAGCGAGAACATGCCTGACGCTTGCTTGGTTTTACTTGTAATTGGAGTCCCATTTCCGACGCATTCAGAATGGCGATAAAGCTGGTTTATTCTTTATAACGAAAGCCGCACTTAGAAAATTTTAATTGGCCACGTAAACCCGACCTTTTTCGGCTAGCCATTCGAAGATCGCATTTAGTACCTGCATCGATTTATCATCGAGAAATGGTTCGTTGTCTCGGAATCATTTAATATTATTAAAATATTTGCAACCGCAAAAACTCCGGTGCAGACCGGAACACCAGTTGCAGGAGCAGGGCAGGTGCAACTTCTTCAGCCGGTGCCCTCCAGACTGCAGTATTTCTGCGGCGGCTGATGCATTATTTAATTAGCGAGCAATTTTTTAATGCGGGTATTAACAACCTTGTCAATCCAGATCGGATTATGCGGGGACGCCTTTTACAGAACTCTTGATAGGAAATGTCTCGCGATTCGTTTACAAGTTTCTCTAATTTTCCCACGTGATTATTGAACCAGCGTTCTAGTTACCATTCTTGGTATCCCCGGAGCTTTCATACGAGAAACCACGATTTGATTCATATCGGAGTGTTATTTCAGAAAATCTCGTTACAATGGTGCGAATCCATCGTATTCCCTTATTAAAAATCTCATCGCTCATGAAGAAGCCATCTATTGAAGTGAAAATATACATAAAGATCTAATGAAGAGACAAAATTGGGATAAAATTGCACTTTTTCATGCTGAACAATTTGATTATCTGAAAAAAAATTCGATGTTTCATTTTTTGAAACGCGAAAACCAAACTAGTACGTTTTTGAGACACTTTTTCACAAGGAATTTTAATCTGTCATCGTATTTTCCAAGGCGTTCTTGTAACAGTGGTAATACACCCAACTTCGGTGTTCCTTATTGGGCGCCATGTTGGATTATCGTTTAGTATTTCCTGATTACAATTTCGTATCACACTATATATCTATCACTATAAATCTTACATGCTGGTCAAAATTGGGAAGAAATCGTTTCTTTTTTCAATTCTATAACGGTTGCTTGTAATCTAGAATAATCACATTTAAAATTTTAAATTAATATTTTTTTCTTTTTCTAGAAAATTTTTCAGCATTTTCATGTGCAACTCTGCCCCAATGTAACCTACCTCGTATCTTTTATGATGCATTTCGATGTACGGTTTTTCTATAAAATAGGTTATACAGCTAGATGTAAATTCAGATGTCATTTAGAGGATTTGAAAAAGCATGAGATATTTTTTAAAATGGAACGCCCGCGATATTCTATGAATTTTCATCTCTAAATGGTTATGACTTCATTATTATAAAAAAAAAATAAGATACACAGATTTCTTGAACAAAAAAGAAAATACTATGTCAAAATAACCTGACACTCATGCACAATGATATGTATATATTTGTCATTTGTTTCAAACTGCCGAAAACATGAAAATATTCAGCAGAAAAAAATTGACTGGTGTGATCATAATTGAATTTTAATTTTACGTTTTCTACGTTGAATTATGAGTAATAAAACAATTAAGCGCGGTGCGTGCATATTTGATGAGAATTTTGCCAATAAATTACAGCAATCACAGTGTGTAATTATAGGCTGTAGTGCATCCACGGTAATTGTGAACTAATATTTTACACCATGCTCAACCTGCAAGCTATATCATAAATTCATTCGAGTACGCTATTTGACGAAGTGAACAAGATAACATGATTTATAAGAAATTTAACATATTTTAGATAGAATATATGCAATAATTTGATTTACGATATTGGCATTTCATGAATAATTATAACCTATCAGCATACAATCGATTTATAAGTAGGTATTTTTAGAATATACAGGATGTTCACACCTCTTGCAAGCCTTATCTGAACACTTTTGGAAATATAAACTCTTCAGTTCATCTATAGTATATTGTGCAAGTAGTGCAGAAAATAGGGTATTTCATCATCTTGTCAAACGAGTATGAAATATTTAATTTCCCCACGAGTTGTACACTATACTTTCCGACGACCTACATGAAAAACATAATGTCGCATTTCAATTTCGCATGACTGTATAACCTACTTACGAATCATTTTTACAGGAAACCAATTCAATTGCCTGAAGAATCATATGAGAATGATGTATCACACAAAGAGAAGAAATTTTATTGAACATTTAACAAACATATTTGGGTACATTTTTGTCTGTATTTATGAAATATTGGAAAAATAATTATTGATGGTAATTCTCGAACAATTGTTCAGTACTAACGGAATACTATTATTTTCGTTTATCAAACCTAAATTGCATACTGTTGGGGGAGTTGAATCTACCATTTCATCGTCGGATGACATATTGCAGCAAAGAACTTGGTGAATCACATTGACACTATAATGTTATGAATTCGTTTGTAGATATGTCATTGTCACAGCTACCCACGAGTAAAATCAGAATATAGTTAACTATATTCAGGTAATCGCACCGAACGCAGAGCGTGGAGATGAATATGGTATACCTATATGAATATCTTATTTTGTGTACTATAGTTTACAGTGCGAAATGATACGTATTTCAAGTAGGTTTTCGGAAAAATGAATTTGCTCAAAAATAACTAATGCCAAATGCCCAATTATTATCATCAAGACAGGAAATATGAAGAACATTTAATTTATGAAATATCATCATCAATCTCATATGGGGTGATGATGAATAATAGACGTTGTTTTCGCATCATTCGAAATACAATTCCCGAATCATATATCCTGTACATCATTTCAATACATTTCTATATAAAGAAAGAGATCGTGAAGGAATAAGATTTGAAAAGTTATCCACAACAGAGAATCTTCTGTTTTTATTAAATGTCGATATTTATACAGTTATCCTAACTCGCATTCAAGTATAATTAGTAAAGTTGTGAAGGTTGGTATAACAACAAAAATAATGATTAAAATATTTCAAAACACTTTGTTCAATTACAAAATTTTAATGAGGAAGTGACGAAGTGACATCTACTTCTGATTAGTTAGTTGGTAGTAATAGTTTCCCAATTTGAATTGTCTAATCACCTATTATATATCCTCTGTACATGTTTCATTTGGGCTTTCATCGATCAATTAACGGCAAGTTGAGAGAAACGGCAAATTACTCGGAATGCAGTTGCATAAAGTACGCAGAACATTTCAAGGAAAATCAAACAGCTATTAATTATAATTCGCAGTAGCGTAATTGCGTGCTATTAGTCGCGAGTACCAGTACTAACCAGTGATGTCAGACTGCCACTTAGGAATCCTTGTACCGTGGTGGCTAAAAGTTGGTATTGGAGACAGAAAACTGGTACGCCTGTGATTCGCTCTGGAGCTGGCAACACTGATACTACCTTAGATCATAAAGGCTCATAGACAAACTGTCGAAAATCGCATCCCAGTAAAAAAATATAAATATCACTCTTTTCGATATAAAAGTCCGAAATAAAAAAATTTATATTCCGAAAAAAACATTTTTAGACTCGAAACTATTCATTAAGATCAATAATTTCTTTCACTATAATTATAATCAGTAAAATTATTTGGCGATAACTGACTGCGATTCTCTGTCCCTTATATTTGATTTCATCATCTATCAATCATCCACAAGCACATACAATAATTTGAGGTTTATTGCAATTTATTGCATTAAAAAAACTCCAATGGGGGATTTGGTACCTTCAAAGCAAGTATCATAATTATAAATGATAGAAAGATGGAAAATGATGATAACTGCTCTTTATCGAGACTGCTTGCTATGATAATAAAGTTTTATATTATTGAGAGAGCTGATTAGAATGTTTCAATGTTTCTTTCATATGCATCTCTGAAATTTGTCAGTTATTCTACTATGTCGGTTTATTTTGGTCGGTGAACGTCAAATCTTGGTATTTCTGCATACCAAGACCGAGTTGTCTTGGTACATGGTACGTGGTGCTAAAAACTGGTATGTGTACCAAGAAGTTGGTACGTCTGACATCACTGGTACTAACCTGTAATTATAGACAATGAGAGGCGGAGTCAAGATTAAACCACGTGATGGTCAGCCCATCCAACCGACACTTTTACTTTGACAATCGGTCCGATTCTTTAAGAAGTGGTTAACACAGTGGATAAATTATTAGTAACGTTGTTAACAACTACTTTTTTAACCACTTTAGATTTTCCACTATTCATATGTGGTATTCTTCAAATACGAAATTTATCAAGGTTGCTAATTTCTTACATTTCCACTCAGTGGTAAATAAATGCGGAAAAGTTAGTAACTCCTCTTCTTTTTTATTATAGTTTGCTGTTTTTCTGCAATTTCAACGTCAATCTAACCTCATTTTTTGGATTCGATGTAGTATTAGCTCATATTAGAAAATATCGGCACACACTCACACAGATTACTTTTTGGTCTTATGTGTCCGGGACTGCCAAGTTTTTCGTGAATAATTGCAGGAATAATAATTATATGTTTTGTTAATGAACTTAGTGAGGTAGGTATAAATATATCCTGGAATGCATTTCATTACACAGGATCATTGCTAATTGATTCAGCTAGGTATCTAATTTTTCAGTAGCAATACATTCTTCCATGTTGAACATCATTGGTTCTATCAGAGACATCATTAACATTAATATTCTTGGTTTGTATAATTTCATAAGGCTCTATATAATTGGATGCTATGTTTCTTGAGCATATATATGTAGATATTTTTATGATATTTTTTTCAGTAGGAAGGTATAGGTTCTCAATAATATCGATTATCCTACCATATAATTATTTCCTGAGTGACTCAAATACTTAAAACTGTAACAAATTCCCTTCATAACTGCCTCTTCAAATATATATCACCTTTATGATGAATTATTATTTCATTTCCACCAGTAAAATCTGGTGGATAAATTAGTCACTTTATCAGTGGTAAACCAACGACAAGTTGTTAAATTTTTTTCCATTTTGACCTAAGAGAATTGAAAATTCGGAAAGTGATTCAAATAACAATTGACCTTCCTATTTGCCACCCAAATGACAGTTGTTCATATAACCACTTCCTCAGAGAATCAGACCGAATATCTCATGTAAAAGATCCGATTAAGTGTTTGGCATGGAGAAAAAAGTATCGGGATTGGTATATTGGTGAATAAATTAATAAACGGCCAACATGTTCTGTTATGTAGTTTGCGCCATTCTGTATCTTGCATCACAGAACAAGTACAAGAAATAGTTATCCATAGTGAATGCAGAAATTAATGATTTCTGTTATTTTTCAAAATACCTCAAACATCTGCAAAGCTTGTACAATTTTTTTTTATTTTCTGGTAACAGGCCAATGTGGGTATTTTCTGGGCAAGATATAATATTGAAGTCTCATATTCATCAAAATTATGAAATTTGAATGTTTCGTTCGAATCGATAGAGCGAAAGATTCGAAAAATTAAAAAAAATGGAAAAATGTCGAAGTAACAGTAGAGAGTCCAAATTTGAAACAAATGTATGAAATTGGAAACTGAGCAACTTTTTTCTCTGGCATTTTTCGAAATTTTCAAAAAAAAAAACTGATTTTCGAAAAAAATTACAAATTTGACAGGTTTAGAGTAGCACATAAAAAAGGAAAGATGCTGTATTTTACTCATTTTTCAAGCACAAACTAACTTCGAAGTCAAATTTTTTTTAAGTATATCTATAAATAAAAAAAACTTCCATATATGTCGCGAACTTTATCTGTGGCACTGTATAAGTCTCCATTGTTTTGATTCTGCTCGACTCTATTATGAACGATTACTAACTACCATAAATGCTCCCGGTATCTGCTAATTACAATAAGTATAACGATTCATTATTCAAGTCAGCTTCCAACGATTTCGAAATTAAAAAATGCATATCGCGGCATTTTTATGTCCACTAAATGATGTATATATAGATGTTGAAAAAAATAAGACGATTATAAGAAATGCAGTTCAAGACCTCCCAAGTCGGAGTATCCTTTCATTCGACCAACCAACCAACCAACAAAGATTCCATTTATGCGCGTCTGCCATCTTTGATAATCATACCGCCATCAAATCAAAACCTGATTCTAATAGTGATATGGACACTGGAATAATGCATATATTCTTTCGAGGAATAGATTCCTGCAATGTTGATAAAATGGTACAAAAAGTTAGATCGCTTAGAAGTTTTTTCACATCTCATTATTTTTACTCTTTTCATATTTCTACAATGTGTTCATGAAACGCTCTGTTTTTGATTTAGGATACCTTTATTTATATTGCATTTGAGGGTCAATATTAATATATTCAAAACATTCATTCAATACCGTCTAATGCTGACATGTTTCATTATAGGAGCAGAAATGAGTGTGATTTTGTGCGTAATTTTCTGTAAATATCAGCAATGATTTATCAAGCAACGGTGACATTTTTAATAACATGCCATCATTTACTTTCTCCTTTATTAACATAGATCATAAAATCGGCGTAATATTTGGATGTGCCAAAGAGACACAGTATTAGATTTTGCATTCAAATGTCCTTCTATTATGGGTCATGGCGGAGCAAAAAATGGTATACAGGGTGATTTACATAGATGTTTCCCCCTGTAACTGAGATATTTCTGCACCGATTAGAGATTCCAATCAATATTTTGAATTGATTTTTCATCTTAGTTTTATACAGTTCATCCAAAAATACAGGATATCCGAAATAAACGAATTATTGTGAAGTTTTTGGTTCTTACAAATGGACCACCCTGTATTTCATTCCACTATCTGTCAGCAATTATTATTGAAAATTCAATAATTCAAGTAATTCTTATTAAATATCTTCAAAACGTCGCATTTCAAACTGACCATTTCAACCTTTTTCCGAAGAAAAAAAACATTTCAAGTGCTTAAAAAAATAGACTTTTGATATGGGAATTCAAAATTCAAAGAACCTTGTTTCTATTTCACCATTTGGCAACATCGACTGGAGATTTCATAAATAATAAAGGACAACAAATCCATTACGTTGATTAGGTGAATAAAGATAGTCATATTTTGATCATGTTAGAACACAGAACTTAACTACCAATAAGTTCTCAGGGTTAGGTGCCATTTTGCTCATTTCTGTTCCATGCATGCTCGTCAAAAGATATATGCTACTAAATTTTGGAGGTTATGTTTCTATTTGACTTGTGGATGGATTGGTGTTTTTGTTGGATTGAAATTCATGTTTTGACTGGTTATTTTTTTACATAAGCAGTTTTATTCCTGAATAATACATTTATTTACATCAAATGTATACATAATAAAAGTGTGGCCACCAAATGTGAGTTGTTGTTCTTCTAGCCTCCTAGGCGCTGTTGCCAATTTGTGAACTAGAAACAAAGCAATTTAAAATTGATAGGTTCCACAACGAATTCGAAAAATTCATGAATAAAACTCTTGCATTCGCTGTATTATGCCGAATTGAAGAATATTCCCCATTGTTTCGTGAAATTTCATGAAAATTAGAAATAACTCATGAAATATATCACGTAATCCAGTATTGTGCCAAATTTAATACATCAGGTTTTGATTCAACTCACCAAACAATATGAAAATTAGATTGTTTCAACTATTTTTGACAGTTTCTAGACAACAGAATACAAAATAAATTTATTTTACCATCACAAAAAATTGCCCATTGTAGGGTTTTAATTGTCAGAACTCATTCATCGAAAACTTATCGATACCACATGAATTTACTGAATGCAATTAATTTTCTCGAAGATTGTTCATCATTTTCGTAAAAAATCGGATCCATCTAGCCATCAGAACTGCCATATATAAGTTCCAAAAACGAACTTTCAGAAAGCAAATAAACGTATTGAAGGACCAAATTCTTTATTGCCGCTGCACCAATAAAAATAATTGGAATTAGAGTCACAAATCCCCAGGTTACGTAAGCGAATTTGTCGAATCTAACAATTTCTGATCTCCAGAGACAAATTTCCCCCTCCCAGAATCTGATAAAAGAAAGACCAATAACTCTTGTACGCCCCTCACTCCAGGCATTGTATTTTCACATTTTCCTTCAAGATAAAGGAACTATGAAATGAATCAGTAATAACTCCAGGAATCCGATGTAAAGATAAGTCTGCACACGTACATCCATTCAAAACTGATCTTTTGAAACGTGGCGTTTGATGTACGATTCTCCTTGGATATCAGGTTTATTATTGAAATGAGGGTTCTAGAATTTCACAGGAGGGGGCTCATGTTTCTTTATCTATCTCAGAATGAATCGAAAAAAGACTTCTATACACGAACTAATAGCTATGTTATCTCAGTCATCGTATTCATTAGGGAATAAATTAAACTTCAACATTGCTGAGTGTATGAGAATTCATTCTAATATAATAGTTTATGAATCCAGTAATGCTGAATATTTTCGAATAGCCCTGTTCACTGGTCTGCGACTGCTTGTTTTGAAGATGCCCTTTCTCTCTTTTTTCAGCCTGACATACTTCTGCTGTATCTCCATCTAATCTTGATATCCATGAATATTATTCATGTATTCATATCAACTTCAAAGCATTGAAACAAAAACATAATATATCAATCCAACTGTCAAGATTTTTCACCAAAGGCGACAGTTGGTTTCCTGGTAATTTGCGATTCTAATAAAGCCATTCATAACAAATAATAAAAACTGTATATGTTTACTCCAAGCTCACGTATCTCTGATATGTATAAATTATTCGTGAAAGAGTCTGTTGGTTGATACGATATATCGCTCTTATACATTTAAAAATAAATAATGAAAGGAAAGCTCTAGAGACCAGGGTCGATAATTTTTCAAACAAAAAAAAAATTATAGTAGGATGAAACCCATTGGAAAAGAAAGAGAATATAACAAAAATCGAAGGAAAAATAATTTACGGGGATCTGTGGTCGGGATGTGGGAAAGGGGGGGTTAAGGGTAAAAAACGGTTTATCTCGATTTCCACAACTACAAGTCCTATGGAGAAAAAAAATTGCAAGGTTGTAGATGATAAAAAGTTATACAACTCTTGCTTCTACACTTATTTCACATAACCTCAAATTTTATGTTAAAACTTCAAATAACCATGTTTTTCGTTTCTTATTTTTATCTTTTACAAAAAAAATGTTTTTTTCACGAAATTTGTTGAAAGCTTACCTTTTCATGTACCAAACACACTGTAATTTTTTTGGTTTGAAATATGTATTTTTTCACCATATTTTGACTTAATATCGAAAAACTACCCTTATTTTCAATCGAAAATTCTCACGTCAAAATATCTGCTTTTTTTAAGAAGTCGGTGGGCTTTTTTTCGTTGAAATCTCTTCTTTCTGCTAGTTTGAAAAAAAATATACATGACTATGGAAAATTTTCTGATAAAATGCAAAGAACGAAAAAACTCAAATCCGAATTTTTTCATTGATTTTTACACATCAATTATTCATGATACATTGATAAACAAAAAAAATGCAAATCCATAAAGCATCAATTATCCATTATTTTTTGTCTCTTCATCGTTAGATTCCACAAACCTTCCCGATTCTAATAAATCTTCAAAATCTTCAAGACCATCACAGTCTGCTTCGTCTGCATTAGTTCTTCATCCACAATTTCATCGGAATCATTAAGTTCCTCGTAGGTTTTTTTCTTCCACATTGGAGCAATTTTCAGAAACATAACAATTTAAGCATAAATTTGTGCATTTTAAACCATGTTTTCGGAAGCCACATTTTTAACTGTTACATCCAGTTTCACAACTGCAGCAAATAGTTTTGAGCAATATTACCGGAATTAATTCCTCTTCTGTAAATTTTCCATGGGTCACCCAGTTATATTAAAATAGCAATCAGTAGGCATCTACGTATATAATCTATAGAAAGAAGATTCCTATTAACTTATATTTTTGTTCTCAAAATTGTACAAAATTATTTAAAAAATTCGGATTCAAGTTTTTTTCGTTTTTTGCATTTTCTGACAAAATTTTCCATAGTCATGTATATTTTTTCTTACACCATCAGAAAGTAGAGATTTCAACGAACAGAAAGCCCACCGACTTTTTCAAAAAAGCATATATTTTGACGTGAGAATTTTCGATTGGGTGGTTTTTCGATATTAAGTCAAAATATGGTGAAAAAATACATATTTCAAACCAAAAAAATAACAGTGTGTTTGGGACATGAAAAGGTGAGTTTTTACCACATTTCGTGAAAAAAAGATTTTTTTTGTAAAAGATAAAAGTGAAAAACGAAAAACATGGTTATTTGAATTTTTAACATAAATTTTGAGGTTATGTGAAAAAAGTGTGGGAACAAAAGTTGTAGATCTTTTTATTATCTACAACTTTACAATTCAACTTTTGTCCATAGGACTTGTAGTTTTGCCGAAAATCGAGATAAACCGTTTTTTTAAACCCCCCCTCTCCCACTTCTCGACCTCAGATCGCCCGTAAATTATTTCTCCTTAAATTTTTGTTATAATCGCTTTCGTTTCCAATGAGTTTCATCCTACTATAATTTGTTTCACTTTTTACCATTTTCAAAGGCTTTCAGCACTGGTCTACTATTGTATATGGTGGCAGTGCAATACTCGTGATAGCATCCCATATGGGGAGCTGGACAGTGGTTTATAAACAATAAAAAAATGTTGCCGGCATAAACTGCTCGCCAAAGTGGGTGTGAATTTGCAAAACGGCGGCCTTATGCAAAGTCCACTGGGATCTTTATGGACATCTATATGGATTTTCAGTCTGCGTTGCAAATTGTGTGCAGAATCGCACCTCTCTTAGAATGCCCAATTATAATATCGAACTGGGGCTACTGCACCGGTGTTTGATTAAAATTACATGTAAACTCGGTTTCAGCTTGTTTTACATTCCATTGTTTGCAACGCTGAACAAAGGAATTTCGTGCCGCATTTCTCTCAGTGCTGTTGGGAGTCTTAATTTTTAACCGCATTCGGGATTATATATATATTGTTTCGATGTTGCATTATGCATTTGTTTCACATCTTCATACCTTATCATGAAAAGTTGTATCAGCAAATTTGGCAGCTAACCTCAAAAGTGCAGCAATTCAAATCTGGTAATTTAGAATATATAAATTTACATCATTAGGGGGTATTTGGGATCACAGTATACAGTGTCACACATAAAGTTCGCGACATATGGAAGTTTTTTTATTAATATAGATATAAAGAAATACACCATCTTTCCTTTTTCCATGTGCTACTCTAAACCTGTCAAATTTGAATTTTTTTTGGAAAATCCCCAAAAAAAATCAGTTTTTTTTTGTTGGAAATTTCGAAAAATGCCAGAGAAAAAAGTTGCTCAGTTTCCAATTTTATACATTTGTTTCAAATTTGGACTATCTACTGTCATTTCGGCGACTATACTACTAAGTAAAAATTTTATTTCGATTTGATCAGTACCTACTATTTTCATCTCGAGATGTTGCATTAGTTTTGTATTGTTTAAAATCACGGAATTTTATATCATGTCTAGTATAAATCGCTAAAACGAAAGTTTTTTGAATAGTTATGGAACTGTAGGTCATTGTTTAGTTTACAGAAAAGTATGATATTTTGGGTTTGTTTGTAACTGAATTATTGGTCAGAAAAATAATCAAACTGGATAAAAATCTATTAAAAAAAGAAATACGAGTGTAATGAGAATGAAGAGAAATTCGTTTACTCAATTACTGACATATTAACGTCAATGCATTGAAAATCCACATCAGTTCAACAATGAAATAAAAAAACTAGATGACCTTTGCAACAACAAAGACGAATTTCTGGATATGCATTTTTTTATTTTCTTTTAACAGGCCAATGTGGGTATTTCCTGGGCAAGATATGATATTGAAGTCTCATATTCATCAAAATTATGAAATTTGAATCATGTTTCGTTCGAATCGATAGAGCGAAAGATTGGAAAAATTAAAAAAAATGGGAAAAAGTCGAAGTGACAGAAAGTCCAAATTTGAAACAAATGTATAAAATTGGAAACTGAGCAACTTTTTCCTCTGACATTTTTCGAAATTTCCAACAAAAACTGTTTTTTTGAGGATTTTCGAAAAAAATGTCAAATTGGACAGGTTTAGAGTAGCACATGAAAAAGAAAAGATGCTGTATTTTACTCATTTTTCAAGCACAAACTAACTGCGAAGTCAAAATTTCTTTATACCTAATAAATAAAAAAAACTTCCATATGTTGCGAACTTTATGTGTGACACGTATATGATTTCCTCGAGTGAGTGCTGATAAAATTTGAAGTATCTATAAGCTATTCAATTTTTAATTACTACTGATAAAAAGCTGAAGTTATGATAAGTACATTAATTTTTAGAGTATAAAACCATTCACGAACTTGATAACTGAATTGAAGAATATCAATTGTTGTGGTTAAAGATTTGATCGAGCCATATCTCAGGTGTGGCAAATAACCTATATCTTATGCTTTATCGCTATACCGGGTGATTCTCCAAGGTGGCTCACCCCTATAACGTTTTTATTATCGAAGATAGAAGAACGAAATTTGGGGGTTGTGTATTATAGTTCAATTTAAATTTTTTGACATATTAACTTGTTTTGTCGTACTTACGCGGTTCGACCGGTAATTAATATAACATTCGATTTTTAAATGGGACATCCTATTTATTCTTACTTATTTCGATCGAGAATGACATTCTAAATCCAACAACAGCTCACTTGTCAATATTTGACAAATAAAGTAATTTTTATTTCAATTTTTATTTTTCGATCTGGAATGCTATGGATCGTGTGAATCGCTTCATTCTTGTTCAAGTAACATGGGAAAAAAACTACTTTGAGGCTCTTAACTTCACAGTCGTTGTAAAAATTATTTACAAGTCTGAAATATGAATGTTTCCAGGTAACTTGAATTTTTCAAATGATGGAAAGTGGGTGGCTTGTCGGCTCTTTGTGAAAGATCATTTTCTTACGAATAATTTGATAACATACACTTTCACTTTATTTTCACTATTTCTGTGATTTACACGATCCATAGCATTCCGGATCGAAAACTAAAAATGAAAATTACTTTTTTCTATTTTGGTTGTATAATGAAGTTATTGTGAAACGCAAATGCGTGTCGAAATAGCCTCTATTTCTGAGCGATTTGGATATGGTGATATTAGCAGTGATAAAGTCAATGTTTGAATTGGTTAATTTCAATTCAGAGTGTAATTTGATTTGAATTGACCAATAAAAACAATAACAACATTGAATTTTTCACCGCTGGTATTGCAATAATCAAAATCGCTCAACCGTAAACTGGGCTTTACGCTTGTGCGTCAGATTTTAATAATTTCAATGTCATCATTGTAACCAATCGAAAATGTTTCTGTTATTTCTCGATATTGAATCCATTTTTCTCTTCAAATCAATTCAAAATAGAAAAAATTGCATATGACAAACGTTTTATAAGACACGTTGTCGCACTTGTTCACTTGGAGCACTCCTCGCAATCGCTCGTCGTACTCCAAACAACGCGTGCGACAAAATAGCGTCTTATAAAACTTGTATCATAATATACTATATTTGTTAAATATTGACAAGTGAGGTGTTGTTGGATTTAGAATGTCATTCTCGATCGAAATAAGTTGAAATATTTAGAATGTCCTATTTAAAAATCGAAAGTTATGGACATTTCCGGTAGAACCGAAAGTACGATAAAGCAAGTTGATATGTCGGAATTTCCGACTTTGAACACGGAATGTCCGACTTTGAACTCGGAATTTTTTTTATTCCGACTTCAAACTCGGAATTTCCGACTTTGAACTCGGAAATTCCGACTTTGAACACGGAATTTCCGACTCTGCCGAGTTTGAAGTCGGAAAAAAATAATTCCGAGTTTAAAGTCGGAATTTCCGAGTTTAAATTCGGAAAACATATAAAAAAATCTCGGTGGCGTAATTATACGAGTATTTTAATCATTGTAAATATGACAAGCTACAAACATATTATAATTTGTGTGACGTATAGACAATGAAACTCAAATCAACAAAATACGACGAAATGTGCCACAATCAAAATGATCCAACAAAATTTTAGGCACATCGAAAACGGTTGCCCCGCATCAATGCAAACCTTGCACATGATTTCGACGCTTCACTCCCGATATATCCACCGCCGATTAGCGATCCATTTGATGCTCGGCAAAGCCCATGATGTGATTTTCCGATCATTGCCGAATAATTCCCCACGGCCCCTGATGTGATGCTGACCCGGCAGCCATAATACGGATCTGCGCGAAGGGGCGCACACCCCCTACCCCTGGCACCTTCTCTGGGGGCTGCTACGTCCCAGGAGCTTTCCGATCCCATAGATCACGTGGTCCCGTCTCGACTCTGCGCCATTTGCCATCCTCTCTGACAGAGATAAACCGGCCATTCTTTCCTTCGGATATTTAATAAGATTCATTGGGTTTCTGTTGTGTGTATGCTTGGTGGATTTTGTTTTGGCGGACTTTGCGAGATGAGTTCTGGGGTTATGGATCGAAAAAATTGCTGAGTTAATCAAAGCGGGGCGAATGTATTTCTGAGTATATTTCGTCATCACATTCATATGACAGCTTCCGCATATATCGCGGACATCGTAAATAAGGCATTTATGCACAATAATTTATGATAATGACAGTGATTCTAACCTGAAATAGTATATTATGATACAATTTTATAAGACGCTATTTTGTCGCACGCGTTGTTTGGAGTACCAAGTGAACAAGTGCGACAACGTGTCTTATAAAACGTGTGACATATGCAATTTTTTCTATTTTGAATTGGTTTGAAGAAAAAAATGGATTTAATATCGATAAATAACAGAAACATCTACGATTGGTAACAATGATGACATTGAAATAATTAAGATCTGACGCACAAGCGTTAAAGCCCAGTTCACAGTTGAGCGATTTTGATTATTGCAATACCAACGGTGAAAAATTCAATGTTTTTATTGTTTTTATTGATCAATTACACTCTGAATTGAAATTCACCAATTGAAACATTGAGTTTTTCACTGCTAATATCACCAAATCCAAGTCGCTCAGAAGTAAGCTGGGCCTAAAGGTGGATTTATGCAGCAACATTTAACAATTATCAAGTAATATTTATCAATTAACAATTATCGATTAAGAAGTGGTGGCTTTAAGTTAGGTTTTAGGTCATGTTGTTTGGATTAGTACTTCATTTTTGTGTTAATTTATAAAAATGAAGTACCACTTCGACCAACAATTCATTATACACAACATATAATTGGGTTCAAACCTGTTTGTTGGGATAAATAAATAAATAAAAAAATATTGGCATTTATGCATGCCAAATTAACAATTCATGAAGAAATAGTACGCAGGCGTACTTGGCACAACTGTCCCTGCCATAACCTCATATTTTATGTTTGTTGATCTTTCGGAAGGTAAATACAAAAATAACTTGATTATATTTCCTGATCTAGAAGAAACTGAGTCACTTTTTATCATAATGATGTTATTGACTGCGAATTTTTTTATGTTAAAACAGAAAAGGCATAGGAGGTGGTCTATCAAGCCTGTGAATAGGCAGAGGAAAGAAAAGGGGCTTTTCAATAACTTGATCAAATCAATGTACTTGCAAGATTTGGAACCTTACCTTCTGCTACCATATGTCAAAACAAAGTTCGGGCCAATCTCCTATGAATCATGGAACCAATCAGCGATCATCTGCGTACTATTTGCGCAGTAGAAGGAAATTTGGTTCAATTAAAGTAACAAAGTTAAAAGTTGGCCATCTTCTTACTTGTTACTTCTAAATTGATAATTGTTAATTGTCTGCATAAACACATTCATTGAAAACAGGGAGTTCAACTTATGATTGCTAATTGTTAATTGATAAATCTTACTCGATAATTGTTAAATGTAGCTGCATAAATCCACCTTAACTCTTCTGACTTTCATTTGACAGTTCGATTGTACCAATCTCCGAATAATAAAAAATGCGTATCGAAATAGAGGCTATTTCGACACGCATTTGCGTTGCACTATGACTTCATTATACAACCAAAATAGATAAAATATTACAAGTGTTTTAAAGAAATATATTTTTTGCATTAATATTATTTTCTACTTGTTAGCATTATTGTTTGATTATCTGTTTAATTACTGAACACTAAAGTAATAAAGAACAGTATGAATTTTTCACTAATTGAAGGATTTAAACCACGACGCACGTGTTTCGCTATAATATTGATATTCTTCAGGTGGAGTATTCAACTAACTAGCTACTATTGCAAACTAATCAAAAATATATCTATACAAAGGTGTCAGGTGAGAAAATGGTAAAGACCAATCTGGGAGCAAAAAGATTATGTAGTTTCTACTTAGGTTTTCTTGAAAGGAAGATTCCTTGATCATCGAGTTGATCATCATATTATCATTATTGTGAAATAAATTTAATAAAATAGTTAATTATTCAGCTCCATCATCTGGTCATTCAACAAAACAATTATTTGAGTTTATTTATCTTTTCAAGACTTTCTATCAAATTTATGTGAGTTAGTTTTTTCATTCATGAAACTGCTTTTATGTTCTTGTATTCTTGCGCAGGACTTCAGGATGTGATAGCTTGTCCAAAAATATGAAAAAAAAGTTTATATTAACACACCCTCTGAAATGCACCATATTCGAGATATAGGGTTCGTTTCTTTGCGAATATCTCTGGAACCCTTCATCGCTCAGAAATCAGCTTTTATAAATTCTGCGCATATATTATAAAATACCCTTGATAAACATTTGGACAATCTCCACACGTTAAATTATAAACTCCATCAAATTTCAATCAATTTGTTTCGTTTCATCTTTGTTATTTTTGATATGTTATTGGTTCTATAAAGACAATTATTCACATAATCCGTTGTTGGAATATCTCATGTAATTCGTATATTCATCTCTAAACCGTTTTTCTTGATTCATATCTCTTGTGTCGCTTCATCATTTTTGTCATGTTTACTACCAGGTCAAATGTCAATGAATCGTTTGATACCTACTTCTGGATTGGGGAATCGAACACAAAATAACCCTTATCCAGACCTGATACCTACAATGCCGTCCCTTTCCTCTCAAAAAGAGATGAATAATTGTGGATTCCTTCTTTTGAATATTTGATATGATTTATCTGGTAGCGTCCGCAAAATTGGAAAAACTTTCTCAGCTAAACTTCCGAAGATAAAAAGTTAATGGAATGGGAAACGGATTCTTCCGCATGTGAAATACGGAGGATTGTTCCAAAGAAATAATATATCTCTCAGGTGATTCGCGCAGTTTATTCAAAATGAAATAAATGACCAGGGAGTGAAAATAACAATTTGGCCAGTTATAATCTCCATAGAAAGGCCAATGAGTCAAGTGCAGGATCACCAACCATCAGACGAAACAGTTAGATAAAATCTAAATCCTCATATATAGGGGTGTTTTTCATAGCCACACCTTGTATATAGTAGAAGGCCCATTTTGAAATATTCCTGATGTCGCTAGTGCCCATGCACGACGGGCTTTGAGATTTATCAACTTTCTCAAAACAAAAATTTGTTTCCATTCGGAAGACATTTGGTGTTATCGAGATCTTGAGGATTCCATATATCACGTCTGGACCCGACTCTGTGCCATTTAACATCCGATTTGACAGTGACTAATGTTCTATTCTTTCTTTCGGATGGTTAATAAGATTCATTGTGGGCTATGGCTGTGAGCTCGATATCAACTTTCAACGAGTTGGGGCCACAGAACTACAAAAAACACTTAAATTGCTTGAGAAGTAATGAGTCATGTGTCATGTGTCAAGTGCTGCGGTCAGGTCGGATTAGGGAAGGTACTTGGTCATTACGTCACGTCCATCTGATTTATAATAGGTGTAATCATAATGAATAAGAGCTGATTTGGTAGTGAATAAATATTAGCCTTGATCATGGTTCTGAACTTTGATTGCTGGAGAATTATTACTCTACAAGTATTGCAACATGCAGTCTTTTTAGCGGTGGGAATATCTATTTGAAACATGAATCGCATGATGAAATTAAAATAGTGAACATATCACACCTCGCCACCTATGATAGGCAATGTATAAATTGTTCATGATGTGATTGAGTTGCATGCATTTTGCAACAACTGAACATACAACAATGAATCTATAAATAAAGAAGCAGACCACCTTTCGAATGATATACTGTCTGCATATCTCAAATAAAACACGAGTTATTCTTGTTGAAATATTTATTGCCTTGATGAAAAATAAAGTGACTGTTACTTTGATATCCTATAGACGCATTAGTTAACATCATAAATATCAATTCATGATAATGAAGTTATCCATTTATCCTCCTTCATACAATCATTTTTCAAACTACAGTCGTCATGAATGGTATACGAATTCAAGGAACTGTCAATTTGTGAAACATGTTGTTCTTCTCAGAATGTAATAACAATCATATTCGTCATATATTCTACCATATCTAAGAAGCAATCTAACACATGTACATATCATAAACTCATACACCCAAGATCAAAGGACTCATAGGTTATAGAAAATCAAAGTTCGGCTTTGTTGAGTGGGTTGTCTGTCCTAGTCAGTAAATCAGGTTGATTTGTGTGCTGAAAGACAGTAGGGACTGTAATGGTCATATTTTCTGGTACGTAATCCGATATGCTGAAACATTCATATGTATATGGATACGGATGTGGTAGGGATAATGAGGGAAGATATTGAAATGTCTGCCGTAATGAGAATAAACATCCATTCAAATACCGACAATAACCATCCATCATGCTAGAATGCGGCTCACAAGCAAAGATGCATGTGAAAACCGAACTCCGAAGAGAAGCCATTAGTGGGCGTTAACATTGCTCTCGAGTTTCGGGTAGTTTTTGGGACAGGAAGAACTGGGAAAGGTGGTAAGTTGTCCAAGAGTCGCCAGAAATATGATTTGTTAGAGTTTTTTATATCGTATGTGTGTGAATGATGATTAATGTATCAGTTTTTGGCAATTTCATGATTCGTTTTGGAGACGATAGTAAGATAATTAACTGACTGATGCCTGTACCAAGTTGACAGCCAAATCTCTAATTGGTTGTTGTGATCGATCAAAATCATTTAATATTCAACTATTCGAAAGCATATACAGTCGATTCACACCAGTCTGATACATCATAATATTATATTCTAATTGGTTTCTTTAATCAACTATGATGAACTTTGATCTGATTCATCCTTAGCACCAACACTATTTCTACTTCACATCAACGATTTGTTGGAAGCAACTTCATGTCCTATACAAAGCTTCGCGGATGATAGCTTTCCGCTTTCTCTTCCAGGGCTCCTATATCAGAAATGAACGAGGAAGAAATGTTAACAAAATAAATATGGACTTAGCAACAATTCTCGAGTGGGGATCTAATAACCTGGTAGAATTCAAAGCAAACAAAACACAAGCATGTCTTTTCTCTAGAAATGGCGATCTCACTGTGCCCAACATAATTCAGTCAGGAGTAATCATACCATTGAAGTCATCCATTTTCATGCTTGGGAAAATCTTGTGAGGTCCATTGCCAAAAGTGCATCCTAAAAACTTGGTTCTCTGTAGCGAGCCAAGATCTATTTCACTTCCAGTCAGTTGCTTATGATCTATAAGGCACAGATCCGACCTGTTCTGGAATACTGTTCCTATATTTGGAGTGCGGCACCTCCTAAACCTAACTATTGGATGCTGTCTTGTCGGTGATGCCTCGCTTACAAACTCGCTCACTTCTCTTGAACACCGTAGAAGGGTTAGCGATTTGTCTCTGTTTTATAGATATTTTCGTTCCTATATCAGCAGTCTCTTCGAGATTAACCCGCCAAGTTCAGTCTTCACACTCCATCGTGATCACTTTAGAGACCTGCAGAACGTCCATTTCCAAAGACTCGTTCATCCAACGAACATCGAGACTTTGGAACTCATTGCCTATAGGGAGGTGTTCCCCGAGGCATACGATCTCCAGAAATTTAAGAAGAACACCAACTCCTACCTTCTTTCCTTATTAGTTCCCACGATGTTCTCTGATATCCCTTTTCGTGAGAACCAGAACATAAAAAAAGTCAGGATCAATTCATTATCTTCGATCTGGTAAGATTATTTGAAATTTTGAGTATGTTTTCAAAACTTCTTCAGCATTCACATAGGCATGCGTTGATATTGTTAAATTAGCGAGACACTGACCTTAACTTCTTGAAGAAAGAAATACCTTGAGCTTCAGAGATATGTAATTCAAATTCCAAATATTCAAGTGGGAGCCTATGTAAACCAGTCAGGGAGGGTATGAGGCTGAGCCCTCAGACTGGTCATTAATCACGGTTTATTGTTAAAACAGCAGGTCTCTGACAGGTGAAGGAGTCCAACCATTTTGTAGTAGGCACCCCAGCGGTACATCAACTCCTCTCACAATTACAGGCGCTCCTGAAAACTAATTCATACGCAGCTAACACTCGCACATCGCAAGATAAACTGTGATTGTAATTAATAGTGTAATTAAAACAAAGATTTAATATCGGAATGGGGTGGGCCATAATGAAAGCCAAATGGTAGTTTACTGGAGCAGTATTTACGTGTTGTGCATAAATTTATAAGTTTGCCTAAGTCCCCTTGGTTCTAAACATGTCTTGAACTTAAGCCTTCCAACATCTTTCGCGAAATTAGTAAGGTATCATATAACAACTGCGGGTGCTTCTTTGAGGCATTCCCACAAGTTTTCCGATAAGAATTGTATATAAATGCGGGAGAGAGAGAGAGAAAGCGGAATGGGGTATTTGTCGGCTGAATATGAATTTTCCCCATTTGAATAATATGCAGATGAAGGATTTTCTCGCCTTTTGTTTCGTGAGATAAAATATAGATATATATGTTTTTATGCATGGTCAACCGAGTAATAGAAACAAGCTTCATCTCCACACATATATACGATTTAGAATATAACGGTTAGTAAACTTTTCCATCAAAGGCACACATTGTTTATATCGCTCATATATACTGGTTTAAAAATCTTACCAATGTTTAATCTTGAAAATCAGCTCATAAATGAAGTCTTGATAATCAATCATCTCACTTGATTATACTTATGAATTGTCCCTATATACTAGGTGTAACAGGATCATGGTACACCCCCCGTATCTCCGTTAGTTTTGAAGGTAATTGATTGAAATTTGGGACATGCTATGAACATAATAAGCGTCACTTTTTGACCTACAAATGATTTTTTTTTTCCATTTCCGGTTTCGCCGGAAGTGATACCAACTCTCGATTTTTAAATGGAACACCCTGTATATTATTACATTTTTGAAATCTGTATGATTTTCTGAATCCAATTATACTACAAAAATGACATTTCAAACGTCAAAAATTTTGATAATTCAAATTTTAGTTCTCGACTTGGGTGTGCCATGATGGTTTCGATTTATTGCAATCGACCCGTCTAATGCTAGAAAAATTAAAATCCCGTCAAAAATACTAAATTGCGTTTTTTATGAGCATATAAAGTTCATCGTAATCGATTTTGCGGGAAAACTCAATTTTTTCAAATGGAACCATATTGGTATTAGTACTATTGATAAGGAATTTAATTATATAGCTAGTAATAAAATGTGCGATAAATAAAATCAAAATAACAGCTACAAGAAAATAAGAGAATACAATTATAAAAAATTTTGATGTTTGAAATGTAACTTTTGTGATATATCTTCGAATTCATAAAATTATGCAGATTTCAGAAATGTAATGATATGCAGGGTGTTTCATTCAAGAATCGAAAGTTGGTATCACTTCCGTCGAAACCGGAAGTGGAAAACAAATCATTTTTTTAAGTCAAAAAGTGCCGCTTGTTATCTATATAGCATATCCCAAATTTCAATCAATTACCTTTAAAACTAACGGAGATACGGGGGGTGTACCATGATCCTGTTACACCCGGTATATGCATTGAATATAATCATAATGTAACAGAGAATATTGTTCAGTATAAAACAGATTAAGATTAAAATTTTACCACACATTTTGATATGAAATCAAATGAATGTGATGTTGAATCTCAAAAAACTAACTTTCATTCATTCTTCCATATGCCAAGAACTTTTTTTATATATGAACATAAATATACTGGTGATTTTGGATATAATAATCCTTAATCAATAATCATCATTTTATCCAAACTGGAGTCTATATTATATATTTACGCTCACAGAATTAATCGGCATAAATGGAACAAAACATAAAATTCAATTCACAATTGATTTGTCTCTCGTAACTTTTTTATTGTGACTACATGGAACGAAATGATATTATGTCAGCGATGCTGGAAATAGCATTCATGGATTTTTCGTATAGGCTGAATATATAAAACGAGTTGAGATATTTCTCATGCGAGCTGAATATTTGTTGATTTTATCTGTCCCCCGATATAGAAATTGATGAACCATCGAACACAGTCGATATCGTCTTCATTACCCTCACCGCATGTTCTCGTTTTACATATCTAGATGCACGAAGATTACTAAGCGAATTTTAATGCTTTAACTCATGCTATTTACGAAATATGTTCTATGGATGCAATAAAATTCGCTCAAGTAGTACGACAAGGGAAATATCTCAATCAGGCTGCTGCACACGCAATTATCGATGGGGTCGTAAATTTTGGCCAATTCTATGCAAGTCGAACTAAAGACGTGGATAAATTAATGCTAGCATTATTAATATATAGGCAGTATGATTTGCATTCGGTGAACCACGGGTGCTGGCTGAATGTCAATGAGCTACAGTATTTAACAGTTCATCCATGAAGTATGCTTGGTAGAACGGAATATATACGAGCCAGGATTAGATGTTGGTCTTTATCAGTTTGAATTATTGCATGATCCTAGTTCAGCGTGTCCAAAGGAACATCTTTCGTTTCCACTTCTAATCTGAATCTGTATCCAATCACTTTAACTCAATTAATCAATGATCATCTTTCCATCGGTTCTTCAAGTGTCTATATTTGATCTGACGGCCCACCCCTATATTTATATTCCTATATATAACTCAAAACATTAGTGCTTTATCATACTTCATCATCAGACCTGGCAGTATAGGTACTGTATTGCTCTATACTGAGTTTTAGTATCTTACTTTCGAACAAGAAATGGCCCAAAAAATCGAGGCTTTTCTTAAGGCTGTCATCATTTTTAGCATCAGTGCTCTATGATTCATCGATGAGTTCTGACCCAGTAAACGTTTTTTCCTATTTTGGTTCTGTAATGAAGTTATTATGAAACGCAAATGCGTATCCAGAGGCTATTTCGATACGCATTTTTTATTATTCGGAGGTTGGCACAATCGAACTGTCAAATGAAAGTCAGAAGAGTAAGGGCCAGCTTACTCATGCATGAGCGATTTTGATGGATTTGGTAATACAAGCAGTAGAAAACTCAATGTTTCAATTGGTTAATTTCAATTCAGAGTGTGATTTGATTCAAATTAACCAATAAAAACATTGCATTTTACACCGTTGTTATCGCAAAAGTCAAAATCGCTCAATAGTAAAATGTATAGCGTCTTTTTAAACTTGTATTTAAATATTCTATTCTGGTTCCCTTTTCTGCCATCAGAGTGTTTGCCCTCTAGTCCCTTTCTAAGCTCGTATCTGATGGTATCCAGATGAGGGTATCCAGATCTGGAATCCTGATTAGGGTATAACGCCATTGCACTGTGTTATAAAGTGCTATCGAAGTGTATCATATATTACTAGTTTGAGCCCTATTGAACCAGTGACTTTAGCGGTGAAATATTCATTTGTTTATAACCACGTCAACGCATGCCTTACAGCTCGCGCATTAGCGCGTTAATCCCACAGAAGGCACTCTGGAAGTTATAAAGTTAATAAAATCAACGAAGTAGATTCATTGACATCATTCAAAAGTGTAAATTGTTCAACAGTTTGACAGTACTAGCCCCCGAATGAAGTCATACTGAATACTAGGAACTATTTTCGAATGCTGGAACTGTAAATCGATGCCTGAGATATGAAATCTTAGAATCTCTATGATGGACCATCAACACACGAGATTCATCTCCTTCTTGATTCCAGACCTGCTCATTTACTAATTCCTAACTTCGAACTTCGTGTACACAACCTGCGACCGCAGCAACATTATTAATAAATCATGGCTTCCAAAACTCGGCAACATTAATCATACTCGTATTTACTGGCCGCTGTATCTTTTGAATTATATCATTGTCAGATGAGTTATCTCTGCAGCGGCCTTGGACCGCAACGGCCATTGAGAATCAGGTGTGGAATGGCCCAACACCTGAAGAGGTCCATTAGGCTGCATCAAAGATTCACGTGGTGTGGATGAAATTAGAATTTTCATTGGGAACTGGCAATGGAGAGAGAGTGGAAAAGAGTATTCGAAGCATCCAGTGGTTATGGATTTTGTTAGTTTAGGTTATCGATTAGACCTCACGCTGGCCTGTGAATTTACCATTACCAAAGAATATAACCAATATTGAGAGTGTGGGGTGATATATTATTGTTCACGTCTTGGTGTATAGGTAGTAGTTATAATTATCAACACATCATGAATTTCTTGTTTTTTATCCACAAACACCTTATTATTGAAGTTTTATTCATTATTATCAACATCAACACTAATATTAATAGATATTTTGTTCTTCATTTTATCATGTTTCACTTCGTTTCCATTATGATAACAAGCTACAAGCACAGCATATTAGAGAACCTTACAGATGAGACAGTCAGACAGAGCGAATAAAATCAGAGAGAGACGTCGAAAGCGCAAAATTCAAAGGTCCAGTCGTAGATATGCGTAGGCGCTAAAATATTGATCGAGTTTTGTTTACACCGTTGTCATCATTTAGTTGGTTAGGTTGCAAATGTTTTCGTTTTACACAATTCACGATCCAGTATTTCGGATGGGTTCTCGGTTAATATATATGTTCTTAATATGTATAACGTATTTTCCATAACCTATAATTCAAGAGGAAAAACAATAAAGGTTTTGAGGATTATCACAGCACATATTGAACAACCTGTGATCATAGGTATACCTGCATGATCTGAAATGTGAATCAGGTACAATAATATGTTTATTGGCAATCATCACTGATGTGTTTAAAGATTGCAAATCATCTCGAATAAATCGGAGAATATCAAATCACATTGTTTTCCAAAGGACGAAAAACTGTGAGTACTTATATTGAGTGATATCATTGACTTTAATCAAACTTTTTCATTTGATGAGAGTATCACTATTTTCGCTATTCCTATATTGCCCTATCACATTTCAAGTTGAGGAATTCAGAGTCTGTTTATTGATTTAATAATTAAATCGTGTTTTATTTTTCCTGATGTGAATAAATGAATGGGCTACATTCGAAATATTCAAATTTCATCGTAAAATTAATTCAGAATACATCCTATTCCTGATAGAAGCTAATTCCTGATAGACGCTAATTCCTGATAGAAACTAATTCCTGATGACAACTTATTCATAATATAGAAGTAGCTAACTTTTTATATTGTTGTTGATTATGCATTACTAATATGGCAACATTGCACATCAGTAATGCCAGCGGTGACAACGACTATCCGGCAACTGAGATGCGCAAAATTTAAAGGTCCGAGGTCAATGAAAAGGGATGTCAGAACATCAAACAAAATGGTCTTATCTGTAAGGTTTTCTAACTTTTGCTACAAAGAATCAATCAATGGATATCTCCTCTTGAAATTGCATTCATTTGATTCTTTGTGCATGATGGAATTGAATTCAGGGGGTTACATTTTATCAATGTATAAATACGCCCAAAATGTTAATGCTTTTGTTCGATTGAAGTTTGGCCGGGTCAATAAAAATAACAGGGTTTCATCTGCAACACTAACTCTTTCACGAAACATTTGAACAATACCAATTCCAGAATTCCACTTTCCAACACAAATATACGTCCCAAGTTAATCTCGTAAGTAAATTACTGAGTCAATCTTCTGCGTCATTGTTTTTGGCGTTTTTGCCCAAGTCCCATCCATCCCGATGCCCAGTAAATTTCCGAGGGGAAGCCTATAGGGCAGGAAACTTTTTGCCGGAAAAGTTATATAATCCCGATATTCCGGAACTTATTTAACCTCATCTGTTTATTCGCTTATTCGGCAGAAACCGTCCATCTTCCCTGCTCGCTTTCCCGATTTATGGTCCCGTTTTAATTGGGCCCCTCTCCCCTTTACCCCCACAATTTGTTTCTGCCATCCCCCGATCCCGCATGCAGACTCAAAAATGGGGTGACATATCACCAAGCAGGCATCCCGCGTATACCCTTCTTTTACTTCTTCTTCTGCTCTATGCAACAGTAAGTGGAAGTAATATTGCTTCCACGACATGCCTAAGTTATTTATGTGACGGTAAATTTGGGGGTGTGCGTTTGTGTTAAATTGGATAACAGTTCCGTGCGAGCCCTTGGAAAATGCTGCGTATGTTCATAAAAATATGTAATAAAGGCTGAGTTATTTCGCACCCAGTAGCATGTACAGATCGTGAAATGAATGTTAAAGTACTCGCGGTTATTATTGAGTTCGCCGTGCAATTTTTATTGGGCCATGATAAGGAATAATGGAGTATATATTGGAGTCGAAGGAACTACTAATTGGTGATGTTACGAATATCATGAGTTATAGCATTAGAAGTAATATCCTTAACCACGTGCTTCTTATTAGATGTACAGGGTATTTACTTGTTTCTTTCTCTGGGATTCCCGGAAAAGAAACCCTAGGTTACACCTGTGAAATTTTCGAATTTTTTAAATCGTCTAACCTTCAAACGGGCGGACTAATTTTTAACTTCGCAGATAACATTATGCATCTTTTTTCTTCCAATTCTCCATCAATCGACACAACGGAAAGCATCAAGTAAACATTTTTATTTATAGAGAAAAGATAGAGAAGGTACCCTTGGAACTTTACATATAATTTTTCAAATTGCAATAACTTCCGAACGGATGGACCGATTTTCCTATCTGAGTTTGGATATTTGGGAATCGTTTTTTCAATTTTAGAATCATATCGTTATCATTGGATAACTGGATTGGATTTATTTAAGAATATGTACTTAATTGTTACTGCTTCGAAGTGAAAGCACTGCTTGACCACGCCTGAAAAACGAGAGAGTTTCCTCGTTGGCATTTTTCATTACCGTTCCTTATTCTGATTATGTTCTTGTTTTCGTTTGCGTCTCCCTTATCACCTATATCTTCATTACTGTTTCATTTTTATTCTACCATTGAGGTTATTCCAATTAAAAAAGAAGCTCCCCTGTCCCTTGTGGCTGGATAAAACGCAATATAAATGCATTATGGGCTATTTGGAACAAGAATTATGGTTCTTTCGTCTTCCCTTGAAATGGATTCCTTGTGATATTTGAAAATAGAAAGAAAAAAACTGGGGAAAAGCTTTTTTTTTTCTATTTTGGTTCTATAATGAAATTATTATGAAACGCAAATGCGTATCGAAATAGCCTCTGTTTTGATACGCATTTTTTATTATTCGTAGGTTGGTACAATCGAACTGTCAAATAATGAGTTTACTTCTGATCGATTTTAGATTTGGTGATACTATAGCAGTGAAAAACTCAATGTTTTCATTGGTAAATTTTAATTCAGAGTGTGATTTTGATACAAATCGACAAATAGGAACAAAAAACAATGCATTTTTCACCGCTGGTGTCGCAAAAATAAAAATCGCTCAACAGTAAACTGGGCTTTACGCTTGGACGTCAGATTTTGATAATCTCATAAAATAGATATGGTCTTGCAAGACCATTGGGGTGTATTTTTCATATACAAGGATGTCCTTCAACCAAAATAGCATCATCAATTCAAGGCAAGATGAATGAAATTATGAAAAAATTAGAGAGGTTGATTTTCACCATTGGACTGACCAATACGCGTTCACCTGCGCACTAAAAGAAAATCTGGTTCAATTAATTTAAAAATAAAAAAGTTGGCCAACTTCTTCTTGTCTGTATGAATGCAATCATAGTTAATCAATAAGTTCAACTTATATTTGGTAATTGTTTATTGATAATTTTTAATTGATAATTGTTACTTGGTGCTGTATGATTACACACTATAGTGCAACAACCAACCTGATATTCAAACAACTGTCACTATAGTGGAATAGCGTATCAAATTATGAAACTGTGTTCTTGATGAATGTTTCAATTTCCATGATGTGGTTAATAGAGTCGGCGACAAATTTTCCGAATAAACTAGTATATATTATCCGCCGGATAGATATTTATTGTGTTCAGTGTCCAATATACAAAGCCAATACGTGTACCATATAGAATAATGTACTGCCCCAACAGTCACATCTATTCTGTAATTGTGTTTACATCACGCTATCCGGGCTATTGCATGTCGTGTACGTTTACTTTACTGCACCCATATAAACTGCCAATTCTAGGGGTAGCAAACTTAGTTTGGCCAAGTGGCTCGCACTAAATAAAATTATTCACCAATTATTTCAACCAAAATGGTCGGGGGATTGGAAGAATCAATTCGATGCGTGGTTGGTTCCCATCTGAAAGAATAAGTAGATAAAGATATCATTTTCGAGTGTGATATTCAAGAATATAAATTGATTCTGAAATATCATCAATAACATTCAGAATAATAGTTAAGTACAGCATTAATAATTAAAAAATAAGTCTCTTCCGGAAAAACCAGAAAAATTACGATAAAGAAAATATTTTAGTTGTGTCATCAATGTTTCCTTACCCATCTTTACAATTTTCAGAATCATGTCATGCCAATTTTTCCAATGCCATTATAACAACTTGTTGACATAAAAAGTAATGTGCTAGCAGATTGAAAGTGTATATTTTGATCAGTGAATTATGTTCATTGGCGAATTATCCGCATACATTTTGCCAATCACGTGTTTATTATCAACATGGCACGAGTCTAGCATCATTATATCGACGCCCAACTGAAAATTATTAGCTGTTCTATGTGGGAATTTATGTTCAATTTAACGCCGAAAATTTAATATTATACCTCTATATGTATACTCATCAAACTATATCGAATGAGTGAAAAAGTATCAAAGAATTATGAATTTCGAAGAATAAATCTACTACTAGAACAAAATGTTGAGTTCACGGTGCTAATTCTCTTCTTAGCTTCTCTTCTGGATGTGTTTTTTTTTGTCATCCGCATTGCCGCGCTTCAAAAAGATTAATTTCAAAATAAATAAGCTAAACTCAGTCTTCATTTATAGAACGCTCTCAAGCCAAGAACTAAATTTTGTATCCTTTGACGCTGGTTCCTTTTAAATCCATTTACAAGATTCAAATAGGTGGAGTTCGGTGTTGATGTATCGTAGTAGTAGATTAGGTTTGTTGATTTAGAAAAGCAGACATTTAGTTCGGTATCGCAGCATAAGTGAACAAACAGCTCTCAAAGAAATGCTTGAGGCTATGATCTTCGTTACCTGATGGATCTTTCAATAAATACTTTCTGCAGGAGTAGAAATGTAACCATTCTCCGTAGAAATTTTGGTATACTGCTTCATTTTTCACTCGAAAATTTTGTGGGATATGTTGAATATAAATTAAGTCAACCACATCCATCTTGAATTCTTGAATCAACGATATTGTAACTTGATATATTATTGCTGAAAAAGGTATAATGATTATTTACAAATTGGTTTCTTACCACAACAATATTGCCTTTATCCTTTTGTGGAAGTTGGGCACTCTTATTACATTGTCAAGACTCCACCCTATTGATTTTTCCTGCTTTTTGAAATAATCTAGAAACAGATAATTATTCTTACATACATATTATAGTCGATAATAATGCATTAGATGAATCACGAAACGGTTTTGCAAAATCACCAAACATTTTGTATTCGTAACAATGTACTTTCGATTAAAGTTAAACCAATGATGGTTATTCAACAAATCAATTTGGTTAATTACTACTAAATATAATGAAATACCATTTCATTTCGTTACTTCAACAATGAGATATTGTCAATTCAACAAATATATTCTTGAATGAATATGTAACCAAAAATAAACAATTAAACCTTACCTTCAATATATATTTAATATGCAGCAATTCTTCATCATCGACCAGAGATTAGTTCAGTGAATTCTAACTTGATGGAGGTGTTGCTTCTTTTCTGATGAGACAAAACTTTGCACGCTCACCTCACACCGCACACCTCAACGACACGAAAGACTACCAAGTACTGAGCCTACCTCATTCTGACTTGCACATCGTCGTTAAACGTTGATTAAATGACAACTACTTTTTGGAAGATTATTTATTTGTTTTGTCTATTACACTCAAATTCATAGAAATCAACAAAATACATAGTATTTTTCACTACAATTTTAGTTACGGTCATTTTTTAACTAATCGTTGTTGTGAAAAGAACAAATTTCATCATTAACAAGTTCCTCGGATGAATTTTATGCTAATATAGATATAATGTTTGTGGTTATTAACAAATTTCTTGCTATTTTCAACTAAATAGACATTAACAAATATATTTTTTCACTGTGTACCGAGAATTAGAATATTTATTGTGTGAGTGTGTAGCAAAAAACCACTTATCACTCTTTGGAGATGAATAATTGATTACTTCGTCCCAATTGATTATTTCAAGTAAATTAGGAGCCACAATTTGGAGATACAATCCCGCATTCAAATAAACAACTGAAAAAAGAAAATGTCACGGAAGAATAAGCAAGAACATTCTATACAGAGAAGATTGATCTAAAGTTTGAGAAGAAGATTGGAGATAAACCAATGAGGTTTACAAGAAGTCTGAAGATAAAGTTGCCCGAACGTTTTGAATTTTGTTTTGCTGTGCGTGTGGAGGATGAACTGATTTATTAAGCAAAGTGTACGTTAATTGTTTGATTCTTTTAATAATACAGTTATGAAAAAACAAAAAATATTAAATGTCTTAATAAAGGGAAGAAAAAGGCAAAACAGTTATTTGCCACTTTACAAAAATTCAAAAGTTTGGTTTCTGCGTAGCAATTACAAACGTTGTCGAGTTCTGGTGAATGTGAATTAACAAAGCTGTCTCCTGTTTTGTTTTCATTGCATTCCATGATGGGAATGAAAAAACATTTTTTTCTAGGGTGCGAATCACGCGCGCTTTCAGAAAGAAATTGCTTCAAGTTTTGTGCTTCTGGTGAACGATCCAAGGTAAAAGACAACATTTTCGTTTGGCTGTGGGTATTTTTTCCATATATCCGACGCTCCCAAAACTTATGCGGAACACATGGTGCGCTGTGGTAGACACAGCCGCAGCCATCTGCACGGCCTAAATCAAAATCCGAGTGCTAAATTGGGCATAATTCACCTAGTTAATTTAACGCCGACTTTTACGGTTTGTAGAACAGTGCCGGTAAATCACACATTGCCATGCTGCCGCATCCACACAACTGGAAACATATGGAGGGGGTGCGATGAACGCTTTTGCGGGCCAATATCACCCCCGAATTATCATTGGCCATATCGATGACTTCCTTCCGTCCTAATGAACGTCCTTAATTGCTGCTTTCCGCGTTTTGACTGGACTTTCGGACTATCCTTTCTCGCCCTGATCAAAAACAATGCGCTCTAAGGGCGGATTTCTACTAAACGGACTCGCTTGCGACTAGTTTCAGTTTCAAAAACAGAAACAAAAAACTCGAAACTTGAATTCCATCTAACAAACATAAAAATTAGTCTGTCGCGTGTTTTGTTTTGAAGAAGTTTTCGGTCATTTCCACCACACTACATGCTATCAAAGTCACATACCACTATCAGAACAAAATAGTGAACTGTTGTCGCCAGCCGTTTCCACATAGCGAATTCTGTTTACAAAACCAGAGACGTAACACCGAAAATTTCTGATCTCTTCGCCTGGCGACGGGACTTTTTGACTTTTGTTGTTGACGAAAACATGAACTTATAACACACAAAGTCTTCAAAATGTTTCATTGGCTTCAGGAGCCTTATGATTTCTTGATGACTTGATTAGCTGAATAATT
Organism: Chrysomela aeneicollis; assembly: GCA_029955515.1. Taxonomy (NCBI): domain Eukaryota; kingdom Metazoa; phylum Arthropoda; class Insecta; order Coleoptera; family Chrysomelidae; genus Chrysomela; species Chrysomela aeneicollis. Next base: position 30,550,010 of record JARUHQ010000002.1, read on the forward strand.
TCTGTTTCCCCAGTGGGTTTCAGTAATGTATGATTATTATTGATAAAGGTTTTACTTAGGCTACTATTGGCTTTTCTGGTGGAATTCGAGTTTCGAAGTTTTTTGTTTCTGTTTATGAAACTGAAACTAGTCACAAGCGAGTTCATTTGGTGGAAATCCACCTTGATAAACGTCCTTAATTGCGGCTTTCCGCGCTCACTGACTGGACTTTCGGACTTTCCTTTCTCGCCCTGCTCAAAAACAATGCTCTCTAATGAACAGCTGAGATTATGGACTCCGGATTCTGGGCCAAGTGATTTGTCATCGAAATCGAATGGAATCAGTGATATAGGGAAATTGGATAAATTCAAGGGAAGAAATCTTCGTTATCAATAGATTAATTCATTCACAGTGGACAAGCTAGCACCTATAACCTACAATCACAATAGAATCAATTATTACTGAAGGCTAATGATGAGCTTGAAGAATGAAAGAGAACTATTCCGAACCAGCGCAACTTGAATCTTGAAATTTTAAGGATATTTTTCTTATGAGTTAGCAACAAACTACCTACATGTGAATGCAGAAATATAAAATCGAGTAGACGGCTGATAGGATATACATGGTGTCGCCAATTTTAGGTTATAAACAGCATGAGAATCTCAATAACCGTATAAGAGGTCACAGTAGGTATGTCAAATAGGCAAAAAGTTGCAGTTAAGGGGACAATGTATAGATGTTGAGATATCCTAAAAATATTGTTTACTTCCTGAGATATTCGAAGGAAATCGATTTATGGTTCCATTTTTTTTCTGAACTTATTTCTAAATATTGAAAAACCCGTATATATAGGCACTTTTTCATTGCCACTTTTTCAGCTCTACAAAACTTATTTTTTTTATATGGCACGAGAAATAATACACCATGTATGTTTGAGCATTTTTGATCACAAATGCAAAGACCTACGTCACAGTTTGTTCTCTAATGTTTTTATTCAGAAAAATGCTTTTCAATAGTTCAACAGAAACTAAAATAATATGAAATAAGAAGTCAAGATAAGTATTGTAAGATAAATGAATGTTCAAACTTATATTGGGCACACTGTATCAAACAATTCCTTTCGAAACAGCTTGTTTAATATTGAGAAAACCGGAAGACGATATATCAATGTATTTATTTCAAATCTGAAGCATCATGCCATGGTCCTTTAAATAGGAGCATGAAAACAAAAATGAGTATGGGAAAAAGTGTGCTAATCGAAACCAAAATATTTACTCGATCTTGAAGGTGCTCACTATCAACTTGCTTATTCGATGTTTTGTGAATACCTAAATATAACTCCACTATTATATATCGTGTGCTCTGAACGATGAAATTCGTCATAAATAAGTTGATAGGTAGGAATTTTATTTTGGACCGATTCTAGAGTTTTTCTCGAGAAGATTAATTGATGAATCGAAAAGAAAAGAGCTCAAAATTGGATTGGATTGTGGCACTTCATAGGCTTTGCCAAATGTCAAGTTGTGACAAAGACGTATTTTTTCAGCTGTAATTAAACGATCTTCACTGGGAATATAACTGAAATAGTGTATTTCCACTCATCTTCAATTCATTTATGCACGACCGGACAAATATGGCTACTATAGCTTATTTATTCTCCCACCAGTCTGGAACATGTAAACCCTAAATAACTCCCTTATTATAAGAGTTATAGGGAAAAAGTAAAAACATTCTCATGTAATGCTTTTTCGAGAGAAACATCATAGGCGTAGCAAAAATTATTTTAAAGGGTTTTGAGAGGTATTTATCAACCGTTTTATTCCTATCATGCTTGAGAGGTGAAGAGGTATTTACAATAAAATATACTGGTCGTGCATAAAATATTGTATGTATTTCGGGCGTAACTTTGCTTTTATGGACCTAGGCGTGTTACTTACACGCTGCGGTCCATAAGAGCCTATTTTACATCCTTGATACATAAATAACTATTCTGTATTATTAATAGTATCGACAATTTTATTTTTTGATGAATATAAATGAAAATGTAGGTATTTCACGGCGAATCTATTGCGATTCCATAATATTTAACTTATGGAAAAATTGTGTCCAAGTTGAATGAATGATTTTGAATCTGTTGCATTTATTCTTGATTTTGCGGAGCTTAGTAAAAGCAGAAGTAAAAAATATTGTTTTCGTCGTAATATACAGGCGTTTCCCTTCTTTATTATTTCCAAGAAACCTTCTCAAGAAACTTAAAAACTTTCACTTGACTTCTCGAGTCCGTCCCTGCTTTCATTTCTTACCTGGCACGTATGAAGACCTTTATCTCTGCCAAACCCTAACTAGACATTCTTCCCGAAGCCACGGGATGCCACTCTTATTCACCAATCATATCGTTCGTTTCATGAAAAAGGAATAGTCGTGGCCATCTGAGATTTCTCCACAGTCCGTTGGAATATCGTGCCGACTGCTGGACACGCTATTACATTTTTTTTAATTGAGGACTTCGATTCGGTTTTTGTTTATATATTTCGTTCGATCGGGTGAATGGAGTGCTGCTGTTAGCAAGGATGTGTAGAAGAAGGTATACTTTATTTATTATTCAATTTTGTACCACAGTGGTTTCCTTCAGAAGAGTTATCTTTATAGAAGCAACTTTCTTCGTTCGTTTAATTGGAATCGGTATATACAACCCATTACCTGCTAACAATCCATTGAATAATGATATCTAATCTGCACTGTAACGGGTATAATGATATTACGATGGGAAAAACTCACTTGCAACGCAAAAACCATTCGAGCGCCAGAGGGTTTTATATTATTTTTTGATTATTTCATCAATTTATGCATCAGTGATCTATGACTATATTACTATAATTGATTTTGATAACAGTATATCTAATATCATTGATGATATTTCAAAAATTTCAAAGAGTATAAAAAGTTGGAACATTATATTATCGAATTCATTTGGGAATTCTTAAATCAATTTTTTATTTAATGTTTGAAAGTTTTAATATTTTTTTGACAAAGAAAATGATTTGAATGATAGGTCATGATTTCTCATCAGAATGGGAATAAAAGAGTAAATCAAAACTGCCCTTTGTTTTATGAGCTCACTGAAAATGTATATGAATCTATAGTTGTTAATCAGATATAAACATAAATTCACACTGGAATATGAGTAGATTCTATTTTTTCCACTACTATAGCAGCTGGATCTCCAGATTCAACACCACTAGACTTTTGTCTGTGGGATCAATTGAAAAACTAAATAAATGCAACGGAACTTGAATCTCTGAAAGATTTGCGACTCAAAGTTGTTAGAGACTATACCGTCGGATAACGCCAAAAATTCTATAGATGGTGTTGAACAGGAAATGTATACTGCTTACTTAGATTTTATTGTATGGAAACCGATGGCAAACATCTTGAATATCCAATTAACGAAAAATATATCTTGTCACCCTTAGAAAAATAATTTCAACTTTGAATATCTCGAAACGAATAGAAAGAATTCGATTTTATTTGTTGCTCGATGTTCTTTCTTCAATTTGTTCGTTCAATTTTATCTTGAAAAATACTTGAACAAATCATTTTTTCATTTCCGAGCTATTGGCAAATTCAAATTTGTCAAGCGTTGGCACAGAATACAAAAATTAGAATAGGTACTCTAACGTATTCCAACCAGAATTACTTATTAATTTTTAATTTTTGATTCTTCTACATGATTCGATAAAACCTAACCTCGATTCACAATCATTCTAAAATACAGAGATTAAGGAAGAAGTAGTTTCACATTCACGCTAACGATCCAGACCTCCGTACCACGAAGTCTAGAATCGTGTGAAAGTAAGAATAATAATTACTGGCTTTTAAACTGCGAGCCTAAAACCCCGAAGAATAAATTTAAAATGCTCAAAATATCTTTTCGCATTCGATACGTACTGATCGCAGATAAAACAACTCCAATATCATTAAATTTACAGCATCTTTTGTTTTATGACTTTTTCTTCCGACTAAAGAGCAACCTCGACTCGTGTTCAAGACCACACAATGCGATAACAATTAACGAGAATTCCATATCGATTTGTTTCAAATCGGCAAATAAACCAAAAGGAGGACCTTTTAAAGCGATTTCATCTGCCTAATTATTATTTTCATACGTGTTATGATACACCCACTTAATCTTTGACATGCGGTTATAAGGGTATAATTTAAATGTGCAAAAGAACAACAAAACCAAGAAGAAATTGTATTGCTTCGATAGCACACTTACGGTTGGGTTTGCAAAGTATAGGCTTTCAGAATAACACTCGAGCTGGTTAATGCTAAATGATGCGAGTCCTAATGAAAAACATAAATTCACTCGCAGCTACTATAATTTTGAAATAATCTGCCATGCTAAAATTGATACTCTGGAAGAGGAAGCGGGAGATTCTTATCTTTCGAGCATTTTTCACCACACACCAATTTGTGTACGAGATCCAACTACAACATTGTATATAGGGAGTATTGCTAACTACGGCGGTTTTTTAAAAATATAGGGTAATATTTGGATCGAAAATTTCGCCTTGAAATATTGGGAATGCATGTATTATCAACGCAAAATTTGAGCATGCAAAAATAAAACAGACGGTCTTGAACATTTCCATATTTTCATTAAATGTAGTTTTTTGTTTCTATAACAGTACTTTAATGTTCAAGTCTACTAAATTTTCAAAGTCAACTTGCCGTGTCAGTTCTTTCGTTATTTTAATTCATTATTTACAAATTACAATATATAACTGAAGTAAGCAAGCACTGACATTTGATAAAAAATCAGACATAATGAGTAATGACACAGGTGTACAAGCAAGTTTGTGGTATATTATGAAGGAATATTTTAGTCATTCATTGACAAAAAAAAGTTCTGATATATTGATATTATACCGGATTATACACACCAAAAGGAGACTTTTCAAAATTAAAACAGTTCTGGAGTTAAAATTGTGCTGAAGGCTATTCCTAACAAGCATTACAGTGGTTTTTATCGTTCCCCTCAGGAACTATCAGTGGCACAAAAAATTTTATTCACACCAAAAATGTGGTTATTCAAAATTTACTTAAAAAAAAACATTAAATTTTTTTACCAGAAATATCTTGATATTCATTGTTCTATAAATTGGATACAAGTATCTATATATCATCTATTTTTTTATATTTATATTTTGTATCCAATGAATTTTCGAGTAACGAATTATCGACGTTGCTTTCAGCTTAGATCGAATATACAAATTGAAAAAAATGTGTCTATATTTAGAACTTCATTTTGGGGATTGTACTTTGGAAGTGTTCGTTTCTACATTTTTTCACTCGTTCATTGTTCGAAATGCAGATGAAATAAAATAATAAAAATAATTTCCTCTGTAGAAAATGTTTATGATTTGTGTCAGTTTTTTTGAGAAATCGAAAAAATTGATAACGATGCAGTTGCGCGAATGCAGCTTGCGCTGCTCTATCACCTTAGAAATCTGGTACAATCGGTGTAGGATTTCAAGGCTTGGTGTAGTATTATTGCAGTCACCGATGGTAAACCTGTAGCACCGATTTTGATCAAATTTTCACAGAAGCTTCCGAATATGATGCATATTAACTCCCCATAATAAAAAATTTCCGCGGAAAAGCCACGAACCTATTCTTTTTTCAAAACGTTTGTCAAATTCGTTGAACTCATATTCACATTAATGAATGTGATTGAAATTTCACATACATTGTCATTGGAAAATATGTTATAGTTTGATTAAAACATTGATATTGAGTGCCAACATTTAATTTCACAATAAGTTTCATCTGGAAAATCTCTAGATAAAGATATTTTCTAATTTTCATTCATTATATTCCATATTTGGATAATCAAATGTGTGCAATGTCAAGTGTCACGGTAATGACAAAAAAGGGAGCAATCGGGAGCAACGCTGCCAAGTTTTGAAAATTTCACAGATTCTACCATTCTTTCAATGCTATTTTTGTATATATTATTTTCCTTCTCCAAAAATGCACCCTTTTAGTTATCTTTGCCCTCATTGATAGGTTGGTATGTTCAGGTCATTAGTCTCCTTGAATAAATATAGCGCGTTCACGTATTTTTAACAAATTTTCCTTCTCCAAAATTTTACTGAAAATAGTGATCTATAGGCCCTCAGGTCAGTAGTCTCATTAAATAAATACAACGCGTTGAAATTTCTGGAGACTCGCGTCAGGAAATGAGTGCATCAGAATTTCATAATTTGGCAACGTTGCTTTCTCCAGTGACGTGAAAATTGCATCTTATGCTAATATTGAATAGGAAAATGTGAAAATAACTTTTCCTGCAGTTTTTCATCATGAAATTTCTTGTTAAATCAATTTTGGGACTCATCAATATCATTGTTTTAGTCTATATAACTATAACATATTCCCGAGCATATTCCTCACTGACGATGTAAATGAAATTTCAAGCACATTTATAAGGTCTGAAAAGAGATCGAATTTTACGATATTTTCAAAAAAAAATAGAAGTGTTTCCGCGGGAATGTTTTTATTGCTAGGCGTTTATATTCGTGTTCTGAAGCATATGTGAAAATTTTATTTAAATCGGTGCGAGTTCCCTTTGCTGCAGGTTTTCCGCCACTTGGTTATTTATTTAACTTACCTCCCTAGGGAAGGTAGAACGTACTTATATCTCCCTCAAATCAGTATCAAAATGAAGTACTTATACCGAGTTAGGGGTAGAAAAATGAATATGTCCTAAGTTACGGAATCATGACTTTTTCATTAAAAAAATTCGTCTGTAACGTCAAAGTTTCCTAGCGATTTGCGGGAAAAAAAAGTCCGGTGACCCATCATCTGACTTCAACATATACTAAAGAAGCTAGCAAAGCCACACACGAATTTCGACTCGGGCTAGATCACATAATTTTAGGCTCATTTTAGGCTATTTTATTACCCTATTCCCAAATGTTTTGCTCTTCTCTTTGATAGAAAAATCTGTGGCTTTGCTAGCTTCGGCCGAACTCAGCAGAGCCATTTTTGAAAAACAATAATTTTGGTGTTTTGAAATATCCAAATTGTAGAGCTCATTTTAGGCTAATTTATTACCTTATTCCCATTTTTTTTGCTCCTTCCCTTGATAGAAAAACTTGTGCCTTTGCTAGCTTCGGGCGAACTCAGCAGGGCCATTTTTGAAAATCCATTATTCTTTGCGATTCAATATAACGATATTTTAGGACTAATTTTAGGCGAATTATTTACCATAATTTTTTTTTTGCTCCACGCATTACAGAAAAAACAAGATTTTTCGATTTTCGCCAAGTCGATGAAACAATTATTTCAAATTATAATTTTTTGACGATTCAACTTGTCAAACCGATGATACTTATCGCTGGATCAATAAAATGTTCATGTTGGAATGTTTTATTCGAGGTTTTTTTTTAAAAACCTGTGGCTTTGCTGACTTCGGGCAAACTCAGCAGAACAATTTTTTGAAAAACATTATTTTTCTAATTTAATCAATCAGCCTAAAATTAGTCTTGAAATATTCAAATATCAAATGAGATTTTTTTTTAAAACGTCGAATAAAACATTCCAACAGGGACATTTCATTGATCCAGCGGTGCGTATCATCGGTTTGACAAGTTGAATCGTCAGAAATTTATGATTTGAAATCAACGACTCGGCGAAAATCGAAAAATCTTATTTTTTTTGTAATGCGTGGAGCAAGAAAAATTAAATTAGGGTAATTAATTAGCTTAAAATTAGTTCTTAGATATGGTTGTATTGAGTCGCAAAAAAAAGTGGATTTTCAAAAATGGCTCTGCTGAGTTCGGCCGAAGCTAGCAAAGCCACAAAGAGAAGAGCAAAAAATTTGGGAATAGGGTAATAAAATAGCCTAAAATGAGCCTACAATTATGTGATCTATACCGAGTCGAAATTCGTGTGTGGCTTTGCTAATTGCTTCTTTAGTATCTTCACCCATCGAATACCAACTGACACCCTCTTCTATTTCCAGGGGCGAACGGCCTCCGAAGGCGGGGACGGCAGACCTACACCCGCTACCAGACCCTCGAGCTGGAAAAGGAGTTTCACACGAACCACTACCTGACCCGAAGAAGGCGGATAGAAATGGCGCACGCGCTCTGCCTCACAGAACGGCAGATCAAGATCTGGTTCCAGAACAGGCGGATGAAGCTGAAGAAGGAGATCCAGGCGATCAAGGAGCTGAACGAGCAGGAGAAGCAGGCGCAGGCGCAGAAGGCGGCGGCAGTGGCGGCGGCAGTGGTGGCGCAGGTCGATCAGAATTAGTGGTTGGAGAGGGGGTTTTTGGAGGGGTAACACTTCCTGCAGACTTGAGGTGAATATTATTTGGTGTTTTTGCCTTTGTTTCCTGCTGCTTGCTTCCAAACAGTGTTGTTCCTGGCTGCACAATAATTTTTTTCAACTAAGTGCGCACTGCGGCACCACTTTCCTTATTTCCTTCAAAAAGTGCACCTTTTCATTTTTATTGAAATTTGCTACAATGGTTTCCAAATATTGCTTAAAATCTGTTGAATGCAATGATCTATTAATAATATTGGTTGAATATCATTAATGAGAACTGAGAAGTGGAAGAAATTCAAGGAGATCAAGAAATTTAAATAATTTCGATTGTCGGATGTCCGCTTGATGTCAATGACCATTGACACTAGACAATTTTGTTGTGAATTTCAACTCGTATAAGATTTTTTTATCGTTATTCAAGAGTCCAAGGATTCTACCAAATTCTACATTGATCTTGTTTATATAAGATAGTAGGGATAGTCACTAGAATGGCGTAATAAAATGTGAAATTTTACCCGAAATTTTTTACAAACCATAAATTCTGAAAAAGATTGATATTTGTTTTAATATGCTCTCGAATATGCTTGTGTAAATTCAGTTTCTTGTTGAGTTCTGTTTGAGTTTGTTTTTTTTTGCACGATTATTGAAGTCATGTTCAGTGAATCGTATACATTTTTAGCAAATCATAATCATAAATCATACCTATTTCTATGATTGACAAAATAAATTAATAAAATAATAATATCCTTCCTCAAGCAGTCTGTCATATGTCATCATTGTCATCACTGTATCCCTGCGCATGCGTGGAAACTTCATGAAATAGTACTATAAATCTATTACAAAAAATGTGCACTATTGTGTGAAGTGCACTTTTCAACTGACAAATAACGCACGAAAAAAAAACGATCCTGGAACAACACTGCTTCCAAATGTTATCGGACAGTTTGATTGAAAACATCGTATTGTTAAGCGAGCTTGAATCCCAAGCTTGGCTTAAAAGTATACGGCGACTACGGCCGTAATTATTTTACATGATCTACCTACGTTTATATAGTAAAATGTTATGAAAATAACAATGTGTACAATTTGATGTGATATTGTTGAAATTAAAATCAACTCTCAAAAAATATTTGAGGTGACTTTTTAATAAATTGGATTTCATGCTCAAAAAGTAAATATTAGGCTAGATATGCTTTTCATGCATAGATTCGGAAGATTATTGCGATAATTTTGTTGTTGAAAACGAATTAATATTTTTAATGTTCCTGAAATTTCAATTATAAACCTTAGTTACGAAGGAGCAAAACTAACTTTTGTGAAATTATAATGCGTCATATTTAACTAAACTCATCGGTAATGTGTTTTTTAAGATTCATTTGAAACTATGTAGACATGTAATATCAGATGTTATAATTGAAAACGGATTACTGTTTTTGATGTTCCTGAAAGTTTAATAAAAACTTTCTCGTCATAGTGAAAAGCAACTCCAATTTATAAAATTTGGTGAATCTCCCACGCAGCAGTCAATTCCTGATCATTTTTTCTCGGTTTCATCACTCAAGTATTTGTTGATAGAAAATTATCCCGAGTCAAAACATTCGTGATCTTGAAAAAAATTATCGGTAATAATTTTACTGCTTGGGAGATTATAAGTGGAAATTCATTATTTTTCTTCATCTATACTATACCTACGTTTTTAAAGTAAAATGATATGAAAATGATTTACCTATACAATTTGATGTGATATTGTTGAAATTAAAGTTAACTCTCAAAAAATATTTGATATGATTTTTCAATTTGGAGTTTATGATCCAAAAAAGTTAGGCTAGATATATGATGCAGATGACTTGAGGTGAATATTATTTGATTTTTTGCCTTTGTTCCTGCTTGCTCCCAAAAAATAATCAGATTATGCAATTTGATGTGATGTTGTTCAAATTGAAATTAACACTCAAAAAATATTCGACATGACTTTTCAATTTGAGTTTTATGCTCAAAAAAGTGAATATAAGGCCGGATACGCTCGATAACTGAAAATCATGATCGAATAGATCTCTGAGTGAACTTAGAACTATAGTGATATATATTTCACGGAAATAGTGGAGAAATATGAGAGGAGCAATATTCATCTGATGAAACATAACTATAATTTACTTAAATCATAAACGTCTTGTTTTTCATCTATTATAGGTATATTCTGGTAGACTAATAACACTTGGTGTTACTATTCGGGAGTTGACAATTATTATCCGGTTCGATGTTAAGAAAAATTCAAAATGAAATGAAAAGAGATGCAGCACTACTAATAATGAAAATATTTAGTAATAATGAATACAGACAATACAGAACGAAAAGAAAGGTTAAAACAGAACAAATAATACGTATTTAGTAATTCAATCAAAGAGTGAGCAATTCCGATTTGGAAATGTCAATTATTGATAATCAGAATTTATCAATATCATCTATCGGTTTATCGATGATTCAATCAGGTATATCAATGGTTTGAACTGTCATCTATTGTATCTCAATTTTTCACTACATTATATACTTTTTTTCAAATTTATCGAATTAAACATGCGGATATCAAGAATACATAAAAATTACACACGTTGGTGCAACAAATATAAAATAAAAGGCATAATAATTGCTACTTAAATTTCATGGCAAATTCAACCCGAAACATACTTCGATATTTTTTTGTGAGTGGGATAACTTTTGACAAAAAAATTAAAACCCAAATGCAAAGTGCACTAAATCTTGGAACTTTCACGTGTTTTATCATTTCCTTTATTTCATTTCTCACATATTGATGTATAATGTTATAGTAGTTTTTGCTCAGGAAAAAAGTGATTCGACTAAGGTACCTACTATAATTATAAGGTGCATTATACACTACGTCCAAGATAAGAATGAACAGCATGGGGATATCGGAAACGGTAAGTGATACGGGGTCGATTAAATTAGAGAAAAGTAGCGCATTTATGTGCCTAATAATATGACATTTGGACAGTTTTAATATTCCAAGTAGTTTTGGAGATATCAGAGAAAAACCGAAATTTGAGAATTTCGTTTTTATTTTCTCCTAACTTTATTTTCAAAGGAAATATATAACAAATAGCACTTCGCCATGGCCACTTTTTAAGAACTATACACGATAACATAAGCAGAATTTTTCTGCGACGTCTCGTCTTTTAGAAAACATCATCAACTTTGTATTTTTATATACGCCGAAACTAAAGTATACCCTGTATACGACTCCATTTTTCATTGTGAATACAGCAATGTATCACACAATATGATTTCGGAACCATTTCTCGCGAAAAATGTAATTTAGTGATTACTTAATCTGTTTTTCTTCAATCGTAGATAATAGGCGCTGGAAAAAATGACCACATTATGTTCTGTTGTCATAATAATACTGTAGTTTGTTAGAATATTTGACATATTACCGTTCCTACTCTTACATCTCGTTACCTACCTAATTTGTGTTAAAAATGGAAAACGGCAGCTTTTCGAATACTGAAAAATTTGATATGTTTTGTCATGTTAGATTTTGTGCCAAAGAAATTATGTTGATGCTGAACGTGCGTACTCTAATAAGTATCCAGAGAGGCGACAACCTGGTAAATCAATATTTAGACGCCTACTATCTAAAATTGAAGAAAAAATAATCACTAAATTACATTTTGCGCGAGAAATGGTTCCGAAATCATATTGTGTGATACATTGCTGTATTAACAATGAAAAATGGAGTCGTATACTTTAGTTTCGGCCCATATAAAAATACAAAGTTGATGTTGTTTTCTAAAGGACGAAACGTCGCAGAAAAATTCTGCTTATGTTATCGTGTAGTCCTTAAAAAATGGCCATATCGAAGTGCTATTTGTTTTACATTTCCTTTGAAAATAAAGCTAGGAGAAAATAAAAACGAAATTCTCAAATTTCGGTTTTTCTCAGATATCTCCGAAACTACTTGGAATATTAAAACTTTATAAATGTCATATTATTAGGCACATAAATACGCTAATTTTCTCTAATTTAATCGACCCCGTATCACTTACCGTTTCCGATATCCATATGCTGTTCATTCTTATCTTGGACACAGTGTATAGTTCTAAGATGTCTTGATTTAATCCATTTTTTTCATGTGGTTTGAAGGGCCGATCACTGAAACCCTTCAAATGCATGATGCTTGAAGTTTCTAAACTTACTATCACGTGATTATTCTTCACACAAAATCGATAACCACAGCTAGACTGTTGTTATTTATCATTCAACTATATATCTATATATAGCTTATGTGAATTTGAAGTCATTGATATTCGATATGTATTTATCGAAATGAATAACACCAGCAACATAAGAAATGCAATTAAATTGATCAATTATGAAAGCTCCGGGGGTGTGAGACACCCCGGAACTCTTGCCAGAATGCAATCCGACTGCCATCTCTCACGCCAAGTAATTACGCAAGGGGATTTTCTCACAGCGCCAAGATTAAACACACTCTGAATTTCCTTTTATAAATTCGGAGGCATTACAAATAGCCGAATGGAAATACGATTATCTTAATTTTCTTTTTATTCGCCGCTGAAGATAATTTTTCGTTGTTTATTGAACTTATCTTTGGCGTTGGTGGGATGCTGGGATGACTAGAAAAGAGCGCATCAGGGAAGATAAAATATAAGTTACGTGTTCCAAAGCCCTCCAGAGACTATATTGAAACAACAAAAATATTTGGAGCTAGAACGTTTACTAGAAGTAGAAGATGATGTTGATGTGGATAAATAAATTTGCTCCTGATAAACAGGATCAAAAGTTCTAGGTCTTTTTATAACAGGATTTCCTTCTTTGTTTTCACAAATGACATCAACCTCGATTTTCGAATAGTTTATTTTTGAAATTTTCATAATTATCTGAATCCAATGATACCATGTAGTTCCTAGAAACACTCATTCAATTTTTTGATCTAGGAAGCCATACCCCAAAATTATTAGAAAAACTAGAAGTTCAATTTTTTTCCCAATATGTCTTGTGAGCAAGATGTAAAACAAATCTTGAAGTAACATTCCAATTAAAAATCTGAATCCCATAGTTGAAAACACATTTTTCTATACGTAGTTCTTCGATTGATATCATCAAATAAGTGATAAACCATAGATACCATTATTTGTTTTATACCACCATTTCCCCATTTTTTATGGTGATAAACATTTCCTACTAAATTAAAACAAATGAAATACGATGAGCTGCATCCCCCAAAATATTTACTTTTCATCGATGTGAAGATATTCGTGATCTATAATAATGTTTCCAGACCCCTTACAACAACCGCTTATTTCCTGTTTTTTTTTGTCTATATAGGAAGTCGTCATATAGGGCGAACTATTTGTACAGATTATGCATATGGCTCTGAAATTCGAATCAGGATACGAAAAAAATACTAGGTACTTACCTTCTAACAAATCTATAGCATTCAACTTGTTGGAAAAATAAGCAACAGTGATCAGTTATTTATTATCTTCGACAATAATCATTATTTCGACTTTAATATCTAAGAACTTCCTGCTATTGGTAAGCAAAGATATAAATATTTTTTTTATGTAATAATCCATGAGAGGAACAAAATGAATGATACGAATCCGAGAATTAAATAACAATAATTATCCATTATTCGTGAATGAGAATCAAAAAGAAGTTCCCAAACAGACATAAATTTCAGAAAGATCAACACCAACAAACCACTGTGTGATACTTGAAGACAAATCTTTTACCCAGTTCAACGGGATCGTAAAATGGCAGGCAGGCATTTGATGGCCATCTTGTGGCTGCAACTCCTTCTCTTTGAGATGTAACGACATGGTTGTAAAACCAATGCCTCAACTATTTTACGACTGCCATAAAACCCTCAGACCACTTAATTTCATCGTTCGTTCGTCACTTTGCCATGGGTGCATCTGGAGAATACAAATTGTCAAGTATATTATGGAGATAGACTTATATCATACCCAACCACTATCGATTATCAAGGCGAGAATTAAATATAAATCCATAAAAAAATATGACGACTTATCAAGAGACTTTAAGTTTCAGTATCAGAGTTCAGTCAGTAATATGATGGGTGTCTCAGATCAAATCTTGTTTCCATGTTTCAACTTATTAGCAAATATATTTATGAGCAATTATTTGCTGATTCTGCACAGGGATGTATTCAGATAGGCATTTATTCACGGATTGTTGCTTTACATAATAAATTCAATTTCTTATACTTTATATGCAACATGTGTTGGATACGCGTGGATACCATAAAAATAATCTTTTACTGCTTTTATGATGATCACGTTCGTGAATCGTTTAATCTGTGCAGATATCTTTGACCACCCAGTCGATTAAATAATCATTTATTTTGAATAATATCTGTAGTTTGAATAGCTCAAACTGTGAAATGTTAAGATGTAGGATTTTCAAATGATATATAGATTATACAGGGTATTCGATTTCAAATTAATTCTTTATTCATTGAAAAAATCTGAAGGAATTTTTTTTGAAAAATATTAATAATTCGTGCTGAATGAAATTTTTCATGGAAGATCTGTACTCACTTTGAGGGTTTTTAAGATATCAAATATAACTTCCAATAATTTTTTCCATACTGCCATCATTGTGAATCTTCAATAATACGTCAAATATCGACAAATTTCATTGACCTAGTTGAATGGTAGAAGAATAATAAATAAATCTACGTCAAACTAAATCATCCAGGCCATGTTATAGGTATAAAATCCAAATTGATTCTCATATGATCGACTGCAGACTGCAGATGCTCTTACAACCCACCATCTGGTGTCAAATTAGTGAAGTTTGAAGTTTCCTTTTAATGTCAAGAGCTATTAGGTAACTTCTTGTAGGACAGTTACTGGATGCCAAGCCCTGAGAAATAGTTTATACTGTGAAATATTGGAAAATCCGATAAAATTTCCTTTCGTAGTAACCTCGGAAAAATGAGGAATAAGCATCAAGTGAATATTCCAAATCGATGAAAAATTCTCATGCAGATATTTTACCGGTCATAAATAAATGCAATAGGTACAATGTTTTTACAAATTGACATTACTTAAAATTCTTTCATACAACAATTTGCAAACCACCATAGGCATAAAAAACTCACTTGTGCGCACGAGAAAAATACTATAATCTTTGATATCCCAAGAATCAGTGCAGTCCAAGGATGTTTCTGAATTATTGTTATGATGCACTCTTGAACCAATCAGTTAGATACTGCCATCTCGTGTTGAGTTATTAAACTTAAGACTATACAAACTATCCATGTTAAAACCATTGATTTATCACCCGAATATTATTTCTTCTTCACACCTCCTATAACAATTTCTGCTGCTGGAACATAATAAAAAATGCAAGAATAACCGTGGAAAATAGTGTAAAGGTTTCTAAAACTCTGATCGATTGCCATTTTATTCCTACAGTTGCCACAGTCGTAAACTGAAATAGCAGATTACAGGTCGCGCGCCGAGTCAACGCTCGTAAATCTGTCGCTACCGCTTACAGTTATCGACTGCAGAATGGTTCTGAAACGGGCTAACTTACCGTCATTAGTGTTCCTTCGTGGTTTATAGTTCGACTGCTGGCTGCTAGATGGCAGTCGGCGGCAATGCTCATTTAATTCGTGTATAAACAACTTGGTGGCGTTGTGTTCTAGCTAATGATTGAAAAATGGGAATATATATTTGAAGAGTGGGGGATATTCGGGTTTCTATGGATAGATTGGAAAGTCGAATGAACTAGGTGGATCAACCAACACACATAGGAATTTATTTTAATTTACAAGTTATTTTTTCACTTCTTAGAGCAATCCTTGAAGATTAACAGTTTAGAGTGTATACAGGGAGATTAATTAAGAATTGAGAATTACACTAGAATACGAAGATGCCTTGTGAAATGTTGCTGGTTTAGGAAATACAGGGTATTCAGGGAAAATCGTATTTCAAAATGTCTCATTAGTTTCAATAGCATCATGAACATAAAATTGAATAGTTTTAGGTTTTCTGACATCAGAAATATACGGATTCGTACTTTTTTTGGGTCTGCAAATTCTGTAAATTAGATCATACCTATATTCCTTGTTGCAAAAATCTGTGAGCCCCTTTAATTTTACATAAGAATTATACTTATTCTTGTTCATTTTGTGTAACTCTATCGGGATTTGAGTTAGGTATATGCTCATGATGAATGAAAAGATCGGTGTTTCACTTATAATAATGATAACATTTTCACTTCGGTGATAAAATTATTCAAAAGTGCCTTAGCGACTAATATTGATTGCATTACCTATTTATTTTATTGCGTAGGCTTTCGTCAACGTTTGTCAAATTTATGTACCTATATAATAATCAATGCCATCGTGGGTAGGTATACCTATATATCAATATGTTTCAAGTCTACTTTGATTTCGTTAACATAAGTATTTAGATAAACACTGTAAAAGGCAAGGTATGATGTTGGGCTAAAATATAAATTTTTATACCTATCTTGTGTTCACTATCTGAATTCAGAGATCGACCATTTTCAATAAAAGATTTATTGTTGATGCAAAATTCACAGAATATTTTCCATTCACTTTTCCGTAGAATAATTGAGTATCTTGATTTTGATAAATCACTCTCCCAACAGCGACGTCCAAATTTGAGTTTCAATCGTGTCAAAACTCGGAAGATAAACTGGTCTAAATGATACCCTTGAAACAAAATGCTTGTCACTCCTGCAGAAAACTACCATAAACTGCATGCAATCCCCTCTATTGGAGCGCTTGTTAAGATTTGCCGTGAAGGGGCCGATAAAGGAGAAATAAAACGACCGCTTGGGGCTCTCGACTGTCCCATAAGGGTTTGAATCCGAGCTCGAGTAATGGGGTGGAATTCAATCCGAAAACAGTAAACGGCTCTTGCGAGCAGACTTAGTTATCTGTTTTCTCCAATAGAGTACATTACAGTCAACTTGTGGATTGAACTACACTTTGATTCGAATTTGTCTATTTGAAACCAACGAATAAAATCAATTTATTTGAATCTGTCTCGGAATCTATTGATCACTTATTTAGTGAGCATAATGCTGGGTTTTATAGATTCAACTAAACTAACAACTAGAAATTAACAATTAATAATCAGGAATTAACATCTAGGTATTTGTTTATACCTATACCTACAATAAAATTAATAATTAGGAATTAACATATAGGTAGTTGTTTATGTACAATACAATTAATAATTAAGAATCAGATGTTGAATGTTACATGATTGAATGCTCACTGTCATTTCAAAGTGTTAAATTAAATAATATTAATAATCAAATGAGCAAAAAACCGAAAAAACTCCTGAACAT
Organism: Chrysomela aeneicollis; assembly: GCA_029955515.1. Classification (NCBI taxonomy): domain Eukaryota; kingdom Metazoa; phylum Arthropoda; class Insecta; order Coleoptera; family Chrysomelidae; genus Chrysomela; species Chrysomela aeneicollis. The sequence continues at coordinate 30,567,722 of JARUHQ010000002.1, forward strand.
GAAACCCATAACACTATATTAGGAACAATTGATATCGATACTATACCATGCCCACCAAAAGTTAAAAAAGACAAATGATCGATTTCGGCGTTCTGTCCACAAAATTACTTAATTCTTAATTGTTAAGTTGAAAGTTAACCAACTTCGTAATTCTTAATTATCAATTTAAGGGGCAGATGTAAATATATAAACCTTCGTAGACGTTCTCGTGCATTCAACATTCTTAATTCTTAGTTGTTAATTTAATTTTTAGTTCAGTTGAATCTAAACCCATCAGCATAAAATGTTCATACTCATGCAAACTTTACACAAAAAAGTAATGAAGGAGAGAATTATAGTAAGAAATAAGCCATTTCAATAATGGTTAAGGGAAAGGACTCACATTTGTCAAATTATCAACCAAAATATACAAGGTAATTACTGATTCTGGGAAAAAAACTAAAATTGGTAGAGAGAGAAAAATTCTGAAAAACATCAGATGTTAATTACATGTTACGAAATAAACTACTTTAATATCAATTCTGCGTATATATAATTTTCATATCTACTTCATATTAAATTCAGTACTTCTCTTGACAATAGGATATCAATCACAATCTTGTATCAAAGGAATTTTCAAGTTTTACTGGAAGTAATTTCAAAACATCATATCGACTTGAAAAAGACTCTTCATCAGGTTTATCTAAGTGAATTTTGAGAAAAATTATATACTTTATGGTCAACAATCATTATTTTTTAAAGAAATTTGTTTATATTATATTAATTATTTTTATCATGGGTCCTGTGATATCTGAACTGAACGATTGTGATAAAAAATGGTAAATTCGAATTGTTTTCATGTATAGGATATCAATCGAATATTCGTCGTTGCTAAGTGGAGTAGGTATATGAATTTAAACAATTTCTGAAGAGGAGCTATCAGGATTTGATATACGCCCTTTGAGAGCAAATAAATTAGCTGCGACTTGTTACACAAAATTTTTTTTTGTGTTTTTTCGACATACCTATTGGTATAAATGATAGATAATCAAATTCAAATTTGACATCGAGCTCACAATATACATAGGATACAAGATAGGATACTAGTTGAAGCGTAGAGAAAATATATATACCTGATGAATAAGAATTGGGCCATATTATGAAAACCAAATAATATGCCTGCGAACTTGTAGGTAAGGAATATTATGATTATTCTTCTGTCTTTTGTTCCATTTTTGGTACAAAATACCCTATATACTATCACAGTAAAAAATATATATTTATTAATGTCTATTTAGTTGAAAATAGCAAGAAATTTGTTAATAACCACAAACATTATATCTATATTAGCATAAAATTCATCCGAGGAACTTGTTGATGATGCAATTTGTTCTTTTCACAACAACGATTAGTTAAAAAATGTCCGTAACAAAAATTGTAGTGAAAAATACTATGTCTTTTATTGATTTCTATGAATTTGAGTGAAATAGACAAAACAAATATTTAATCTTCCAAAAAGTAGTTGTCATTTAATCAACGTTTGACGACGATGTGCAAGTCAGAATGAGGTAGGCTCAGTACTTGATAGTCTTTCGTGTCGTTGAGGTGTCAAGCGTGCAAAGTTTTGTCCCATCTGAAAAGAAGCAACACCTCCATCAAGTTAGAATTCACTGAACTAATTTCTGGTCGATGCTGATATATTCGGTTAATCATATATGTACATTTTTTACTCAATGTAAAAAAATTGAGTGTTTATTTTTCAAATTATTTTGATTTTCTTCATAAAACTGTAAATATTTGTGAATGCCCTCATTTTTTAAACAAAATTGAATTGAGACATATTCATTGAGTTTCATTCATTTTCCTCATGGTACATCTTTTGCTTATAAATTTTCATACCATACCACTGAACTTGTGAAATCGACAATATGCTATCATCAAGTTTATATAATATTATATTGTTAAATTTATAATATTATATTTGAAAGAGCAAAATTATATTTTTGAATTAACAATATCATATTGCTAAAGTAACAAAATAGAATACCAATCCACTACGTTATTTAGTACTAATTAACCAAAATGATTTGTAGAATCACCATCATTGGTTTCACTTGCATCGAAAGAATATTGTTGAAAATACGAAATATATCCGGTGATTTTGCAAAACCGTTTTGTAGTAACTCCAAAAGAACTAGTATGATTTCGCAACTAAGTTTTGTTATTTGTCAACCAAGCTATTGCACAAATTGACAAGATTAGTTCGACTACATGTACTTTTGTTAATTTAACTAAATAAGGTTAGTGGATCGAGCTGAGCAACAAGTTGTAGTTAATTTTAACTACCCAGTTTTTACTGTGTATATCGATGCGTGGGTTTAGATGAGATTGCAATTTTTCTATTTTCAGTTATAGTCTTGCAATATTCCCACAAAAATATTCGTTCTCACGTACCTTATTTACTTGCTTTTTGCCATTTTGTTTTTTCACATTATATACGTTCTGATGTTTGGGACAAGAATGATGTCAAGTATTTCGACATGTCTGGTCCTCACTTAGTTATATGTCGATGATATTTGCTAGTTTCCTGTCTACCTATATCAGAAAGCCAGTTGTTATTCTCATAGGTGGTCGGAGGAATACATAGTTTATAGCTCCAAGTCGCGTACTAGACAACACGTGGAAATTTTGGACGTTTGTATGTGTTTTTCTGCGTTGAATAGGCGAGGCTTTCTTGGAAAAAAAGGATGATTCAAATTAGCGTCCAATTAAGGCATAGAAACCAAACAAAAAAGCTAATTAAGTGATTACAATTCGTCGTCAACAGTGCGTGAACTGAAAATTTTCACACCTCCAAACTTCTAGCTAGGCATTAATTGAATATTTAAGTACAGTGGGCCATGGTTTGCATACGCCGCCATTATAAATCTATAAGATTCGTTTTAAGGTAGCAGATAAGGCACGTTTTAATTTGTTCACTGTTATATTAGCATTTAGGATAAATCAGGAGGCGTTTCATACATTCATAATCAACCAAACGCATGGGTGAGGAGATAAAAATATATATATATATATATATATATATATATTATTAAATTTACTCTGCATAATATATGTATACTATACGAAAGATCACTCACTTCTTATATATTATATGCTATGGAATGCTATATAAGGAATTATATGAAGATTGTTTGAATCGATTCTCATCAGAAAAGAAGGTATAATCCCCCCTGATTATAATTATAATTTTACAGAGAAGTGCATAAAAAACGGCCAGAGCTGTAACTTCTGCATCATTCGGGATCGGAATCTGAAATTTTCTGGGTAATATATACTAAATATGTTGTTCATTTTCGGACAAAAAAAAACTCGTTCGATCTCTTCCGGTCTATGCGGAAGTGACCTCAACTTTTGATTTTCAAATAGGACCCCCTGAATATTTTTCCATTTTTTGATTCAGGGGATCATTTTTCATTCACCAGCAGTTTTTTCTGATCAAAATGTCAGACAACATTTTTTAATTCGTTTAAAATGTGACCATAAATTCTAAAGAATGGAATAAAAAACAATAAAATAAATTCCGCACGTCAATCTTTATTATTTTTAGTAGCATAGCAAAAGGTATGAATGTCACTATCACATTGGAATCAACCTACTACGCTACCAAGTTCTTGATTACTATTAGGTATAAGTAACAATTTATGGTCACTGTTGAAAGACGAATTAAAAAAAAATCCGCCGACATTTTCATCATGAAAAACTGCTGGTGTATGTAAAATGTTACCCTAAATCCAAAAATGGAAAACTATACAGTTTGAAAACCAAAAGTTGGGGGTACTTCCAGTTAGACTGGAAGTGATGGAATGATTTTGGTTATGTCAAAAAATGAACAATATGGTATACTTGCTACCCAAAAAATTTCAAATTCTGATCCCGAATGATTCAGAAGTTACAGCACTGGCAGTTTTTTGTGCACTTCTCTGTATCTACAATCTTCTTATGCAAAATTGAATAGCAAGGTGAAAAAACTTATGCAAATTTAATGTTGGGAAACATATAGCAAAACAGTTTTCGTTACCAAAGGAGAAAAAAATTATAGATGGTCGAAAATAACGTTTTTTAACCCTAGATTTGCTACACTGATTCAATAATCATATGGGTAAGCTTCTATAAATCGCGTAATTCCAATTGAAATAACCTCTATATATAGATCCTACTCCACAATTATATACAAATTATTATTTTTATATAAAAGTTCCTAACGAGCTTCCATCGTGAATTTGACATGCCATCACTTAAAAAACCATTAAATGGCTCTAAAAACGACAAGCTATAAAACCGAATGAATGAAGAAGTAACGTATAATAAAAAAGGGGTAACCCACTACTGAGAGTGATTTTTACGACCTGTAAATGTGGTCGTAAAGTTGTAATGTCCCTCGTATTATGAGCCGCATGTTTACATCGTCTACTACATCAGTTAGGTGGATCAACAAATATTCCGCCTTTTTATTGGTCGTTACTCATATTTGGTTTATTGTTTTTTATTCGGATGCTGGGACGATACCATTATGATGATGATGATGCTTATTGAAATAGGTACAACTTGAATACCAAGATCATTGAATCAGAGCTTGAAGAGCAATTTTCCTAATTTTATTACGTTTTTTTCCTACGACCACGTATGAAAACGTCAATAATCACACTGTTTTGTTATTCAGAAAGTAGCTCATATCACCATGGTATTGTTTATTTGAGAGAAAAAAAAGCACTAGTGTTGATATGAAAAATATCACAACGGTCGCCTGAATTGATAGAAATAATTAGGTATATTATGAAGGTACTCACTGTCAATATAAGCGTTCTCAAATCAAATTCATATTATTTATTGAAATTTCTGTCTCGTTTTGAATTATACCGAGAACTCTTCATCTATTAATTTCAATGTGTCTGATACATAACCTCTGAATTCACTTTAAAACTGGAACCTATACTCTTTGCTGGAACTATTTCGATGTTGATGACAGAGGGTTAGATCATTCGAAAGAGTACGGCTATACAGTTTCATGCGCGGCTTGCTGCTTGCATCAGTTTAATATCACAGTATCACCAACGAAAAGATTCTTTGGTATCACAGATGTTTGCAAAGAATCAAGAACGCACTAACTCGAGTAACTCGTACGCGCTTGCGCACTACATACTTCTATGGTTCTGTATTCCTGGTTGCGTGATTACTGGCGCTATAGCAGTCGTATGGTGTCAAGATTGTTTATGTACGCTGGTGTCAATATCAATAAAATTTGTCCAAACTAAACTAACTCAATCAATCAGTAATTCACATAATGAGGAATTGTCAGAGAAGTATTCAAATATCATCTTGAATATGGAAATAAACAGTACTTGATATCGAATCAAAACCACCTGAAATTATAGAGACCGCTCAAGTTACATTTTTGACAAGACTTCCCGCGAAATGAAAGTATTCGGAGTCGTAGGAAAAATAGTGTACAAAACTCGTTGGAAAGTGCATTTCCTTCACTCGTTACGTTTCCGCACTCACCGCTACGCGGCTCGTGCTAAACGACTACTCGTGTGAAATATTCCACTTTCTACACTTGTTGTGTAATATACTATTGCAACTCTGAAAGCAAAATTCGACGATGGTTTCCTGCGTAAAACAATTATTTGACGAGTAATTTTGTGGTTTCATGTTTCTTTCATAATTCATTATCATGATCAGGTTAGTTGGTGATTCCATAAGCGTTATAAAAATATTTCATCATATAAAATATATCGGATGAAACATCCTTGTTGGGGCGAATCCGAGAAGGAAGGGCATTTATAACATTCTTCACCGTAACGATTTTCTTTCTGTAGATACGAGGGTGGGTAAAAGGGGGAGGGGAAGTGTTTTATTGATCAGCCCCTCTCTCTCTATCTCGCTCACCCTAGTAGTCACGTGTTTGTAAGGAATATGAATCAAGCTAGACATTAGACAGCGGACCATATTTTCTCAGCGAAGAGTTTTTAATTAACCATAAGAAGGTTTTCTTCCTTGAAATACATCAACGAGAACTTTGAACAGTGTTGGGATTGTTTTCAACCATTGCTTGAGAAAACTTAATTTTCTGTAGATTGTAACAACAGGTAATCTGATGAAGAAGTTTGCCTTGTGCCCAAGAAGTTTTATTTCAAATTGATGTCGTTTTTTTCAGAACTATTGAAGATATTTCAAATGTATTTTCAGATTATTATTCAGCACCGAATAAAAGGACGTATAGGTACACTCGTTTGGCAAATAAACCATCTACATATACAGGGTGCTTCAGGTTTTAGGGTATAAAATGAAATAGATCTCATCATTTTAATCAAAAAAGTCCATGTAAACATAAGTCCGATCTCGATCAGTAGCGAAGATACAGGGGTTACAATCATGTTGAATAGTTTTCAAGATTCTCAAAATCTACAGGCGATACATTTTAAGGGATGGAGGCTTATTTATCCCCCCCAAACTTTTTCGTAGTTTGCCTTTGAAGTATTTCAGTCACCAAATTTAGAGGCTCTTTTGCTCAACAATTTTCTTCGAGAAACGAACCGTTGTCGAGATAAATAAGCATATCCCTTCTCAAACATTTTAGATTTTATAGGATGTATAGGTACATGAACCATCCAACCAACTTCAAAAACTAAAAAAAATCTATTTTAGTAAATTGAATTTCATTTTTATTGAATCTTGTCCAAGAATAAAATTTTACGAATTTTTACGACAACGGTTCGTTTCTCGAAGAGAATATTGTTGAGCAAAAAAGCCCCTAAATTGAACGATCCACCCAATTTGGTGACTGAAACACCTCAGAGGCGTAGATTTTGAATATCATTGAACTGCTCAAAATTATGATTTTCTAAGAAATATCAACCACACCAAACTTCAGATTGATATCTTCAAAATTAGGCGAGACATATTGATTAATAGAAAAAAAATTATTGAACTTTTAACTCCTGTAGCTCCGCCACTGATCGAGATCGGCCTTATGTTCATATTGAGTTTTTTGATTAAAATCAGTTTGTGCCTTAAAACCTGAAACCCCCTATATATTGAAGGGAATACGGTTAGAGATTTATTTTTTATTTTATTTAAAATTCAGTTTTTCACGTGTACAGGTGTATTAAAATCTATGCAAAAATTTTTTTTTTCATGGTACTTCTCCTACTGTGTTTTACCCCACACCCTGATCCTTACTATACGATTGCAGTTTCTGATTCTAATATCATTTATTCAACACCTAGAAGAAGAAATCTCCTCTAATATATCTAAGACACAATATATATTTTCTTCAAACGAATAACAACGAATTCAAACGAAATCTGTTCAAGAGACCATGAAGAAACAACTAACGCTGTGCATATATTAGGCATCAAAGATCCGGTTTTGGAGTCTCCGAAAAAAATAAAATGGCCTTCACCTCAGTCCTCAAATACCACACTTGTCAGCTAAGGACCTCCTAAGTTTCGACGTTTCTCAGTATATCGTTTATTCTACCTTTTGTTGTATTACAAACACTGTGTGAATCCATTCGTATTGTTTGAAAAAAATCACCGCTCAGATTTGCTCATATTCAGCAAGATATAAATATGGCGCTTAGCGGGATTCCATCAGAATATGTCAAACCGCTATCGCACAATGCTATCTGCTGGAGCTTATATAATATATTGGTTGAATTTTTCGTTATGTTTACCTGTTGCTGCTACCTGAGGCAGCACACCTTAGATTTTGAAAAAGATGGTGCTAGAAATATGAAGTTATGACAGGTGTGATAATATTTGAGATTATTCCAAATATAATATGTGGAAAAATTATTCCTACGTACAAAAACATACAGGAAGTTATCTCTACTAATCATTTAATTCCATTAGAAGTATTATCAATATTAAATAAAATCAAACTTCAGTTCGATATAAATCGAGATCTTAGTGTTTGAATGTTTTTTGAACATCATGAAATATTTTTATTGTCCAAATTTGTTATTTAATACATTTTACGTACTTAGAACCTTATAGTCAGTTTTGTGATTTTTCTGAAACTTGATGCCTCATTTTTCTGTTCATTATAACCTGAATATTCGCACTATACTAATACAGTTCCTAGACACAAAAAATAAATTGATCTTTCTTACAATATCGCAATCTGTATCAATAACATTTTCAAACAAGATAGTATACATTTTTAGAATAATCGCGAAAGGCTTTCCGTTTCAAATACAAAAATTTTTCACTTGATGTCCATAATGAACTTTTGCGTTGAATAATTTTTGCCCGTTATCTCTGTCTTTCTTCCTCTTCTTTCTCCTTTTATTTTCTCTGTCTCTCCTTGAATATCAAAAATGAGTCATTACGCTATCGAATTAATTTTCTTTGTACTTCTTCAGGCTGTGATGGAAGAAGAGAAGCAGTATCAGTTATCTGAATCATTTGATTTTCTTGTGTTGCATATTATTTATATTTTATCAAACACACTTCATTGTATTACTTGGTGGGTAATAAAACTATTATTATTATCATACTCCACTTAGGACCGCCCTTGTCTACTAGTTTGCGCTTATCAAAATAGGATACCGAAAGAAATATATAATAGTCGATATAGGCACCTCTTCATTTTTAGAAGATAACCTAAATTATTCAACGCTACGATTAGATACGTATTTTATGCTTTATGCTTTATAGTTATGTATCCATGGTTTCTAACATTCTTTCATGATGGCACCCGTTCACGCATTTCAACACTTTCCCTAAGTGAGAGCCATCGTAAATATTATTGGTGGATCCAAAATAGTCTTAGACGTTGACTCATCGCTTATGGTTAACACCTACCATGCTACCAATGCTAATTATAGTATTACAATAAGTGGAAAATGCAAATGGTGGATCAACATAGTTCCTGACTTTAATAAGTATATAAGTAGTGTATATACCGGGTGTAATAGGATCATGGTACACCACCCGTATCTCCGTTGGTTTCAGAGGTAATTTATTGAAATTTGGAACATGCTATGAACATAATAAGCATCATTTTTTGACCTAAAAATGATTTTTTTTTCCAATTCCGGTTTCGCCGGAAGTGATACCAACTCTCGATGTTTGAATAGAACACACTGTATATTATAAAATTTTTGAAATCTGCATAATTTTCTGGATCCAATGACACCACATAAGTGACATTTCAAACGTCAACATTTTTTAAAATTCAATTTTTAGATTTATTCCAATTGATCCGTCTAATGCTAGAAAAATCTGAATCCCGTCAAAAATACTAAATTGCGTTTTTTTATGAGCAAATAAAGTTCATCATAGTCGATTTTGCGGTAAAATTTTTTTCAAATGGAACCATATTGGTACCGTGGTACCATTTATCAGTACTACCAATAAGAAATTTATTCATCTGGTAATAAAATGTGCTATAAATACAATGGAAATTACAACTAAAAGAAAATAAGAAAATAAAATCATTGAAAATTTTGACGTTTAAAATATCACTCATTTGATATCATTGGATTCAGAAAATTTTGCAGATTTCAGAAATGCAATAATATACAGAGTATTTCGTTCAAAAATTGAAAGTTGGTATCACTTCCGGCGAAACCGGAAGTGAAAAACAAATCATTTGTAGGTCAAAAAGCTTATCATGTTCATAGCATATCCCAAATTTCAATGAATTATCTTCGAAACTAACGGAGATACGGGGGGTGTACCATGATCCTGTTACACCCCTCGAGGAAAGTTATACCATATGATTTTTGTAGAGTTCCTATTTGAAATCTTCTGGATCCTAAATGATCAAAGTGCAGTACACCAGTGAAGTTTTTATAGACAAGTTTTTGGATCTCAGTTTTTTTTTCTAATAATCGAGGGAAGAGCTTCAGAAATGTGGAATTTGTATGAGGTATCAAACTCTTCGTATAAATTTCTTCTATTAGGAATGCTAATGAGTGGATACCGAAATACGGCAGTGGAATTTTTATCACCTAATTGGGGTTTTGGTTTCGTATTGATAGTTTATTCACCGTGGCTGATTTGTAGGTTTCCTTACTTTACTGTTAGTTTAGTTCAGTTTGTATCGATATACAGGAAGATATTTGATTCACTATGAGGACTAACCATCACTCTATTTGGAGCCCACAGATCCATATTCTTCAGGACGTAGGATATATATGGGGGTTGCGGATTTCTGGGAATGTTTTATGTTTCTGAAATAAAATGGAACACTTTCCAGAATATCGTGGGCGGAATGTGGAGAATACGGGCACAAATTGAAAAACGTTATTATAAATGCCACCGCAATAAAAATGTAAAACAAAACCATAATTCAAAATAACGCGCACCCCATTTGTGAAGATTAGCATTTTAAACCAGACACCTTGGCTTTAAGGAGACGTAATGTAGCGCAGAAACAAGAAATGCGCGTGCAGGGTTGGATTCTTTGTATTGTTCAAAAAGTGTGTTGTGTGTCAGTGAATAATTATATTTCATATATCAGGAATCAGTTGCGATAGGAAAATTTCCAAACACATTTATTATCATAATATAACATAATAAGTATTTGATTCAAGGTTCCCAAGGTTAGTTAATCGTATCTACCCTGTATAGGGCTCTGTCTTAGGCCCCTTATTATTCCTGCTTTACGTGAATGATCTTGCACTCTTGGATATTGCGGGTAGATTTACAATTTTTGCAGATGATACTACCATTTTTTGGCATAATAAAGACACTCATCATTTGAATGCAATAATAGAAAATTACATTTACAAGGTCAAGAAATGGTGCGACGCCAATCTGTTGTCCTTCAATGTAAATAAAACCCACATTCTCACATTTAAATGTTTGTTAAACCCAATTTCAATAGGTGATAAATGTCTACAAGAGTCCTCTTTGGCTAAATTCCTTGGGGTATTTATTGATAATAAGTTGACGTTTAAGGAACATATCTCAAGTTTATGTACCAAACTAGCTAAAGGATGTTATGCACTTAGAGTCATATCTAAGGAACTCGACCCGACCATTGCAAGAACAACATATTTTGCAGTTATAGAGTCACACCTGAGATATGGGATCTGCTACTGGGGAAACTCCGACAAAGCATCAATCAATATGATATTTAAGCTCCAAAAAAGAGCTGTCCGGTATGTTTGTAGGGCTGGCTTCAGAGATTCATGTCGTCCACTATTCAAATCACATAGAATAATGACCCTTACCTGCATATTCATACTAGAGACGGTGTGTTTGATGTTTAAAAAACATAAGTTAAATAGAAACACCATAAGAAGCCCTCGTTTCCTGACTAGACAGATGGGTAATTTGGATCTTCCTAAGCCCAACACTACACAAGTTAAGAATTCACTGATTTATAACTCAAAAAAAGTTTTCAATCATTTACCTCAGAATATCAAGAATCTAAATTCAGAAAGAAAAATTAGGAAAAGTGTCAAAGAGTTACTGTTTGATAAGGCATACTACACTTTGGATGAGTTTTTTAACGATTCGCTTTAAGTGTAAAACTAATGCTTTGTCTTTGTTGTCTTGTATTTACCTTATAGTTTTATATAGTAGACTGATGAGCGCCTTGGACGCATGTTTTTACTTCTTGTTTTTACTTTTTGTTATACTTGTTTTTGCTTTTTTTGTGATTTATTTGTTTATATACACCTTAATCTTATCTCATCTCATTTGTCTCGACTAATTTTATACTTCCACTTTTATACTTTACTTGTATTTTGTACTTTCATTAGTTTAATGATTATTTATGACACTTTGTCAATAAGAAGTTATTCTTAGACAATAAAGTATCTATATATCTATCTATCTATCTATCTATACAAGTGTCCACGGATGATGGCTCGCAGCTATAACTTTTTGATTTCGGAGATAATGAAACTGCATGTTTTGACAAGTAACTCAACTTCATGCAAATTCCGGATTCTCCTGAAGTGACATACACTTTCGATTTTTAAAAGGGTCACCTAGTATATGTTCAGTTTTTTCTCTTCATATGACATTTAAAATACAACAACCATGTTTCATTTGCTACTGTTTATAACTACGTTCAAATAACTTAGTTCAGTCTTGAAATGTCTGTTGAATTACAACAAATTTTTTCAGAGCTTTGTGACGTGTGATTTTGAAATTTTTATCAGTATTTTCTTCAAAAAGCAACATGGTGGCTCGTCTGGCTGGAAAAAAAGAGCATTTTATAACGATCAATTCGATACCGGACTCATTAGGTTGTAAGAAAACTCACTTAAAAATCTGAAAATAGGGACGTGCCATCTTCCGTGTACAGCCGGTATAGAAGTCATTCTTCTTGTGATAAATTTAATGATAAATATTGATAAATATTTGAATGAGACAAAGTTTTCCAAACTAAGAGAACAGAAAACAATTTCAAGTGAAGATATTTTTTTTATTGTAGGCATCGACTACAGAGGTCATTAGCCTAATCGAATTTTTTTAGCACCCAAAGTGTATATATATACTGATAATAGCATCATCATATTTCTTATTCCTGCCACTGAAGCTCATGATGACAATGATGGGTAATTCTCCTTCGGACGATGATGAAGTAATTCTTATTAAATATCTTCAAAACGTAGCATTTCAAACTTATCATTTTAATTTATTCCCGGAAAAAAGTGATCCAAAAAAGAGACTTGATATAGGGATTTAAAATTTGAAGGACCTTGTTTCTATTTCAACATTTGGCAACATCGATTACAGATTTCATAAATAATAAAGAACTGATTATTTTTTATATTAGCAGTTTGATTCCTGAATTATACATTGACATCAAGTGTACATAATAAATTTGTGGTCGAATGTGAATTGTTGTTCTTCTAGCATACTAGACGCTGTTGCCAATTTGTGAACTAGAAACAAAGCAATTCAAAACCCCTTATATGAAAATTTAATTCATATAATTTTTGCGACGAATTCAAAAAATTCATGAATGAAACTCATAATCAATAATGGAATATTCCCCATCAACTAATTTATTATAACACCTATCAAATTTTCTTGTATTGGTCGCGATTCAAAAGAAAAGAGTAAAATAATCATTAATATACGAGAAAGGTATGAAGAATAGTGCATTGTTTACCGGGTAGGAAAAGCTTAACATTCCTGGGCGACTGTGAAGATTGCTAAGTCGAGGCGCAAGCCGAGACTTAGCAACACAGAGTCCAGGAATGTGGCTTTTCCTACGAGGTAAACATACTATTTTCCCGCAAATCGTTTAAAATTCGACAGATATGGATTGATTTAAAAAAAAACGCGATAATTTTATTCCCAAATAAATGGTGCTTTGAAATTCCTAATAAAATTACTTGGGCTACTATGGAAACGTATTGAGGTTGAATTGTCAAACTTGACGCTTATAAATTTAATTGCTGGTAAAATGATAAGTGATGATGAAATTTCCATTCCTGGGACTCCTCCAGAGCTGGTTGAGGCAGTGAATACTGCTTCATTAGAATTATTGCCAAAGAAATCAAGAGAAAAGTACGAAAATGCATACAGACGTTTTATGGATTATCGCATGAGTAAAAATACGAGTTCTTTCTCAGAAAATGTTGTAATGGCATACTTCCTAGACCTTTGTTTAAAGATGAAATCTTCAACATAATGGGCCAATTATTCAATGCTGAAGTCAACCCTTGCAATTAAACACAATGTAGATATATCTACATACTCAAAACTTCGTTCTTTATTGAAACGGCAAGCTCAAGGTTATAGGGCAAAGAAATCTAAGATTTCAACGAAGGAAGAAATTGAAAAATGTATCCAGGAAGCTCCAGATAAAGAAAATTTAATGATTAAGGTAATTTACAAGGTTTTAATTTCTATTTAGATTGTACCTTTATTTATTTTTAGGTGGCTGTAATATTTGGTATTTCTGGGGCCTGTAGAATGGATGAGTTAGTCCGAATGACTGTACACGATATAGAAGACCTAGAATCTAAGCCTTTAATCAGCATACCTGATTCGAAAACCAACAAACCAAGATCATTTGTAATTAATCAGATCTACTTGAATGTTTATCGAAAGTATGTTTCGTTAAGACCAGAAAATATGAACAGTGACCGATTTTTCTTTAAATATCAAAGCGGAAAGGGTTGTAGACAAGTGGTAGGAATTCATCAATTGAGAAAAATGCCCAAAATAGTTGCTACTTATTTGAACTTGGTAAATCCGACAGAATACACTGGTCACTGCTTTCGTCGGTCTTCTGCAACAATATTGGTTAACTCTGGTGCCGACATAACTAGTTTAAAGAGGCATGGCGGATGGAAGTCATCAAACGTTGCTGAAGGATATATCGAAGAATCGCTTAACAATAAGGTTGAGGTGGCAAATAAAATTTTCACAGTACAAAATATTCAACAAAATAACCCTACCACCCCGCATGTTGTCCAAAATGTTTCTCATAGTTCTAACAGTGTTCCTCCAATGTTCAATAATTGTACTAACTGTCAAATTACTGTAAATATAACAAATTGATCTTAAAAATGTATTCAGCAATGACTTGATGTTTTCAAAATATAAATTAATTTCTTATAAGCAATGTGTTTTCAATCATTTATGTAGAACACTAACAACTGTACGGAAATATCATTTCCTTACAGTAAGGAAATGACATTTCCTCACAGTAAGGAAGTCCTGACTTTTTCTTCAAGAAATTTTGACAGGAATGTCAAAATTTCCTAGCGATTTGCGGAAAATGTATATTATGTCCTAAAAAATAAATGATGGCCTTGGAAATGAATTAGTCCATTTGGGCTGGATCCGTCACTGGGGTAGCGTCACCCCCGCCGTCAGTGGATGCAGAAGGGGAGGTATTTCCGGTTAGTGAGGCGTCGGAATGGGACCAGTTGTCAGTATCACCTTTCCAGGACAAGACAATGCTACATATAGTGTTTTTCATTTTCTTTATATCGCCCTCGATGGTCGTAAAGGCATTTGGCGTGACCAAACTTTTCTAGCAGTTTAGATTGTGACTCGTTACGAGTTATAGCATTAGAGGGGATGCTGATTGTAAACTCCAATGGATAGAGATATTTTGATCCCATGGGAAAAATCGAATTATCTTCTGAACTGATTCCATAGTGAAAAAGGAAAACCGATATAATTTGTCCAAAATTAAAAATTATACATCAAGAAATAAATATGCTATTTACTATAGATACTTACGGAAGCGTAGAAGGGCCAATATTTTTGTATGTTTATTTTCCCTACAATTACGTGTTGCAACTCGGAAAATTGTTAAATTCCGAGTTGCAACTTATATTTGTCAATATGTCCTGTTGATGGCTGAAGGCTGATGTATTCCTGGTTGCATGATTCTTTCATATTCGTAAAATTCGTGCACGCATTTGGTATCAGATATCAGCGTTGATTGATATATTGCTGCAATCAACGATATCAGGGAAATCGTTTGTGCAAACAAAGACAATTCCGTAATTCACATCTGGAATCGTCGAAAAAGTTTTCAATAATTTTTACCTAGAATACGGTGATATCGAATCGATACCAGCCAAAATTATAGAGGCGAGCTGAAAAAATGTTTGGTCGTGGGTAAAATAGTGTACAAAACTCGCTGAAAAGTGCATTTCCTGAACTCGTTACAAACAACTACTCGAAAGGAAAGTGTCACTTTACACACTCGTTACTTAATATAATATTCCGAGTTGCAACTCGGAATTTAGTAATTTTCCGAGTTGCAACTCGGAATTTTGTAATTTTCCGATTTGCAACTCGGAATTATAGATAAAAATAAAAAATAATGGCCCTTCTACGCTTCCGTAGATACTTACCTATATATTTTTTTGCTTGAATGAAGCTGTGAAAGTTTATTTTTTACGCTCAAAATATCGAATCTGATGAAAGAGGAATTATATAATTACACCTTTCATATCCTTATGAATTTCGAAAATAATACAAAACATCCAAAAAAGGTTCATCTGATGGGTAAGTAAAAATATAAACCGAAAATTGAGAAAGATATTAAATCAAAAACAGAAATTAAGTTAAATAAATGAGTATGATTTTCTATTGGCTTTAATTCAACATTGGTGTTCCAATAAACAAATTCTGAATGGTTCCATATCAAGTGACTAGAACAAAATAAAAAATCAAAGTGAAATATCAATACTGCCAATAGTTGTTTCAACGTAATAAAAATTGAAAACCAAAAAATTTATGCAAACTCTCTAACAATCCAATTTATTTATAAATTGAAAACTAGTATCTCCACGATTGAAAAAGGTGTATAAAAAATAGTTTCATTTTCTCTATCGATTGTAAAAGTTAGACAAGTTAATCCTATAGGACACCCTGTAGGTATCTGAATTTGGGTGATGTGCGATTTCTTCAATTGAGTTTTTCAGCTACTCGAATAATCGTTTCTTCAAAAAAGTTGAATTCAATATTAGCTAAATTCCATTCAAAATTCAAGAAGACACCTGATAATGGCTATGTTGAAACATAATGGTAATGTTAATGATCAATCTTTTGAAATTTTTTCAATTGAATTGTGTCACCTGCATCAAAAATATAATTCTAGCTCAACAGTTCGTATTTATTTTTATATTCAAAGTATTGATTCGGCGAAAGTATATACGATTAGAACCGTTTATACTTGAGATTGGTCAAGGTTGATGAGGGATTGCAGGTCATGCAACTAATGAAAAAAAATTCTCCAGGAAATGAATATGTAGTAAGTATACGTGCGTAGACATAGACATAATTGATAAAATAATGGATGAGCCCTGTTCAAACTGTCACGCCTTGTAATTATGCAAGAGGTTATGGATGTGAAAGATTATTGTGAAGTACAGCCACTGAATTTACTAGTGAATCTCATTATTTACTGAAATTATGGATATCATAATGCTTAGGGAAATGTGGAATGAATAATGTATACAATAGCCGTGTGCAAAATATGAATTATTTCTTTTTGAGATAGGTATACACAGTGAACGTGGCATTACAATTATGTCATCAGTTACGACGCCATATATATTTTTTTTCAGATAACAATGACATTTCTCTGTCTACAGTAATAATATGAACATTCAGGTTGCCCCCCGAATCAGCGTAAGAAATGTCCCAATCATAGGCATTTAAAAATGTCTGGTCCAGTCAGGTGCGGATTCAGAACATGAACTCTTTGATTTCTCAAATCGAGGTATCGAAAATAAAGATGATCCGGTATCAGAGCCCTGGAAGGGGGGCCATCAGGATTCTCATAGAGTTACTCCTAGTGATATTAATGTTTTATTTTTAGATTCAAAATGTTACGATTCAAATCTGACATTTTTTGTGGGTCATTATTATTAAATATTGGTTATTATTGGCAATTTGCTTATGCATATCCTCTTTTCAAGTACATAATACTAATAATTCCTGGCATAGCTAGTGAAACTGATTTACCCGAGCGATATAGCAGAGTTGAACTTCTTACGATGGAATGTCACATTCTGAAACCAGCTCCGATAATATGATGCCTATCGCTCTAGTTTGTTGGAATACTTCACAAAAGCACAATTTCTTTGTTTCGATATCCGCCGCGCCACATCTGATTGAGTAGGGAGTTTGGGACCGCAGTATCTTTCTTCTAGATCCCCAAGGAGTCACAATTCTAATTGATGATATTTGTTTCTTTATGATACTAGTTTAAAACATTTACGTTCGAGCATGCATTCGTGTTTCGAATGATTTAAGATTTTTGCGGGGAATTTATAACTTGTGTATTATGAAAGCAAGAATTTTGTGATGTGGATAGAATCTATAATTTTTGTGAGAAATTGCAGGTATTTCCTTTACACGAGGAATAGTTTCATGATATCACGATAACAAAACCAACCAGGGTTTCTCAAGAGCCTTGACATTGCTTAAGAGGACAAATTGTATTTTGGTATAGCCTATAAAAGCACGAGACTTATGTTAGAGATTGAGTAGTTTAACAATGGCATCCGATGTTTTGTTTACAAATATAAATACCAGGATGAGACGTAAAGGCAATCCGAATCTATTGAATCTCCAACACTTATCTGCGCTCTCTCAGAAACATTAGTATTTCAATAACTGAACAAGAAAAAATCAACAGGATCTCTGAATATTATCTAAAATTTACAAATATACTGCTCACCTATTATAGCACACTTTCCAGAATCAAATGCCACAATATAAATATGGAAGAGTTGCCAAAAAATTACACCGAATTTAACTACATTATATAAACATTACCTAACCCAAAAACTCATGAGCATGAGCAAGCTTAGTCAAACTCCGAACAATAAATTAAATGAACCAAAATGTTTTACTGCACATTTAGGAGAATAAAGTCTGGTCACCTATAGGTGGCTATTCTAACTATCCTCGCCATTCAATCCAACTATTTAGAAAGACAGCGTCAAGTTGAAAACATGGAACCTTTATTTACGAAAATTTCCTTATTGCTTATTTCAGTATCCGTTTTTCCAATTTGTTTGTAAATACCACTCGCGCTTCTGTAACAACTCAAGAGGGGAATGAAGTTCTGTATAAAATTATTTCCCACACATTGTACATACAATAATCAGGCCGAGTTCTCATTAAAGGAATCTCCGGACAAAAATATACCTATACCAGTTTGATTAATTCACTGCAACATTCTCCAAAGCTGAAACCATAATTTACCCGTGTTGGGGAACCCAAAATGCCTAAAACTGCTGCGTAGTTCATTGTATAGACTGCGTTATCGAGTAAGTAATAAATAATTATCTAACCCCATTTTAAATTGACAAATCCCCGAATTTATGAGTGCCTCGTAATCATGGTCGTTGTAATCCATAGGCTTAGAGCCATAAGTCATTATTAAACTTTACTTATCGTTCCTTCTTTCCTCACCTCTCATTTCGCTTATTATTGAAACTGCAAGGACTCGCTTCGATGACATTTAGTAAATTCGAGAAAGCGAATACAATAATTAAAACGTCGTATCGCATTCGAAACAACTTTATCTGCAGATGCCGCTTGCCGCTCTGAGACAGCAACGCCATCTGTATTCAACAATTTATGTTGGTGCCCGTTTAAAAGTTCTCAGCCCTTTTCTCCCTAGTATGCCTTATATATATGGCGTTCTTTATCTGTGGTCTGCTCATTTCCCGGTCGGTTGGATGCGATTGAGTACCTTTTCAAGTTTCAGAAACTACAGTGTCACTTTTATCTGATGGCAGGCTGGGAATTTATTGTTTCTATCTCACGGGAGGCAATCATCCGGCCATTTTTGGGAGCGTTAATCAAATGTTGAAGTTGAACATGGACTTTTTCCTTTCATTTTAACAAGTTTATTATTAATGCGGTCGTGAAGGTGACAACAATGCTAGTGGGATGTCGGGTTGTTTATTATTCTACACATTTCTTGAGTAATTTCTTATATTTGGGGAGCCCAGGAAGGCAGTCCCCCCCCCCTTGGCATTTCTACAAAAATTAATCATCATAAATCCATGTGTAGAAATAAAATCGAATAAAATTTCAATGATTTCAAATCTATAAATAAATGTTCAAGAAACAATGCGCAATCATAAATCCTTCGACTTCTTAGGTTTGCTCGATGTTAGTTAAGATTTTTGACATTTTCATCTGGAAGTTGTTTTGTCTCATCGGAATGACATCTATTTACTGGGAGCGTAGATAGACACTGTACAATACATAAAATAGTATAAATAATAAAACCCCATTAAAAAAATGTTCGCATTTCGCAATAATATTTTGCATATAATTCAAATTAACTTGAGATATCAGTCCTTATATGAAGTAGATATAACATTTCTGATTCCTCTCTATATTACAATAACAATGTATTAGAAAATGTATTCCAACCTCTTGCTATAAACATCATTTATCTACTTCCTCTTATCGGTTTCGCTGGCTCTGTTAAATAATAAATTTCAGCCAAATATAACCGGGATTTCAACAAACATGCCAAATACCGTAATAAATGTAACAAATTATAAAAGCCAATTTATCTGACTGCAAAAGACTCGGCAAACTTTGGACATAATTTTTCTAGCAATATCCTGCCCACTGATTTATATTTACTATCAATTCAGAGAGAGTACTCAGCAAATTTCATTCATCCATAAATTTCTTGTGAAACCTGGGATAGCTTTTATGTGTGTGCCTAGAAAATGGGTATTACGGTTTAAACATGCATGAAGGGTTTTATTATTCATTAGCTATCCATAATGACTAGTTCATTATGTTTTATAATCAACACTAATATACTCCATTTATTATAGGTGTACATAAATTATGCAACGTGTCATCATATATATTCATTTGAAATAATGATAATTTTGTTGACATCAAATAATCTATACAGTAGTTGAAAAATTATCATTATGGTTTTGAGTATAAGTACCTAAAATTCTATATATGTACAGTTTTACCACACAAACGATATTTTTGGTCACCTCGCCATGTGTTTCGCTAACTATGATGGCATCTTCAGAAGACTTCGGTTCGGTTCACATACTAATTCAACAGATATCCTGTAAATAAACCAAAGCAAGCTACACGAAAAATCTGGTAGGTTATATAGCAATAAATTTATGATTATACAAAATACGAAATGTGTTGTGTAACAGGAGTTCTCCCACAGATGTCTACCTAATCTAAATAAATATCTCTTCTTTTCCCTACTCGCTTTAACTTCTCGACAACTATATATACATACTCCAACTCTCAAATGAAGATGTAAACCTTTATTCTCAGTTTCGTGCTTCTTGTCAACTTATAAACTTAGTCTTTCCGAGTAAATTTGATAAAAATTATAATTTATAGATTATTATGCTCTCAGTATGTCCAGATCGACTAATTTATGAAGATATACTGGGTGTTAGTAAGTATAAGGTTCGATTTAACCATTTCACTTGATAGGTTTCCAAATTAAGCCTACCATTTCGTTTTTCACGTACCAAAAACATTTCATTAAAGTACAAAATCGAGATTTCAAAAGTAGGTACCTAGAATAATTTGAATATCGAACCAAAAACCTAAAAATCATATCACAAATACCTAACTTAGTGCTCCCTTTTTAAAATTTTCACACCAAAATTTATAATCTTTTTATTCATGTATTTTCAGATGCTGTGATATTCAAAGTAATAATTCAGGTTTTGAATAATGCCTGGTGTAAAGTGTCAAATTCTGACTTGGATTTAGTTCTCGAGTTTTTACGAATGGATTTCAATATAAATAACTACTTTGTATTTCAACTATAAATCATGTTGGTGTAACGTACATAATATTGCTTGATTTATGGTTGGTAACAATCAACATTTTCGGCTATCGAACATCCCAAGGTTAAAATGCTTTCATGGTGAGAAATATAGTTAACGTAGAATTTAGAAAACTAACATCACCATAAGGATTATTTCGATACAGTAGAAACAACAAAATTGCAAATAATGTAATTTATTTACAAAGTATATGTATATACCTTATTCTTTCGACTATAATATAATCAATATCAATTTTCAATGAATCAACATACAAATTTCGTATTCATTCACGTCCAAAAGGAAATCTATAATGGATCTTTATCTTCCGAACAACATTATATGATAAATATACTGAATTAGCATGGCAATCGCGTAAAGAAAAAACTTCTGAAATGTGAGTATTCCCATGCCAACCGGAAGAAATATTGGATGATATACGACGCTACTAATGGATATAAGCTAGCGCCTTTTGAATTTTGTTTGTTTTGGAGACACAAATATATACGATATTCGATGTGATTGCCAATGACTCTGTGAGGAGAAGTCGATAAAAAAAAGTCCCTTGTAAATAAATTTCCACAATTTTAAACAATAACGCGGAAGACAAAGAAATACATGATATAATTACATCATACACATTACATTTACATAACGTCAGTCTCGCATAATATGAACCATACATACATATTGAAAATATTAATATAAAATTATTTCATAATCTTCTATACAGAAATTTACTATCACTTCTGAAATAGGTACTTACAAGTTGATAATGAAAGTTTCACAAATAGTTTCAATATATTGTTTCAATATTACATTTAAAACGATGTATTAAAAAAATAATATTGTAATATCGAATGCCGAAATTAGAATACTTTATCATTTGTATTCATGAGTTCAGATGCAAAAAAAGTTTGAATTGAAAAGAAGTTTGAGTAGATACTTCGCCATGTAGGAATTCGGCCTGTTTCCAACACATATAATACCGTGATCGGCATGATTTGTAGCCAGTCTGGAACGTAATAAAAGAATAGAACTAAAATTTAGATGATGCATATTTCACAGACACATAAATCAAATTGCGAATCCTGGCTGGCAATTTCGCATTTATCATGGATGTCGATTGGTGGTGGACTAATATAAGTTCTGTAACCTAATACCAGCACGAATAAAACAACGATAATATGATTTTATCAGATTCAGGATCAGAAAGAGTGAGTGAAATAGTGTGAGGTTTTTACAGTTTTTTTCTTAACCAACATTGGGGATGGACGAAATGCTGCTATAGCATATATATTCATTATTTTACAAAAGTAGATTGAGAAATAGGTAAGTGATAATCGAGTACTATAGTAAAATAATTTAATCAAATGTAACATAGCTTCAACATGATATCTCTTAAGGTTTACGAGTTGCATACCTACTTTGTTTTGTCTCATCATCAGAGGTGTAGCGAGATACAATTAATGAATTTAATTTTTTATGCGAAAATCGCGGAATCAGCAGACTAGATTTACAAAAAAAAATTACTACAAGAAGAAGTGTGGCCCCAAAATGTGCAAACATGTCTCGAAATGACTCCAAGAATAATATCTTCAAATATTAGCATTTCATTATGGAAAAAAAAATGTAGGTACTGTATTAAAATACAAAATAGTATCTGAAATATTGGGGACAACTGATTTTTTTAACACCCTGTATGGTAAATTTTTCGCAAAATGATTCAAGGATTATCGCCCATTACAGGATAAGCATCCAGCATGAGTTGAGAAACGCGTAATTTTGTTTCAGACGTGTTTGTAGTTGAAATATATAGAAGATAATAATATGAGTAGATGATTTGTGCCGATTCTAGACCTCCTCCCAAGGTCACACACCCCCCACGTGGCCTTGGGGGGTCAATGACCTTAGGGGGGTCAATGACCTCGGGAGGAGTGACCTTGGGAGGAGTGACCTTGGGGTGAATGACCTTGGGAGGAGTGACCTTGAGAGGAGTGACCTTGGGGTGAATGACCCCGATGTGATCTTGGGAGGAGTGACCTCGAGTTGGCGACCTTGAGAGGAGGGTGCCCTTGGGAGTTGGTGTGGCCTTGAGAGGAGCGCGTCCTTGAGGAGGGCTTTCTTTTTTTCTGTGAGCGTGACCTTGTGTTTCCACACCCCTGAAATGGGAGGGGGTGCGACCTTGAACACTGCTGCTGCGTGCGCATGCGCCATTCCCCCACTAGAGTTCAAGATCGCGTTGGTGAGAGTGGGGGAGTTCCTATAAATTGGCGATTCAGTGCTATAGTTGCCACAAGCAGTAGCAGCAGTATAACTAGCAATCAATAAAAATAAATATTGACTCGTAAAGCGTGTGCGTATCCTTGCGTGATAACAAGTGTTATTTTTATGTAAGTAAATTCCTATATTCTATATATTCTTTTGTACTCTCTTTCACGTGTTTAATCTAGAGATGGGTTCACCTAAAATTGATTTGATCGCGATCAATAATCAAATCGCTGAAGGGTATGAATTCACCAAGCAAGTGTTGATATCATCGCTGATCTTGAATAAGCCTTATCTGATCAAGAAAATGACAATATTTGAAACTAGATTTGGTAGATCTGCCACCGTTATATTATTAGATGAAGAAAGTGGGGAAACTGTGAAATGTTGGTTGCCCAAAAGAGTTTCAGATGTGATTGAAGAAAGCGATCTCCATTTGATCAACTCCCGCGGGCTTTATACAATAGCATACCTGGGGCAGAGTGAACCATCATATGCTGGTGCGAAAACGCGAACGCTTATTAGGTTCGGCATAAAAGAAATACCCCTTAGCGAGACTTCGCCTCAGTAATTAATTGAATTATTTTTATGATTAGTTTAGTATTAGTGAAAGGGAGTTTAAAGATTATATGTATATAGTAGTTCTTACATTCTCGCCACCCTCGTCGTCGCATTTACCATTTTTGGTGAGTAGTTTTTTTAAGCTGAGGGTATGAGCTATGTAATATGAAACGTATTTGTTGAATTATCTCCTAAACTCTTTTTTTTTGTTTATTTATTTGTAGACTCCAGTACTCAACTTCTAAGGATATGTGGATGCACTATTCTAGCCAGTTTTGGCCAGCTGCTGAAGACATCGAATCAGCAGTCAGCAGACTTAAATGTGAACTCATCGATTTGGAGCGTGATTCACTCCATGCAGCCAACTATGATATGAGCGCATGTTTCAATCAAGAACGAGCTCGAGAGATTTTAGCGGATGCTGATCGATATAAAATCGGTCATTTTCTATGCAGTCGCCTAGAACACGGGAGTATAACTTTGGAGAAGTTTCTTGAAGAAATGGTGAAGGAGGGTTTGGAATGCTTCCTTCATGATTTAGTTGAATTCCTACCAACTATCATCATCGAAAAATACGGTTTGAGGGAAGCTTCAGAAGAAGAAGAAGAAGGTGGAGAAGGCGAAGAAGGGGAAGAAGAAGTTGGGGAAGAACAAGAAGGTGGCGGGGTACAAGGGGGTGTCTAGTATGCTCTTATAGTCTTTAGACTCACTATTTCAATCATTGTACATAATAGGAAAAATAAAACATTATTCAACATTTTACATCTTTTATTATCCGAAAAAAAACTGCTACAAATATATATATCTTAAACTATGGTGGTAGTGATTCATCTGATCATAGCTTCATAATTCTTCGTTCATACACCCATCTGTATGGAGCCATCTAGAGCGCTATATGTCATGACTGCGTCATGTAGAATGAGCGCATACACTCTTGTATTGGCTGGAAATTTTGATTTGCGAGTCTCAAATTCCAATTTGATATCTACTGTTGAGGATTTCATGGCGTCGGCTTGATGGCTGCAATCGATGATAAATAATGGGTTCTTCCTGAATTCTTCTATACCCATCATCGGCTCACTCATATCTTTACCATAGTAACTCTTTTGGAAATTTTCGTAAGCATAATAGGCTATAGCATCCAACTTCCTGTCGAATTCTAAATTCCACCGCTCGTATGGGTATACTTCTGAATTCAAATACACTCGAATATTATTAATGTCAGCATTAATGAATTGGGTGGCATCTTGAGATACATCATCCGTATTAGTAGATTTCTGGAATCCTATGATAATGTATCGCGGTCGCTCGAGGCTGTTGGTAGTTTTGACAGCCCAAATGTCTGAAGATGTTTCACGGATAGTTGGTAACTCATACAAATCCCACATCCTATATGCTATTTTTATCTTCGCAGTGGAACTTTTATTGATGCGATTCAATAGTTTGAGTTTTTGTTTATCTGACGGCATGATATGCCTTATTCTCCATTCAATCTTATCAATTTCTATTTTCGCATTAACTACTCCCATGTAGGAGTTTTTGAATGAGCGAGCAATGATTAGTATCAACTCTTGTTTTATATTCAAGACACCCTTATTATAGTCCTCAGCGAATCCCATCAAGTATTTGAGTGGTAATTTTCCGCTGAATACGTGATTGATTTTGTCTAGGATCGGTTGATTATCATCATCAATTCCCCAACCGAGGGTCTCTAGAAATTTTTTATTCGATTCCCCATAGGAGATCATACATTTCATAGCTGTAGTGATGCCTGGTTTTCGAATCATACACACTTGTTCGCCACCCATCTCATAGCGAATTTCGTCGAAGAGGAATGCTAGAGCATTATTGGATAAATAGCAATCTGCTGTCAAATCATCTGGCATGAATTTTCCTTCGATGTAGATGTAGCTCTCTGCAATATCTAATATCAAATCTTGAAAGTTGACAGCTATTCTTATTTCGTCAGAGTTCTTGAATGATGGTGAACCATATGGTTTGTATGTGTGTTCATGCAGGCTGATTAGGGAATGATCGAAGATTGGTTCATCAAACACTTCCAATTGGAGGCTAGTAGAAGTTGTGGAAACCATCTCTATTTTTTCTGTAGCACTTTCAGTCCGATAGATTTCAAGAAATCAATATCGCTCTCAGATAGGTTATGATGCCGCCTTGTCTGATTGAGACGTCGATTGCGAATGAATCCGCGACCGCGTTTACACTTCTTTTTATTATTTCTGCGCTCATTATGGGGTGTGGGGGTGGATATTCGCTTTGATTGGTTACCGAAGCAGAACCCCATCTTTTCTCTGCTATTTTTCGAGATCAATCTAGTTGTTTCAGTTCAAGCTTCACAATAATCTTCTCTCCTCGGAAATCGACCAAACAATTTTCATCATCCAAAATTCTCAGTGTAATGTTATCGATAGACTGACGTCCGGTCGGGCTGATTGGTAGATATATAATGTTTTTCGGTTCCTTCGACAGCTTATATCCAGGATCCACATTGATGTCGAATTCATACAACGTGTGAACCTCTTCCCCATTCAGGTACGCCCCGCTCGTGATATTGCAATCGATGCGTATTAGGCGAACTTTAATAATTTTCACCGGCTTGGTGGATTTATGTAGAAAGTTGGATGGGTAGAATTTTTTCTCGAAACCCAACACTTCGGCTATGGAATTCTCAACTGACAACATAATTCCATATGAAGATTTCATTTCACACATTAGAGTGTTATTATTAGCTCGAAGATAAAATTCAATATTATTTTTACTCTTTTTACTATCAGAGGAGGGGTTCGAAGATGCTATAGCTTCTTGTATAACTCTATTGATTTCTTCTATTTCATAGGCGCCTGGTGGTATATGAATCATTTTCAAGTTCTCAGAGATGCGACCTTCTTTCTCATCCCAATAACCCAAAGCGTTATTAGTCTCATCTATATTGGCTATGGAATTGTAAGAATAAAAGCCGTGTAATCCCAAACCGTAAGTTCTTCTCGCATCTAGTTCAATTGGTGGGTAAAAATCAGCGCTCAAAACACTATGACCACCCGATATGGTGAATGTTTGCGACATAATGTTGGTGGTGTGTAAAGAAAACGGCGAAAATGGGTAACAAACCTCAATGAACATTCAACAGCTGCAACTTGATCGCTATGCGAGACATTGAAGAATGTTTTTATTTTCGCATTGATAATCATTTATATATAAAAATTTTTTATTACATATTGCCACATCTACATTTTCATTCGACAAAAGCAGCAAAACACTTTTCGTGGTATTGGTCCATCGTTGACATCAACACCGTCTGGTTGATTATCGCATTTCTCGTGATGATGATCCTCACAAAATTGGTATTTCGACACCTCTGGATCGTCTTTCAATCGTTGCGGTAGCTTATCCCATACTAGAGCTATTTCTTGGGAGGCCAATCCAATCAGTACTTCCTTTGGTAGGTCGGCGAGTTCTTTCTCAGTCATTTTTAAGAGAGAGCGTGATTTAGAGTAAGCTAACAACGCATGGGCCATTTCTTTGATGCTTTCTCGATCCATGATGAGCTACTTTTCGTTTGTGTTCTTCTTCGAGAGAAATTTCAAGCACAAATGCCCGCACCAGACTGTGTTGTATTCTTGTTGGCGCTCATAGTTATATACTATTTTGGTAGCTCTAAGCGCCTGCGGCCCTCTATTCAGATATTTCACCAACTCTTTTGGTGGGGGTAAATCGCCATAGCTATCATAATACTCGACTACTTTACCGCTTTTTTTATATGCAACCCAATGTGTGCCATCACCTTGTTCGCTATCTAAATTCAATATGGCGGATTCTGTACGATATGGGCCGGATGAGGGTAAATTATCCCTCATATATATACCTCGAAAGTTTGGTATTCCTATCTTTTTTATATGTCGTGATAGGTCCACATCTGTTAAAGCCCTTCGAGGTAGGCCATCTAGTTTTTTGGAGTTTGGGACTTCAAATAGATACCCAACCCTTTGCGGTATGGTTTCAGATAGACCCCTTTGCCCATTTTACCTAGAGCAATTGCCTCCATATGTGTGTTGTGGCGGTTCGCCTCAGCGAGTTTCTCCTTACTTTCTTTGGCGGAATTGATAGCACGAACAACGCTTGCACTGCCTGCAGCCAAACTACCCAATGCTGATAATCCCGCGAAAATTGGGATTAGTGGGAGAATGCCGCCAACTTTGGGGATTGGTATTATGCGGGGTGTTCGAATATTTCTCCTTCCTCCTGCCATTCTCACGAATTTTTTAGCTGCACCGACGGCCTTTAGAGTTGTTTCACCCAAGTTTCTGGTGAGCGTTCCCCTGTTCCCCATTTGGCGTAGCGCATGTCGAACTTTGTGCACTATTCCCGATCCAAAAGCTATCTTTCTCATGCGTTTGGGCGTGGTCCGCTTCTTTTTCCTTTTCAGCACACTACCGCCGCACCCCATACCAAAGCGCCTTTTTCCCTTCATTATATTTGTTGTTTTCCCCTTACGACAAATACGCCAACTTTTTTTCTTTGTTGAAGTGTATCGCTTGGTGTTCATAATATAAATGAGCTTTGCGACACTCGCAGATCATTATAAAGTACTTAGCAGTCGCATGATGCAGATTGTTCGACAAAATGAGACATTCAGTGTGGAAAATTTTGATGAAAAAGTTGGGTTAGGAAATAGTGCAATTCCACAGCGTAGGCATGGGGATCTATTTCCCAATACAATTCGAAGTTTGATTATTGGTCCATCGAATTGTGGCAAGACGAATGTTATGATATCACTGCTCACCAATCAGAATGGCTTACGATTCGCCAACATATACCTCTATTCAAAATCATTGTATCAACCCAAGTATGAGTATTTACGTAAAGTATTGGAACCGATAAAGGGGTTGGGTTATCACACTTACAGTAATAATGCAGACATAGTTGAACCTGCCGATGCAAAACCTGAGAGTATATTTATATTCGATGATGTTATATGTGAGAAACAGGATGTGATTAGATCTTATTTTTCGATGGGGCGTCATAGGAATGTCGATTGTTTCTATCTTGCGCAAACCTATTCGAGAGTGCCTAAACAACTAATTCGCGATAATGCGAATTTCATAATCATGTTCAAACAGGACGAAATGAATCTTCATCACATATTTTCCGATCATGTATCCCCAGATGTGACATTCAATCAATTTCGGGATATGTGCGCACATAGTTGGACGGATAAATATGGTTTTCTCGTTATCGATAAGGATAGTGAGATTTGCGAGGGACGCTATAGAAAAGGGTTTGATTGCTTCATATATCCGTGATACCCTGATGTGGTTGAATCATTCGATCGCTGGATGGCAAAATGAGCGCATCTAGCAGTGAAAAAATGGATGAAATATGTCTCAAGCAGAAACTTGTCGAAGCAACTGATGCGGTGAGAAAAAAATTCAAAAGTTTGAAGAGCGCCCACCTCAGCGATCAGACAATGCTTGAGAAGGTATACAAACCGCTAACGAAACCATTGAAAGCTATCTCAGAAGCTGCTGCGGTAGCGATAGCCCCCTCCCAAATATCGGGTCTGAAAGTACCACCTATCCTTAAAATACCGCAGCCTACGCACCATTCTACGCCGAAGCGTAGGAAAACGGTGGGAGATGCTACAGAAATGTTTGATAAACATTTGGAATCTGGAAATTCCAGCAAAAATTCGCAATTGATGCAGAGCGAACTCGATTATGTGACAATGATGGAAACACCACCAACATCATCAACTTCACATATTTCTAGCGATAATACTACCGCTATTGATACAACAACTCTACAAGATCGAGTGCAGCAGCATTTGGATAACTTGAAAACTGGAAAATCTAATTATGATACAGTATATGGTGTTCGTATCGATCCCAAAACGGGTAAATTAAGGATGGGTAATATGGAAATCCGTTTTTTGAATGATCAAATCGAATTATGGCGTGATAATAGAAGGAGTAAGGTATTTCCAGCTTCTTCTGAACTATATGATTTGATTTTTATGAATCAAGCACCTGGATCTATTAGCGATCGAGATAAGCAGATATATACCTCCATTCTGAAGACTACAGGATCCGCATATAAAAATTATGATATTAGAGGAGGTTTGAATGCTGAATCCTCTAACTCGAAAAAGAAATATCGACAAATCATCAAACCTCTTATAGATAGTCCACATTATATGAGGAGTAATCCTCAACGATTTGATATCAAAGGCGGTAAAGGAGTAGTGGAGGCAATACCGCGCAAAAAAGTTCTGAATAGAAAACGGAAAGAATTTGTTTATTGGAATGATGCTGCAGAATTGGTGGAACGTCTTCGATTATTGTGGAGTTCTAAAATGGTTGGTCATACAGGGCATGATAATGAAATAATGTCGATAATAGAGGAATTGCGTGAAGAAGGTATCATACGTTGATTTTTCAAAGTGCGAGCGCCATATGTATATGTGAGTTTGGAAGATTAGTTATTAGTATATGAATGAAAGCCGAAGTAATCGCAGCGGGAAATCTACGAAGTGGAAGATGAAAATAAGCCCAACCAAAAGGGCGATTGCTAATGAATTACACAAACCCGCGAGGCGTAACTTCAAAAGGAGGAGAACGATAATCAAAGGATTTGCTGACCTGTGGCAAATTGATTTGGCTGAAATGCAAATATATGCAGATGAGAATATGGGCTATCGATATATACTATTCGTTATCGATTGCTATTCAAAATATTTATGGGTTGAACCGATAAAAAATAAAACTGGTGTGGAAGTGACAAAAGCTATGGAAAAAGTGCTGAAGCGAGCTGAATATTCTCCAAAAAATATTCAAAGTGATTTAGGCAAAGAATTCTACAATTCACGCTTCGAAAATTTGATGCAGAGATATAAGATCAATCACTATTCAACTTATAGTATAATGAAAGCAGCTATTGTGGAGCGAGTAATTAGAACATTGAAGACTTGGATCTATAGAGAATTCTCCGCCAGAGGTGACTATAAGTGGCTCGACATTCTCGCAAATTTTGCTAACGAGTATAATAATAGAAAACATAGAACAATTGGTATGAAACCTGCTGACGTAACACCTTCAACAATACTTAAAGTATATAGCCACCTGAAAATAGCGCCACCAGCAAAATATAATGTTGGAGATGTTGTCAGAATAAGCAAATTCAAAGGAGTTTTCGAGAAAGGATACTCAGCCAATTTTTCCACAGAATTATTCACCATATCTAAAGTGAATATTACCAATCCGACGACATACAACATCAAAGATGTCAAAGGTCGCCCTATCAAGGGATGCTTTTATGAATTGGAATTGTTGAAAACAGCTGAGCCAAATGCATATCTAGTTGAAAAAGTGTTGAAAACGAAGGGGAATAAGATATTTGTCAAGTGGCTAGGATTTTCTGAAGAGCACAATTCTTGGCTTGATAAATCTGCAATTGTTTGAAGTATTTAATTTTTTTCAATAAATGAGTCTGTTGACATTTTCTATCGTCTATTTCTTTCCTACCCAATTTTCACCCAATAAGAAAAAGTCGCATCAGAATTTAATATATTTTATTATGAAAATTTGCAAATAATATGATGAACACAAACATAAATATATATTCACAACTATATACACCTTTATTTATATTTATAAAAACTTTATTTTCAACTATATACACAATCATCTTTATATACACACATCTTTTACTAATATTTACAATAATTTATTTACATACTTACAACTATATATACATCTTAATTTATATTTACAAAAACTATTTACAATTAGGGCCTTAACTAAAATTTACAAAAAAACTATATACAACTAGGTTTCCTTCCCCAGTAAAACAGCACTCGCGTCGGCATGTCCCCCATAACGAGAAACCTCCGCATCAATTTCGGCTATGCTCTCTTTCTGCATGGCAGAAATTCGCTGAAGTTCAGCTGCCTGAGCTAAAATCTCAGCCAGCTGAGCTTCAACCTGCGCGTTGTCGTGAAGGGTTCTCGTTTTGCGGTCGCTCATCATTGCCAACCACCGCACCAACTCGTCATTGTATCTCCTTAGTTGGGTAGCAGGCAGTAATGGTCCCGGCGGAATGCTGTTTGACGGGGAAGGCGTTGACGGGGAAGGCGTCGGCGGCGCGGCATCCTCACTCTCCGCCTGTGAAGGCGAAGCCGCACCTCCAGCTGCCGGTGAAGATGGCGGCGACGGCTGCGGCGGCGGCACATCCTCCCCTAGCGGCGAGGGTGACGCAATACCCGCCGGGGATGGTGTCGCAACCTCCGCCTCAGCTGCTGGCGATGGTGGTGGTGGGGATGATGGGGGCGTCGCCGCAACCTCTGCCTCCAGCGCCGGCGATGGTTGTTGGGGAGGTCGCGGGGTGGCATCTCCATGAGGTGGCGCGGCGTCGGCGGAAACAATGATGGTGATGACTTCGTCATCAGGCGGCGGAGTGGCGGCAACTGCAGCCTCATGAACGATGGCATCACCACCATTGTTTTCGCCAACATCCGCGCCCTCAGCAGCAGTAGCACCTTCATCGTCGGAGATGGTGACGATGCTGATGCTTCCAGACTGTTCAATTTCATTGGCATTAGCCACTTCCGGTGCATCACCCACGGCGCCTACTCCACTGGTTCCCTCATCAATGGCGGCGATCGCATCACCGTCCGCATTGGTTCGAGCACTAGCCGGCTTGATCACGTCCACTCTGAGGACGTTGATTGCCGGCTTTCGCTCTTGTTGAGCGGTACGCCGTTCCGCGTACCACTCAGCAATATCACCTCCGCGGTAGGGGTTTGCCTTGCCACTATTATTGAGGAACTTGCGGAGTATCATTGAAGAAGAGGAAGATTTGCCCTTCTTGCTAGGGCCGGCCTTAGAAGGCCCCGCAACCGCCTTCGGGCTAATCTTCCTCTTCTTCGAAGGTGCCTTGGGCGACGCTTTCGAAGACGTCGATGCCCTCGATGATAACGCCCTCTTTCCACCAACACGGCTACCAAAGATCTTTTTCTTTGGTTGCGGTGGTGGTGCAAAATCATCCTCGCTATCATCGAGAAAGATATGTTGAAGGGGGTTAGCAACCTTCCTTTTTGACGAGGACATGCTTTTCCCCCCAACAGATCCCGATGATTTCGCGCCACAAACCTTCATTTTCTTGGTTTGTGGCGCGAAATCATCAGCATTGTCATCTTCGGGCAGGCTTTCAACCAACATTGACGCTTTGTCTGAAAGCGCCATATCCTCCTCACTCTCCGACGATGAAGATGATTCACTCACCCTGCGACAGCTCATCTTAGCCCCCTTGGAAGATGCCCCTTGCGACATCGCCGGCCTCTTCTTACCCCGGGTGCCAGCCGCACCCACGGAATCGTCGCCGCGCATGCTGTCCCACGTGTCAGTGAGAAGAGCTCTAAGATCAATATCATCTTCGGGAACATCAAATGCGTCCATGGAGATGTTCTCGAAAAATGATGAATTGATGCCTGAAAAAATTTCGAGAAAAATATTAGGATGGTGTTACAAGAAAAAGAGTTGAAAATAACATACTTAATTGCTGGAGCTCCTCAGAATTGTCGGGAGCGGCAGAGGATCCAGCGGCGGCGGAGTTGTTGAAGGCCATCTCGTATTCCTATAACAATGAAAACATGTTAAGTCGTGTATTGCATTTTATAGAGAAATTATGAAATTATCGCAAAGAAAAATATTATAAGTTATAGGTTATTATAGCACTTAGCAAAACTCGACTATATCACAATGAGAATGAAGTATGTTATAGAACTCGAAAATTTATATTTCACTATATGCACTCACAAGGAAATACTTACAATTGGTTCAGAAGTAATACTCCAAAAAAATTTGCCGGTGGTGTGGTAGCTCGAGAGGAGGGCAAGCAACGGTGTCTTCTAGACCGGGTCCAAAAAACACTTGAAGATTCTACAACTTGGAAAAAGATTCAATATTAGTATAATGAAAAAAAACAAGAGTAAGAGTTTTCCACTTCGGAAAAATAATTCGACATTGAAGCAATGAGGAAAAACATTCAGAGTTGGAGAAATAGAAATAATCTGATATTATCACAAGGAGAAAAAAAATGTTCAAAAGTCCCAGCTTCTATCACTTTGAAAATGATTCGATATCAATGCAATGAGAAAACATTCAGAGTCAAAGAAATAGAAATAATCTAATGTTATCACAATGAGAAAAATGTACAAGTCCTACATTCACCACTTAGAATATAATTCGATATCACAAGTACAAAAATATGAAGATGTATACAAATTCACTATACACACTTCAAAGGTAATACTCACAGTTGGTCTAGGAACGTCTAGTCTGAGTAGCCCAACAGGAAGGCAGCGAACAGAATGAGTTCAAGATGAAAACACTCGAAGATTCTATCACTTGGAAAAAGATTCAATATTAGTATAATGCAAAAAAAAACAAGAGTAAGAGTTTTCCACTTTGGAAAAATAATTCGACATTGGAGCAGTGAGGAAAAACATTCAGAGTCGGACAAATAGAAATAATCTAATATTATCACAACGAGAAAAAATGTTAAAGTCCCAGCTTCTTTCACTTTGAAAATGATTCGATATTAATGCAATGAGAAAACATTCAGAGTCGAAGAAATAGAAATAATCTAATGTTATCACAATGAGAAAAATATACAAGTCCTACATTCACCACTCAGAATATAACACAAAATCACAAGTACAAAAATTTAGAGATATATACAAATTCACTATACACAACCAAAAGGTAATACTCACAATTGATCTAGCGGCGTCTAGTAGGCAGGTCTAGTCGAAGAGGAAGGCGGGCAGCAGAATTAGTTGAAGATGGAAACGGTTTGCAGATTCTATCACTTGGAAAAAGATTCAATATTAGTATAATGCAAAAAAAACAAGAGTAAGAGTTTTCCGCTTTGAAAAATAATTCGAAATTGGAGCAATGTGGAACAAACATTCAGAGTCGGGCAAATAGAAATAATCTAATATTATCACAACGAGAAAAAAATGTTCAATCCCCAACTTCTTTCACTTTGAAAATGATTCGATATTAATGCAATGAGAAAAATATTCAGAGTCAAAGAAACAGAAATAATCTGATGTTATCACAACGAGAGAAATCTACAAGTCCCAGATTCACCACTTAGAATATAATACAAAATCATAAGTACAAAAATATGGGGATATATACAAATTCACTATACACAATCAAAAGGTAATACTCACAATTGATCTAGCAGCGTCTAGTAGGCAGGTCTAGTCGAAGAGGAAGGCAGGCAGCAGAATGATAAATTCGAGTGGGCGCTTCGCTTTTGTACTCTTTCCTCCCTCCTAGCTGAGAGTGGGAGTGACTGATGGCGGGTGACAGATGATGATGGCGCTACTGATGGCGGATGACAGCTGACACGGAACACCTCAACGACCAACTACGGGCACGGAACACTTCGCGATAGTTTGGTATGGCAAATAATAGCGATTGTGATAGATGGCGCCCCTGTTTCAAGGTCATTAGCCTTAATAGCAGGTGGCGCTACTGATGGCAAGTGGCGCTACTGATGGCGAGTGACGCTACTGATATCGGGTGATAGCTGGCAGATGACAATTGACAGGGCGACTGTCACGGCGGCCATCTTAGTCGGAAAGAGTATTGAAAAGCGGAGGTCATAGCGGTTTCAACTCCTGAGTCGACCACTAGTTTGAGAAGAACTCCTCAATTATTCTTCAGTCAATATGTATCCGAGTGCCTGGGATAACAAGCCAATTATTGCAGTGAGGCCGCTTATCGCGAATGGGGCGATATGCTGCCACAATTGCGGGGACGCCTTCGTGCCAGGAGACCTTAATCCCAGCACGGGAATGTGCCAGCGTTGCTCGTTGGCGAATACGACAAGAACGGGGCCCCCATCTCCTGTACCAGCGCAGTCACCAAGTTCCGGAGCCCGATGCGATAGGTGCTGTAAAAAGCTGAGGAATTCCAACTTTGGAATCTGCCGCCCAACATGCCGGGAATGCAGCATGGGTAGAAGGCTGCACTTCCATAGATGTAGAAGCTGCCGGCAATATCGGAATGATTGCTGGCAAGGGATTTGCAGAGGTTGCAATTTCAGCAAGAAATTCTTTTGCGAGGTGGTGGGCCACTTTTATAGGGGGCCCTCCGAACATTTGGACAAGTGTTGGTGCCTACCCCTCGAAGAGAGACTTCGAAGAAGGGCTAGGGATTTGGAGGTGCCGGCTCCAACATTTAGATACTATAGGGGTGATATTGAAGGAGACTATTGAATTAGTGTATATATATATTTGATTATTTATTTTTCTATTTATAAGTTTTTATTTTGTATATATTTATAGTTCATAAGATTTTATTTAGTATATTTGAAATTTGAGGGTATATATATATATATATATTTATGTAAGAGTGTACAATGAATAAATGAAAAAAACTAAATTATCGATTTTATTTTATATACAAGAGTTTCAAAAATTATATCGCCCAGTATTAAATACAATATTTTCAATATTTTCAATATTTTCACATATAACATTAATATAACTGAGAAAACTATGGTGCTCCCCGGGGGGGGGGGGGGGGGGGGGTGCTGATCGAATTCCACCTTGACACAAATTTTTTGATACCTCGGCAAGGATTTTGGATTTCATGGGGGGGGGGGGTGCTGATCGAATCCCACCTTGACACAGATCTTAGGGGTGGTGCTCCAAGGGGGGGGCGGAGTTTTGGGGGGGGCGGAGTTTTGGGGGGGGCGGAGTTTTGGGGGCGGAGCTTCCTCGGGGGGGGGGGGGGGGGGGGGGGGCGTAGCCAATTTGAGACCCTCCCACTTGTTGAGGCCCAGCCCTTTGGCTTCTCCCATTGGTCGTTACGCTCGGACCTCATTACACTAGCCCACTTCTTGTTAACGCCCACCACTTTGGTTTCTAATATTCGCCCTACTTCTCAGACATCATTTAAACTCCGTCTAACATGGTTCGCGCGTTGGAGTATCAATGCCCAGTTACATCAAGGCGTTATTGCTGCCGCAGAAAGTGTTTCTATCTATTCGAATACAACGATGTCGTAGATGGGCTTGCATGCAGGAAATGTATGCATTATTGTTATTGCGTGTGCGACTGTGATTCACATAAATATGGGATTTTCACTTCTTTTGTGAGAACAGTTAGGCATCTACGAGAGAAATTGAAACGGTAGACACTTGAGGACCACTTCTTACTTATTAATGGTGTATTCATATCATGACAAACAATTTGTATTATGAAAAAATTTATTGAAATATATAATATAAAAAACGATATATATTTGTTTACTTCACTTTCGGCTTCAACCTTTTAGCCGTGTAAGGCGGCACTCTCGACTTCTTCTTCCTACGTAGCTCCCTTCTTGTGATAACGGGAGATAAAATGATGGTTTCATCAGAGTCTGATCCAGGGTCGAGTTCTGGAATCTCCACAGCCATTATCTCCCGCATTGCTTCATCGGCCCGCCGCTCGTCTAAAAACTCCTGTAGGATCTCATCGGCCCGCCGCTCGTCCAAGTGTCTCTGCACCATTTCGTCGATCTCCACCGGGTTGGTGCGTTGTCTCTCCCGTATGGCGGCCACCATTTGTCTCATGGACATATTTCGATATTGTCCAGACATAATTGAATGCTCACTTGTAGATGCTTCTATAACAATTCAATGACTACTGCTCGACTCAGGAGTTGAAATTGCTATGGTTAAAATTGCTACCTCCTCCGCTTTTCAATGCTCTTTCCGCCTAAGATGGCCGCCGTGACAGCTGCCCTGCCAATTGTCACCTGTCACGTCAGTTATCACCAATCATGTCAACTGTCAATTAGGAAGTGTTCTGTACCCGTAGTTGGTTGTATTTGGGATGCATGAATTTTGACAGAAGTGAAGCGCCATCTACCGTACCAACTATAATTTACCAACTACCATCTCCCATACCGGATGTCACCAATCATACCAACTGTCGCGTCAGACATTCTCTACTTCACCCATAAGGAAATTGGCGTGGAAGGTGTCAGGTAAAATAATCTCGAATGACAATATATATATATTTATTTATTTACATCATTAGTACAATATGTTGGAATATAAATGTTTCATCACCATTTCAGATGTTGAGAGACCCAACTCCATACTGCGTGCGATTGCCTCAAGCTACAATTAACCCTTGCAGATAGCGTATGATTCATACATAGAGCAGCTTCTTTTTCGAATACTGGTACAGGGTTTTGAAGACACATATCATGCTGATATTTTTCAATATTCACAATGTATGGCTTATAGGCCAATTGTTCTACATACTGTTGTAAAATCTCAAACTTTTGATGCCCCTTCACATAAACTATACTAGCGCTCGCAATAGGCTCAAGCACCTCACCCATCAGTTGATCATAGTCGATGAGCCCACTCGAGTATCTTATACCGTGGATGTTTCGTTCCACATAGGTTACTTGCTTTTTTTCACTCCGAGTTAAACTGTTATAGGGCTTAGGTGGTTTCAATATGTAATGATTAGTTTTCTCCCCATCTGTGATAGATATTTCTTTGGGGTGGAATACACTATTATCACCAAGCACGAAACCTTGCATGTCAACAGCGAGTAGTTTCATGGTGGCCGCCTTTCGTACAACTGACTCTAACACACCTTTGCGGTGAAGAATATCAAGAATGGCTGAGGGGTGGGGGGATTATAGCCTACTGCGCAATAATATTACAATAAATGTTTCGAGTATAGAAAAATATTATTACTTCAAAAATGGTAAATATAAACTTCACTACATATATTGCAACAAATAGGAGCAACACCTACCGCAATTGTTTCATGAAGTTTTCGATTACATAACTTCAAAAATGGTAAATATAAACTTTGCTGCGTACATTGCAACAAATAGGAGCAACACCTGCCACAATTGTTTCGTGAAGTGTTCGATTACATAATGTACATAAGAATGACCGAGGGACATTCATAAATTTATTTCGCCCAAGTGCTTTCTCGCTGCATTCGACGTCATCGTATCCTTCATCCGTGAAATTGTCTATGCCTTGCTGCCCAACAGCGTTTTTGGAAGGCTGCAACAAGAAAATATACATTTATAATATGGAAATGATTCCCAAAATCGAGAATATTATCGAATAAAAAATATACTCACAGCTTTCCCCTTTTCTTTATCATGCTCCTGAATTGAAAGTTTCGCAAGCGTCTCGCTGACCTCGGTAGTCATCTCAACTGCTGTTGCCAATATCGCAGCTAGTCACCAACTCGGAGGAATGGAAATATCTTATACCCCTTATAGGGCATGTAGCAAACAATCCTCCCCTCCCCCTACCCCCTCTCCCGGTATAGAGCTCACTGCTGAGGTTCTAATTGCTCCATCAACATTTCAATTAGCGAGTCTAATCTTTTGGACCGTTCATTATCCTCCCCCTGATCATTCTGCGACAAGTCGCTTATTGCCTGATGTAGCCAAATTGAATTTTGCTCTGGACTAAATCGATAAAAATCGATATCATTATGACCCCAAGGAAGAGTTCTGACAGTATTGGGAATAATAAACCGCTTATCGTCGTGATATGAAAGAGCAACTTTGTTTCTCATCTCCGTGAAGATGTCATGCTTATAGCTACGAAAAGTATTCATCTTGCGAAATATCAAACCACCTTTCTCAACGATGTCTTTATAACTATCTAGAGATAGTTCGTTTCTTATAACAGCCCTGGAAACACCTTTCGCTTTTTTCACCTCGCTAGTCGTTGATTTGACGCAATAAGCTTTGGCGCCAGTACCATAAAAACTAATTAAGGGGTTGTTTGGGAATTCATCTTTCATTTTGCCGACGATCGATTCTGTGCGAGGCATGTTGAAGTTATTTTTTACAGGATAATTAGACGTGTCGAAATATTCTATGTTTTCTTTCATAAAATCATAGAAATTTTCGCTATCAATTTTCAAGATGAGGGAATCAGTATCGGTATACAATAATGATGAGGATGTTCCAGGAAAATTTTTCTTGATACAATCATATAAGAAATCATAGATTACAATTTTCGACACATCTAATATGCTGAAGCCCACATAGAGCGGTTTATCATAATGCACGCTAACCCTACCCATGTGAATTGCAACGAAATTTTCATGAAATATCGTGCAAGTCTTATAATTGGGAAGGGTCGTTAATGCATTAGCACCCTTCCGCTTCCCGATACTCTCCCAATGGGTCACAAGTTTGATATCGGTCCTTCTATCGACATTTTCCATAGTTTTACCATACACACAGTTGACCATCTTTTTAAATAATCCATTATCGGCTTTGTTCGTACTTTTATTGCGCATCTCAGTATTGAGGTCTACATATTTCTTCAACCAGCGAGATTGATTGAATTTAAGAACTCTATGTATTCGCGTCAAGATTAAACCATTTCTAATCGCCTGTTTCAAATTTCGATAATGGATTATATAATTTAACTTATTCGATAAATTCGGAATCAGTTTCTTATGAGCGGATTTTGAACCTGGCGGGCTGATGGTTTCCACAAGAAAAGGTAAATCCGAGTGTGCATCATGTAAATTTTCAGGGTAGTGAATATCTACTTCGAGAACATACCCGAACGGATCATCATCTGCAACATTCGAGATATCCAAATTTGAGATTTCAACATCAGTTAACCATGTGAAACCAGATGTAGGTAGTGGTTGCGACATACTATGACCATACAAGTTGGTCGCATCCAAATACATTATAAACGACGATGGATCATCAGGGTTGAAATTTGGGAGGAATTTATTATTAGCTACATGGCTTCTCATACTACACTGGCTGACACCGCCTCTTATTCCCTTCTTAAAGAAATTCACCATGTCGATGTCAGTTAAGAGTTCCAATTCCACTTTTGTGTAGCGCAACATAGCATCCCACGATAGACCAGGGGCTGTATAATATTGACATGGGTCCAACTTGTATGTCTTCAAACTAACCTTCCGAAAATTTTCAAAAACATCGCATAATAACAAAACATCCGATTTCAGATATACGTCTGAATAATCCCCAAGCGTTTTACATTTGAATATCTTCCAAATACGCTCAGCTCTACGATAATCCTCATTCGAAATGTGTTCATTCGATAAATTATCGAAAAAGTCATTTTGAGAAGGTAAACCTTTATGCTCCAATTTATCGATAGATGTAATAAAACTATACGGAAATACGCCTTTTCGCGTCATTAGCTTAAATTGTTCGCGATCTTGAAATGCTCTCGCTGTCTCAACACACTGTTCCGTAGTCAGATTTTCAGCTAGAGAATGCAGCGGATCAGAAAGAAATTTATAGCTATCTAAAAAGCGCAACTTCATGAACATTTTATGATTTTTCCCATCTTTTCCCAAGTACTCATCAACAAAAACATGTTTCGTGAATGAAACATACTTTTCCTTAGTTTGAGCGATACAATCCACCCTCTCTTCATGCTCGAACAATTGTTTGATGAAGAGGTGGCTATCATACCCGCTCATATTATGGAAAAAGATGGGGATGAAGTTAGGTAGCTTGAAATTCAAATTACATTTAGAATGTGCAGCGCCATCTCTCTTTTTACCAGTCAGGTGACAATGGTCTCTAACTTTAACATCTGTGGAATCAAGTGGCTTATCACAAATGTTGCAAATTGTAGCGGTAGCGAAATCAAGCTTCTCTGCAGCACTCAATTTAGCCATAGGAACAACACATTTCAAATGCATATTATATATAGCCTTAACATTATCGACTAAACTGGAGACAAACTTTTTTGCTACACCTTTTCCTCGGAATGAAACAAATTTAGTGAGGGAATCATCGTAGGAGCATTTGATGAGATATGCAAATGAATGCGGCTCGTGAGCGAATGTTTTATTAGTATACGACCCCGTAGGATCTGGTTCACAAGTTTGGATGGGTTTCAGAACAGATTCAAAATCCGCATATATAACGAATGGTACTTTCATCTGTTTCTCAAAACTTTGGAATTTTAAAATATTCCCGGGAGCGCTATTTCCGAATTTATCAACCTTGATTTCTGGAGATGGAACCGTAGTGTATGTATGATTGCAATCATTCAACTTATGACGTAGCAACTTCGACTCATCGGAGAAACATATCAGACACCCATCGCAAAAGAAATTCCTATGCCCTCTGGCATTTAATTGACTTGACACTAATCGCGATAAATTTTTTATCCAGCAATAATGCCCCTTATCGGAATCGTCCGAGATATAAAGTAAGTTTACATGCCTACCCAACCTATTCTTAGCATAATGAAGCGGCCCAATAACCCTATATTTCATTTTTTGATCATCGAATACGCTCTCTAACCCATAAACATTGATGGAGCAATCATTTTGATTTTCGAACTTTGGAATATCACTTACTTTCATAGGAAACTCTATACCAACCAGATTCAATACTGTAGAAAAGTGTGGGTAGGAAGATGTTTCGGTATTCCTTATCCTCGCAGGATACAAAGCTGATGTAACTGCCCAGGCGAAACAATGCTCATCCTGATTAATAATGTTTACCACCGCTTTCTTGTTCGCAATATAGGTGGGCAGCTTTATGTAAGACCCGCCTCTTAATGGACTATATTTATTAATATTTATTTCTAGAAACAAAATCTCTTCTAAAGCCCAACCTGTAATATCAAAGTAAAAAAAAGAAATAAGCAAACTTAGTCGACATCTGATTTTTTCAAACAACTCACCAGAATCACGTTCCTCGAATTCGATAGCTAGATTCGAAAGACAATCCCGAAATGCGTCAACGATATCTTCCAAATCTGGCGATGAAGCAATTATGCGATTCGGAGCCATGAAAGATTTCACATCTCTCACATCTCGGGTTTCAATGACATATCTACCAAAAACTTCCATGTTCACTTTAATCGAGTGATGAATCAGTAGCATATTATCTAATAGAGATATAATTGTAGCTCTATTCTCATTGAAGAACGCATTGTAATCTAAAATGTTCGTTCTACACTCTAACCTATAGCTAATAATGCGGCATTTGAACGCGCTCTCGATCGCATATACGCCATCTCTGTAGTGCATGCACGCATTAGAGCGATGCTCCAAGGTTCTCTTATGAGCACCCATCCTATCTGATGGAACATCTTTAGCGCAGGGCACACATCTTTGCATACTTCTAGATGTCGATGGCGCTGGCGGATTCGAAATATCCAATCGAGCCCTTTTTGCACTAGGCTCGCCCAAATCACTCAAATCACCAACACATGAAATTCTTTGATGGCGGCGTAAATTATCACTACGCGTAAATGTTTGGAAACAAGCACTGCAGGTCAACATGATGATGATGAATAAAAAACGCTTTTATCACTCACGAACAAACAACAAATGCTGATTAATATGTGATTCCCAATAAACTGTGCTCCGCTCTGCGCACCCTTGAATTTATAGAAGTACCGCCTCCCCCACTCTCACCAACGCGATCTTGAACTCTCGCGGGAGAATGGCGCATGCGCACGCAGCAGCAGTGTTCAAGGTCGCACCCCCTCCCATTTCAGGGGTGTGGAAACACAAGGTCACGCTCACAGAAAAAAAGAAAGCCCTCCTCAAGGACGCGCTCCTCTCAAGGCCACACCAACTCCCAAGGGCACCCTCCTCTCAAGGTCGCCAACTCGAGGTCACTCCTCCCAAGATCACATCGGGGTCATTCACCCCAAGGTCACTCCTCTCAAGGTCACTCCTCCCAAGGTCATTCACCCCAAGGTCACTCCTCCCAAGGTCACTCCTCCCGAGGTCATTGACCCCCCTAAGGTCATTGACCCCCCAAGGCCACGTGGGGGGTGTGTGACCTTGGGAGGAGGTCTAGAATCGGCACAAATCATCTACTAATATGCAGTATGAATAAACTCGAAAATCCTCAAATTCATCGGAAAATTCGAACAACAGCATCATGGCTGCTTCTTGTGACGTCACAAGTCCTCTGATAGGCATATTCCTGTGTTGCCAGTTTCAATTTTTTTGGAACTTCTGAGGAAATGTTTTTTGATTAGGTACATCCCATAAATGAAACAAATTGTTTCAGCACTTATCATATCAATATTCGTGTTTGATAGCTGTTCATTTAGATAATCTAGAATTACATGAATGTATACTGAGTGTTATGTCATTAGTTTCTGGGCCTATACTTACTTATATATTGTAATGAATAATATTACACAGATAAAAAGGATTCCTTTGTTTTGAAGGAATTTGAATTTGCCTCAAGTCAAGGGCAATATATTAAAAACTTCAAGGCAAACGCCAAACATTCTTTAAATCAAAGTTACATGACTTCAAGGTGAGACACTTCAATTTTGTCCCAATATCCAATTACTTTGTTCTGATATCCAATGATTTCAGCTCAAAATCCTGATATCTTCTACGTTTTTTAAAACTTTGAGAAAAATTCCATTATACTCTTAGCCCAATGTCATATGCATTCAATGCAATAAACATTGAATTTATGATAATTAACTACGACTTTCGTTCAAACTCATTGAGATATTGTTTAAAAAATCTTATATACTTACTATGATATAGGGTTTTCGATATAAAACCATGAACATATGAATCCAATATCTTTATTATATCATATAATACTTGAAAAAATAACTGATCGATATCAAAAAACAAAACTCTAAGTCTTACACCATACATACAGCCTATTTTTTTTGCTTCTTCCTTGTCCCCCGTACTTGTCACATGCATGGACTAACT
Organism: Chrysomela aeneicollis; assembly: GCA_029955515.1. Lineage (NCBI taxonomy): Eukaryota > Metazoa > Arthropoda > Insecta > Coleoptera > Chrysomelidae > Chrysomela > Chrysomela aeneicollis. The sequence continues at coordinate 30,612,631 of JARUHQ010000002.1, forward strand.
AAGATGATGCCTCGGATGATGCTATTCCTGTATTCAGCGACAGATGATTTCCAGTGGATCTTAGGTTCTATCATAGGTACAAGAGCCGGGAGTAGGTACAACTTGATTGCAGTTCTCGAGTCTGGAAAAATGTAAACGATAGGTATGAATATCGCTCGGCAATATTCGCTCGGAGATAGTCCATGCGCAGATAACTTATTACGTCACATCTTGGGACAGTGTTCAAATAGAAAATTTTCTGTGGGAATTTGGTTGGGAAAAACTACTTACTGCAAAAAAATAATGAAAAATCCTATACCGCTTACTCAATGCATTGGCATCAATGTAATGTTTCTCGCAAAATTCTTGTGAGGTAAATATACTTAGTTTCAAACGTACCTAGAAGGTATTTTCTCCAGTGTAAGTAATTGAATGGGAGAAATGAATCTCAGGTGCAATCAGGTGATGCATCTTCCATCCCATTCCAGCCGAGATAGATGTCGCCATCTCTCACCCAGCAATTTGTTACCTAAAGCGATATCATTTCCCGTTTATCCTCTTCGATTGTCGCAATCAACATCCGGTCTTCCACCAGAGCAAGAAGGGCATTTGTGTCCACGCAAAGAGACGAACAACAGAAACGCTGGCTGGACCAATTTGTTTTGCGATCCCACGGCAGTTCGTCGTTTCTTATCTCACTCAGCCACCACCCGACTTGGGGATTTATCGGCCTCTTGAAATTATATTTCGGAGCTCAAATTTTCGATGATCTACGGCCGATCTTCGGATCGGAATTGGATCCGGACTCACGCAGGAGAAAAAGTCCGGCGAATAACTTCTGTAACGCAACCGATCAAAGGCAAGGGAATTTGTGCAAGATTTATTGGTTAGGAGGATCTCGGATCAGGTTGCATTGTGCATGGAGGTGTGATCAGTGACATATCAGAATTTCTGGGGATTATTACGCCACGTTGAAAAATTTTTCCGACCTCGAGCAATTGCCATTTCATCACTTGAACATCAGGTTTGAAAATTGGGATGACCTTCAGGCTCCCTCGAATATATAGGCTATAATCCATCAAAATTATTAGTTTTAAACGTTTTGATTGCAAAAATTATATATTTTCACATTTTCGAATCGCAGCTGTATCTATTCAATAATCATCTTTATCGAAAATTAACACATGAATTAATATTCCTTAAGCAACCACGAGTAACTAAAGAGATTCACAAGAATTAGACACTTTTCAATAAGTGAAGTAGAGTTTCGAACTCCCATTGTCTAAAGGTATCAAAATTTGAATCCAAAGAAGAGATAGTTAATTTATGCTGAAAACGATATAAAATAATGAAAAAACAGAGGTCAAAATAAAAATTCGAATATTTCAAATATTCAAATGTCAATAACCTGAAAATATGAAATTAAAAACAAGAGAATGTAATATACAGGGTGTTCTATGAAGACATGCTGATATTTAGGAGGGGGGGGGTGATTCTTTGACTCATTTTAAGGAAAAAACTTCATATGAGCGTATGTCCTAGAAGTCTTAACTTTTGAGATACATGTGATGAAATTTTAAGTAAAATCAGTTTTCTAAAAATAACATACATGCCTTCTATGCATCAAGGTGCATTTTCTGGTGTACTTTCTCTACCAGTGGCGTCCGTGCGGGTTTTTTATCGAATAATTTAGGAGATAAAAATACTACGCTACTACTTTCTCTCAATATGAAAATTACATTTGAGATTATCAATCATTTTTGAGCAAATTCGATTCCTTGGTTTTTCTTTGCCTGGCGCATAGTTTTCGCTTAATTTGTTATCAAAGTTATCATCCTGTATATCGGCTTCCAGGAAATACGTTCATCGGAAGTTTTTCATTGAAATGAGTAGAGAAGAATCACCTCCTTAAATATCAGCATGTCTTCATTCCTGTATAGTTGAAGAAAATATAGATTTTAATGTGAATTTTAATAATAATTATTATTTTTAATTTAAATTTAAAAGAGAGATAGAGTTGGGTGAAATAAAAGAAATAAAATAAATTGATGAAATAAAAGATTGGTGTGTACCCACAATCGCCTTCAGATGAGAACTGACTCGAGTTCTTTTTTAGTAAAAACAGCCCGTAGTTGTTTTTTGCGATTGAAACATTTGGAAATCGAAAATTGTGATGGTGTCTAAAGGAAGACAAAAATACAAAGGAAGGTATAAGTAGGGTAGGTATATTAGACATAAAAAAATCTGTTGAGGTTCGTTTATACAGGGTCATTCACGGTCGATGGTACCTTTTTTCAAATTTAGGAATTTTTTGTGCCGAAACTATCCATTCTTGTTCAAAACGGCTTACATGTCCCTATCTCATCCCATTTACTATCGATTGATATTTAATTGAAACAAATACGGGTGGTTAAAAATTTTGAGTTTTGCATCACCCTCTATTTGTTTCTATTAAATGTCAGTAGATAGTAAATGAAAAGTTAAGATAGGGACATGTAAGCCGTTTTGAGCAGAAATGATTAGTTTTGACACAAAAAATTCCTAAATTTGAAAAATCTCGATTTTTCACACCCTATATTTCTGTAATCTTTCTCGCTATACCCCAAGTATAATGTATCGACGAAATCAGCTCTTCAGGAAGAATCTAAAAATGAAATAAAATACAGGGTGTTCCATTTGAAATAACAAAGTTGTTGTTACTTTTTGATGGAAGCGGCAACGCCGCAACGCTGATAGTATTTTAGATCGATAGAACAAAACTGATTACCCAATAAACCAAATTTTCAGAATAATCCTACGTCCCGTTCTCCGTAAACGTCTAAGGTACCATCAACCGTGAGTGACACTGTATAAGGCGATCTTCTAGCTAGATGAAGAAATTATGAAGTGTAATTCATTTCAATATGTTCCCTCAGAAAACGTCAGAAATATATAAAATCGAATTGGTGAAATACCGATTTTTTCGGGATATATCGGAGAGTGTTCGGAATTTTCCAAAGTACAAGACGGCACCAAATTGCGCAACTTTGCCATAATTCAAATGATCCTATTCTTCCATCAGTTTTCAAAAACCATAGCAGTGCAAGGAGATCATCATGATCACACTGTCCTTTTGATTCATATAGTTTATGAATCATAAAGAAGGAAAAAAGTGAATCTCCGCAACATTTCCGTGCATCCAAATATCTCTCGTAGCCTGTTAACCGCGAGATTAGCGAACGCGCACATTTTCATCAAATCCCAATGAGATCCGCTACCTTCCGAGGCCGGGATAAATTGGGGGATTGTTCCGGCTTAGAGTTGAGTAATGCCACGTCGAGCTCCGTTCCCGGCTCGATATATCTGCTGGCGGCGGAGCTTCTATTCTATATTTAATTCCGGATTTATATTTGCCCGTACATCCTCCGAATTTGATGCATTGTTGTGGCCCGCGAAGCATAATTTCGAGAGGGCCATGGATTTTCCAAATATGGTTTCGTCACGATCCTGTGTGAAGGGAGGGGATATTTGAAGGCACGTGCATGGTGAATCTTTTGCTTCCGAAGGAGCTGTTGATAATCCAGATTGATTGCTCTTCGTTTGATACATGAGTTTGTTGTTCGATGAATGATGCTTTTCATGATTCTTTCTGAAAAAAAAATTGTAGATTATAATAACGCACAATTATATATAGTTTGAAGACAACATCTGAATTAGTTACTAAGATAACCCCATTCTTAAACAAGGATAGCAACAACAGAATCCCCCAGTACCATAGTCTTGCTATCTTGGAATGGTCTGAATTTGTAAAAATTGACTTATTAACAAAATTATCATATCCATTCTTCCTGAATGTTAATGAAAACAATGTAAGATCAAAGTTTTCTGGAAATATACATCTTAGATTTATTACACGAATGATAATAGAGTTAATTCACTGTCAAATTCTATCGTTTATTTTCTGGTAATATAAAATTTCCAAGGTTCGAACTTGAAAAAAATATAACATCAAGAATGTTGTTATTACTTTTCGATTATAATAAATATATATAGGCTTATCTTATCTACTACATTTTATCACTTGTAGTAAAATAATGCGAGTATACTCTAGCCCTAGCGTCTCTGGAAATATTCTCTTGCTCCATATAACCGTTAACTTCTCATCTCGAGGAAACCTAATAATGTTTTAATAATGTTTTCAAATTATCACAATTTTTTTTGCATAGGTCAATAGGTCAATAATGTCTATACAACAAATGATACGACACTGAGTAACTCACCAGTGAAATGTTGTGTTCTGGTCACAAATTTTCTTCAACACATTTCACAGAGTTTCACCATTCTTTAATTTTTTTTTTGAACAAAATAAACAAGGTTATAAAGTAGAATCCAATTCAAATTTTCACACAAAACTGGAAATATGCCGTTTAATGAACCATCAAACAAAATTTGATTAGAAAATGAGACGTTTTGCGCTGTCACTGTCAGCGTTCGGTCGATTATCGGTTGAACGAAATAAGAGGCGTTGGGCGCATTCACCGAAAATTTCACAATCTCCAGAAAGTCGTGCTATCTGTGAATCACATTATTTAAATGATGCACTGTCTTATATGACGAAGATTGAATAAATAGCTTTTGATGCACTCATCTGATTCATATAAGTACCTACACTGAAGGATATATATATATTTGGGAACCTTAAATAATGTGGTCATGATGGAATGATTATCATTTTCGGATGTTATGATGTAGCAACCTTTGTGGGGGAAAACATATGAATTTCATGACTCCCTTTGAGTAAAGATAGTTTACTCCGAAGCGTTCATAAAACTCTAGAATCTAGCAGTATGGAGTATGCATTCAAATTTAAAAACGTTCAGAAACTCACTCAGAGTAAATCTCGGAGTAAACTCTGCTTTCGAATGGAGTAAAAAGTTCTCTGACAGTTATGACAGTTCATTTCTGCGATTTTTGTTTTTGTTGATAGTTCTTGTAGGCTGTAATAGTGTTTTCATTTCGGAATTCTCGAACTATAAGCCATCAGCTTCAACTATACCTATTTTTAGGAAATGGAGGTGTTTTTGAACGGCTACTCAAAGTAACCACCATGCAACATACATTTCTGATCACGTGATCAAGTTCTCTTCTATACTCACAGGAGTAAATTTTTGAACGCAGCTCTATAGAAATGATATGTTCAGACGTCAGAAGTTTCAACAATGTTGTTTTTCAAAGTGAATATAGCTCGGAAGGAAGTGTGTATCCATGACCAAAATTACTCAAAAAAACTTCAATCGAGGTGTCTCAAAGCAAATCTTCCCATTCGAATGTTTTCCTCCAAATGCTGGGGCGTATAATGAAGCTACCAGAGTTGTTTTTTTAGTTTTAATGAAGGGAACTGAATTTGCCAATATGGTAATACCTTGGTAATAAACGATATAGAACGAATGAAATTTTTGTACAGGGATACTCGAAATTTTGGTTCTGCTTGGTTGAGATCGAAATAACCGAATTGTTGTTTTTTCTATCATAGATTCCGAATATAACAATAAATTGTAATAAAAGAGTAGCAAATTTTGACCTATATCAAGTACGAAAAAAATTTGTCAAAGGTGTGGCTCTGCTAGGTTTTTAAAAAGTTTTTTGGTTTCAATGAAGAGTAGATACAATTGATTCGCTGTAATGTGATATTTAATTAGTAATAAATTACTGCACCACTGTGATTTTGAATTTGAAAATGGCTCTGCTACGTCTATTGGGGTGAAAAAAGTAATAATATTAATTTTCAAAGCACATACCACGATTTTATTTCATCACCCACTTGAAGGCTTCTTCGTCATCCATCACCAACGGTGTTGTATCAAAGTATCATGTTCCCAGTCATGCAACCGCATTGCACGCATGATGACGTCAAAAAGTCTTTCACATGATCGAAATGCTAACGAATCCCCGAAATCGTCGCTGATGCCGAAAAAAATTCAATTAGACCGAGTTACCTGCTTGGTAGTACATCTCCTGGGGGGAAGTGAATCAATCTTCGGTTATGGCCCTCAGACATGCGAGAGCTGCCATTTTCTATCTGGAAATATATTTCTTGTATGTATACGAATTATTGCGTGGTAAATCATACGAAACACAAAGAAGAGCGTTGGTACAATGGAGGAAGTTGAAGGGCAACGAAATAGAACGAATAATTCCGTGTTTTCGGTTAGGATGGGTGTATTTTTGTTGTGATACGCATCATAGTTCGATACTATATACGGTGATGAAGTACCTACATATAATCTAAAGTGCCTATTTTCATCAGATTTTGTCGTGATTGAATGCCGACAAAATAAACACTAGCATGACTTGATATTATTTCTTGCATCACAAAATAACCGACCATCAAATCAAATGTTACAATAATTTTTTTATAGGATTATTTTTCTCATCGTTTTGTTATTGATAACGGTTTGATCTCATGAAGTTCAAGTTCAAATTATCACATATTTTTTAAATTAACCACTAATGAGAGGTAAATCAAATTATGTGCGAACATTTTTGAACACGTCTAGAAATAATATTTCACCATAACTGGTTAACAAAGTAGCCTTTGATGCTTTCAAATCTCAACACAAAATTGACGTTTTCCGAGGAATGTCATTAAGTGACAGCTTTTGCGCTCGTGAACGAAAATATCGAAAAAAACGCTTTTCTCTATTGGAACTGAGTTTGTAGAAAAAAATCTTGTGAGTATTTCGAAAGCAAATTGTCTTGCCGCTCTCGCGAAATATCATCAGATTTATTATTTTTATCACTTTGCGCTAAACAAATAGCTATCAAAATAGGACTTTACCTAAGGATATGAAATTTTTTAATTTTTCATCTCATATCATTCCTTCAGAACGCGTGCATAGATAGCCATAAAACGTCGTTCTGAACATATTTTCAGATTCTTCATTTTGGTTTCCAAATGAGTGTCTTTCGAGACATTCTTTGAAATTTTTAAAATTTCCCGAAAATACGAACATCGTATGTTGGTGTTTCTCTTGATGCAGAAGCGCGATTGAAGATATATTTGTCGAAATCTATTGATACAAAAATTGTCACATGATAACTTTGTCCCGGTCACTGTGTATAATAGGGTCACAAACCTCTGAAGCTTTAGCAGAATTGATTGTCGTTTTCCGATACCTTACTAAACTACTACCGATATGCCATCAAAATTAAATCGGAATATTCTTTTATGCTCGAGAAAATCGACATCAAAAATAATTATTTGACAGCACCATATTTGAGCTGATACCATCTGGTAGATCTGGATGGTATCGTAAAAATATAGAAAATAATAGGGAAGAAGAATTTTTAGACATAAGTGATGGCAGATAAGGTCAGATAACAATATGTCAATTTTTAATTCAAATTTTTTTCGATTACGAAACTAATTCAAAGTATTCAAAAGGGCGCATTAATTGATTGTTTATCATCTATATAACGCAAGTCAGGTATTTTATATGAGATAATAATATTTCTATATAGGATTTTCTATACAACCTCTGCGAAGTCAATGAGACGATTGAACAGACGAATGAAAGACACTATAAAATAGTGAATTAATTCAATTAATAACTTCATTGTCTGGGAAAAGTACTTAGGTAAGTGTAGTGGTGCATCTGATAATATATTTAATAAACAACACAAGTGGATATTATTATTACATATTCACAATATAATATATGTAAAGAAGAAATCTCATATAAACTCACATCATATAGTAGATAGAGTACGTACTAAGAATAACTGAGGATTTAGGAAAATGCATTCATTATTTGCAGAAGTGTTTTTCAATAAGAATTCTTATATTCATGACAATAAAGATTTGGTTTATTAGCTTATACCTATTACTAAAATACTTTGTGCTGACACTTCAGGTTCTCATGATGTACAAAGATTCAAAGAATAAGGATAAGAATTTTGACTTCGATCAAAATTATCTTCACAGCAATTACTTGCAGATGTAGCTGATGATATGTGTTGTCCTACTGCAACACCCCAAGTTCGTCTCATATTAACACTTGGAGTAGGAACAAATATGTCTTTCGAGAATCCACATTCGTGTTGCTACATGAGGCACAAGTCTTTGAATGCTTGAATTTTCTGAAAATAGTTGTCAGTGAAGAGTATAATGAACGCTGAACAATGAAATAAAACTCAATAGTAACTTACCTCGAATCATCCGAATATATTTTCGCAGGAAGAATTAACATCGCCCAGTAATTTTTTACCGCCATCTGTCAAAGTTGATAGAGATTGTCAATTCTTCTTCCACTTCGATTAATGGAACAGAACCTAAACCAATCTAAGGATGGAGAATTTTCGATTTTTGAAAGCCGATTTTGGAAAAACCCTTGAAAATAAATATTTCAAAAAAATATCGACGTATTCTCTGGAGACCCGCGTTTCACTTTGTACAATTTTTGAAAAAAAGTGTACAATCCTATTGTAGACAACTCAACTATGACCAACATTTCGCATGCAACTCGAAATGAATTGGCAAAGCCAGTCAATTATTCCAGTCAGACAGTAAATCTATGGAATTAGCTGTCACAAAGGAAAGATACAACGATCCCTTGGGGAAATTGTTGCGAAAAACTGCCTCCGTCCTTTGTTTGTATGAGTGTCTACACATATAAAATGCGCGACATACTAGAGGACATATCTTATTGTAATTTTATGGGGGGTTGATACATTTTAAAATGTGCCGAGTACGCAAAGAATGAGTTATGTGGATTCAGCCGCCATACTGTCGCACTTCTTCCGCATACACATTGGGCATTCGTCTCTTATCTCGCTCCAAACTCAATAAATAGGAAAACTGCACAACTCGCCTTTATCCATCTCGAGTTCGGGATTTCTTTGTCGAACTTTTTCATTTTCCACCAACTTCGATCAGATATACACATTCCTTGCGATACCCTCTCATAGGGAGACGGGATCAGCACAATGGTGTCGCATTTTCTGAATAGAGAAAAAAAAACGCGCCGTGAAAAATAGCTCGTCTTTGTATATGCTTCTAGAATTCGGTGGTTTCGAACATGAAATGTCGTTATACTATGCAAGAGTTTTCCGTTGCATCACATGGAATTCCAACTTTGATTCACTGAAGGTTTTCACCGGCCTAGGTATATAAATTTTTATGGAATTCACTTCTGGGATGCATCTCTAACAGATCTAAGCAGATCATGAAATGGTAATGAAGGGGCTAATGAAATTTTTATCTTTTCTACAGTCAAGGCGGATTTATAACGCTTTTTCTTTAATCTGTTATTTCTCAATCACTATCGGTTTGAGTATTGATAAAAGAAAATAATAGTATTCCGTTAGTACTGTACAATTTCTCCCTTATTTCATAAATACAGACAAAAATGTGGCCAAAATTTTTTGTTAAATGTTCAATAAAATATGTTATCTTTTTGTGATACATCTTTTGTATATGCTTCTTCAGGCAATTGAATTGAATAAATACAGTCATGCGAAATTAAAATCCGACATACTTATGTTTTTCATGTAGGTCGTCGGAAAAGTATAGTGTACAACTCGTGCGGAAATTGGATATTTCATACGAGTTTGACAAGATGATGAACCATAAGCCGTAGGCTAGTATATGAAATATCCTATTTTCCGCACTATAGTTACACAATATATTATTATGTATGACAAATCGCAGAAGAGCCTAAATTAAATGAAGGTCGTGCATTAAGGTATCAAAATATTTAAATAAAAATGTGAGAGATTAATGATAAAGCGTTGTGCATAAATCCGCCTTAACTTTTACAATGAACTGCTCACTAATCACTATCATGGAAGAAATTCTTATCTTATCTGATATTGCAAGCAGCCCATAAACTTCCTTGAAGAGAACAATCAGAACTACTTCCATTCAATTATCCAGCAAAGTCAAAACTAGAGGGTAGTCAACCGAGTATATCTTTCCGCAAGTGCATTTCTTTCACGTCTATTTCTACGCAGTGAGCAGCGTACCAAGAGACACTTGGAATTAGCGACGCCATGCGGCGAAACACAGAAACACTCCAGAAACGAATCTCCCATATAACAAGACATAGGAGGTTTATAGCTCGACTAACCTAATTGAAGAAAAATGAAAAAACCATGAATTGGACGAAAATTTGATGAAAAAATAGACATATCCAACAAAAAATATCAAATACAGTTTGAATTTGAATCTCTGATGGGGTAGACATTGGTAGGTTGTTATATAAGCGTGCCTGTTTCGATGTGAAATTTGTCACGTCTTACAGGAAAAAAGAAACATTGCAATCTGCATTCACATATATAATTCAATGTTCTGTTTAATATGTTTAGTTGGAGACGACTATTCCCAGATAGCACGAGTACGTCCCGAAGACGTCCTCAAACCGTACACGTCAGACCTCAACGATGTCCCGAGGATGTCCTATTTAGATACGGCGTACGTCCTCAGGACGTTTCGGGGACATACGATGTTACAAAATCGGAGGTACCCAGGACGTACGAATTAGGGCCTCATTAGGTCCGAACATGGCAATTCAACATAAAAACCTTCTGTGACTTTTTCAGAATTATTGTTATTCTCCGAATGTTGTGCGAATACTTGAAAACTAATATGAAATAAAAAAAAATTAAAAAAACGCTATCACGAAGTCACCCATCCAAACCCTAACCACGACTTTGGTTGCTTGACTTCTGTGATTGAACTTAATTCCTCATTGTATGCTCGCTATTCCGACTTGTTATTACTTGAATTACTCTAGTGTGAGTCGAACAACAATTATTTTCAACAATTTATATTACTCAATAGGTCATTAGTGTTCCTGGCTGTCAATTCGGCATATTTTTAGTCCTCAAAATTGAATTAAAATCAGTAGACTAGATGTCAATAATTATGATCCACTTCTATCCAATGCATTAATGCATAAATGCATCATATTTTGAAAAGGTAGATATCTCTATAGTTGATATAAATATTTCACAATAACATAAAGAAGTAAGAAAATAAAATGCGAATACTGTTGCCGAAAATATTTGTCAAACCTCCTCAAATAATAACGTACCGAGTTGATTTTCAGAAAGTTCTCATGCACATAAAATATATAGGTATATATAATACAGGTTATTACTTTCGGAGGCACTGAATGACCCAAAACATCTATAAGTATAAAAAAATCTCTTGAAACCTTGAAAAGATGTCCTGAGGACGAATACAAATGGACGTCCTGGGGACGTCCACTCATGAACGTCCTGGGGACGTCCTATCAATAGCCAGGACGTTCGGACCAAATGGGGACCTAAAATGGACGTCCCGGGGACGTCATGTGCTATCTGGGTTTTTTGATCTAACTGTTGACCAGTTTTCTATGTTTAATCCATACGTCGCTAATATATTTTGAAGTAAAAATCCAATGAATCCCTAAATTTGTACAATTCAATTATTGTGGGACATTCGATCGCTGAATGATTCATCTATAAGCGAAAACATCATCGCTGCAATCGATTATCAACAGAGTTCCAAGCCGAAGAATATTTGTTACATTTAAATGAAATATCATCAGGACGCTGAACACTGCAGCCATAACTTGTGCGGGTAGAACATGGCGATATCTTCATATAACATGTCGAGACAGGTCTCGTATTTCTTGTATCAGTACTAGGAAACACCCTGCTGCTCCAACGAGTTATATATTGCCCTCGACGATTGTACCTTGTAGTAGTACCAGCTAGACGTCCTATCTCTTCATCTACTCTGATCGTTCATTGTGGAAGATCTATTCTTACTGGGCGGGGATAGGTGGAGCATTTTTTGTGTCAACAATTTTGAAATAGCTCCAATAGATTTGCAATTGTTCGCCATGAAGCGCCGACATGAATATATTTTTTTATATTCACGAAGGAATGATGAGAAGCTGTGTAGTGTGTAGCAGAAGTATAAGAAAGCGTCCGCTAAAATGTATATAACCAAATGATGAAAAAAGTATTTTCTTGTTTTGATTATCATCGTCAATCGAGTAGAAGCCAATGAAATCAGTTAATTTGTGGTCATCTGGATTATGGATTCCTAGAATTCGATTTCAACATTTCAAATATTCAATATTTCAGAATTTCACGATTTGGTTGTAATACTCAAGAAAATATCAATGAAATTATCGATTCAAATACATTTTTTGATTAACCTCGTAACCATTCAATAGGTACAGTTCGTCTGCTACTTTTCAAATTTTAGATTTCAGACAAAAATTGAGGAAAGGGGGCCAATTTTTATCTTATTCATAGAATCCATATCATATCTCTTACCAAACAAACCGAAATATCAAAAAAAAATTCTTTAAATAGCTACCTATAAAAATACAAATAAAATTTGTTTCCTTCGGTTTCTCATTCTTCTACTTTTACATCATAGATTTGGTGAAAATTTTAGAATCATAATAGTATATTATGATACAAGTTTTATAAGACGCTTTTTTGTCGCACGCGTTGTTTGGAGTACGACGAGCGAAGCGAAGAGTGATCCAAATGAACAAGTGCGACAACGTGTCTTATAAAACGTGTGTCATATGCAATTTTTTCTATTTTGAATTGATTTGAAGAAAAAATGGATTTAATATCGATAAATAACAGAAACATCTTCGATTGGTAACAATGATGACATTGAAATAATTGAAATATGACGCAGAATCGTAAAGCCCAGTTTACAGTTGAGCGATTTTGATTATTGCAATACCAGCGGTGAAAAATTCAATGTTGTTATTGTTTGTATTGGTCAATTTGAATCAAATTAAACTCTGAATTGAAATTTACCAACTAAAACATTGAGTTTTTCATTGCTAATATCACCAAATCCAAATCGCTCAGAAGTAGACTGGGCCTAACTCTTCTGACTTTCATATGACAGTTCGAATAATAAAAAATGCGTATGGAAATAGAGGCTATTTCGACACGCATTCGCGTTGCACAATGACTTCATTATACAACCAAAATAGAAAAAATAATTTTATTTATCTTTCGAATTTTCAAATCGTCATAACTTCCAAGTATAATAATAATGATAAATCGTCTTTATTACTTCCAAACAAAAAAAATGTTCACAATAAAATGAGCATTCAATCACCAATAGACTTATTGGAAGCACAAAGGGCGAAGTTCATTTTTTGTTATGTGAACATCACAAAAAATATTCTTCCACTTAACTCTCAAAAACCTGTACGCATCATAAAAGGTGAGAACGAAATAGTTGGTAGTGAGTATGAAATATTTTCGAGAAATGAGTGAGTATACAGTGGGATCATTCATTTCTAATTTAATTTTTGAGAATCCAATAGACGTTTTTTAATGAACATTTTGAATTTGGATACTCTGAATAATCTAATTACCTCCAAAACCGGGTTGCATAGAAAGCATCAGATTTGATAACTGAAAGAGCGTCTTAAATGTTCAGTCTTAAAAGTTCGACCCTTATTCCTGATATTCAAATTATGGACGTCCGTACGATATGATATTTTCATAAAGAGATAGGGCGGTATCTTTCTGGTGATAATTTTATAAAATAGGATAATAGTGTGATGTGTTCTTCTATTGTTCATATTTAACCATCCGATTTCTCTTAGCTTATGTGAAATTGTTTGCCGCCTTCGGATACCAAAGATTAAACATATAGGCATGAATTTTGTATTTTTTGTATTTTTGTCTTATATCGGGCGGTTAAATTGGGACCATAGACAGCGACAGCATAATTGAATATGGAGAGAACCAGTGTTTCACATAGTGTTTTTTGACCCGCATCGGTATGGGGATATCATTTTTTCTCTTCTCTCATTGAATCCATTTCTCCAATCAAAAATGAAATATAAAAAAATAATTTTTTCACCGTGAAAAATAGACTTTTTTTCACTGCCAAAATAAACATGAAATATCACTTTATTGAGGATTTATTGTCAACAGAGTCAATTATGTATTGATTAGTCATCATAAAACAATTTCATTTATTGGAATAATAATTGATAGTAAAGTTACATAAATTCCCGAAGATGTTCTATGTTGCTGCTTTTCAGAAACGTTAGATATTTCTTGAAGAGTTGGATCCACAATTTTATCAGATATTTTAATTTGTTTGGAAGAAGATGGACATTTCAATATCCTGTTGAAAATCTCAAATTTGTTATCCAAACTATTTTCTATATAACTATGTATTTCAGACGATGTAAATTCACATTCACAGTTGTACAATAAATGTTGTTTGTATTTCGTGTATAAAGTTCGTATTTTCATAGCACATTCGAGAGAAATTTAGGCCTCTACCTTCCGGCTCGGTCAAAAATTCTCATGTGCCATCAGAAAACACTTTTTTTTGGCACTCAATACAAAAATAACTAATTTATAACTGTAAGCTCGATAACTCTCGGAGCCAAATCATATTTGATTCGTATTAACCTAAACATCAATATTACAATCGCAAATAATAAAATAACACATAGTGGTAAGAATGAGGAGAAATATTATAGTTTTTTCCTCGGTCAACAATAGTCAACATTACATTCAAGAATTGATCACTATCACGAGGCATTAAAAAAATGTTATATTCCATCTGAATAATATGTAACGATTTTTTGATTAGATAAGTGAAGGTTTCCATCCAAATATAGATGTGTATTTCTGCTTTGCCTTGATTTCTGCCGTTTGAATCATAAATCCCTTTCCCTTTTTCTCTGACCAGTCTGACCAAATTAATTTCAACACCCAAAATCACCCGATCTCTCTAATCAAATGATAATTAGTAGTTGAGAATGTCCACCCACACAATGTGAATTTTATCATATTAGTGAATTGGTAGGGCACATACCATACCGACACCAAATGGAACTCCGTTTCAAGAGGGCCAATTAGAAGTGGCAAGATGGAAGATTTATCAGCGGGGTATCGAGCTAGCTGTCTGGCAGTGAGGGATTGATGGTCAAATGGCCTCCTAGGGTTATGTGCAGGGGTGAATTACAAATGGCATGGATACCAACCAACGAAAATCCATCTTATCGCGATAAACTTATATATACGATGAATTAAACAAATTCCACTATTTATTTCAAGAAAGGAAAATGTTGGAGCATCGAAAAATGCTATAGATCAAATATTATACAGGATGTCTTATAAATATGCCGTGAACTACGGTTGCACCATTTTAATCCGATTCCGAGAAAATAGTAATTTACGTAACAAGTCCGGAAAATACTGTTTTTTTGGATGAGTGGACAAAATTCTAGGACGAGCGTAGCGAGTCCTGGAAGTCTGCGAGTTCAAAAAAACTGTTTTCGGGCGTGTTGCGTACACAATTTTTTCGGCAACCGTGTAGAATAACAAATCAAAGAAACACATTTCTTTATTAGAACAAAATTTCGAACATTTCAATTCTTATTTATATTAATATTTATATTAAAATTAGAACAATTGTTAATATTGAATGGATTCAATTTGTTTGAAATGCTTGGTATATTTAAGTGCCTCTTGTTGAAGTCAGAACAAGAAGGTAAAGTTTCCGTTTCACATTGATTGTTTTCATCTGATAATTTTTGAATGTTAGCTAATTTTATGTCAGATAGCTGTCAGTCGTTATTTTGCTCCTATGGTAATGATCAACTGCATTTATCAAAACCATACTACCAAGATTTTCATATTTACAATGACAACAACGATGTGATTCTTCCCGGCCTAGTCCGGGAAGTACGTACTTCCCGGACTAGGCCAGAAAAATGCCACTTTCTCAAAAAAAAATCGTCTGGAAAGTACGTACTTTCCGGACGGTTGCCGAAAAAATAAATAAAAATAATGATTTTGAAAACGATTCTATATAAACTGCTATATCAATGTTATTCTTTTCAACATCAACTGAAGCCCAAACATGAATATATATTGCCCTGTTCCAAACTTAATATGAGAATTCATTATATTTTTCTAATGGTGAATTTATGCAGCGATTTTAAGTCATAAGTTTTAAGTCGTAAGTTTTTATAGTCATAAATCGTAGGAAGTTCAATCATTGGTTTTCAATGTTTCCATTCATATACTTGACATAAGTTTCAAGTTGCAAGTCATAAGTTTTAAGTCGTATAAGAATGTTGGCCAACTTTTATCTCTTAAAACTTAAAACTTAAAAAATATCATATTTGCGCAAAAAATCTATAGTATCTACATGTTGTCTAAGATAAAATATAAAAATGTTATATCTTGAGACTAGGTTGGGAACATACATTTTCAAATATGACACGCTATTGTTATCTATAATGTGTCATTGCTGTGATGGTCATGATAAGCATTAGGAATACCAATATATTCAAAAAATTCGCAAAAGGAAAGTGAACGTAGGTAAATCAGTTTTTTCATTGGACATTCAATTTGTGAGAAATCGTAGAGACCCAGATCAATAATGGTGATGAAATCTTTTTTTTTCATTACATAAATAGATTTTTCGCGATGTTTATGAAGTATAGAAATGCTGTCGATTAAGAAAGGATATAGTTGTCTATATATAAATCTTCAATAAGTCCTAGTAATATTGTTCCTGTATTCACATAGGCTATAATTTCAGATTTGAATTTCAGAAGATATCTCCGATTTTGTAATTTTCTTGTTATAAAGCTTGAAAAAATTAATGTTGACTAATTCTATTGTTGGTACTTATCAACAGAAGATATCATTATTTATACAAGCTCCGAAACCGAAAATTCAATGAACTACCGAAATGTAAATTTACAGCTCATTGAATAGTTATGCCCTGGTATCCAAGTACATAATGGCAGAATATCCCGAAAATGAAATGTTCCAAACATGCAAAATTAATTTATAACACACCACCCTCGATATTTCATGATTAATAAAATTACAATCCGCATTAAAACATGTGTTATTAGGCTTTTATTAAGCCATTCGTTATCGTAAATCCTAATTAGTTGTTTAAATCAATTTGGATGATTACGCCAGCGTATATCATCGCTAAGACAACAACTGTCCAATATAACTCTTCCTGCCAATAGCAGGATATTTTATGTTATCGAAATGGGTTGCTGTTTTCGCGGATTGAAATGAAGACTCCTCCGTCCTTGCTATACACTGTGGTCTGCTTTCATCTCGACTGCTCTCAATATGGCGGGCCATAATTAATGTAACTAATACTGCAGCACAGAGATTAATATGCAATAATTTACTGCTGGTGCTACCGACTGGGTATAGCAGAAAACTGAACTAGCTTTGTGTCTGAAATTCTGCCGTTCTCTGCCGCTCGTACAATGATTAACCGACTTCATTTGGAACACAAATTCCGCCAAATGCAAATTTAATAAGTCCATTTGAGTTTTTGTTGCACCCCCGCGTATTGCCTGACACCAGACACAGCGGTCTTCATCATCAACGAATTTATTATACCTTTTTCGTGTTTCACACCTTCTTTCGTTTTCGCTTCAATTCAATTTTAAAAATACAGATTTTCTCACTCATGTGAGGTTGGTGCCGATTTTCTTAGGCATCGATATTTTATGGAGGTCTGATGGTTAGATTCGATGTATAGTTCTCGAGATCCCGACTGAATTTTTGAATAGTTCAAACAAATAATGTATGGCTTCAGATGACAAAAATGGAATTTGGGCTATAACTTCACAAAGCGTCATTCTAAAAAGTTTCAAGATAGGTACCCCTTATAATTCAATTTTCAACTCTATAATTATTGTATAAATATTTTTTCTATTTTGGTTGTATAATGAAGTCATTGTGCAACGCAAATGCGTGTCGAAATAGTCTCTATTTCGATACGCATTTTTTTATTATTCGGAAATTGGTACAATCGAACTGTCAAATGAAAGTCAGAAGAGTTAGGCCCAACTTACTTTTGAGCGATTTGGATTTGGTGATATTAAAAGTGAGAAACTCAATGTTTTAATTGGTAAATTTTAATTCAGAGTGTAATTTAATTTAAATTGACCAATGAAAACAATAACAACATTGAATTGTTCACCGCTGGTACTGCAAAAATCAAAATCGCTCAACTGTAAACTGGGCTTTACGCTTGTGCGTCAGATTTTAATTATTTCAATGTCATCATTGTTGCCAATCGAAAATGTTTCTATTATTTATTGATATTGAATCCATTTTTTTTCTTCAAATCGATTCAAAATAGAAAAAATTTCATATGACACGTTGTCGCACTAAACAACGCGTGCGACAAAATAGCGTCTTATAAAACTTGTATATCATAATATAATATTATTTCACGATGAAAAAAAGTAAACATGCATCACGAGAATAAACATTTACGAATCAATAGAGATGCAGAAATGTTAAGTTTTTTGACTGTTGTACAAAATATAGTTATTTATGATATAAGTGCTAAAAGTGATATTTTATTTTGTGAGAAGGGAAGTTTCAATAAATATATAAATAGAAAGTATGCGCGAAGAAATGCATGTGGAATTCAGTAATCTGATCCACAGGTGATCGTATAATTCAAAATTCCTGCCTCCTCACTATATAAGTTCGGTCTATAGGGATTTTCATCTTCGGAAGATATGAGCTTACTGAAATCATTAACGTATAAGTATATAAATAAACATTTGTGGTCCCAAGATAGCACCTACCAACAACATTAACATCTTCTTATGGGCAATTCCCTTCAAGAAACCTCTTGTAAAAGGTAACAGCCGTCATATGTATGGCTTTGTTCAAGGAAAGTACGCACGTTTCCAACGACTTTTATCGATTCCATCCCAACACAATAGACACTCGAATGCGCCAATGGCTCGACAAAGGACTTCTGAATCGGCACAAAAACCCAGTCCAGATGTAATGAATCAAATTAGCGCAGGTCTTAGCAAATTTGGCGTTGCCACATCAAGATATCGGTCTTCCTATTTCGGGGCAATATTACGAGGTCAATAAAAATCGGCGGGAGGCTGCTCGAAACAGGCTAATTGAGAATTTGTATGTGTTTGTATCCTTAGCGGGATGGACGATTTATGTCTCGGCCAAGTTGGTTTATGGCCGTTTGCGGAACTCGTTTGGACTCGGCCGCAAGATGTCTCTATCGTCATGAGGATGGTTTTATGGTTATTTCACAGCAATTAGATTAGTCTGTTGTAATTCCAGTTTTTGCGCGATTGCGGATACTGGAACAGATGTCGTTTGACTTATGGCCTTTCGCGTTTCTTCTTACTGCTTGCTCTCTTCTAATATCCTTAGTCCGATATATCATTTTTATTATTAATCTTTTGGATTGCGGTTGCGGTTGATTAGATTTTATTATGTTTGCTAGCGGGTTGTCTTCCGCTTCTACAACATGTCACAATTTTCGAGAACCACCCTATGCCTATCAAATTGGTGGAATATACCAGGTGATACGTTATAAGTATCACCCCCTGATGTTAATTTCCCAACTCGTGAAAAATAACACGAAGATAGCTTTTCTGTATATTTGAAATAATAGACAGGTAACAGCAACGAATATAAAACAGAAGGCATAACTTCTGGGATAAATTCTTGGTACCTAACATTGTTCAAACTCGACCAACCCAATGGAATTTTAATTTTCAAATGCAAAAATAAAATCTTCTTTATTTGACCAAATTTTGAAATATCTACGGTTTTTTTTAGTTAATTTCTACCCTCACACATTCCTGTATAGAGTACAATGTGAAAAGATATTGCTCAGTAGAAATCCGAATCCACTTATGGTGGATTTTTGCAGTCGTAAGTTTTAAGTCGTAAGTAAGTTTTTATAGTCATAAGTCGTAAGAAGTTCAATCATTGGTTTTCAATATTTCCATTAATACACTTTGACATAAGTTTTAAGTCGCAAGAAAGTTGGCCAACTTTTATCTTTTATATGGCTTAAAACTGATAATATTGTCGCATGCGTTCGAAGTTTTTAATTCTGTGACGGTTTTTTATAGGTTATTGTCTGTGATTATGTTGTTTATATTTTAAACTCATCTCAGAATTATAAGATTATAAAAAGAAAAAATCGATATTGATAACTGAAATTGTAAAGTGACCAGTGACACTGAACTACAGAAATTGACCAATGAGAGAAGTTTCCCTTACAAGACATGACAGTCCTTAATAATTCCTGCATAAATGGTCCTTTTTTCTTTATGTCTTAAATCTTAATACTAAAAACTCATGACTTGAAACTTATTACTTAAAATTGCTGCATAAATTCACCATAAGATAAGCGCAATATGTTAGCTCGTATGCTAGATAGTTAGTTGGTTGTCTTGTGACTTGTGTATTCAATTCGTATAATTTTTTATATCCAATAGTATCTACCTACACCAACTTTGTTCATTTATATTGAAGAATAATTTTAGAACTATACTATTCCCATCCCATCCCGGATGTATATTGGTGGTATTGATAGGACATTATATGGACACATACATTAACAGGAATATTAATTTCATAGTCTGTTATTTTTTTGTTTCAACGAGATTGATTCTTCAACAAAATGGATTGCCAATATTTTATATTGTTTCTTACCTGTTCCCACGCACTTACTCTTATGAAACTGAACTATTTATGCTACTTGCGGGCGGTTGCATGTATTTCTCAGAGTTTCTTGGAATGTGAATAAAGTACACTCTTCACAATATGTGATTGAATTAACAAATTGTCACTCCCAATTCACATACACTGAACCTAAAATCGATGTGTACTCCACTACTCTATTTGCCAATCTGTCCAAGTTATCTGAAATTCAAATCCGCCCTGGGTTTGCATCACAAAGACAAATTCCAACAAAAGAAGAATATTTTTAATGAAGGTCATATTGATCGACCTTGTCTATAGCTCGAACTATTCTTCGAGAAGCTTAAGAAACACGTAAAGTCCACCTTGGCGCAATCATATTTTTTATTCTCTTTCAACCTTATCTCGCAAATCTTGTATTGCAGGTAAACTCAAAAAAATGAAGGACAAGTAAAGAATGGGGTACAGTTAGTTTTTACTGCTTGTTTTGTTACAGATTTCAACTTTTATGATGCGAATGTAGGTATCGTCATAACTTTACTACCTGACAGATGTCACAAAAAGGCACCGTTGAATATAAATGAAATACCTATGCAAATTCGGGTTTGTGTAAAGTTATGCGACATAGCACATAATAATCAAACGACACATCTGCTTGATACCATCATCATTGATTTTTTACTACGATTGAACACAATTAATTAATTTACATGAATATGATAAACACATCAGGAATTTCTATCGAAATGTTATTGATATAGGGAATAATAATCGCGCTGTATGTATAACTGCGCTGACCTCAGCAAAATAAGCAAAAATCTGCGCCTCCGTATTTCAAAATCTGTACTCCCATTCGTGAGTTGGAATATATCGGCAATGTTAAAGAAAAATAATCCGAATATGCTCGACTTGAGAATATATTTGTAAAATAAATTTCATCTGCGATTTACAATCCAGACGATACACGACATCATAAATCAGCCTTTATAAATTTATTTGAGTTCTATTCTTCTTGAATCGCTTCACTTAGATCGCTATAGTCGTATCTCAGAGAGACCATGTCTTAGGATATTCATCCTGACATATAATACGCTGCTGTATAAAATTTGTCGCACCATTAAACACTCGTGTATATGTTGGTTTGTACCGAGGTTGATACACTTCTTGAAAAATCACAGGAAGTGAACCAGAAGATTCATGATGAATGGTTCTGTGTTTTAAATTTAGTTCGGGATAAAGTAAAATTGGTTTGTGCGAAATAAAGGAATTATTATAGCTTTTGTTGAGGTCTCTCGATATCTTTTCTAAAATCGATTAACGAAGTAGCCTAGAACGCTTTTAAATCAAAGTACAAACTTGACGTTTCTCGAGGGATGCCATTAAGTGACAGCGTTTGCGCTCGCATCCGTCATTGTTGAAAACGGACTATTCTCTTGCATGATTGAATATATATAGTGATTGTGATTTATCTATAACCTCCTCATGTATAGCAGGAAGAGAAAAAATTTTAAATTTGAACATTCTACACCCGAGATAAAACTAGGAAAAGTATGAATAATTATGATATGATAGATGCATGACATGGTGCCAATGTTTAACTATTCCAAATTTGTCGCATTTGTAAATAAATATCAGTTTGTTGAATATAAAACGAAAATAATATTTATCACTTTTAGCTCTAAATACACAAATATACTCACTGTATTCCATTTGTATATTATAGGTAGGTATTGTACTTGAAACAAATGTATCATTTTATATTCAGTATATATAAATCAAGGTCCGATAGAATGGAGTAATATTGTCGAAATGAGAAATTTTAATTGTTTCAACCTGTGAAAGTTTTTTTTGTTCCTGCAATGTCGATATTACTTCATGTGCTTTTGGATATATTATTTTTACTATCACTATTATTCATCTATTATCGATAATTTTTTTTATGTTCTGGTTCTCACGAGAAGGGATATCCTTTAATGTTCAGAGAACATCGTGAGAACCAAGGGAAAGAAGGTAGGAGTTGGTGTTTTTCTTTAATTTCTGGAGATGGTATGCCTCGTGGAACACCTCCCTAGGCAATGAGTTCCAAAGTCTCGATGTTCGTTGGATGAACGGGTCTTTGGAAAGGGACGTTCTGCAGGTCTCTAAAAGTGACCACGAAGGGGTGTGAAGACTGAACTTGACGAGTTAATATCGAAGAGACTGCTAATGGAGGAACGATCGTTGATATTTCAGAAGCGCGTCGCCCATGAAAATATCTATAAAACAGAGACAAATCGCCAATCCTTCCACGGTGTTCCAGAGAAGTGAGCGAGTTTGTAAGCGAGGCATCACCGACAAGACGAATTGCCCTTTTTTGGACAGAATCCAATAGTTTCAGGATATGTTTAGGTGCCGCACTCCAAATATGGGAACAGTATTCCAGGACAGGTCGGATATGTGCCTTATAGATCATAAGCAGCTGTTTGGGAGTGAAATAGATCTTGGCTCGAAACAGAAAACCAAGTTTTTGGGATGCACTTTTGGCAATGGACCTCACGTGATTTTTCCCAAGAAGGGTTATTGATAGTAACGCCAAGCATAGAAATGGATGACTTCAATTCAATTTTTGTGAACATTTACAATTCTTGAATAATTTCATTAGCTTGAGCTTAGCTTATCTAAAAATTCATTGTTAATTTTGTTTTATTCTCAGTGTATTCTACAATTCATGTTTCAGATTGTTTTATGTTTTTTATACTTCATCGAGTAGTTGTTATATTATTTCTGTATTCTTTCCTGTATCACTAATTGTGGATAAATGATATTATTATTTTCTGAATCCCGTTTAAACCGTTGAACAAGTCATTTACTTTAGATGTCACACGTCGAATATTGAAAGGAAGTCGCAAGTAAGTACAGAAAAGTTCGAATCGCCTGCCCTGCATAATTTACATTTATCTCTAATGAGACAACAGGCCTCCATTAGCATGATACAGATCACTTCACTTCTTCCATCAAGTTAAAGGTGGTCGGTCACGTCAGACAATATTCAAATGTTTTATTTCCCAACAAAAATGGAACCGTCTTCTGTCACCATCAGCGGGACACAAGAAAACGGTTAATTATTTCGTACTCTCAAAGGTTACTTGATAATGTCGCAAAGTAAATACGTTAGGTCTTATCGGCAAAGACCATCGACTGTTTTGCAAAGCTGAGCGATCTTAAAAATATCAGAGCAGCGCATAAACCAGCAACTTTCCTTATCTTCCCGATGGTTGGGAGTGAAAACAAGAAAGCTAGCATGTCTCGGGCGTAGTGAATTTTTAACAGATACCCGCGCTTTATTGAGATGTTAGCAGGAGGATCTTGATTGCAGATTTCATTCAATATTCCGGCCTCCAACACGCTGATTCCACGTGAGATCGCAATGGTCGCACGATGTTGTTAATTATTGGAGAGATAATGTGGTGGAATTACTGCCTACTCCCCACGGAGTTTCATGAGAAATGAGAAAAAACGTGAGTTTGGTTTGTTGGGTCGCTTCAAAGATTTCACGTGCCGAAAGAATACAGGGTGTTTTATAATATGTAGAGGTGCTAGAGCGTTTCAAGAAAATGATAAAAGTTTCCATGAACATATCTCCGAAACTCTTTATTTTCTTACACAGATAAAAAGGATATCTTAACCTAAAGTAAAACGCTATTGAGCCAAGGCCGCCATGTCTTTGGATATGGCCAAATGAATATTACCTTAACAAAAATCAACCACATCCTTGGCTTCAATCTATTGATCATTTCCAATTATAAGGACATATGACCCAATTCCAAGGATTTTATCTTGTTCTGAGATAGCAAAAGGTAATCATTCCTTTGAACCAAGCATGTTAATCTTGACTCAAATGCGAATGATCTTCCTAGATGTACATGAAGTTACTAACCTCGAAGACATGTTCTTGATAAAAATAAATAATGCAGTTGGGATTTTTCAGAGAGGATAACGATAATATAAAAAACAAACACATTTATTGAATGGAAAATACAAAAAATACACTTTTATTCGACAAATCTCAAGATTAACGATGTAGGGATGTGCTGCCACAGCTCGTCGAGTTCCTCTGATCCCTGATGAACATTGTCCATGGAAGTAGTATTTGTAGAAAAGTGTGAAACTTGTAATTGTGGCATCACCAACCAGGCGATCAGCAAGTCTCTGTTTGGTCCTAAGAGAAAATTATCTTATTCGAAGTACATAAACTTTCGTTTGAGATTTTGATCTTACCATGAAAAATATTTCTCTAGCTGAGATAATATTACTTTTATGGAAGATAAGTAATAACTAGAGAATGCTGAAACACGAATGTCCTCCATTTTGATCGGTGTGATGACTATTCATGAAAAAAACAATAACTATCACAGCTTGGGCTTGCCGTACACAGGTCATCAGAATGTACACGAACATAGTTCAGATACTTCCAATGCCAGTAAGAATCACAGTGTAAAAATGCATTATTTTAATACATATTTGAGTTCTATTTCGTATAATATATACCGACAAAACTGATAAAAATAAATGCAGAGTTATATACCTTCAAACTTTGACCAAAAGTGTTCTTTATTGAACTGTTTTATATAGGAGAGGAATAATTTCACTCATGATGATAATTCGGGTATACTTGAAAAACTTTCAAACAATGCTGATCCCGATCGATCTGTGACCTGTGAAGGTGAATTGATGACCAACTTACCACGAACATAGAAACGCCGACCGTGTAGCGCATGCGTGGCTTTGGATCAAGGACGTACTATTTTGATACCAATACTCTATGGACGTACTCTAGAGACATGAACCGATAAATTTGAAAACTCATTCCCAAGGCTGGTTCCGTCAGAACAAGGACTCAATTCGTCAAGATAATTAGGAAATATTGCGAAGAACATGAAATCTCCTTCGACAAGAGTAAATGAGTTTCAATTAAATATATGTCCTCAGTTGAAGATAATAAACAGTCAAGATAATATATATTCTTGTGATAAGAAGTCATTTTTATCTGTGTAGTTACAGGGTTTTGAAATTTCAAGATTTTTTTTTATGTATTTTCCTAATAGCTCCTGCAGTTTTTAGGATATTTAGTCCAAATTTGGCATACAGGTAGGGCTCACATCATTGGGCATGCCAATTGGTTTTGAGTTTGAGAATTTACAGGAAGGTATTTTATCAGGGGTCTCACTTCGGGTTTACCCCCTTTTTCCACCTTCTGTTACGTCGCTGGTGTGGATTCTAAAATACAAGATGCAACCCATGATTCTTTTAGATGCTCTTTGTTCCCTTTTAATTTTTCCGTATCTGCCACTGTTATTCAGAAATAAATTGAAATGATTATCTGTAATTCGTATTTTCAACTTTAAACAATGCATGAATGGTACAAAATAAAAAAGTCTCTTTGAAAATTATGACAAAATCTCATTGGTTTCGAGTAACATTTTCAATAACTAAGTATAGGTACACCCAATTTGTACGAAAACTGCAGAAGCTATGAAGGAAAGTGATTATAGTAACATTTTTCATTTTCTTAAGATTCTCTATTATCCCTAGAATTGTGTCCTACATATTATGAAACACCCTGTATGTGGATTTGAAATAACTGGACTTCGTCGATGATACTTAAAATAATTAAAATAATTTTATTATTATTATATTGGAAATGTATGGTCAGAAACATTAAAAATATCGTTCATCGTAACTGAGGAAAAAGAAAAATTTTTGCAAGACCTGAATCAACTGAACTATATCAGAAGACATTCAATTAAATTTTTGCACGTTATTTTACAGATGTCCTGACTGTATACAATTTCTCTACATTCATCGTGACAAAAATTCATCTTTTTTAATTTTGCGTTTCTTCATCATAAAAATGCGATTCACTTTAATGAAAAGCGAGGGTGTAGGCAGAGATGAGTATCTGTGACTCGTGCAATTTAATTCTGAATAACAAGTGTAAATGACACCCCGCTAATTATGGTTTATCTTTTTCGCACTTTGGACAGTAAATCTTCGCACACAGTGGAAAAAATGGTGCAAGTTGACTTATCGTGCGTTTCTTTTTCAGTTGTTAATTTTGTGCTCGATAGAGTATATGGAACGTTGTTCAGAAAATATGTGAAGAGAGGTTTGAAGAAACAAAGAACTTCCTTTGTCAACACTATCACTTTATCTGATGAAGAAAATATCACAGTATGTGATAATGGATATTAAAATACCCAAAAACAATCCAACCCAGCAAGCACATCATAATACAAACAATGGAATCCCTTGGTGAAAGTTTTTCTATGAACTTTACTTGATTGTCGACTTTTTCCTGAGTGAATTGTTATCATTTTTTGACATAAATATCTCATTATGTTGGGATTTATATAATGATTTCGTTGGCCGCACGTTTCGCCTATTTTTATCAACAATAAAAACACATTTTTTCATCGTATATAAATGTCTCTCAGCACACGAAACATTTGGTAAATCTCAATCTGTAATCTTACTTGTTCTTCAAATTCTGATTTTGAGCCTTTGTCACTGGAATTTTATACATCAAACATTCCTAGGTAATTGGTGGAAAACTCTGAAAATTGAGTTTTCCGCTGCAACTGAAATAAAAAATTGCCATATGTGAACACAGATGAAAATCATCATTGCAACACAATTCAACATCCGTATTCGCGTGCTTTTTTATGGCACAGAAAAACAAATGAACTTTGATTTATAGAGTTTTGAGGGAGATCACAGCACAGGTCTCATGTGGCAGGTTGTCAGTGGTCAGTGCAATGTGTATATCTGATCGTGTTAAATGTTTTATGATCGTATTGTCTTCCGCAGATATTTATTTTTATTTCATGATGGGTTGCCTGACACATAACTTCACACGAATATAAGTTTCAGAATTTGCATATAAATTCATGTAGGTAGGTACACAGTCAACAGTAAACAATGACTATTAGAAAGACTATCTGCAATTGAAAATCGAACTTCTCTTCCACAATCAATATTTCTTATTGAGAAATATTACTTCACTATTTCGAACTAGAAATATACTATAAAATTATTCAATAGTACTAACTAGTAAATGGTATTGTTGATATTCTATATATACTCAAGTAATAACGAAAAAACGTCCATATCATTTGAGCAGTGATTATCATATACAGGGTGGCAGTGAGGCAGCCTAAACAACACCAATGAAACTATATTTTTTTATTCAAACAATCTCCAACAACTAATCGAAATTATTTCAGGTAGAAAATCTATTTGAAATATTCAGTTCCTATTTTTTTTTCATTATGCTCGATTGAAAAATTTATTTCAACGAAGAATATTTTATCAGTATTTTTTTATGAGGCACCCTAATTGCTAGCAAGTAATTTCCTATATACTTGCATACACAAATGATACCTTTAATTCAGAAGAGACATCCCTGTCCCGGTAACTTTTCTATAATTTCAAACAATAACCAGTGAAATATTTCATGTCCTTGGTAGGTTATTTCTATAAAAATTCATTTTCTCATCGTATGGCGGAATTGTGAAACCAATGAATCAATCAATTAATCAAAAATATACTTCATTGTCAAAGACTTTCACTTTATTGACAAATCATGAAATATGGTCATAAATATAAATATAAAATAAAGATCAAAACAATAATAGATTGATATCAATATCAGATTTCAATATAAAAATGATGTCAAGAGTCATATCAAAATCAAAGTACAAAGTAAAAATAAATAAAAATTGGGTATATCAGTCTTCACAGAATAATCAAATATCAGTCGTACATATTTTAAAATCACACAAAATTACATAAACCTAGATACGTTATAAACAAACGAAAAACGATAAGATTTTCACGATAAATTATCGTTTTTCGTTTGTTTACAATAACTATGGATTTTCATCAAGTAACGGTCAAGTCAATTGAAAACCTAAATACATTGTCAATAATCATAAATAAATATTAAGAAACGAACAATGAATTTAAAATTATGCTTTTTTGAATTAGATTCCAGATACCCAATACTTAGTTATAGTAAGCTTTCTGTTAGAGTGCTTCCCTCACTTTTTTTTTTACTCTTTTGGGCATGGTGCATTTCTGTAGGCTGCTGGTAGATGATTATAAATTGTTTTGCCTTCATATATAATTGAGCTTCTAGTCAGGCTAGATTTTGGTATAGACAACGTTTTTCTCTAGTCTCATATTTTCCTATTTCACTTAAATTTAGTTTGATGGCGTAACACCATTTCAATGCCTATTTCTTTTCCAAATATTATAAAAAAACGCTGGTGATAGTTTGTTGATTATACTCTTTATCATGCGTATCTACTGCCTTCTAAAAAAATGTTTTTTCATTAGATATCATGATCCCTGAAGGTGAGTGGTTGTTCGAACAAAATATAGGGATCAAAAATATATCCATTATTCATCTGCTCGAGTTAGAAGTTAATATTTCATTACAAGCGATATAACTCACCCATTTGACAGTTACCTTAATGTATCAAATCACGCAGTAATTGATTTATTGGCGGTCGGTAGTCATAGGCAGTTTATTTGCATTTACATTGTGTTGAACTTGTTCAAAAACGTATTTTAATTTCTTCGTACGGTTGCCAATAATTTTGATATTCCGCCTTGATGTAGTTTATTGATATTTCGATGGCAATTCATCACTTTTTATTGGATCAATTATGGTTCATGAGTTAATTGACTTGCTATAGAGCTGAGGGTGTTTGTTGTTACCAGTGTTTCAAGGCGTCGATATCATAGTCATGACGTATCAATTGGTATACCTAACCAAGCCCTGCTTTGAAATGAACTCACTTGATCGATATAGATCGTGATGATAATCAGTGGAATTTTTATTGATAATCTTGCGATATGGTGTGAAGAATATCAAACTTCTCACTTAATTTTTTCTTTGCAAAATCTGTTTCCATAGTTCAATCTCATACATTCTTCCACATACCTAGCTCATAAAATATATGTCTACTGGGAAGTATAAATTTAGAATATTACATCAATCTTTATTAATATTTATCATGTGAAGCGATTCACTAGTAAACAATACACAAACGCACTGTCTACACTCACGTTCACGTATCAATTTGTCGCAGATGACCTTAGCAGAATGGTTGACAGATATAGTAAATCTCAACTATTATGCCAGAACTCCAAATCTTTTGTGTAAAATTGCATTAAGCTATTCGATGAAACGATCTTTCTACGCAGGATTCAATTTTGTTTGATCTCGCAAAATTCGATAAATATTGTCAGTGAATACATTAATGACACAATTCATGAGTCAAAAAATGTTGTACATTATTTCTTTTCTTTGAACCAAATGTTATCACTGCCTTATCAATTTACTATTGTTTGTTACATTTCTGAGAAGTTTCAAACTCCAAAAGCAGTATCTCTCTTTCTTTCGCCTTTGAACAAAATGTTATCACTGCCTCAATAACAATTTACTATTGTTTGTTACATTTTTGAGAAGTTTCAAACTCTCAGGATTTCTCTTTCTTTCGACTTCGAACAAAATGCTATCACTGCCTTAAAAATTTATTATTGTTTGTTACATTTTTGAGAAGTTTCAAACTGCAAAAGCAGTATCTCTCTTTCGCCTTTGAATAAAATGTTATCACTGCCTCAACAATTTACAATTGTTTGTTAAATTTTTGATAAGTTTCAAACTCCAAAAGCAGGATCTCTCTTTCTTTCGCTTTTGAACAAAATGTAATTGTTTGTTACATTTTTGAGAAGTTTCAAATTATTATGATACCAAGCAGTCGGCTCTTCCTCTCATGCTACTGGAGACGGTAATTTATTTCCCAACGAACTTCGAAATGCTTCGTAACTATTTTTGAAGTTTCTTGAGTTAAAATAGTAATGAATGCGATTTGCGCATGACGCTAATGAATCAAAATATGATTCCGAGTTCAACCATCAGCACAACTGACTTATGCCTGTGCGCATGGAATCAAAAAGAGATCGCCGAAGAAAGGATGTTTGCGAAAGGGAAACATGAACGTGATTTGAAATAATGTCAGGTGGCGCTCATTCTGAATTGTGTGGCGAATTTCTAATCATCTTTCCGGTGGCATACTTTTACGATGCAATCCAGGAAAAATAACGTGATTTTTTTCTGACCACAAGGAAAACTAGTTAAGCTCGATTTATACACTCCGCTGCCGTAGCTACAGTTGACGCTGCAGTTACTGTTCGTAGATGAAATATGCTAAAAATAAACATCTGTTCATAAATTCTGCAGGTGCCACCGGATATCTCCTCTATACATTTTGGAACGGCAGCGCCAACTGTAGCTGCGGCAGTGGAGTTTATAAATTGAGCTTTAGTGTCTAGTTAGTATACAGGGTGGCCATTTTTCAAGCTCCACCTAAATGGGTTCATACATTATTATAAGAGATTCGAGCTCGGTCAAATTTGGATAAAGTTGCGCATTTTCATGCTGAACAATTGAACTGAAAGAAAATTTTGTGCATCAATTTATGTTTTTGAGGTATTGGAAACAAAATTTTCAATTTTGTATCTTCTATATCATCTGGTTGTGCCCCTACAAGTAATAATCACATCAATATTGCTCTCTCGTATAATATTCTGAAAAGGTAGGTATTAGATTATTAGATTAATTCTAACTCATCACATGCAATAAAATATTAAGTTACTCATATAAGAGAGGCTTTCTATTCTATTTTTTTTTCTGCTATCCTCGTCTAAATCTATCAATAATCTATTCGAATTTTGTTTTGCCTGATAAATCGTGCAGCTATATATTTCAGATAAAAGTTTTCAAATATAAATGGCCCGTATGCGTATTTCTGATGCGTTATATCTGCCAAAACTCGATATATTGAAATATGTATAGTATATTGAACAGGATATATCTCGAAACACTTCCAGGATTCATCGAGTGGAATATTCATTTATAGCTTCTTTCACATGCTGAAAAATAAGCTTGAATACTCTGAAATTATCTCTTCTGCATCTATTGAGATGTTCGGAAAGATAATCACAACAAAACAATGCCTATTGGGAAATTATATAATTGAAAAGTTCATGCGTGATGAACTTACTCTTAAAATAAAATGAGAAACGTTTTTGTACAAGCTGAAATCCATATTTTTTGGATTATCATTTATTTTGGTAC
Source organism: Chrysomela aeneicollis (assembly GCA_029955515.1). Taxonomy (NCBI): domain Eukaryota; kingdom Metazoa; phylum Arthropoda; class Insecta; order Coleoptera; family Chrysomelidae; genus Chrysomela; species Chrysomela aeneicollis. The sequence continues at coordinate 30,644,306 of JARUHQ010000002.1, forward strand.
GAATCTGATCCCTCAATTTGCTTTCAAATTTACACAGCGCATTTTTAAGAAATTGTTACTGAAGTGAAACGATTTTTATTTTTTTTGTCCAAGAATATCCAATACAAAACGCGTACGGACGCCACTGGTAGAGAAGATGAGAATATTTGTACATCAGAAAATGCACCTTGATGCATACCAAATGTCATAAAGATGTATATAATATTATCTCAGTTATTATTGAGACTATGAGTTAGAGAATCACTCCCTCTAATATTAGCATATTTTTGAGGCTTGTGGTTCAACTCTTCTCATTTTTAGTATGGAACCACTCTCATTGATTTTTTTTAATTGCAGGCTGCTCCTGTCCCAGTCTCCAGCATCCAGACAGATGCAGGAAGTGTTGTCACAAAGCCAGGAATTTCCACTGCATCGGATAAACAATGAAAATGAAAACCGTACTGCAACCAAATGTGGACTCTCTATTGTGAAAACTGTGTATACTGTCTTACTGAATAGTGTAATATATTTATATAATCCAAAGTAAGATATTTGAATAGCAATGAAATATATTTTGGACAAATTCCCAATTTCTAAGGATATATATGTTTGTATAAATAAACTTTTAAGGATCGTTTACTTGAAAATATACGTAATTGGTTTCATGTGCCATAGCCAAAAAATTCAAAACGATATACGTAACAAACAAAAATCCTAATAGAATATAAGTCTAAATCGCGAATATTATTATTATTAGTGACTGAAGTACTTCTTTTATACAAAAAAATGTACATACGAATCTTTTCACCTTTCCAATATTTTTTATGCGATGAGTACTCCTTATATTTTTTTATCATTTTATAAAATAAGTGATTGAAGGCAATTGAGTTGTGCAATATTTAGTTTCATGTTAACAGTTCCTCAACTGCACTCCTTCGTACTGAATGGAAGGATCTTTTTTTAAGTTTGTATTTGAAGATTGCACTAGAATAGTGGCCTATAGTGTAATATGTCAATCGATACAAAACTATTGATGTTACTGAAATAGAGATAAATAAGTTTGAACAATGGTTTTCACAACAACTTTGTTCCTTATATCGAATCCAATAATAATAAGCTTTCGAAGTGGGGGGGAAATAATTATTTTCTAAAAGTGGATTGACTACCGTATTGTTCAATCTTATCGATTAATATAGCTGATTTGCCCACTCACATTGGATTCAGATTCGAAAAAATATGTAAATAAAACTATTTTTATTCTGCTTATTCGATAGGGCATCGCTTCAACTAATTTAGGAATTCACTTTTTGTATAATTGTAAATAAACAAAAAGAAAACCTCTTCGCAAGAATTTATGAATGTGCGTATGATACCTAAGGTATAGGTTTAAGTATAACGAAAATTATTATATTTTATGGTATAAAAACGGCCGATATATCTATGGTGACTGAAAAAAACTTCATTTTATCTGTCAATGTAAAAGCATATATGACAATATTTTAAGCGAGCCGTATCGATATTCTGAAATTGATAGGTTCATCTGTGATATGAAAGAACCGATTCCATATCACCATATCGAATATTCTAATTACAATATTATACGTTTCAGAATATCTTCATGAATATTTTGATCTCAATAATTCAAATTTCAAGTTCGTTGTGTAAAAATTTGGCTTTCGTTGTCATTAGAACCGTACCTGGTCACTTCAAAAGTTGCTAATGTGGTAACATCACTTTATATCGGCCTGCATAGTATTTATACTTAATATATTTGTTTTTTAGTAACAGAAGTACAATAAATGTATACGTAAACCGTAAGTATAGTTTTCATGGCAATGGGGAGAATGGAACTGTACCTTGCAAGCCAGTGTGTTTGGGCTAAAAGTTGGGCTGTATCTTCAACGATACTGTAAATAATGCTGTAAAATTCTCATAGTTTAGGGATAGAATGTATACTGTTTATCTAGGTATATTGTTTGTTTGTTTTTTGGTTTTATATTATAAAAGTTTTGTTGCTTATTTGTTGCTCAATATTCCCCCTAATCCTTGTCTGTCGTCTGTGTGTGACTGTAATTTATTTTAATAAAAGTAATGTTCTCAGTGCACTGCTTATCATTACTATTTCGGATTTTGGATCAATATCCCGTGACACCAGCTTCAAAAAAAATTCAGAGTGGATGCGAATTGCGAATGAAGAAAAAATTATGATTGACGAGACAAATTTCACACAAAGTTCATTTGACATTTTGAACATTGTTTTTAATAGCCTGCAAGAACAAACGCTCTAATTTTTGTGTTTTTCGTTTCTATGTCAGCACACAACTCACTCTTTACATGAAGAAAATTCAGGTAAACTGAAACCAATAAGAAAACGCTATCAAAATACAATACGGTATTGAAATTCCACATTCAATAAAAGTTCTCAAAATTCGAAAAGGTAAACTACAAAGGGTTGTTGTCCAAAATCAAGTCTTGAGATTTCTTATAAATATTCACAATAGCTGAGATATACAGGGAGGGTGTATCTGAATAACACCGAAAAAATTAATGTGATGAAAATGTGATGAAAATTAATGTGAGTGTTTGGTATAAAATTTTTTGAAAAAACCCTCCCCGGAAAAGTTACACCCCTTCGAAAATTAAAAAAAAATTATTTTTCTTTTTTATTTTTCCTGTATATCAAGCTAAAGACACGAAACTTGGTAAACATTATCTGTCAATAGGAGTACACTTTTTGAAATTTTTTCAACCCTGAAGTATGCTTAGAAGGGGTTGATTATTTCAACCCCTAAGATATTTTTTCTTACAACTTTTTTTTAGATGAAAATTTTTTCTTTAAAAAAGTATGACTGAAAAGCCCAATTCATTGACTAACTTTTTTAACTCTACAAGTTTTTTTCGAAAACTCAAGCATTTATGAGAAAAAAATAAATAAGCTAATGTAAAATAGCATTTTATTAAACAACAGCCAACCAAATTATGATTATGAGACTTCTACAACTAAAAACAAAAGTGAACAAACAATGAACAAAAACCTGTCGAATATCGACAATACAATTATAATAAATGTTGAAAATGACCTCCTCCAGCTTCAATACAAGCATCTACCCTTTTCCTCATAGAATTGCGTATACGAAGGGGTGTAACTTTTCCGGGGAGGGTTTTTTCAAAAAAATTTATACCAAATACTCACATTAATTTTCATCACAGAATCACCCCTTTAATTTTTTTGGTGTTATTTAGATACACCCTGTATACTGAATTCATTTCAGACTGCTGAATACTTCTTGGACGTAGATTACCTACATAAAAAACACCTTATTGTTGGTCCCACTTTTGCTGGTTTTAAGTTAAGTGGAATTGTTTTTCCACTGCGATGAAGCAATAATAAATGAACTATGTAATACCAATTCGACAATTTCTGAAACTTGAAAACTACTTCTAATAAGATTTGGGGACACGGTAGCCATTGATATTTCATAAATCACCATTTCGTAGGGAGGAATGAAGCATTTCCAGTGAGGAGCCACTTAAATTGGAATGGAGCGTACTTCATTGGTATGCATTGAGGATTTATACAGGCATGAAGCCAAAAACATTCATCAAGGTGGATTTAACTTGAAACTCTGATTCATTGTGGCCCTAATATATGTTCGGCTTCAGCATGCACCTCGCTGAAAATTATTATTTACCGAAACTGATTGGTTTTCCTGGCTACTTCGCAAATACCAAAAACTCTAATTTATTGGTTTTATTTGTTCGGATTGTCACTTTCAAATCGTTAATCATGTCGGCTTTTGTCAGTCGGTGATCGTGTATCACTTGATTTATCAGAGTAAGTTATTTTAATTTCCTAGACGAACTTTGTTGTTGAAAAATAAAAAAAGGGTTCAAAATTCCTTCAGAAAGCAAAAAATCCATATACATTCATCAAACTTTGGCGACATTACCTATATTACATTTGACAACAACTACTACAAAGGTACTTTTATTTAACATCTATCTAGAAAACCGTAGTAATAATTGTGCCTGCAGTTTCCAAATAGAGATAATAATATTGACAGACAGAAACTGATGCCTCCTCAAAAACTTATAGCAAGGATATTCGACTTTCTATTCCATAGCTGTACTGCTACTTGTCACTGTGGAGTGTCAATAATAATTGTAAACAGGCCAATCCAATTGATCTGTTCTGTGCCTTCGAACCTTTTCTTATACTTAAAAAAAGTTTCAACAATGTTGAAAAAAGACACTTCTGAATTCCACATCAACTGAAAATAGTTTTATCGAACTGCTAGACTGGTAATCAACTCGTTTCAGCCTCTACTTAATTTTTTATGCATTCAATATGACCAAATCCTTAATGGTCTCTGCCTTTGAGCAAAACTGCATTGGAATTATCTATAGGGGTTAGGATCATTGAGGCCATACATCACCAGCTATTCAATTCGAATGTCTATGAAATGGATAAATGTTCTACTTAATTTTCGGCAGGACAAAACGACAGAACCAAGCTGTAATTTAGAAGCTACAAAGGTCAACTGGCACCAGTCCGAGAAAGGAAGGTACAGACCGCCATTTTCGTGAAAATGCATGTATTTTATAGTTTACTGCAATAGTCTGAATTTTCCTACAATTGAGTAGAAACTACAGAATAAGGCGATGGGAGCATTGAGTGGATTAACAATAAAAACTGACAGTAGTGAGAGGATTGCTGATGATTCTATACTGATGTTGGTGTGGAAGATGAAGCTGATTTATTATAGATATAATAACAACTCCACTTTTGATTCACAGCTATAGAGTTTCTTCCACAAAGACTTTCTTTACTAATAATATATTTACTACTAACGTAGTTGTGAAATGACATTACTGAAACAATACAACAGCCCTAATGTTACTTTTGCAGATGTTTTATATATATTCTCATTCCGAAAATGTTGTTGAGGGACAGCATATCACAATTTGCATAGAACAAAATAACAACTCAAAAAAAAATAATTCGAACCAACATATCCTTCTTAACATTTAAGGCAGGATATTTTTGCTCATTCAACCGTTAAAACAAGCTGTCTTGATGTGATCATCCCAATTCATTCTCTGCCAAGACTGTCATGCAAGCTCTGCAAACAGGAATTGGGGCGATATATTTCTCAAATAACCATAGAAAGATAACCATTCTTCAAGAAGACGTAGTATCCTATTTGTGAATTCTGAAATAATGCAACGCACGGTATGATAAAGTAAGACTTATATCACGAGGGCTAAAATTCACGGGCAGGAAACTTCTGGAGAAGGATGATGGCGAGGGAAATTGCTCCAAGAATATCAAGTAGGTGGAAGGCATAGGGACACCAACTTATATTGAGCTGGAAATCATGGTCTAGAATAGATTCTATAGAAGAATTTAATATATTGACTGAACTGAAAATTACGCTGAGGACTGGATTATTGACATGAAAATAAGTTGAAGATACTGTAGAGGTAGTAAAGTAAGTACATACATATATACCGGGCTATTCAAATTCGTTTCTGTACATGCGGATCTCGTAAACGATAAGAGATAGAGTGTCGGTTAAATTGTGGCAAAGTTGCGTATTTTAGAGACCTATTCAATGTTGTGAAAAAATGGAATTTAGCTCTTTTGGTTCTGGAGATATAGAGGAAAAACCAAAAAATCCCAAATTATTTATTTGCCTGTATCTTCTTTATTCGCAGACACATTGAAAATCTATCCACATTTCGCTATTGGCACTTGATGTGGGCTATCAGAATATGTTCATGAATCTTTTATACAGGGTGTCATCTGACTTGGGCCAACCCCATCTTTGAATTTTTAAATACGGACCTATATTTTTTGTTGCAGTTTTTAGATCGTCGACGTTCACTTCATACTGAGAAATTAAAATGTGGATAGATTTTCAATATGTGTGCGGATAAAGAAGATACAGGCAAATAAATAATTTAGGATTTTTTGGTTTTTCCTGTATATCTCCAGAACCAAAAGAGCTAAATTCCATTTTTTCACATCATTGAATAGGTCTCTGAAATACGCAACTTTGCCACAATTCAACCGACACTCTATCTCTTATCGTTTACGAGATCCCCATGTACAGAAACGAATTTGAATAGCTCTGTATATTATAACACTTAAAATTATCGCAGTACATTAATAATGATAAATTTGAAAAATGGAAAAGCCATAAATTGGACAACAATTTCAGAAAGAGAAATTAGTCTATCCAATTAGAATATCAAACATAGTTTGAAATGAATGTCTGGTAGACTACGAGCAGAAAACAACTACTTTCCTGGTAAATACCACGCAGAACATTGAATTATATCTGCTCGTAATCCATGCAACGATTCACACTGTGAATGCAGATCGCAAATGTTTCTTTCTTCCTAAGACGTGACAAATTCACATCGGGACAGGCACGCCTAACAACCTACAGACCGGTTTCGGGCTTATTGGCCCTCATCAGTGCAGGGTAGTTATCCGAGTAGAGACCGTAAGATCTCCACTCGAAGCGTTGCCTGTCCCAATGCACCTTCGTCGCGTTTATTTGACCGCACTGAGCCGTGTTCCAACAGACAATTGGAAGTGGCGACACCATGCGGCAGAAGAAAGAAACACTCCAGAACTAAATCTCCCAAATCACAGAACTTGGAAGTGGCTTATAGCTCGACTATGCTAATAAATGAAAAATGGAAAAGCCATAAATTGGACAACAATTTTTTTTTTCTACCAGACATTCATTTCAAACTATGTTTGATATTCTAATTGGATAGACTAATTTCTCTTTCTAAAAATGATAAATTTATTATTTCTTTTACTATCGAATTTTTTAAATCTATATATCTATAATAGATATATAATCTAGACATATAAAAATAATAAAAAAATAAATTGTTACTATTTCTGTGAATGATATACTTACATATCCAACTTATCCAAGGATTATAATATCTTGACTGCAAAATTGACATTTTAAACTACCATCATGGTTTTCACTTTTTTCAATCAACACGACTTCAAATTAATGCAAAATAGAAAAAATTGGATATGACACACCTTTTATAAGACGGAATAGCGTCTTATAATAAAACTTGTATCATAATATACTACTTGTAGTTACAGTAAAATTAAGTTGATTCACAGGCAACTTCAGAAAATGCGCGTAAAATCTTTTTTGATTCCATTTTCTTTTGACTGCATGAAAGAAACATTAATTGGGCAAGTCAGTTGAGAAATGATGGAAGAAGATATGTATTGGACTTATTTTGAAAATGTTTAGGTCATCATTGCATTTTACATTTGCTTAATATTTTGACGCTATTCTTCAAGCTCAATTCATCTGCATAATTATTAGAATACATTCTTCAGTGCTTTTTCTTTAAGTCTAGAGATATCTGAACACGTAATAATATTCCTGTGAAGGATGAAATATTGTTGAAGGTTCTGGATTCTCACCAGGAATATCAAACTCATATGAATGATGAACGGTATCTGGGATCTGTGAGCAGTTGAACATCATATGCTACTGCCATTGGTATTGATATTCTCTTCCAGACTGCTGCGATAAATTCGGCGTATTTCCGCAATTTCGGATTGGAGAAAGAAACCAATAAAGATGTTTCGAAAGATCACGCAGAGGACTCAGACATTGATGAAGAAAAATGCCAAAGTCACCGAATAAACGAATAGACTGGTAACTTGTAGTTTATAAGGGGGGATATCAGTTACACGATAAAAAGTCTGTCTTCCAATGGTATGATGATTGTGAACATGTGAGCATCCTACCGTATTGTGCGATACAGTTATGCTTGAAAATTTAATATTTTTGGATAATGCTGTAGGTTCTAAGTACGTTAGAGCACAGATTATAGATAACCTTACAGATGAGACAGTCAGACAAAGCGAATAAAATTAGAGAGATGTATTGAAAGCGCTAAATTTAAAGGTCCAGTCATAGTAAAATATTGATCGAGTTTAGTTTACATCGTTCTCGTCATTTTGTTGGTTATGTAACAATTTTTTTCGTTTATCACGATTCACGATCCAGTATTTTGGATGGGTTTTTTATCCATAAACTATAATTCAAAAGAAAAGGTAATGAAGTTTTCAAGGATTATCATAGAACAGATTGAACAACCTGTGATCATAGTATATACGTTCATTATCTGGAATGTGAATCAGGTACAATAGTATGTTTATTGTTTATAAAGATTGCAAATCATATTCAAATAAATCGGAGAATATCAAATTACATTATTTTCCAAAGGAAGAAAAACTGTGAGTATACTTATATTATTGACTTCGATAAAAGTTTTTCATTTGATGAGAATATCACCATTTTGGCTATACCTATACTGCTATATCACATTTCAAGTTGGGGAATTCAGATTATGTTCATAATATATCACTCAGAAGTATAGGTATACTTTCATCACAGATCTTTTATATTGGTGTAGATTATACATTATACTAAAATGGCAACATTGAAATTGCACATCAGTAGTTCCAGCGGTGACAACGACAATCCGGCAACTGCGATGAGCAAAATTTAAAGGTCCGAGGTCAATGAAAACGGATCTGTTAGGTTTTATCTGTGGTTAGAAGACAGAAAGTTAACCTACAATTTACAGAGTCGAAACTACTAGACTTTATTTGGCGCAATTTGAGTGATTATTAATTGTGGTGCAATTATCACACTCATGTTATATGGTGTGTTATGTATGTGATTTGCATAAGGAGTATAAAAACCATAATTCTAGCGTACAGTTGAAAATAAAATTTTATATTCTGAATAACTGCGTACAAGAATATTTGTTGCTTCATTTTCCAAACACATCTACTGTTATACTGATGTCATGGCTGCCTGAAGTTATAGGTGTAGGGCAGTCAGCTGTTTAAGACTCTCAAAGCTGATCCAAGATTACGAAATAAATATTTTAGAGAGGACAACCTAGAACGATTTTCTTATGATATCCCTTCCAAGTCAAATTTTGATCTAATCTCAATAGTTGTTCATAGAATTGTTGAATTCCACTATTCGTTGACTTATTGACTCATTTTTTTGAGCTAGTCTGCAAGAACGTGAGTCCAGAAAGATTGACTGCTGATATAAAACGATTCCACCAGCTTCCTGTTCATGAAAAATAAGGAACAAGAAGTTAATGTAACTGTTGAGATTTAAGAATGTTCGTGATTGAAGTGCGCCCTAGCGTGTACTGCAGCAAGCTGATGGATGTCCCACGTGTTCCTGCTTGAATACTTAATGTTTGATTGCTGCACGACATACCATAGTCAATTTAGCGATCTAATATGGATATATGGGCCAGTCCGAACATGTGAGATAAACTACAAATAAATATAAATTGCACCATGTCTCCTGTATATCGAGTAATTCAGGACAGGTAAACTCACACACAGTTGATGACTACTGGAAAATGTGAAATCATCATGTATATCCTGATTCATGTAGTTTGCAACCGTATATGGCTGATAAGAATTTTCAAATTTTTTCAGTTTTGATAATAAGTAATAAAAGTTTTCCTACGACCACATATTTTGTTATTCAGAAAGTAGCTCATATCACCATGGTATTGTTTATTTGAAAGAAAAAAAAACACAAGTGTTGATATGAAAAATATCACAACGGTCGTCTGAATTGATATAGAAATAATTAGGTATATTGTGTATACTGTCAATATAAATCAAATTCATATTATTTATTGAAATTTCTGTCTCGTTTTGAATTATACCGAAAACTCTTTATCTTTTAATTTCAATGTGTCTGATACATAACCTCTGAATTCACTTTAAAACTGGAATCTATACTCTTTGCTGGAACTATTTCGATGTTGATGACAGAGGGTTAGATCATTCAAAAGAGTATGGCTACAGTTTTTTGCGCGGCTTGCTGCTTGCATCAGTTTGATATCACAGTATCACCAACGAGAAGATTCTTTGGTATCACAGATGTTTGCAAGGAGTCAAGGACGCACTAACTCGTACGCGCTTGCGCACTACATACTTCTATAGTTCTGTATTCCTGGTTGCGTGATTACTGGCGCTAGCAGGCGAATGGTGTCAAGGTTGTTTATGTACGCTGGTGTCAATATCAATAAAATTTGTCCAAACTAAACTAACTCAATCAATCAGTAATTCACATAATGAGGAATTGTCGGAGGAGTATTCAAATATCATCTTGAATATGGAAATATACAGTACTTGATATTGAATCATAACCACCTGAAATTCTAGAGACAGCTTAAGTTACATTTTTGACAAGACTTCCCGCGAAATGAAAGTATTCGGAGTCGTTGGAAAAATAGTGTACAAAACTCGATGGAAAGTGCATTTCCTTCACTCGTTACGTTTCCGCACTCACCGCTACGCGGCTCGTGCTAAACGACTACTCGTGTGAAATATGTCACTTTCCACACTTGTTGTGTAATATACTATTTCACTTCCACTAGAGGATATAAATTGTGGTTATTTTGAATAATCAAATTACTAACTAAATTAATGAGGATGAATTTCATTAGGGATTTCTTGAATCGGTTTATTGGCTGCATAACTTTAATTGAGTCAGGTATTGAATTGTAAAGTTTCGGTGCCAAGTATGTATATATCTTTTGTGTGGTGGTTTTCAACATCAATGGAACAATATATAAGTCTTTTTGACAACCACTACGAAAAATTTCCGTAATCACCCTATACAATATATAGCATTAATACGCGATGAAATATCTTCATGTGACAACTGTCGCATTAATTTATTGCCTCATTCATATGAATATCTATTGAATTTTTCGTGAGATGCTAATGAAAACGTTCGATTGGGTATATAACGAATTCGGAATCCAATTTCATTTTAAAATTAGTATTTTGATTAGCTGATGCATTCGTAAACAGTTCGCTGGAACCTGTTCAATAATTATTTATTAACTGAGCTGTACCTGCATGTCCATACAATCGACAGCCGTATTTCCGGGAATTTTAATTAATGTCTTAGAAATTGTCCGCCACAAACTATCAATATTCAATTCACATCGTAGTCGAACTACACACCAGGAAATCTGAAGTCATGGTACATTGATGGAAAAAACGAAATGCATAGTCGATGCCTCATAATAATTATCACGAAAAAAACTCACTGGTCCAACATCAGCTATTCCTCTAGATATAATTTTTTGTATAGTGTAAGTCCGGGAAAGATCGACCATCGAAAGAGACGTGTAAGGTTGAAAATATGTGTTGAGTTCGAAGTTTTTTTACTGTTTTACTGTGTTGGTAATATTTTGAAGAGGAGTTAGTTTATTCGGATTGTTTCAATACTGGATGAGGGAATATTCATGGAACTACAAAATAACCTCAAAAATGTAGGCGTTTCTCATTTTTTCTCTGGTTAACAATCAACCAATCAAGATATACTTTATTATCAAATAATATTGAAGGTAGAAAATGGACATCACAATTTATAAAAAATGTGAAATACACACCCCTAAACAGAAAACAGAATTATTCGACATATTGAATAAATTATAAAATTGTAAATCTGGACAGAACAGTACATATATTTATATAAATTGAAGCCTTATATGTATAAGTCTAGTCTAAAATGTGGTCTTGAAGTAATCCTTGATGAATCAATAATATTTTAATCTACTTTCTGAACCGTCTGAGACATTTATAGGAGGCAGGTACATCTTGATGCCATTGTAGATAATAGAATCTTTCACCTTTTAGTTGGTGGGTATTGGTAATCTGATGCAGTTGTTCAGTCGTGTGTTTATATTTTTATTTTTGTGAATAATGCTGATTCCAATATAAATAACTACTCTCTACACGAATCTCTGGGTTTAACTTTACACATGTATCTCAGAGCTCTCTTTTGAAGTACCTATATGAATACACCCTGAAATAGATGTAGGCTACAAGCTCCCCAAAATGCGATTCCATACCTCAAATGAGACTCAACTAGAGCAAAGTAGGAGGGCATAACAGCCAGATGCCAATTTATTGCAGAGGGATTTAATGTGGATATCAAATTTCATTATATTGTCAATATCTAAACCAAGAAACTTAGTTGTTGTTTTATTACATAAATGGTCATCATCAGCAATAAGTATATGTCTTGGAGATTGCAACGGAATGAAATGATATTTGTTTGTATCAAGTTAATTACTAAAGAATTTAAGTCGCACCATTTTTTTATTATCGCCAACTCTCTATCTATAGTATCGTGTAGTTTTTGATCACTTTTGTCTAGCCATGAAAAGGTGGTATCATCTGCAAAAATAGTGACTAAAACTATAGGTATTATGATAATGATTGAATATTATGCGATTTGATGAGAATTATTGATACAATGAATGAAAACCACAAAAGACGATTGGCTCAAACACCAATAAAGTTAAAAAAAAATTTTCAAAATGTGGTCGGACTCTCCCGGTCTTGGCTTTACCCTACCTTGTAATGCCAACTGAGTTCACCTCAAGAGGAGTGAATACATGAGTGGAATGTGAACCTAATCTACAGTGTCCTTCATAAAGTCCGTATCATATGGGAAACACTTTTATTAATGATTTATTTTGAAATTCGACTTGGGCGTTAAGTTGTGTTTCAAAAAATATGAAAAATGACCTACTCGGATGTGGTCACGTGACTTTCGCTACCTGTCAAAAGTAATATTTTTTCAAAGTAATCGCTGAAAATAGGCTTATTTATTGGAATTTCAAAAAATTTCAAGGGAAAAAGTTTTGAATTATGACGTTGGTATCATTTTAATACTGAAAAAATCCACTTAAATGAATTCTTATCCTATACATGCTTGAAGATACGTCAATTTTGCATCAAAAATAACAGAAATGTTAACCAGTAATTCTTGAGAAAAACATATTATTTTGGATGATTCGTGATTGAAAGTTAGTCGCATATTAGAGCTACTGGTATAAAACAGTTTTGTCGAAGTTACGAAATTTTGTAATTATCAAAAAAATGGCAAAAAGTGAAAGTAGCAATAGAACGTTCAAATTTGAGATGTAGGTGTAAAATCGAAAAAGAAACAACATTTCCCCTTGAAATTTTTTGAAATTCCAATAAATAAGCCTATTTTCAGCTATTACTTTTGACAGGTAGCGAAAGTCACGTGACCACATCCGAGTAGGTCATTTTTCATATTTTTCAAAGCACGCCCTTAAGTCGAATTTCAAAATAAATCATTAATAAAAGTTTTTCCCATATGATGCGGACTTTATGAAGGACACTGTATATTCTATTCTTGATGGTATAGGTACTATTATTATTACATTACAATTTACATGAAATAATGAATGGTATGGTAACTTTGAGTACATATATGTAGATACATCAGTATACCTATTATACGTAATCTGCAAAGTTCTCATTCCTAATTAACTATATCCAAATCACCCTATTAATCATCGAAGAAGTGCCAGCCGCATTCCTTTCTCAAAATGCAAAATAGAGGCTCTCCGGAGTTTCATCACAACACCCCTGCTGCAATTGCGAGCGCAAGGAACTCCGACCGATCTCCATTACTCCATTCGGAAGCATGACTTTGCATTCGAAATTGGCATGCACCCCAAAAAATGTCAATTTGTTCTTCATTAATACCGAATATCAGCTGTGCCCGCGCAGGAGTCATTTTTCCCGAACATCATATAATGACTGGAAGGTATCTACCTTTCCCAGAAGCACGTTCTCTTTTGATCGATGTGGTTTGATTATTCGCTAAATGGGTTATTTGAATGATGGGATCTGTAGATGAGATGTATGGTCTTCTTATATGGGCTATTTGGTTATAAGGCCCGTTATCAAATTTTAAAATTCGACATTTTATTGAATTGAGGGAGGTGCTGATGGGTAGTAGTAAGTTAGATTTTTTCTATGTTCTGGTTCTCACGAAAAGGGATATCCTGTAATGTTCAGAGAACATCGTGAGGTCCAAGAAAAAGAAGGTAGGAGTTGGTGTTCTTCTTAAATTCCTGGAGATCGTATGCCTCGGGGAACACTCCCCTAGGCAGTGAGTTCCAATGTCTCGATGTACGTTGGATGAGCGAGTCTTTGGCAAGGGACGTTCTGCAGGTCTACGAAGGGGTGTGAAGACTGAACTTGACGAGTTAATTTTGAAGAGACTGCTAATGGAGGAACGATAAACGAGGAACTTTTCTACGGTGTTCCAGAGAAGTGAGCGAGTTTGTAAGCGAGGCATCACCGCGACGAGACGAATTGCCCTTTTTTGTACAGAATCCAATAGTTTTAGGATATGTTTAGGTGCCGCACTCCAAATATGGGAACAGTATTCCAGAACAGGTCGGATCTGTGTCTTATAGATCATAAGCAGCTGACTGGGAGTGAAAGAGCTCTTGGCTCGAAACAGAAAACCAAGTTTTTGGGATGCACTTTTGGCAATGGACCTCACGTGATTTTCCCAAGAAAGTTTATTGCTGGTAGATACTGGCTCATTTGTAGATAAGATAGGAAATGTCAAAATACACACAAGTCAGGAAAACATTGAAATTCTGAAATCAAAATTCGCATTTCAAAACAAACTTTTAAGCGAATCCAAAATTCGAATTGGAGAAATCAATATTATAGACAAAATAACATAATTCTCTTAAAAGCCCACCAGAAATGACGTCGGAAATGAAATGATTGAATCACACTGGAATAAAATTCCAGGATAAAGACAAGCGAAAAAACTAGTGAGCCTATTGCCAAGAAAGTTGAGCAGCTATTCTAGAGTTGGACAAGAAAGACTTGAAACTGGTGAAATCCAGATCTCAAATGCACATTACGTTATTTAATTCATGTAAAAGCCCAAGCAGCAATTAATTAGGAGCGAAAAATCGATGATTCAACATAATACAGTATGTTTGGATTTTCTGAGAAGACATTATTAGATACACTATAAAATGATATTTATTTTTTTCCTTGAATATCGTACTATGTAATTTATATAGTCTGAAAAATTAAGAACATTTTCTCGACTTGCTAAAAAGTTACAACTATATGGTGATTGGATATCAGATTCTGACTACTTCCTTGAATATTAACATATATTATGCTTTCTTTTGGTGTTGGTATAGTAAATGTTGGAAACAATACGTGTCTTGAAATATTCAGGACCACGTACGTATTATTCTTTGTTGAAGCAAAGATTATATGTGTATAATCTTTGGTTGGAGTTTGTACTTGTACTGAACTTTGTTCGAAATCTCAGAATCCCGGGACCTCGAATAGATTGAGGCTCATCTGATAGGTCAAGATGCTCGAAAGTCTGCATAGCTTTCACGTTTCCCTCTATAATATTATCTAAACTTTATACGAAATAATTCGATAATAATTCTTCAACAGGATTTTTTAGATCCACCTTGTAGGATTCCTGGGGATGCACACCATACGCTGACAGGCGAAAAATCGCCGTATTACCAGAAATCCTCGTGAGCATGCATGCAACACCTGGTGGCCTCATCCCTCATCGCTGTCAAGCGTCTGATTGCCTCACCGCAAATCTACCCCTTGTAGGGGACCGCAGCCGCTCACCCCCTGCCACTTCCACCCCTGCGCGGGGCCTTCCCCAACCCCTCACCCCCCTTACTACCCACCAGTCCGCCCTTTTAACTCGGTGCACGCTTATTTCTCTCACTAATCCACGTGGATTATGAAGGCCGCAGGCCAGCTTGGAATTTGATTGTGTTTTGTAGTGGTCCTTGCCCGTGTTTTATTGCAAACACTTCTCGTTATTCGTATAAAGTCGGGATAAGGGTGTTTAAGACTTATTTTTTCTAATACTTTTTTGATACTGCTCTATGTATAGGAACACAATGTATATAAAGTATGTGAGTAAATTAAAAAGCAAAACCCTGCTACAAAAGAAATTGATTGATGATAGGTAAATAATTTACATTATTTATACATTTTATTCGACTAATGATTTGGAAACATCGATTGTCGATAATCAGAATTCAGCGATATTATCTCAATTATCGCATGTAGTACAACAAGTGTATTGATGATTATCGAAACACAAATTCCCTTGTTTTTTGAAAAACAAATCATGTTGCTAACTTGAAACTACATGAGCGCACAGCGCGAGTGTGCATGGTTTCCCAAAGCAACATGATTTGTTTCTCAAAATCGAAGGAGTTGTATTTGTTCAGATTATTTCATGAATAAAATCAAAGCCATTTTGATGGTTTCCTATTTATTGTTAATATTAATATTAAACGTACAGTTTGTGGAATTAGTTATTTTGATATCATGCAACAATACATTGAGTGAAGCCTCACGACCGTAATGCCATTGTATGATATATAGGCAAGATTACCTATGCCATAGATTAAATACTCCCCTTATGCCCTGGGTACTACAAACTTTGGTACTACTGAGCTAAATTCATTTTGATTGTTGTCACAATTTGTGATTAGGTTACATTAGATTAATTCTATTAATGCTGAAATTATCCAGAATTTTTGGACAATGAAGTTGGTACATATTAATAGTGTGTGTTTATCATGATTCTGACGAAAATTTGGTGTAGTGGCTGGTATTCATTTATTTACCAGGGAATCGGAAAATAATATGACAGATTGCAACTGGTAAGTCGTTGTTTAATTAAACTACCCTACTGCCAACGAATCAGAAATCGAAATACATAAACGAAAACGCAGCATGTAGGTATCCAATAGCCAATCAGGAGCCGAAATACAAAATCGAAAACATGGTGTTATTAAAACATGTATTTTAGCATGAATGAAATAATCGATATTATCAATGAATTTGCCCACACCCCTAATCAACAGACATTAAGTCCAATAACAGATTACATTCAAATAGTATATTATGATACAAGTTTTATAAAACGCTATTTTGTCGCACGCGTTGTTTGGAGTACGAAGAGCGAAGCGAGGAGTGCTCCAAGTGAACAAGTGCGACAACGTGTCTTATAAAACGTTTTCATATGCAATTTCTTCTAGTTTGAATTGATTTGAAGAAAAAAATTGATTTGATATCGATGAATAACAGAAACATTTTCGATTGGTAACAATGATGACATTGAAATAATTAAAATCTGACGCGCAAGCGTAAAGCCCAGTTTACGCAGTTGAGCGATTTTGATTATTGCAATACCAGCGGTGAAAAATTCAATGTAGTTATTGTTTTTATTGGTCAATTCAAATCAAATCACACTCTGAATTGGAATTTACCAATTAAAACATTGGGTATTTCACTGCTAATATCACAAAATCAAAATCGCCCAGAAGTAAACTGGGCCTAACTCTTCTGACTTTCATTTGACAGTTCGATTGTACCAACTTGCGAATAATAAAAAATGCGTATCGAAATAGAGGCTATTTCGACACGCATTTGCGTTGCACAATGATTTTTTTTTCTTTCTTCCGATTGTGAGTATTTGTCATTTACTAATTTACTTGTTGTTTATTCTCCCTTTTATATTATTCTTTGAATGTATATATCAACGCTTTATATAATGTAATGCAAACTCTTGCTATTTGAATGATGTATATCAATGGAAGCAATATAGATTATTATTATTATTACTATTATTATTATTATTGCACAATGACTTCATTATACAACCAAAATAGAAAAACATTTTTATATAATAATATAGTGAACAGTGTTCGTGAAATATTTACAAATCAATCGGTATAAGTTACGTTTATCACAAAATAAAATCGTTGAGCTGTTTTTTAAAGTGTTCATAGTTGCAAAAGAAAATATCTACATGATATATGAATAATAGAGATACGGAAATAATCATACCATGTTTTTTGTAAGTACCTATCTCAAGTATTTTTTTTTTAATTTTTCAATTTCATTTTTTGTTTTCGAATTAAACGGTGACCAAATTATTGATGCATACTCTAGAATTAATCTTACAAATACAAGCATTAAAGATTTATCAGGGGTTTTCGCGAGTTTTTTTTTTTTCGAAAATCGAATGAGTTCCTGATAATGAATCCCAGTATAGTTTATATACCCTATTTATAATATCTTTAATGTGGCTATTGGAGGTTAATTCTTCATCAAATATTATCTACTCTCAAATCCTTGGCTTCTGATTTTTTTGTTAGGTTTTTATATGTTTATTGAAGAGTCCGTTCCTCTCTTCTAATTTTTGAACCACCTCATACATCGCAAAGGAATTCTAAAGGCTCCAGTAGGAAATGGAAACTTATTTTTCCAAGGAAAAATGACAACTGAAAGTTTCAGAATGAGCGCCATTTTCAATTATTTTTTTCAATATAATTCCAGTTTCGAAAAAAGCTTATAGGTATAATTCTTGACGGTCTCATCCTAAATTTGATTAATCTCGAAATATCAACGTTTGAAAAGTGGCATTCCGGTTTAAAATGAGGTATGAATTTTGTTCACTTCCGGTGAAACATTCTGCTCCCATCAAGGTGAAAATTGACAGTAAACAAGATATTACTGTGACAAAGATTTTTATCCAAAGAAAACTTGATTGAAAGCAGCATTCTTATTGTTTGTTCTCACTTTGTTCAACACTCATTCAGTAGTATTATATAAAATAATTTATTTCTGACAGTGACATTATAAGCTTATATCGTCATAGTTACGATATCTATAATGAGAGTCATAACTCCCTTGGGATATTAAGGTTCAAAAACTCCCTCTTACCTTTTACAGGTGAAAATGATACAATAAATGCTTATAAACGTTTATATGTAATGAAAACTAAGACATATTTTCCTTATTCACGTCATTACAAATAATAAATGTACAATTTTCAAATGTTCCCTGAAAATTACTTCCGCCGCTGGAAACAATTTCTTCTTTTTTATGGGTGGTGCTGTTGCTGTTCACTACAGTCGAGGTGCCTGCCTCTTCTGATGGCAAAGTAGACAGCATACGCGCCGTTTTATTTCTCAATTCAATACTGTCCTCCAGATACCCCTCTGCCACCGTGGAACTTCTCCAACCTCCGTGTCTTTTTAAGTTTGTCATAGTTGCTCCTGCATTGGCTAGGGCAGTAGCAGAAGTGCGACGAAGGCAATGTCCCGTATAGGTTAGTGGGTTTGGCAATCCTAAATACATTGCGATTTTGCTGGGAATTTTGCCAAACATATTCTTTCCAATTGGCTGAGTTGTACATTTATTTTGTCGGAAGCTCAAAAAAAATCGTTTTGTACCTTCAGGACGCAAGGACATATAAAGTCTCAATAAAGGCAAAGCCGAGAACTCTTTTTCATCCACAACTGTAAATTTCTTCGATACACCAGTTTTACTTTCCGGTACGTTCACTACCATAACAGTATCCCGGTCCTCTATATATGCTATACTCATATTTAGAAGTTCCTGAGTTCTGCATCCTCCAAAATAACCCATAATTAGAACAACCTATAACAAATAAAACGACAAATAAAATTATGAGAAAAAAATTACCTTATGCAATAAATGAATTTCATTAGGGGCGTCCTTTAGAAATTTGATGACATCTTTAGGAGATAAGACAGCAGACTTTTTCGGCTTATACCCCTTACTTTTCCGTTTCAAAAAAGCCTCTAGTTCGTTGAACTTGGTGATATCTCTTTTCTCATATATGGTCACCATCGATTTGAGCATTGACCATGCATTTAGTCCATAACGAATTTGGGCTAAACGTTTCTGACTGCAACGAATAAATACAATTATTACCAAATCTACCAGAAAATACTGAAAATACTTTACCAGTTCTTGAAAATATGCCAGAAAGACAGTTTCGTTGGCATCTTTTGACATAACATTTCTCTGTGTCAGCCACTTCAGATATAAGTTGTATTCTTTTTGATATAGGGCTTCACTTTTCGATGGAAGTAATGATTGTCTTGCTTTTTCCGCTTTTTTTATAATATCCTCCATTATATCAGAAAAAGATCGTCGATTTGTGGTAAAAAATAAACACGTTTTTAACGGAAAAACATTGATTGATAAAGAAAGTTTGCTTATAAACATGTAACATAGCGACAACCTAGCAACAACCAACAATGCTACAATCAACGCTACCTAATTCAAATATACCAGAAAGGTTATGAATTTAAACATTTATTGCGTTCTAAATATGGACATGTTGTTATGAAAATCGGTCAAAAATAAAATTATCTATGTACCACGGGAATTATAGAGCCTTAATAACCTCTGGCAAACTTTGCCATCGGTAATTAAGGCCCTCATAATTCTCTTAATACACAAATAACTATAAGCAGATTTAGAGAATGGAATAATATACGAGGTGTTTGAATAAGATAATAAAAAATACCGCCATTTTAAAACTCTAAGCTGAAATTTTTTCACGAAAGAGTTCGGTTCAAGCCCTCCAGATTTCGTCGCGATATACCATGTGGTTCTAAAATTAGTTCGGGGTAACGGACTCTATGGACGGGCAGACTGTATACTGACACCGTCCCTCATTTCTATGAACTAATTAAGGTCGCATAAAAATGCATCAAAATAAGAATGCCCATTCCGACTTGGCTGACAACTGCTGCACATTCGCGCAACTCATGAAACTACTTCCAATTCCAGTTTAAATTTTGTGTATGGTGGTAATTGCAAACATTCACCTAAGTTGATGGGACCAACTTGGAGAATTTATTGTCATAGCAGTGGAATAGTAAATTCCTGGAAGGAGTTGGCATATTTCAGAGACGCTGTAATACGACCAGGAAGCTACATTTGATGGAATGTGTTCAGGAGAGCGGCATTCCTGGTTCCTGCCGGTGTGATATGGCCTGCGACTCGAAGTAGACAACGTTATCATGCTCAAAGAAGTCGCATACATAGGCGTAGAATACCTAGAATACCAGTCGTCAGGTAGGTACTTTTTACTTAAAAATAATTCAAGGAGTTTTGATTTCTGGTGCATGGTGTAAGGTCAAGTGTCAAAAATAACATATTCATACACTGTTGGAAATTAGTTGTTACTTTCAACAACTTCTCATATCGTGTGTCTCAATGTCACTTCCAAAATTTTCCATGTAAATGTTAAATCACTTAGTTTTTGAATTCACTAGAGATAATGTCAATACAACAGCAACAAGTTTGCATCAAATGAACAGATAAAATTTCTGTCCAAACAACTTTATATAATCTATAACACAACAACAAATAATTGTAACTAGAACTTCAACAATGGTTATTGAAACATAGACAGTAGAACATCATCTAGTTGCTAATACATTAATATTAAATCACGGTTTTGTCGCACTCTGTTGACAAATTAACATCACCAAGTTCTACAATTTTTAACAGTTTGTGCTCGGTTACAAAGATTTTTTAGTTCCGATCTCTTCGGATATATTCGCTACTTTTCGTTTGTCTTCTCACGAAAACCGATTCCTCCCAAGTCCCAACCCAAGTTTGCTCAGTTCTCTGCAGTCTGTTGCCGTTGTAGAGCATTAGAACGAATACATTAGGTTTTCCTCTCGTGTAGTCAAGATATAAAAAAGGTAAGTACCTACATGAAGTAGATTGATGTGGACTCGTACATAACTTTTATTTACTCATGCCAATAATAATATTATTTTTGTCGGAATCTGCAAGCGCAATAATTTCACAAAAATTTTTGAGAATTTTTCTTGGATTCTCTCTGTGATTATTGAAGTTTCGCTGCAAAAAAGTGAGTATAATTATATCAGTTTTATTTTCATATTTCAAAATTATTATTATTATGAAAGTTTTACTACTTTTCCATCTAGGTTAAAACTGTTGAAGTTGTGATGTGATTATTTGTACAATTCTTCATTTCAGGTATTTGTTCGATGGATGGATTTTCACTTTGTTCGGATTTTTTCAAGCTACTACTGGGTAACTCCGAAAAAGTGAACAAAAACTGAATTGAGTGGAAGAGAAATTAATGTACTGGTAAGATTTCTTCTGAATTATATTTTGAATGATAATGTACTATTGAGTTAATAAATCCAAGTGATTTCAAGAGTTCATTGGTTTGTTTTTTAATAGTGCAATTTGTCGTGATTTTCTAAAGAATTCATGACAAAATTATTCCGAAATGAAATATTGATATATTTTTTGTTTCAGCAATTGAACGATACTCAACACTCCAGGAGGATAGAAAGTTGTCTCGGATGACAAACACAGACAGAGGTTGACCAGCATTATAGTGAATCACATGCCGCGGTGTTCTTTCGATTTACTTACAGCTTTTGATATGGTTATTTCAGTAATTTGAACTTTGAATTCTAGCAGTAAAATATTGTTGAAAATACACCGAGTTATAGTACAATCGACAATTTTTTGTAGCTAGTACTACATTAGGACGTAGGTCTTATAACAACAAATTGAAATGAAAATAACAATTTGTAATTTCTCAATTAACTTCAGAGAATACTGCGAACAACTATAAGGTGAAGTAGAAATATTAACTCACTGTAGTTAATTATTCACTAATAAGACGTAGTAGCCATACAAATAGGCTGTTGTTAAGACGAGCAATACCCATTGTGGTGAAAATTTACTTCAAACACCATAACATGGTTGTAGACCTACTGGGACTATATTTTTTGTTGATTTAGCAACTAATTTCCAACAGTGTATTGCCGTAATAGTCAACATAACAATTAACCACTCATCCACTTTCGATAATGCTTTAGTGAGGAACCCAGCTACAATATAACATGATATTGAATACAAATTGGTACAAGCGGCTTGTCACATAAACGCGCCAATCAGAAATGTGTGCGGATGTGATGAAAGTAAGTAGTTAGTTACATTTTCAGAGCCGCCGAATCGAAACAATCAACTTAACAGGAAAAATGAATGGGACATAAATTGTGGAGAATGTTGACCCCTTCATTTTTGAATAAGTGAAAATTTTTCCTAAAACGCACGAGAACCGAAATATTTGTCGAAAATCATTTTTTTTCAAAAACCACGTTTTTTTAAAATTTCCTCAGGGATTTCGAGGTCGTAAAATGAATATGTTATTTTTTACACTTCACCTTACACCATACACAAGAAATCAAAACTCCTTGAAATATTTTTAGGCAAAGCCCCTTTTATTGCTCTGACGACTGGGCTATTTATAGTCGCGGAAGATCCTGATTGTCTGGTGATCCAGAAGTCGATCAGTATGGATTTAAGTGCATGGTTCGGATGTAGATTCCCTTCTCCTTGATTGCTGATTGGAAATGGTTCCAGTGACTTAGGTCGTATAGTTCATTTACTCTTTTGTGAATATTCTGCCGGGCCTTATTAAAAATATGGCAAATTCATTCAATCTTGTAAAAAAGCTTCAGAAATTAATCGTTTTTCTCCTCTTGACATACCAGCAGTCTCAAAGAAATCCATAGTCAACCGAATGATGTTATCTGTCATTGAGTTTGCATTTTTATCCCAGAGACTCAATACGGCTACGCCTATGGACATATGCTGCTTTTTCAAAAAGTTGCCTCGCTAGTCACCATGGAAAAATGAGTTATGCTAATTGCTAATCAGAAAACAAGCAGTGCAGACTTGGTTCATGGAAAAATTCTTGGGTATACTTAACATGTTCTTCTGAATAAGTGCAGTAATATATACTATCAAAGACTACATTATGCGATATTGAATCTACATAGTGAATTGTCATTTTCGATAATAAGCATTTTCTATTACGTTTGTACAGACATGAAGCATTTCACAAGACTTTCCTTCAAAAATAATACAAAACAATCAAATCGTTTTGGAAAACTTGACATATTGACACTGTAGGTATATAATTATGAAAATATTTCAGAGATATACTTTACCGTTCCCTATAGACACTTCTAACTTGCTATCCATAGTGAATAACCCTGTATACAACTAATGGTGAATCAGCCAATAGATTTCATTATTTTCCTAATATGTAGGAAGAAAACCTACGCCGTTCCACTTGGTTATTCATATCGGGTTATAAGGCAATAAATTTCAGCGTGAGTAATTCAGATTTGAGGATGATACAAGCCGAAGTGATTTATTTGAGTGGAATTTGGGCCGGTTTTGGCTTTACGACAAGATCTGTGCATGTCCGACGAAAGAATGGGCGAGAGTGGGGCAAGATGAGGTTATCTGGATAGCACTTGTTTCTGGTCCTGGCCCAGGTCACCGAATTTACGAGGTCGACCCGTGAACGCATCACCTGGTACATTTTCTCTGTCTGACACGAAGAAGGCTCTGATTAATTGCAATAACAGGCTCACCTTGATTATAACATCGTATAATTATTTTTTAATTCTTCCCGTGAAATATTCGTAATTCTTCTTTATTTGGGTCCATGATGTAGTTTATTGTGTACCAAAACTATACCAAAGGATCGAACAATATTTTTTCGACGACCACTGTATAGAAACCTGGCAAAAACACACGACACACAGCCTCTGTAAATATCTCATTATGCACGTTGAACAAATCACACTGTTTTCGTATACCTTTCAACCAAGTATCAAACTATCCATATTCATTCTCGAATAATTTCTATGGTGGTGTATAAAAATTAGGTAGGTTATTTCGAGTTTTACGAAAATCCTGGATATTTCTGATCAGTATGATCCTGATACATCGAAAATTTATAGGAATTCAGATAGCTTTAAGCTGATTGTATCCTAATACGAATCCAAATTTCGTTGACTTGAAAAATGACATCAGAAATTCATTTATTTCAAACTATAGTATATTGCACAACAAGTGTGGAAAGTGACATATTTCACACGAGTAGTCGTTTAGCACGAGCCGCGTAGCGGTGAGTGCGGAAACGTAACGAGTGAAGGAAATGCACTTTCCAACGAGTTTTGTACACTATTTTTCCTACGACTCCGAGGTCTCGTCAAAAATGTAACTTGAGCGTTCTCTAGAACTTGATATCGAATCAAAACCACCTACTATTTATTTCCATATTCAAGATGATATTTGAATACTTCTCCGACAATTCCTCATTATGTGAATTACTGATTGATTGAGTTAGTTTAGTTTGAACAAATTTTATTGATATTGACACCAGCGTACATAAACAACCTTGACACCATTCGCCTGCTAGCGCCAGTAATCACGTAACCAGGAATACAGAACCACAAAAGTACGTTGTGCGCAAGCGCGTAGGAGTTGGTGCGTCCTTGACACCTTGCAAACATCTGTGATACCAAAGAATCTTCTCGTTGGTGATATATACTGTGATATCAAACTGATGCAAGCAGCAAGCCGCGCATAAAACTGAGCCGTACTCTTTTGGATGATGTAACCCTCTGTCATCAACATCAAAATAGTTCCAGCAAAGAGTATAATTTCCAGTTTAAAAGTGAATTCAGAGGTTATGTATCAGACACATTGAAATTAATAGATAAAGAGTTCTCGGTGTAATTCAAAACGAGACAGAAATTTCAATAAATAATATGAATTTGATTTGAGAACGCTTTCTATTGACAGTGAGTACCTTCACAATATATACCTAATTATTTCTATATCAATTCAGGGGACCGTTGTGATATTTTTCATATCAACACTAGTGCTTTTTTTCTTTCAAATAAACAATACCATGGTGGTATGAGCTAGTTTCTGAATAACAAAATAGTGTGATTATTGACGTTTTCATACGTGGTCGTAGGAAAAAGTCCAAATACATCTTAGTGAATGAATTCAAATATTCAACAGAAAGTTTGGGAACAGTGTAAAGAATATGAATTTCAAATAAAAGAGCACTCTAAAAATCAAACAAAGGAAGATAAAGACGGTTTGAATGATTTTGATGGCAAGTATGTCTTATAAGTTTTATGTTATTCAGCAGGAAATAAATAGGGGTATTATATGAGCATTGAGCATTACAACTGATTTCAACCCGTTCAATTTTTTTTTATTTTAAAAAGCGTTCAACTGCACTGGGTTATTCCGTATTTCAGACATATGACTTCACATTTTCAACAACGTTCCTGTGTTCCTCAAATAGGTGAGTAATTTTTCGATGTCTTGTACTTCATTTCCTAATGCTATTTGCATTTCAGGTCGCATAGAGATATCGTCTTTCAACTGTCGATAGTTTTGACAATTGAAATGAAAATTACGTGATGAAGAATTGAAAATGTCGATTTTTGAGGTTGTGAGTTGGTCTTCTCTCCTGATTTCCTTTTCATTAAGTATTTCAGAATTTCATTAAATCTTTCCTGTTATGTAGAGAAATAGTGTTATTGTAAATAAATTACCTTCTTGTTAATGATTCAGAGTAACTGCTTCGACCAAACTGGACTAAACAAACACATTTTAAATTGGCTGCGTCGTTAAGATAATTAATAGTTTTTACGTGTTCCTCAAAGATAAACGTAAATGTTACCGAACTTCACCTAGATAACGAATTCTTCACACCGGCGCCGCCATTTAAAAACAGTTGAAATTAACTCACGAACACAAATTAGAAGTTACTTCACTTCCCACATCTTTCCCACGCATTTGTCAGAAGATTTCTCGGGAGTTTTTTCACCCCACTATTATGTTACTATTGCTATAAAAATATAACGGCTCTGAAGTAATAAAGTATACAATTTGAATTGGTGGCTCGTGGTTGACATTTGTTATAGGTTATTGCATTGTAGAAAACCTTGAATTGGTATTTATCTGTGAAATGCGTTTTTTTGAATCATTCAACGTCAATCCGAGTAAGTGCTAGCAACCATTGATGGAAAACCATATAGCATTGAATGTTCCAGTGAAAAATATATCCTCCTGTTATCTATATCAAGAAATTAATGTGAAATATTTATTTTTGTAATAATTATCTAAGAGCGAATATCTATGAAACTGCAAGAAATAAAAGCGAAATTTTTATATCTTGTGATAATTATCTAAGAGCGGATGTCACTTGGATCAGAAACGAAAGCCAACTTTTCGTCATTTAGAATGGAACACTCTGTGAATTTTTCAATTTTCTTTATATACTAACCTGATATATGATGATTGGACACTTCAAAGTGAAGCAAACGACAAAAAACCTGAAGATGCAACAAATTACGGGATATCCAAACCATATATATGTTCTTGATATTTTTTGAAATGAAAATTGTACATGCGGCCTTCATCAACCTAATTCTTTCTGACTTCTTCCTACTTTAGATTTTACCTGTTCGATGGTAATTAATACACAAGTTACTCTTTTCTTTCGAAAAATCAGATAATGAAATTATAATAGCTTTCTGCTCACATTTTGAAATCATGTGAGTTTATCGTATTGGTTGTCAAGAATGAATAAAAATGAGGTAAGTGTTATAAAAATTTATTGAAATCGGATATTCATTCAAAGTAAAACGAGTTACGACAAATACAGCAAATCGATGAAAGTATACGCTTATATTTTTAATAACGTATTATTTTCACTAATCCATCCTAGAGGGTAATGAAGTATAAAAACTCCTGATGGATATTTCCGAAAAAACAGATGTACTCAAATTATAACCTGATGAATCCAAAAGTCGTATCGACAATGTTGCCAGATTTTCCATCTACTGAAATCCCAAATTGACAAATTTCAAATCCGGATATTTGCCCAGATTTGGTAAACGAGCATTTTTGGAAGATCTGGCAACATCCTCTATACGATTTCTGAATTTCCTAAATCGAAGGTGATTGGTGAATTTTATCAAAATCGCATTTCTCGTCTCGAAGATATTCAGGATTTTTCAAAAAATGATACTTCATCACTGATATTTAAAGTGTTGCTCATGCATTTGAATAAAACCTGATTGGTATTCACTTAGGTATATTCGAATATAACGATAGAAGCGCCATCTGCCGAATGTCCTTCGAACTAACACCTTAAATTGTCGCCACTGTTTTTTATGAACGCAACCATGACAACCAGAATGCTATTTCACGATTGAATGTACCAAGGAAGTACCAATGAAAATCTTGAGTTCAAATACATATTAATTATAGACTGAATTCCTAACTAAAATTTTTTGACACTTTGTGTTGAGGGCGACAATTTAGTGTCGATGGAAAGCAGCTTATCTTGGGATAGTCGAGTGGAGAGGCCTCAAACATTCCCCAATAAAAAGCTAATTTAAAATGCGTCTCCGCAGTAGCCCATTTTCCTCCAAGCTAGTCCAATTCTGTTCAACTGGAGATATTGCAGTGGGGCTGGATATAAATTTCCCGCCAGACTTCATTTCGAGCTGGAACGAACCCGTTTATCTTACAGAGAATAACTCACGAGCCGTCCCTACTTTTTTGTTTTTTCTTATTGTCTTCCTAGACTCTGCTGTAAGAAACAGTGGAATGGAAATTGTAATCTTACTTCGAAATGAATTATTGTCAACACGACGAATGAAGATATAAACATTCTCGGAAAGTAATGTGCATTCTAGAACTTATAAATCCAGTTATCTGCCGGGGTAATCGGATGCTTTAAATGTACGAAAAGTTTAATTGTCTTTAAGATGCAATAAAACTCACGTTCGTTTGGAGGCAATCGTAAATAGAATTGGAAGAATTAGAACGATAGGAAAAATTGGGTATTTAAAGAAATATATATGTGTTCCCCCTGGATATATGGCTCGTATACCTATAGTATGTATGAGAGTCTGATAACACAAATGGTTGTATTTAAATGGAAACCTCTAGATATTCTTTTTGATTAGGAACAGCAAGAACTATTTCTATCATAAATGATTGACACTCCCCAAGAAAGCATCATACCTCAACAATATCCTGTGATGTGATGTCATGTTAGGTCCATTGAAGAAACTGTTCCAGAAAAAATTTGTTGTCTGTTTCGTGTCAAGATCTACTTTCGTTTTTCATAACCTACAAAGAGCATATTAGTCCTGTCATTGAGACTAGACGTTGTGCAACTCACATATTATTACCAGATATTCTTCCAAAATTGAAATGCTGCTTGGTTCACCTCTACATACATCCATGTGCGATATTCATATCTGGAATTATATCGCTAAGATGTGCTGTCCAATGGATATCGTTTTTTTATTCCAAACCATTCGGACGATGTCGCTATATGGGGTTTAACTAGGATCTTTGGAATGCCATCTTCTTTTTATTCGATACCCATATCGCCTCCAAACTTCCTTCCTAGTATATCACCCGAGATCATTGTTGTTTATCTGGCAATCCTGGAACGATTTATGGATCAATATAAGTCCTATCGGATGGATTGGGGGATAATGTTAGTCATGTGAGTGAGATATTTATGTAAAATGGTCGGGGCATTCGAATTCAGCAGAAATATGTTGGGGCAGGTTACACGAAGTCAGAAATTTATTATATAATAATTGAGGATTTTGGATATTTTGGATTGACTGCTGAAATACAAAGAAATTAACTCGAAACCAAGGTGGATATAGGATGGTGAAACAGCTCTTCAATTGTTTCTAAGAAAAACTGGTAGACCGTTCGAGTTCAATCTTACGATTATCAATAAGGACGATTTATGTTTCTCATGAATTTCTGTGGTTCGCATCTGACAGACGTTAATTATAACAAAGAATCTGCTTAATTAGGGTATGCAGTCATTGGCTAGAAAAGGTGTAATTTTTTTTTCTGTTCAAGCTTTCGAGACTTTATTGGCTCTTCATCAGGAACTCTACAAATAACAATGAAACAATTTGTAGAGTTCCTGATGAAGAGCCAATAAAGTCTCGAAAGCTTGAACAGAAAAAAGAGTTACACCTTTTCTAGCCAATGACTGCATACCCTAATTAAGCAGATTCTTTCTTAACATAGACAGTCGTTCTAATCCTTCCCTCTCCTACTTTTTAATTATAACGACATTAAAACGCTATATTTTCATTGAATCTGGAATATTTATTATTATTTTGACTCTTCTCAGTCTTTTTTCTCTTAGAACAGAAGACACTGTCAGAATGGTTGCACAGTTTCTGTTTTAGCAACACAAGAATTGGCGTCATCTTTAGTAACTTCTGGAAATATGACTACGGTATGAAATCAAGTAGGCAAAGGTCTACAGTTTTTTCTAGTGCTTCTTAATAGGAAGTTGTTCAACCATCTTATATCTACCTTGCTCGAAACCAATATACCTACCTAATTATGTATATACACATATTTCGGCAACTTCAGTCTCTATTGGCTGTTTTGGTGAATTTGCTCTTTCAGTAGTTATTGTTTTCAAAGATTTCTTGAAAACATTTAGTTTATTCGTCCGATGGTTTTGTGGAATATTATCGATGGTAAATCCAATAAATACCTATATACTGACAATATTTCACTCAATTCATCTTGGGACTAGGAGAAAGAAATAATAAATCGTTCGTTAAGATGCCGAATCGTCTGGCGAGCAGAACTAGCATCAGAAGTACAAGGCACAACCCAAACAATCCATTATTTTTGATTCATTGGCTTATGATATATATTTTGCGTGATAAGGGCCTCCCGCATAAATCTATATCGCAAATGTGTCAATAGCATTCACGGGAGTCTGCCATAAATAAGGGTAGGCAAAACCGAGGAAAAAACTCTCCACTCAAGATCAGGACTTACATCCCTACTCGGAAAGATAAGCCTTGAAATATATCGGACCACTTGGAAATGCAGATGGGATATTTTTAAATTTTCGCTACTGCAACAACGTCGGCACTTTTAGTGTTGGGAGGATTTTATCTTTTACCTAGTTAATGTTATGATATATGACTGTCAATAAACACTTACGTGATGTCAAGCGTCAATCTGGTGAAATTGACTTTGGAAAAAAAATTTGAAGGTTGCACCTTTCAACTGTCTTCAAGTCAATGAATGAATACAACAAATTCTGCATAAACCCATCCTTGTCAAAGTTTGTGGTAATCTTCAATTGAAATTATAACTATACGTATAGAATCTAATCAGATATATAGATAATTGAATGCCGTGTGGTAATTTATGAAGTCTGGAATATCATTTTTCTGATTACTTGTTGATCAGAATGTGTGGTACTGATGCTGGTTTCGTTTAAAATTTCATCAAGGATGGCAAGAAAAATATCCAAATATACTGCAACGGTTGCTAGTTGATGAGTTTTCCTTAGTTTGAAATGATCAAAACTGTAAAACCAAGTTCGGTAGTTCGAAACACCTTAAAAAATCTCGAAAATTATAAGTCGCATCAAAAAAGTCTACAATACAACTCATTCTAAATGAAATAGAATTTATTTTAATTTTTAACTTTGTAGGACTGAGTTGATCCAAAAATGATGCGACAAGAAGATTCTAGCCTATCAACAATTTTTTCGAAAAATTTCAATATTCCTCTTTTTTTCTTGACATAGAGCCTGACAATTTGCGACACCCTTTTAATTATTGCTGGGTCATATAAAGAAGAGGGGCATCATGAAAAAAGTGATAATATACCTATTCCCACTTTACGATGTAAGTATACTGCAGCATCTCAAAAAGACTGTCGACTTCTTCGTCATGACGTAACTTTTTCTGTAGGGTAGAGACATCTGATAATATGTACATAACCGTGTACTTGAAGTGTCTTATTGGGCAAAACCTAACGTTTTCATTCACTTTTTGAATTACGCGCTCCTTTCAGCACAGCTCCTGTTTCAAGCACAGAATTGTTCGATATCATTGATTCATTGACCAGAGAGACAGGAATCTGAAAAAACATCGTCAGTCAGTGTCAGTGATGTGGTTGTGAAAAATATGTAATGTCACAAAGTAGAAAGAACGTGTTCAAAATCAAAAAACTGATATGCGAGGCAAGTGACAGTATTGGCATATCGAATGTACAATACTTGATACAATTTCAATCATAACTTACGTTCAGTTTTATATTTGCTCCACGCAAAATTCATACCCACTGAAGAAAGCACACAAAAATTAGTCCTTCTGTTAACTAAAACACCACACACATCACTTACATTTACTTGCTTTCGACAATTTTAGCAAAAAAACAACTTGTAAATTTGAAAAAAATCACCCTTCAAAACATTCAAAGAAAAAACCATTGAGAACCGAGCATGACAGGAGCTGAACTTTGTGACAGTGTCAAGTTGACAGATCAAAGTATCTCGAAGAACGACACAGAAAAAGTGTTGACAACACCATCAGTAAATGTAAGCGTGTGTTGTGTTTTAGTTGAAAGAAGGACGAAGTTTGTGTTTTTAGTAGCAGACAGAGGTAGATAGATAGACTGGTGACTGGTGACAATTGTGACATGTCACAAATCTCTTGATGTCGCCTACTTCGATAAAACGTGTCTAACGTGACATTGCGTGGGTAAATCTCTCTAAATGAAGCCGCGATTTCAACCAAATTTACAGGTTACTGCAGGTGTCAATACAAAACTATGAATAGTTGATTCTGAATGACTTTTAAATCGTTTCTAACAATTCCATGGAGCCATTTTACAATGAGTTTGATGCGAATATGTATCGAACATGATTGAAAGAAAATTCTTCAAATACCTATCGACAATATCGCCATCTAGTTTTGTACATGAGAACCCCACGTAATGAGCTGAAATTCAATTGTTTCAAATCAAGGATTTGTCTGCTGAAACAATTTAAGAGTGGCGCCACCAGGTCTTATTTCCATCATTTAGCAGACATTAAAGACGACAAATGGTGTATTCACGAAACTAGCTTTTTCTTGGAATGCCTTATTAATGTTCCTAAAAACTGGTATTGAACCTATTATATGAGTGAAAATATGTATCGAACGACTTTTACAAAGTAGCGACAGACGTTTGGGATTTGAGTTTATAGCCCCAGCCTACTATAGGTTTCCATTCAGAACGCCAATGGCCACACAAACGGTGTGAGATTCGAATCCGTGGATTTTGGGACATACCGTTCGCGAGGCCCTTTTCCCAAATTTCGGCCGGGGCATTCAAGGCACACATCGAGAGGGCCATGGCAAAAAGTGTGAAGCGACATGGACCGTACTCGATTTGCGCCGCACTCGCGAATTCGCGTTCGGCGGCCATAAATCATGGGCTACCACATTGTAGCCCCGTAAATCATGTGGGGGACGGGGGGATGTTGGCTGCGGGAGGGGAGGGGAAAGGCCCAGCGTGAAATGAAACCCATTCGTCTCTGTCACTGGGTCTCTCTCTCTCTTTCTCTCTCTCTCTCTCTCTCTCTTTCGTTCATCCAACTCTTCTCCATCGAATATTACGCGGTGCTACTCGGTTTTAAATTATGTTCTTTTACTCTTTACGAGGGGTTAATTCGTCGCGGATTTGAAGGTAATCGATGGTTGGATTGCTGATTTGCGGAAGGAAAGTGCGACCAGTCCTAGATTTAGATCACAATCAGGGCCAAAATCGAATGAATCCAAACTCATACAGAGAAGTGCATAGAAACGGCCAGTGCTGGTAACTTCTGAATCATTCGGGATCAGAATTTGAAATTTTCTGGATATAGCATGTATACCATAATGGTCATTTTCTTACAAAAAAAAAACTCTTTTTATCACTTCCGGTTTAACCGGAAGTGACTTTTGATTTTCAAATAGGACCCCTTGTAATTTTTTCCATGTTTGGATTCATGGTATCATTTAACATACACCAGCTGTTTTTCCTGATCAGAATGTCAGAAATAACATGTTTTAATTCGTTTAACAGTCACCATTAATTAGTAATGATGTTCACTGTTGAAGAAAAAAACAAACATAGTACATTGTTTGCGCCTCGACTTAGCAATCTTCACAGTCGCCCAGGAATGTTAAGCTTTTCCTACGAGGTAAACATACTATTTTTCCGCAAATCGTTTAAAATTCGACAGATATTGATTGATTTAAAAAAAAACGCGATAATTTTATTCCCAAATAAATGGTGCTTTGAAATTCCTAATAAAATTACTTGGGCTACTATGGAAACGTATTGAGGTTGAATTGTAAAACTTAACGCTTATAAATTTAATTGCTGGTGTTCTCGAAAGTAAAATGATAAGTGATGATGAAATTTCCATTCCTGGGACTCCTCCATCAGAGCTGGTTGAGGCAGTGAATACTGCTTCATTAGAATTATTGCCAAAGAAATCAAGAGAAAAGTACGAAAATGCATACAGACGTTTTATGGATTATAGCATGAGTAAAAATACGAGTTCTTTCTCAGAAAATGTTGTAATGGCATACTTCCTAGACCTTTGGTTAAAGATGAAATATTCAACATTATGGGCCAATTATTCAATGCTGAAGTCAACCCTTGCAATTAAACACAAAGTAGATATATCTACATACTCAAAACTTCGTTCTTTATTGAAACGGCAAGCTCAAGGTTATAGGGCAAAGAAATTAACGAAGAAATTGAAAAATTTATCCAGGAAGCTCCAGATAAAGAAAATTTAATGATTAAGGTAATTTACAAGGTTTTAATTTCTATTTAGATAGTACCTTTATTTATTTTTTAGGTGGCTGTAATATTTGGTATTTCTGGGCCTGTAGAATGGATGAGTTAGTCCGAATGACTGTACACGATATAGAAGACCTAGAATCTAAGCTTTTAATCAGCATACCTGATTTGAAAACCAACAAACCACGATCATTTGTAATTAATCAGTTCTACTTGAATGTTTATCGAAAGTATGTTTCGTTAAGACCAGAAAATATGAACAGTGACCGATTTTTCTTTAAATATTAAAGCGGAAAGGGTTGTAGACAAGTGGTAGGAACTCATCAATTTAGAAAAATGCCCAAAATAGTTGCTACTTATTTGAACTTGGTTAATCCGACAGAATACACTGGTCACTGCTTTCGTCGGTCTTCTGCAACAATATTGGTTGACTCTGGTGCCGACATAACTAGTTTAAAGAGGCATGGCGGATGGAAGTCATCAAATGTTGCTGAAGGATATATCGAAGAATCGCTTAACAATAAGGTTGAGGTGGCAAATAAAATTTTCACAGTTCAAAATATTCAACAAAATAACCCTACCACCCCGCATGTTGTCCAAAAATGTTTCTCATAGTTCTAACAGTGTTCCTCCAATGTTCAATAATTGTACTAACTGTCAAATTACTGTAAATATAACAAATTGATCTTAAAAATGTATTCAGCAATGACTTGATGTTTTCAAAATATAAATTAATTCCTTATAAGCAATGTGTTTTCAATCATTTATGTAGAACACTAACAACTGTAC
The DNA here is from genome assembly GCA_029955515.1 of Chrysomela aeneicollis. Classification (NCBI taxonomy): domain Eukaryota; kingdom Metazoa; phylum Arthropoda; class Insecta; order Coleoptera; family Chrysomelidae; genus Chrysomela; species Chrysomela aeneicollis. The sequence goes on from JARUHQ010000002.1 coordinate 30,679,401, forward strand.
GGAAATATAATTTCCTTACAGTAAGGAATGTCAAAATTTCCTAGCGATTTGCGGAAAAAGAGATTCCGCATGTCAATCTTCATTATTTTCAGTAGCATAGAATGTCACATTGAACAACCTACCTACCTACCTACCTTCCTACCTACCTACCTGAAGATAAAAACATATGAAAAAAAATGTCTTTTGACATTTCGATCAGGAAAAACTCGGGAAAAACAGCTGGTGTATGTAAAATGATACTCTGAATCAAAAAATGGACAAATATACAGGGGTCTTATTCAAAAATCCGGTTGGACCGCGGAAGTGATGGAGCGATTTTTTTCATGACAAAATATTAATAATATGGTATACTCGCTACCCAAAAAAATTTAGATTCGGAGACATCAATATGGAATATGCTTGTATGATGGAACAGCAGCGTTTCTGGTGGACACCTCGCGGCAAACGGTCAAACTAACTGATCTACCTTCACTCAAAAATATGCAGAGCAATGCAACTAATTTTGTAAACTTTTCTCTCTGCAGGCAGAATTTTTATCGTGCATCATGAATCTACTGCTCCAAAATCTTTTGCTGGAGTGCAATAATTATTGTTAGTAACCTGAATTTTGTGTCGCAAATCCTTGCTTGGTACTTTGCTAGCACCCAGAGTAGCACACAGGGTGTTAGTAAATGAATGAGACAATCCTCAGGGGATGATTCTGCCCAAAAAAATGACTATATATATGTTCGGCAACGCTTTGTTTTCGGAGTGTTGAAAAAATTGAGATCATTACCCGTATGCGCGCCAATGAAATTCCTAATTGCATGTCAAAAAATGCGCAATAAATATCTCCTAAAACCCATCAAATTTCATTGGAATATCTCGACCGGTTTCAGAGCAATAAATAGATAGTAAATTTTTGAGAAAACTTCAACACCAACATCACCTTGTATCTATGGAAATGTTCTATACGTTATTCTAGATTTTCACAATTATTATGACTTTCTATGGATTTTCATCAAGTACCGGCCAAGTTAATTGAAAAAATGTAATGTGGTGATAGAATGAATAGATGCCCCTTCATTTCTTTTGATAGACCCTTCCAATCAGAAGTATCAGCAGTCCATCCTGATCTAGGCTAGGAGGTGAGAACAACCAACAAGGCTGGCAATATGTTTGTTTTCGAATGATTTTTTTTAACACCTGAGTAAAATTAGTCAGAGTAACACCTATTGTTACGTTTTTTGGACAAGGTAATTTCTTGATCATGGATTTTCTCAAATTTCCGTTGTTCATTCCGTGAAATATGTCTCATATATAGTGGGATTTATCTTCCAACCTTGAATATTTAGACTGTTGAGGCTTCTAAATTTTGTAGGGGTTTCTATATTCCGGTAAATGACTTGAGACAAGAGCACCCCTTTTGGTCTATGGCCCCCACCACTGTGGACTGCGTCTCTGACTATTTTTTTCATAACTTACCACGACCCTAATACTTGACGATATTTAGATATAATTGAACATCAGTATAGTCCCTCCAGAAATATTTTTCAACACACCATGACACATAAAAATGTATAAATAAACTTCATTTAATAAGTAAGTTATCATATTCCACCAAACGATAACTCAAAATACCCACTTCTATTCCAAATAACGCGCTTAGAACCTCATATTTCTTAATCTTAACAACTTGAGCTGCTGAGGTCTTAGGCGTAATAAATAATGATTTGTCATTCAGATCTGGAACGTACAATAACCCACCGTATCCTTGATATATATCATAAATCCCACAAAGCTGCGAAATGTAATATGAGTTGTATTTCTCTCTTCTCTCCTTCACCAATGTCCAAGGCGAGGAAGGATATTAGTTTTTTATTTATTCAGCAGCGTCGTCCATATGGGGCAACAGTTGACAATATACTGTTCTCAGCAAATAAAAAAATTGGAAAGCAGATTCAATCAATTACATATTCCTTCAAATGGTAGATTACTGTAATTTCTTTATTAACTTTATCTTGATAATTTGCTGTAGGTCTGCAAATAAATCAGTCTGATCACTCATGAGATATATTCCTAATCATATTCTAATCTATTTTTGAAATTTTATTATTGTCAAAAATATTTGCTCAGACCGATGTCTACTATAAATACTTAATATCATGATAATATGTCATAATAGATTATATTCTTGTTTCCATTTTGATTAAAAAACTTCATGTATACATATAATATCCAGGCTTCAACTTTTGAACTATATAGAGTGCTCAAAATTAAAGATAAAATCCTTAATTATGATAACTTTGGTATGAGTCTAGATATTTTAGTTTTTCTATAAGTATGATGTTATTTACTGAATAACTACACAGAAAAAACGGATCTCTTAAATCAAATATATATATATATTCTTGAATTGTATAATCTTCCAATAAGAATAATAATCTCAGATTGACCAGAACGTTTCTTTTTTCAACTAATCACGTTGTTTGCCTGTTTACATGAATTTTCTTGAAATGAATTTGGTTGAACTGAATCATCCGCACTCTTCACCTTAGAAAACATTGTGAGTAATGTCAGTCAAGATTATTTCTCTCAAATCAAGAATATCGTTTCTTATGAAAATGTGTTTTGATGACGGAAGCATGTACCACGTGACCAGCTCGACCAATAAGCATAATTGAGAATTAGCGCTCAATACGAAGATGCACAGTCCGCGCACTGTCTGCAGAACCAGCTAGACAACGCCAACAATAACTCCGTTGGCCGCCATTAAGACTATCAAGAGATACATTGTGACAGGTTACTGTGAAGTTTTCTTTGATGCTTTTCTATAGTGCAGAGTGCAGGCTCGCGAATTCTTTATAAATCGAGTACTCAACATGGACGTAAAAGGTTTCCTGGAAGCAAACAATCTAGAACATGTGATGGACATGGCGTCGTATCACTGGCACTGTTGGTTGTTAAGAATGCTTTGTTTTGTGTTGTCAGGTCATGTTAATGTGCTTGAATGAGTGATAATTAATTGCTGTATCAATACTGCAGTCACAGTTTGCGAAAAAACTACAGTAATTTTCATTTTCAATTATCGGCATGCAGAGTTGATGCAATCCTTCAAAGGTCAATAAGAATGGATCAAAAGTGATTCCTCTTGAATCAAGAAGATCATTGTTCAGATGTGCTGAGAAATCAGCTTCATCCAAGAAAATTGTTTCACATCATTGAAATATTCTTGCCTCAACCAAACCAACAAGGAAGTGTACATTTGACACAAAACTTTTTGATCTTAAGTAGTCAAGAGGATTTTGTCGAAAAATCAAACTAATATTTGGTTGGACCTATTCAAGATTACCAAACTCGATTTAAGAGATCCTTCTTTTCTGTGTAGATCTTAAGTTATTTATCTTATTGGCACATTGTGGAATGAACTCGGGAATTGCATATATATTTCTGCTTCCAAAAACATATGTGGACTAGCAGAAGAGCCATCAGAATGTCTTTTGTAGACCCATATCTCTATATTTCTTCCTTTCGAAATTGAACACATCTCACACCTAAATATAATATTACGTAGGTACGCCAATGGAATTCGCTGCTGTGTGTGGAGCCATCTTGAGCACTGCTGCAATTCATCTTCTTTTTCACCAGAATTTTCTTGCAGTGTCATATGCGTCATATTGCATTTTTTGCATGTGTCTGCAGAATTGTACGGAAGATCAAGAAAAATGATAAACTTCGCTGAAAACGTATCGACCAAAATATTTAATATATAGGTGTATTTGATGAAATATTTCATAAATATTTCTCGATTAAAAGAGATTTTCCTCCTCCGCGAATATAAAGAAGTGACGTACCGGAAAGTAAAACTGGTGTATCGAAGAAATTTACAGTTGTGGATGAAAAAGAGTTCTCTGCTTTGCCTTTATTGAGACTTTATATGTCCTTGCGTCCTGAAGGTACAAAACGATTTTTTTTTTGAGCTTCCGACAAAATAAATGTACAACTCAGCCAATTGGAAAGAATATGTTTGGCAAAATTCCGAGCAAAATCGCAATGTATTTAGGATTGCCAAACCCACTAACCTATACGGGACATTGCCTTCGTCGCACTTCTGCTACTGCCCTAGCCAATGCAGGAGCAACTATGACAAACTTAAAAAGACACGGAGGTTGGAGAAGTTCCACGGTGGCAGAGGGGTATCTGGAGGACAGTATTGAATTGATAAATAAAACGGCGCGTATGCTGTCTACTTTGCCATCAGAAGAGGCAGGCACCTCGACTGTAGTGAACAGCAACAGCACCACCCATAAAAAATAAGAAATTGTTTCCAGCGGCGGAAGTAATTTTCAGGGAACATTTGAAAATTGTACATTTATTATTTGTAATGACGTGAATAAGAAAAATATGTCTTAGTTTTCATTACATATAAACGTTTATAAGCATTTCTTGTATCATTTTCACCTGTAAAAGGTAAGAGGGAGTTTTTGAACCTTAATATACCAAGGGAGTTATGACCCTCATTATAGATATCGTAACTATGACGATATAAGCTTATAATGTCACTGTCAAATTTAACTGCAAAGATTCCACGAAAACGTTTACAATTTTTATAAAAAATTCCTCACTGCCAAGTTAAATCTGACAAAATTTTTACTACATGAAGTCGGTTGGGTTTAACATAAATGACACCAAGTATAACGTTAATTTTGGTGTATTATATGGTTATCGTTGCCAAAATGCTACTTGGGTGATATTGTTGAATTAGTTGAATAAAAGAGGATCGTTTCGATTGAGGTAAATCTTCTCATGTATGATGATTAGATAGTAAAAATCTACATTTGAAATTCTAATATCCAGCCTACCCACCTCCGAATCTCTTGAAGCATAATTGATTCTGTTTCAGGACTTTTCTTATAGTTTCCCGAACTTTCGTCCATAACTTTCTGATTTAGTGTTGCGTGCGAAAAAACCGTTCGAACGCCCATCTCAGGTGGCGACCCCTCTTCGCCTCCGACAAATAAATCATTATTAAATGCTAAACGACAAAAAGAAGACAAATCGATGCATGGAAGGAAGGAAGCAGGCTCGAATAGGAAAAAACCTGCCCATAAATCCTTCTTTCTTTGGCCGGAGAGCGCCAAACTTGCACAAACTTCAACTAAGTCCGAACATCGTTCACTTTGAATCATGGCCGCCTGGATGTCGTCTCTGTCGTGGCTTCGCATTAATAAACGCGGGAGAAATGAAGCGCAGTTGTTGGAATAAACATGGGGATGGGGGTTAACATCATGGGGTGGTGATGATGCTGACGAAGGAATCGTGTTCCTGATGGATACGATTTCACTGAATGACATGAGTGCGTTAGTCTGGATTAATTAAATAATTATACACCACTAAGAAATTGCCCGAATATGAGGGCCCTGTATAGGTATAATATGGGCTCCTCTAGTTTCTCCACATCAGCCTGAGCAATCTCTGTTTTAACAGATTAATCGCACAGCTGATAATATGTATATTTTTGTTTAACCACCTGTCTGCGTTCATTTGTCATCAATAAAATTTACATAGTTTGTGCAGGGGTATAAAATTTTTCAATACAAGTTGATCAGCTTGTTTTTCATTGATATTCTTAAATTTACTGTGTTCTGCCACAAATTATATAGGGTCACTCACGGTCGATGGTACCTTAGACGTTTACGGAGAACGGGACGTAGGATTATACTGAAAATTTCGTTTATTGGGTAATCAGTTTTGTTCTATCGATCTAAAATACTTTCAGCGTTGCGGCGTTGCCGCTTCTATCAAAAAGTAGCAACAACTTTGTTATTTCAAATGGAACACCCTATATTTTATTTCTTTTCTAGATTCTTCCTGAAGAGCTGATTTCGTCGATCTATCATACTTGGGGTATAGCGCAAGATATTACATTAGTGAAAAACCGAGATTTTTCAACTTTAGGAATTTTTTGTGTCGAAACTAATCATTTCTGCTCAAAACGGCTTACATGTCCCTATCTTAAGTTTTCATTAACTATCTACTGACATTTAATAGAAACAAATAGAGGGTGATGCAAAACTCAAAATTTTGAACCACCTGTATTTGTTTCAATTAAATATCAATCGATAGTCAGTTCAGAAAAAATCTACAGGGACTCTCTCCCTTCCCGAGTTATACAGGGGGAAATAAAAATTCTGATGTTTTTGGATTTTTACAAATATAATTCTTATTTCAGAAAATATAATTCGAGAAGAGCGAGAGTCCCTGTAGATTTTTTCTAACCAATTTACTGCTCACCACAATAGTAACATCTTTTCTATTTATTCGTCCTTGTATATCTATTACGCTTTAGAGAGTATAGCAATTTTACCACATGATAATATAAAAGAACTTGTTCTGTCATATTGAGATGACATATCGCAACGTTTTACAGGGTTGCCACTTCGGTTACACAACTAACAACATCAGAGATATAAGAGGTGATAAAAGGTTTGATATACCTATAAAGCCCTAGGTAATTGCATTGAAATACCTACCTATTTGATATTGAGAAGAGTATAAGCAAAATTCGTGTACGACAGGGCGTTATTCCATAGGCAAAAAAAAATCGAAAATGACAATTTGACAGTCCTGAATGATTTATATGTTCCCATAATCATTGGGTTCGGAAATTTATGAGATCCATATACGCCTCAGCGTGTCTTTCTTGTACTCGATTTAATTGAGATGATTGTGATTATATAGCGAGAATTTGCATGTAAACAGGTTGATAGCCTCGAATGCCTACTAGTCTTGGTTTTGCATGGCTCGAATTCCCATACATAAATAAATTGGGTGAGTTCAGTTCGAATAATTAAATGATTCAAGACCATTTGAAAGTGAAAATTGAGTGATGTTAACGAGTCGTTATGGGATATTATTTATTCAACAGTGATTCATACTGTTCAATAATAGCACTAGAACTAGCACTAGCAAAGTTGTGCATTTTCATGCAGAACAATTATGTGAGAGAAAATTGTATGTATCGTTTTTCGTTTTCGAAATACATATTGGTGAAAAACTGAAATTATTCGTAATTTTGGTTTCTATTTTTTCGAGCTGATGTCATCATCGTATGATTCATGGTGTTTTTGATGTCAGAGATTCAACACTCAACCTTGTTTTTTCTTATGGGCCCCATATTGGATTTTGCAAAATAAACTAATTATTACGTCGCACCCCGAAATTTTGCCCCTGTTGAAATTTGAATAACTTTTTTCTGCTTTGAACAATTTGAATTCTGTTTACACTGTTCGCTAGCTCAGTCCATCAGCTATAATCTCGTACTTTTTCGATACATGAGGTTTTTTTCCAAAAAAATGCTACAGGATCTTTTTTGAAACTGTGCAAAATTTCTGAATTTTTAAAATAATCCTAAATGAAGACAAACAGTTTTTTTCAACTTTAACAGCAGAGACATAAAGATGATCTCATTAACTTGAGCCACCTCCAGAATTGTCTTCTTATCTCTTTCATCTACAGAGTGATCTCAAAAAATCAAATTTTTGGTTTCGCAGTCATAACTTTTTTTCTCTTCGACCGATTTTCAAAATCTCAGGATCATTATGAAGTTAAAACGTTAGACGCGGAGATATGATCAGAATTTACTCAAGATAAACAATAACGGTCAAGGGTTTCTGCAAAGGTGCCCAAATTTGAAACCCCCAAGAAATCCTGCTAAAAAAAATTATCCAAAACGTTGTTCGATCGAAACGAAAATATCACCATCAAAAAGACTGTAAACAAATTTTTGACACCCTCCCCTTCAAAATTTTTTTGCCTTCATGCCTATGCTGTTAAAGTTGGAAAAAACAGTTTTTCTTCATTTGGGATCCTTTTAAAAATTCCGAAATTTCGCACAGTGTCCAGTAAAATCTTGTAGCAATTTTATTGAAAAAAACTCATGTATCGAAGAAGTAGGTATAAGATTATAGCTGAAGGACTGAGCTAGCGAACAGAATTAAAATTTGTCAAAGCATCAGAAATAAGTTATTCAAATTTTAACAGGGGCTAAATTTCGGGGTGCGACGTAATAATTAGTGTTGCGTAGTTTATTTGGCTCGACAACTGAAGAACTTGGAAGTTTTCTCGTACCTATATCAAAGAATTACCTTCGCACCAGATTGATACACTATATAACAGGATCATTATCAAAAACGTTGGAGTGGAAGGTGATGGAACAACACCGAACAGACGAATAATTCAAATGAGTAAAAGGGTAAATACGAACATTTATAGATTTTCTTACATCAGTCAAATGACAATAAGCTATACAAAGTAAAAATTCGTAGGTCCTAGGTATTTATCTCTGCTGTGATGACGCCGCTGTCTCATAAATAACTGTGAAGTAATGTGATATCTTATTTTTATGATATCCTTCACCATGAAATTCAATCCAACGAGTTATAGCCATCAAATTCGCGTCTCCATAGCGATAATGCCCGAAAGTATTCACCATGAAATAAAAGTGTTGACGCCGAAATTATGTTTATAGTAACAGTTACTTTGAGGGCACACTTGTTGTATTCACCAGAGACAACCCAGGCAAAATATACCCGTCTTCTTCCTTCTCGATGCAATCGGAAAATTGGCTCTTTCCCTCTCACACTGGTGGCACGACGTGGGAAATCGAGTTTAGTACTTCATAAAGTAGGAGGCACACGCGAGGTTGGAATCTTAGGTTACAGAAGAGGGCTGTTATGGTGCCGTAAAGACTGGTGATTTGATTTTATGTGTTTCGGTTAAATATCGCTTCATTCTGTCATGATGGGGACCTGATCGTTTCCTATCTGAGCAGATACTTGTACAGGGTTTTCATTTAATCCCATATCCCACGTGACCAAAATCTAACTTTGCCGCAAACATTTGTTGTTCTAAGAATCAGAAATTGTCCTTACAGAATTTCTATTCGTTCAGTGTGCGTACTTACCTATTGAATGTTTCTCTAGATCTTTTGCATTTCATCATTAAAATTATTATTAGGAGAGTCCCGAACAAGTCATCAAAGTGTTGTTAGAATATAAAAAACGGAAAGCGCAACTACGCATGGGTCAAATAAGGTTTTAGTTCAATCGTTGGCTTATAGATGGCGCCACTATCGACAATAATCTAATTCGAACGCATGATCTCAACTCTTTGTCAACACTGAGACTTACTTGATTTTGCTCAGTTTCGATTGAATTGAAGGTTCAGCCGATTGGTATTCGCGATAGAGGCTATTAGAATGAAACGATAGTAGCGCATCTACTAAATGATCTTCGAACTAAAATCTCCTAACACAAAACAATGTTCACATATAGCCAGGCTGCCAGGCATTCTTATTAGATCGGCAAATTCTGTCAGGTATTGTTATTGTTTTCCTTAAATTATAGGAAAATGAGTTCACAATCTTCGTTACTTTGGTTGCTTCCAAATTCTAGCAAATTTATTTTGATTACTCCGGAGTCTGGTTGATCTGTGAATAACATAAAAACTTAGTGCATCAAAACAAGGAAATTTCAGTGAAATTTTGAGATGAAAACTGCTACTCTGGTTCAGTGGATGATTGATTCTCTATTGGTTAGTTTTTATACCAAGGGTATCCCAATGCTCATAAATAAGAAAATAGCAGATCAAAGGAATATATAAATAAAACCGAAAGGTAATATATTTCTTGTTACTCCAACGAAGCATGAATGAAAGCCACAATCATTAATTCTGCGAAAAAAGTATCGCTGTATTTTTTTGGCCCCTCTGAATCCAGATATCTCAATCCTGGGCAATGTATACTATCATGTGCGGTGCGAAAACACTTCGAATTCACAAGACAGTGGTGGCGTTATGATGACCTTTATTTGTTATTCCTATGAATGGATAAACCATCGCACTTTTCGTTTATACAGCGTGGAAGTATATTATTATATCGGACCAAATGGCTCGTTACGCATTGTTGTCAATACACGGAGAAAAAAAGTCACTAAACATAAGTGAATATTTAATGAAGGCTAGTGAAAACTTGATTACTATATGGGACATGGAAACAAGTTGATAACCCCAAGAACATTTGTGTTTTTGAAAATGAACACTTACCACTATTGTTCTGTTTCATTATAAGTATAATAGATCATCTAAATCACTTATAGCAAGTAAACTGTTTTTCTATCAGTATAATACACGTAAATTGCCATAATTAAACTGATGAATAGCCCCAAGTGGGTTATTCACTCAATATTAGCGATTTATTTACTCGTCATCCATGATCCATTTCATTTTTTTGTTTTACTTTTGAGGAATGTTCGCGTAAAGGAACCAACCAGTAATTCCAATGTAGTGATTAGTAATATATGTTATTTCTTGAACTTACTTCAAAATTTATAGAAATTTACCAACAAATATCTCATTCGAAATAATATGTAAGGCATGAAGGGCATACCTTTACTGAAGAATTCGAAAAGTAATTTGAATCTATATTGGGATTATCGATCGATCTCTTCCTGCTGAACTGCGTCCAATCGAATGATTATCTGTGGAAACAATGAGGTATATATATATACTTTCAAAACTTTATCAACCATTAACAATGAGAATTAATCATAATTGGTGCTACGGCACGGCCGCGATCGATTTGTGCTATCGACTGATTCGGCACCCGAATAACGCCGAATATACCCGAACATAAAAATATTCAATAGCCATTGGTGAGTTGTAGACTACCCCACTCTCGACTTGATCGATTGTTGTTATCGATTAGCTCGCTTAGAGCAAGTGATTTTGTTTCATCATCAGGAACATAATTCAATGATAGTAGGTATTTATATATAGCTACCACGAGTTAATTGAATACTTATAACTTTCGAACATATATCTGATGTTTATCAATAAGTGTCCTGATCGATTACTGCAGAAACAAACTTTCAGAAAAACGTTTTTTCCTACGGTTGGTATCTCATATTCCTACATTAGGTGAAAATATACCCGTCACAATCGAATTTTTTTTAGTAAAAGATTTATTGGCCGAGTTTTCTCAGTGTATTATAGTTTTTCTGTTATTTGAGGAAAGTTACTTTTTTTAGTGGAACTCCCTATATTGCATCACATTCTAGAAATCTGCTTAAAATTCTGAATATTTCTGTTATCACTATTTATTTTTCACAACAGTAGGTTTTGAGAAATTCAGATTCATATTTCTTTGTACCTATAGGTATATTAGGCATCACAACTTTCTTTTTTTGAATGCATTCTCACTGTATTCGATTGCTCTGGCGTTCCATTTACAAAAACGCCAAATTGACAAATTTTATTTCGAATAATTTCTGGTTCATCAGCTTATTTGGAAAATCTGGCAACATTGTCGAAACGATTTTTTATTTTGCCAGAAACTTAGGTGTTTCTTCGAAATGGGTGGTAATTTTTCTCATTTTAATTTCCAACCGCGGAAGTGCGCTAAGCTCAGTTGGCTGATTTTTCCTTGCAAATCTCCAGAATATTCTGACAGAAAAATTGAATGCAATCGATGATGTGACCAATCCTGTATAATAAACAACATCGATGAAGAGTTTTCCTAAGATACCTACTGAGTAACTCCCACCTCCAAACACATGAAACGTTTATTCTACGTCTCAAACAATTCCCCCATAACGAAGTGTCCTTGAAACCAACTCAATAAGGTGTTAATGGCCAATTAAAGATTTTATTACCAGTTGCACTTTTTCGGTGACTAATTAGGTGTCAAAATGGAATCCGGCCGTGTCATGTTTAGTAATTCCGCATTACCATCACCTTGCTCGCCCGCTCATATTCACCGACATTTCCATGTTCCGTCCGAATATCCACACCATGTGATTCCAACTTCGCGCCGAAACCCGCTATTGGGAGTCGCCGTAGTCACATGGCCCAGTTACGTCATCGTAGCTCAGACGACGCGTGTCCGAGCGAGAAAGTTACCCCATAAATCGGGTGCGAACGAGAGAGACGTGCATAAAGCATGGTTAGCGGGGAGCGTCAACCATTATATCGCTTCCCTGGCCGGTCCGTCTCGCTCCCACCCGATGGACCGCCTCAAAGGAGCGAGAGAGACGGCGCAAAGTCGGTCCGCCCATAAAGTCATCTGGGCCCCTCTCGCCCCGCAGCCTATCGGGCGGAGCACACGAAAGCCGTAAACCATTCTCTAACACTTAACTCACGTATAGCATAGGACAAGTTTGTCTGTCCGCGCGGATGAATCACATATGAACAAGATACTGACGGCGATTTGCTTCGATTGCCGCCGATATCGCGTGAATTGTTGAACGGATGCCCGCCTTGTACTCTTAACCGCCACAGCTTCTTCCTCCTGTAGTGACCGATGGACCACCACTTCCGGGCCTCTTCCGGGTCATCTTAGGCCTCCGGAATCGTCGGCGGCTATCAAAGGTCAGTGGCAGTTTGGTACTTCCAATTATACGTTCTTCATGCGACCCTTGCCGTCCTATAAATCTCTCATTTGATTATGATAAACTCACCTACTTTATCGAAAGATTGTTCATACCGAAAATACCAAGCCATAGATATATTTAGTCAGATGCATAAATCGATTCAAGTATTGTAGAGGTTACATCCATAATTTGAAGAAGAATTAATAATACCTATCAGTATTTCTATGATGTGGAACATAAGAACATAACCTCACATTCTCACTCTTGACAATAATGTTGTGATATAAGGTGATTATGATATCATTTTATCACATTTTCGATTATACCTACTTTTGATTGTTTGATTAGAATTACAATAGGTACTATATTAGAAATAGTAAAGGTATTTTGAAAGTTAACAGATTGAACCTACAAATAAGTATAGGTAGATATCTTTCTGTTTATAGTTATACTTACATATTGGAAGAATGTTATTCCACATACTTCCCTACTTATGAGTTTAGTAGTCTTATGAATAGGTAGGTACCTAGGTATATCCAATGCGCTGCATTAAAAGATGTTTATGTAACTATAACTGCCCGTATTGTAGTGCTTGAAAATGTGTAAGTACCTACACCAATTTGATTTACTTCACTCTACTATTACTTGCATCTGCCTACCTTCCAAGGTCCCTACAATAAATTACAAGATGGACTCAAAGCATACCTATTCATTTTCATGTTTTTCTATATGATGGTACCTACTAGCTACAAATTGAAGTTCGCGTTTAATTTGTTATCATATCTTCAGCGTCAGCTGCTTTATTCAGTTCAGGATTGTTTATTTTGTGTGATTTTATAGCATTGTGTTAACTAAACTAATAATTATCCTTCAAGATCATGCAATAACATAATATTTTATCGTATAAGTCGGGAAGTAATCATTTCATATAATTTAGAATTGTTTTATACCTATACCCGAGCCTATACCCAACAATTGAACACCCTAATAGTTGATCCATTGATAAAATCTATTTCAATTGATGACATGAAAGTAAAAAACATGTTGATGATGGGTTTCTAGGTAGGTATAGCTTACCATTCCTATCAAGTACGTACGTAGCATGTATTATAGTTGTCCGTCGGATGTCGGATACTTTACTACTCATCGCATGACTTCATAGGTGCCTAGGTAGTCATATTATGTAGGTACCTATATTGTTTCAATTTCTTTTTGTAACTTCGCCTGCACACATAATTTCATAAAAATAGCTTATTTCTATTGATTATACCCTACCCACTTCAACACCAGACTAATGGAACTGAAATAAACCCAATTCGTTCACGGAAATTTGAAAGGACACCGTTCACAATAAGCCAGAGCCATAAATAACCAAAAAAGTAATTTGCGATTCCAAAGTTTTTGGGACGGAAATCTGCCAAACCCACATAAAAAACGTCTTGCTGTGAGAATCTTACCTAACAATTGCTAAAAAGGCCCAGTGACCTTGTTCTCGTTCACAAAGGCACTCTACTCAGTGGCTCTAGGAAGCGTTCAATGAGAATTCTACAGTTAGGGCAAAATCATCTTTTTCCCAAGAACAAATTCCTTCCTACCTATAGTGTTCACTCACTAATTCTGAAGGTGATCATCACATCATAAAACAGGTGGTGGGTGAGGTAATGAAATCAATGCAACATCTAGATCTCATAAATAAACGGTGTTGAAGTATAATAGCACATTTACCCCTCATAAAATCCAGCAGAAGTGTGTAATACAGCAGACGTCACATAAACTTAATCTGTACGACCTCAGAGCCAAGTTCTGACGGATATGCAATGAGTTGGACAAGGATGCAACCATCATGAGCGTCGAACAGTAGTGTCATAAAGTTTATTCCAAAAAGCTGAAAGTCCGAGTGGTTTGGAGACAGAGTCGAACTCGCCTTGAACTTGTACAAAAAATTCAACACAACTTAATGATTTTGTAGAGAGAACAATTTGTTATTAACAAATTTAATTTCGGAGTTATTCCATGATATTGAGCGAATGTAAAATGGTTTTAGCAAAATCAAAACCATCTTCTACTACTTAAGTATTAGAAGGTAATATTTGATTTAATTAGTATGCATGGACCTCAGGAACCATGAAGCCTTCAAGAAGAAGATTATTGAAACTAACACTGGGGTGGGCAATATGAAGAAAAACAAAGTTCCTGCGATCACATACGAGAACGTCATAAAACACACTTTTTTGTTATTTGGAAAGTAGGTAGCTAATGTTGGCATGGAAAAAAGCATACTTACCTACGTTAGAAAAAAACGCACGCTATCTTGAATTCACTGTAACCATGAGCGCGCTTTTCTTACACCACCTTCATATTTATTAAATTTTTAACTTAATTATCGTGATTAGAATTATTTCTACATGGCTAATGATGTTGATATTTTTGATGGCATCAGATGATAGGTATTATTCATACATAATCCACAACTTGCTATCAAAGAATACGGCTTGCATGCATGATGTGATTTTAAATATCAATGGAATTGTTTGTGCAAACGAAGAAAATTCAGTAATTCACTTCTGGAATTGTCGAAGAAGTGTTCAATCATAACCCAAAGTATATGGAAATAAATCTGGAAATTATATGGAGGCCGCCAAGATACATCATTGAAATTACTTATTCCAGCGAAATCGAGAAAAAACTGTGTATGGTAAAAAGTGTAGAATGGCTCGTGCTAAACGACTACTAGGGCAAAATATGTTACTTTCCACACTTGGATCCTACATAGGTATAGCTCGCAGCTTTTCCAAGTGCACTTTACTTAACTTTTAACATTTTACATTCTTTATTCTATCTTAAGGTATGATACATTGCATTATACAGTGTCATTCATAAAGTCCGCATCATATGGGAACAACTTTCATTAATGATTTATTTTGAAATTTGACTTAAGGGCGTTAAGTTGTGCTTCAAAAAATATGAAAAATGACCTACTCGGATATGGTCACGTGACTTTCGCTACCTGTCAAAAGTAATATTTTTTCAAAGTAATCGCTGAAAATATTAGGCTTATTTATTGGAATTTCACAAAATTTCAAGGGAAAAAGTTTTGAATTATGACGTTGGTATCATTTTAATACTGAAAAAATCCACTTAAATGAATTCTTATCCTACATGCTTGAAGATACGTCAACTTTGCATCAAAAATAACAGAAATGTTAACCAGTAATTCTCATTTTCTTGAGAAAAACATATTTTTTTGGATGATTCGTGATTGAAAGTTAGTCGCATATTAGAGCTACGGTATAAAACAGTTTTGTCGAAGTTACGAATTTTTTAATGTTCCAGAAATTTTGTAATTATCCAAAAAATTGCAAAAAGTGAAAGTTGCAATAGACCGTTCAAATTTGAGATGTAGGTGTAAAATCGAAAAAGGAACAACTTTTTCCAATTCCAATAAATAAGCCTATTGAGAACTACTTCCTACTACTACCTATAGGCCATATAAATATCATCGATGTTTTATAAAACTCGTAGTAGGTATATAGGTACGATGTTCGACGTCCATCAGCAGTCTCGACTATAAACAGGTGGCCAATAACCATAACCGTTATTATTGCGCGACCGTTTCTACACAAATGAGTTTGAAATTACGAGCCACTGCGCGCTGGTAAACACTCAATTACGGGCCAATTCCCTCTACTTGCGGAACAATTGCCGGGTATCATCCGAAACTCTTTCACCACTATTCTGGATAGACCTCCCCCGCTTGGTAATTAGGGGGTTTCTTATCACTTATCATCCTCAAAGTGGCAACGAGTCGTTGAACATTGCAGGTTCGGACTAGGATCATGCCCGATGATAATACACTTATTATACATGTACCGGGTGTACCACTAAGAAAGGACGCCGGCTGTATCTCGGAAACTATTTGCCGCATAGGTTTCGGAAATAGTAATTTACGTAACAAGTCCGGAAAATACTGTTTTTTTGGATGAGTGGACAAAATTCTAGGACGAGCGTAGCGAGTCCTGGAAGTCTGCGAGTCCAAAAAAACTGTTTTCGGGCGTGTTGCGTACACAATTTTTTCGGCAACCGTGTAGAATAACAAATCAAAGAAACACATTTCTGTATATTAGAACAAAATTTCGAACATTTCAATTCTTATTTATATTAATATTTATATTAAAATTAGAACAATTGTTAATATTAAATGGATTCAATTTGTTTGAAATGCTTGGTATATTTAAGTGCCTTTTGTTGAAGTCAGAACAAGAAGATAAAGTTTCCGTTTCACATTGATTGTTTTCATCTGATAATTTTTGAATGTTAGCTAATTTTATGTCAGATAGCTGTCAGTCGTTATTTTGTAGCTATGGTAATGATCAACTGCATTTATCAAAACCATACTACCAAGATTTTCATATTTACAATGACAACAACGATGTGATTCTTCCCGGCCTAGTCCGGGAAGTACGTACTTCCCGGACTAGGCCGGAAAAATGCCACTTTCTCAAAAAAAAATCGTCTGGAAAGTACGTACTTTCCGGACGGTTGCCGAAAAATCAATTATTTGCCACAGGTGGGTTATTTATTTATTCCCTACCATCAACATTACTGTGATAAATAAAAATCAACTTCCATCTAATTGATAATGGATTTGCTTTGATCAGAAGCGCATGCGCAATTGAATTCCCCACCAATACATTCATCAAATTTCAGTTTTTTTGTCATCACTTGATCGGAATCTTCAGATGTTGGTGCATGGAGCGGGTGATGCATATTGTCTGCGTGTGTGATGTGTGTTTATACATGGTGGAATGATATTAGTGCGTTCAAGTTGTAATAAATCTGATTCAAAAAAGTGAGTAAACTAGGTTCCATTTTGGGAATGAGTCACTGAATAAACAGGGCGATCCATCGCACGATAGTGATTTGACATTTATTCAATGACCTTCTTTCCAGTACACCTTCTGAAACTTATTTGCAGCCTTCCTCATATTCATATCATTAGTGGCATTCCAATTTGAAAATGTCACTTGACTCTGTTTAAATTCGTATTTGATCTCCCTGTATATTCGATATAATGTCCTATTATGGAACTTGCATCTGTTGCGTACTTTACCTATGTATTCGAATCAGATTTATAATCATGAAATGGTAATTTTCGATTCGTTGCTGTACAGGATGATTGATAGAATACTCTACAATTAAAAATAAAACTATACTGTTTAAATTTTTCGACGTTTCGACTAGTTATTAAGATATCTTATGAATGCTGTATGAAAGATCAATAACTAGTCAAAACTTCGTCAAATTAAGACTGTATAATTTCATTTTCAAAAGTTGATTATTCTTTCATTCATCCTGTACAGCATCTGCTCGGAATGAATTCAAATTGAACGACCCTACTAAAGCTATTTGGTTATCTATTTACGACAATAAGGAAATCTTCCCAGACCTATACACAAAACCTTCTAATAACTATTTGGAAATATATTAACAGTAGCAAGAGGAATGTCCTGTGACAGAAAACATTCATAAAAAATATATCTATTGCAAATCGGTCAACCTATTTGATACAAATGTGTTATCATAATACGACACTCTATTTATAGCAAATAAATCATTTCTAGCAAAATGGTTCTATTTGACTCAACAAATGAACTGCTTTGGCGCCTATTTCATGCAGATATTTTGCTGTTATAATGCAATTTCTATTAACTACTAATAGAAATTTCTCTCAGTGTAGGATGGTTATCGGTAATTTTATTGGAATTTTAAATTGGTAGCTGTACCTCAGGACCTATATATAGGTATATTAATAATAAGGGCAGCATGCCAATATCTGAAGCAGAAACAAGAGTAAGTATATCAATGACAAGGCTGAATTTCGCTTTTTCATCAATCTGTTACTTTCTTTCACTTTCATTAGACCATATTTTTCTTCAAGGATTTTCATACCTTTATGTCTTCGTTGAGGGTAGATTTATGCAGCACAATCAATACCTATCAAACTTCAACTGGAACTCAACTTGTATTAAGTACTTGAAAATTAATCCTTGATGGTTTTGATGATGCTATATGCAACAAAATTAAAAAAATTTAGGCATGTGTTATTTCTATGAAACATCTTAACAAAAAGTAACCTAATTTAAAATTGTAATTCTGTTTGGTACCTACTTCAATTGTAACAATTTGATAAAATGTTTCTAATATTGATTAATTTCATCTGTGACATCTAAAAATGCGCGAACTGCACAGCAACCTCAAAAATTTACATCTACACTGGAAAGCTTGAGAGTTGTTTATTGTTAGTTAAAGTTTAGTTTTAATTTCTCTGCATAAAATCGATCATTATTCAACAAGAAGTTTGAATTGGAGTTTAGTTTAAATCAGTGGTTCTTCTGCGATTTTTATTTTTCAAAATCGACTCCCACATCCTGATGATATTGACAAAAATATAGCAATTACTTCTATTTCGATATTATTTTCCAAGTTTTTACTATACAACAAGAACACATTATCCGTTTTGACAGAATCGCGCTTGCACATATTTACTTTATTTGTAGTTAAAATATGAGAGCTATTTATCTATAGTAGATTAGTTAATGAAAGTGGTAATGTGTGTGCATAAATAATTGTGAAGTGTAAATACTGAGTTCCAACATCTCTAGGGAAAACGATAGTTAGGCGATTTCGATGCTGTGACCTTGAAATAAAACAATTTTTAAAACAATAGAAATTGGATGCGATAGTTCCTACTATTTTAACTGATCAATATCAACAGCTTATTTTTCACCGCTAATAGTATCGCCAAAGCCAAAATCGCCTATAGGAATAAACTGGGATTAAATCTGCCTTTAGTGTTAATTTTCTCTTACGTCCTTGTTGCTATGTTTCACACAAGCAGATATGTTTTTGTCGAGCAGGTTTTTGTGCCAACATACAAATCATATTTAGCTAAGAGTACCTATACTGAAGACGAATATGTTGCAGAAATGTATATGGGTACTTACTTTTGATACCTACTAAACTTCCATATAATATCACAAAACAACCACCAACCTCTATTCTAATATCAATATCATTAATTCGTGTATTGTGTGTGCTACGGTAATGGTACAAACCGGCACAATTTTTCATTGTCTGTTACGGATGAGCTATATAAAAAATGAAGGTAATTGGCAACATAACTAATAAACCAATTAAAAGTTACAAATTACTCATGAGGAAATGATAGGTGGAGGGTATATAGGTATCATGTTGTAGAATTAGGTATATGGATTGCTATAATAGCGATGGTAAAAAAAGTATAGTTATGGATTATTTTTACATTTGAATTATGTAGCAACCATCATTATGCGTTAGTTTATTAGGTATATATATCCAGTTTTTAATTCAGATAAATATATTATATGAATCGGGACTTGATATCCCCTCAAAATCTTTTTGGTAAATTGTTTTATAGTGATTTCTATGGAATCTGTCCAATACTATTATAAATCAATATATAGGAATTTAACTTCAGATAAGAGGAATCCAAAAACTTTCAATTAAAGTTGTATAGGTTTTAATTTCGATATTCAACTAATTGATAGCGCATGTTGATGAGGTTTTATTTAAAATTATGACGAAAAATAATCGATCTCTTTACTATACCTACGTGATAATTGCATGTTATTCAGTGAAATAATTCAAACAAAGTATAATTTTTATTGCGTAAGAAATAATGCCGAAACCAGGGCCGTGATCTGTGGCGAAATATTTTCAACTATTCAAAATGTTACTTACTCAAGGCTTATTTCCCTCGATAATTTAGTACCTAGTTTTCCCGACAAACCAGAATTTTCTGTTGATACAATTAAATTGGCGATATTCCGACTCAATGAGTTATACACCGGCGACAAAAATGATTTGTATAACATAACGAAACTCAACCAATTCAATCTCCATCAGCCTTAATGAAATCCGGGCATTGGAGACAAAATTGATTCATGTAGAATGTGAACGTATAAATCGAGCCGGTAAACGTATTAAAAAGTCAATAATATACCAGCGCGATATATCCTCAATATTTCACGCTCGTATACGACAAATCTCTGTCTATAAATCGTGTAGTTAGTAAAACTCTCGTAAACGAATGTAAAAGCAAATAGTCTAATTGAAGCCTCACGTGAGAGGCCCCATCTGCAGAGGTTCGATCCCACCATTATTGCCATGGAAAACGTAAACGGGCCTCATATAAATGATCAATTACAATTCGTTAGATTTATATCCCACCTCTGCGTTTGCACACTTTATAAATATATTGTCCATTCGTATTTATTAGCGACAAATGTGGATTATTGTGCTCTTATTTATGGCTGCCTTCCATGAAGAATGGAGGAAAATCCGGTATTTCGGAATGGTTCGATAATAAATACAGAGCGCATTTTTCAACTGGGAAAATATTTCGTATAGTGATGCTTCAAGTTTTTTTTTGCTGGAATGCTCTTAGCAATCTGGTCGCACTACTGTCGCGGTCCTGTGTTAAAAGAAATTGAAAGTGCTTGTTTTCTGATATGGCCTACTGCCAAATCTTCTGTTTTCGAATGACTCTAACAACCTCAACTGTCAAGTTGATGGATAGAGTTTATCTTTTTGAATTTGAGAGCAATTAGATGAGTGAAACTAGTGGAGAAAGTATGGCAATTATACGCGGGTCAAAAGTCTTACATTTAAGTACCAACATCTTTTTTTCGCAGTCGTTTCACATTGATGACTGAAAATCATAACAATAATTAGAATACATCATATGTTGGAATTTACTTTTTCGACTACAATCAGTGCAAATGAAGCTATACGTTAGCTAGAATAATAATTAATTCAACATTTGAAACATAAATGGTAATGGACTTCCACTATCTCAATTGAATAATTATACATATGGATTTCACTCATTATATGACTGGTTTAATTTCCTTATTTTCCTTTTCTTTAATTACACCAATAGATAATTGAAGACGTTGTAATTGTTCAAGTAATTGAAGCAAGGGAAAATCGATGAGATGTGAAACCAATAATATGCGAATTCTGCGATTCAATTATCATATCTGTATAATAATTGAGACCACAATTTGTCGTATAACAAGTTCTCATATTTTTTCTTGCCTCCTCTCAAAATTAATATTGCGAATATATTGGAGTCATTCATATTACGTATTCAAAATAGATATATATATATATATTATGCGACCATCAAATGTCTAAGAAAACCATCCTTGTTTCCATCTGCAGTTTTTTTTTTCATTGGTACAAAGCAAAGATGTACAATGTTCGAGTGGTTGTCAGTAACAGGTCGATAATAAATTACAAATATTTTTCGTTTTAATATGTAAGGTCATGTTCAGAATATAATATTTCACCTTAGCTGTTGGCACTCGTATAAAACTATACGAGTACGAGGAACATAAATCCAACACCTACATGACCACAGCATTTTTGAGTTGAGTGTTCAAACTGATAAATTTATTGGTCAGGAATTCATTGTTACTGAAATTTCTCTTCTCAATTTTGGAGTTCTGAAGGTGTATATACGGAACCAGATAGAAGTGGGTTTTACACATGTTATATATTATATACGTACATTTTTATTTATGATCATTTCAGAGGTTTCGAAATCTATTCAAATATATCGCATCTCGTTGTCACGGTTTTCTAGACGTTTTGTCTTTCCCTTTTTTCCAAAACATTGATCATAAAAGAAATAACTTCTTATATCCTGGAACTTATAACGTATATAAAAGAGAAGAATGTTTTCTTGCGTTTATCAATCCTTTGTTGTGTTTATTAATCCTTTCCCCATTGTATTTTGAAAACGGTTCGTGGTAAACATCGTTTCATTGTTCTCTGAAATGAGTAACTTTTGTCTAAATTGAAAAACTTAGTATCGAATTGCCAATAGTAGCAGGACTTAAATGTTAAGATATAAAAAATACGACCTGCATCGATTTTTTTCTGATTTCCATGCACCAAGAGCAGGAATATAAACGCCCAATTTGGGGACACCCTGTATAAAAAAAAAACGAATGAAGACACAACGGTGGTTGTGCATTCCTCATCGCATTGGATATGGTAACCATCACATCAAGGTTCTTCGAAAGAAGGATACCTACAACTTCTTATAACAAAACGGTCTGCCTTCTGACCAGTTTAACGTGGGTTCATATGACAGTTGATATGTTACCAGCACTTGAATTTGAAACTGCAACGTTCGAAAAATAATTCAAAAGGGACAATAAAAATAAAAACAGGAGGAGGATGAGAGGTACGGTGGATTATGGAAATCAGTTAGCAAGCCATTGGAGTATCAATAGTATATTATGATACAAGTTTTATAAGACACTATTTTGTCGCACGCGTTGTTTGGAGTACGACGAGCGAAGCGAGGAATGCTCCAAGTGAACAAGTGCGACAACGTGTCTTATAAAACGTGTGTCATATGCAATTTTTTCTATTTTGAATTTATTTGAAGAAAAAATGGATTTAATATCGATAAATAACAGAAACATCTTCGATTGGTAACAATGATGACATTGAAATATGACGCAGAATCGTAAAGCCCAGTTTACAGTTGAGCGATTTTGATTATTGCAATACCAGCGGTGAAAAATTCAATGTTGTTATTGTTTGTATTGGTCAATTTGAATCAAATTAAACTCTGAATTGAAATTTACCAACTAAAACATTGAGTTTTTCACTACTAAAATCACCAAATCCAATTCGCTCAGAAGTAAACTGGGCCTAAACTCTTCTGACTTCCATTTGACAATTCGATTGTACCAATCTCAGAATAATAAAAAATTCGTATCGAAATAGAGGCTATTTCGACACGCATTTGCGTATGACTTCATTATACAACCAAAATAGAAAAAGGTCTTTTCAGCACTGCTATACGAATTCCAATCTATTACAAAATGTTAAGTATGGCAGTTTCCTATGTAATTACTGAAAATATTATCAAGATTCCTCCCATTATTTGATTTATGTATGAGGACAGTTGGTAATTTTTTTTTCGTCAGTCCTTTTATTGGAAAGGCAATCAAAGTTTCATCATCCCATTAATCAATTATTCGATGTTCAGCAAATTCAGTTCGATACAAAATTGAGTGGGTGATGATGATATTTGAAAATATATTGCATATATGAAATTTTTACGAAAACAGAAAAGTATAAGGTTGATTTTGTCAAACCAAATAATTTCTTATAAATTCATTCCATGAATGTGTACGAATTTTCTTTGCATCCAAATTAGACTTAAATCCTTCAAAGTCCAAGGATAGAAATGGGTCCATAATTTTTTTCATATATTTTTTTTTGGAAAAATACAATTGAAGAACATTTCGGAGCAGAGCACCTATTGTCCTATCAAAATAAAATGAATAAATTAACAAGTTTATTCAGTGAGATGATCATTCTGTTATTTTATTCAAATTGAAATACTTTGCATGTAATATTAGTTTTTTTCGAAAAATGTTTATCCAATAGTATTATGAGAAATTTAAAAAATATATCCCAGATATTCCACAAAAAAGCATGAGCTACGTAAGAATATAAAGAGAAAAAATGTACCTATTATCTTGACCTTGAAGTAATGCGTCTACATTTTCATGTATGTATATATAATTTATAATAATTATTGTTACAATGTATTTTGGCCTATAATCTAAAGATATTATAACAATAGAAAAGAGTTTTGAGGTATAAGCATCAGAAAATACCTCACTCCAATCGATAACAAAATAGTTCTAACTTAGATGGAAGTTCTGTTTGTGCTGCAATTCTTGAGCTTGGCAATAAATGGGTGACCATCAGTCTTAAGCTCAATTTATAAACTCCGCCTCCGTAGCTACAGTTGACGCTCCAGTTACTGTTCGTAGATGGAATGTGCTAAAAATAAACATCTGTTCATAAACTACGCAGCTGACGCAGGTGCCGTATAGCGTAGGATATCTCCTCGATACATTTTAGAACGGCAGCGTCAACTGTAGCTACGGCAGTGGAGTTTATAAATTGAGCTTTAGTCCGTCTGATCTGACTGCTCGTAATAGCTCGTGGTGGATAAAAAAATTATAAACCGCAACGAGTTAGCTATATGATATAATTTTCCAACATATCTAGTAGGAGCAGAAGCAATCTGATCCTCCTCAGTTCATTACGTCGAAACATAGTAGGTAACTAAGCACTGAAAATTCATTTTAATTACTGAGACGTTTCCCAAAGTTTGCAGTTAATAAATCAACACATAAATCAGGCTAGTAATGAAATACCTATATGACATAGCTGAGGCACGATAACTTACAAGAAGTTACTGAATATGCTTGTGTATAGCGTCAAAACTTATCGCTTGTGCACTCTGCTAGAAGACTGGAAACTTGAAGCAACGCCATAATTGCTCGCTATAAATACGTATCAGATAGATAATAATATGAGCAATTAGAATCTTACTGCTTGAGGAGCTCCTGGTTGTATTATTTATGATGATGCATCATATAGGCATTCATTGTTGGATGATCTACATTTCTCGATTCTTATTTTTGTATTTTCTGATAAGTACATTTTGATGAAAATTTTACTTCATGGAAGGATTTAGTACCCTTCAATATGAATGGTCAAAAGATTGGAACTTTCATTTTCTAAAAAAAAAATATGAGGATTTTATTCCTGAAAATTGACTACTCGATGAATGAAAATGATGAAGGTTTTATAGAATTATGTGTGCATGAATTCAAAAATATTCGTAAAGAAATTCGAGTGAATTACAAAAGGTTATTTAGTTGCATTTACTTTCGTACATATATCCATAAAAACTAGAAGAGTTTCTCCATTGGCATTTACAACAACTTTTTCAGATAGTACTGAGCTATCTCGTTTCTTGTGATTTTCACATCTACACTTATACGACAAAATGAATATATGTACTTTAATTCTGACTTGAAACGGTTTCATCATGTTGATCATACTAATTGACATGATATTTATTTCATTTCAAGCACCAGCTCTGTTTTTGTCACGTCTCAATTTGTCAGAACATCTTCATTGTATATCTAATTCAATCTTGACATGTTATAGAACTCACTTGGGATTTCAAATGATTTACTCTTCAGAAATTTGTACATATTTCACAGATGTGGTCATCACATGAAGACATATCCTTTGAAAATATCATTAGTTTTAAGTATGAAATTAGTTTTCAAAAATAGTTTTATATTTAACGACAATTGTTTGTAATTTTCAGTTAGATTGCCCATAATACTAAGGTAAACAGAATCGTTATACTTATATGTCTTCAACTTTTTTGCAAGCATACGACATTATTCAAGTAGTGATGTAACTTTTTTAATGGTGTTTACACTATATTTCATATATAAATTATTCAATAATAATTTATTTTTCTCCAAAATTAATTCCATTAATGTTGATTGAGCAATTAGTGGAAATATTCAATATTTTCATAGAGTAGATATTAGTCACGATTCTTATTTGTTCAAATGATTATTTCATGTTTTTGTTTTTCTGATGAATACAAAATTTTGCGCCTTCCATTCTAGCGGACGTCTGTATAGGTATTAAAAAAATATCTATATTTGAAGTTGTGAGCGTGTTATCGTGGAAATATGATAATATACTTCAAAATTTTCAACGATAAGGATTAGTACGAATATTCAAACAATTTTATGAACATGACCCCTTAAAGAATAACATTTATATTGGACTAGACAGTTCTTAATATTGAAAACATCTTTACTCTGCACTTCAGTCCGAATCTACTATTGTTATCTCATACGAATTCCCATAAATATGTCTGATGAACGATAAACCTACCAAGTCTCATATGAATGAACTTCCTACTGATTCGCGTATTGAAGAGACCCAAACGTGGGGAAAACATGACCAATGAATCACACAGTATTTCCCTCCCATTCGAGAACGCCTTCCAAAAAACTAGGATATGAGCGATAAACAAAAACATAAATCCTGTCGGACAACGAATTTACAGCTGGATTCCTCAATGTTGTCGACAAATACGTGTTGGTTTTGTCGATTTGATATAGTCGGCATGCAATATTTAATTTATGCACGACCGGGCGTAAAATTGCACTTTATCGCCCGGTTGTGCGGGCGTAAAATAGTACTTTACCGCCCTCGGACTACTTTACCGCCCGCCGGGCGTAAAATGGCACTTTACCGCTCGCCGGACGATAAATTATTGATTATTCGCATCCTCAGCTGATTTACTGATTTCTGGTGGAGTACAATTCACACTTTCTTCGTCACTGGGAATGCATTTCGTAATGACTATTGTCTATATTGACAGCAAATATGGCTACTAGCTACTATTTATTCACCCACCAGTCTGGAACATGAGCAAATTTTAAACCCTTAATAACTTCCTTATTATAAGAGATAGAGAAAAAGTAAAAACACTCTCATGTAATGCTTTTTCGAGAGGAACATCATGGGTGTAGCAAAAATTATTTTAAAGGAATTTGAAAGGTATTTAGGAACCGTTTTATTCCTTACATGGCTTGAGAAGTGAAGAGGTATTTACAATGAAATATACTGGTCGTGCATAAAATGTTGTATGTAATTCGGGCGTAACTTGCTTTTATGGACCTAGGCATGTTAATGGTCCATAAAAGCCTATTTTACGCCCTTGATACATAAATAACTATTATGTCGTCTGTTCATTATTTGATCTCTCAATAATATACCTGTCTTTGGTACTTAGTAGTGACTTTTTTCTACTTGATTCCAACTAGAGGCATCGCCGAAAAAGATAATCAATCCATCAATCAATATCCCTGATGTGCAGTTGCAAAACAATGTCATGTGTTGTATAATTGAAGTCCATACATCATAGACAGTGATAACCTCCATCTGCTGATATCTGCATAACAGACAATGTGCAGTGAGGAAATTTTTTATTTTGTTTCGTAAACATGTATGTTCTTCGACTATACGAATTGGTATTCGATTGTTGTCTACAAGCAAATTTTCCGTTTCCTGTATTAGGAAATTCAATAGATTGTCTATTGTAGTGTGTACTCGACCTTAGTGTAATTCATAGAAAACCTCACTGTAATCCCATGTCATATCTATTGACATGACTGTTCTATGTCATAATTGTCGTCTGTCACACAAAATATATTTTTGGCGCAAATGTGCGTTTCTACTTATTTTTTTTTACTGAAGTAAGCTGTAAGCTGTACGTTGTAGATTGTCGAACAGAACTTGAATAAAATCACACTAAGTTGATCCTGAATTTTTCTCAGCAAGTATATATCACTGCCGATCTTATATAACGATACTGTCCATGTCTGATGGGAGGAACTCTTTGATTTAAGAAATCTGAAAACGTTCTAAGGAACGACTGATTTTGGAGATAGTTCACTGCAAGGTGGATATAAGATGGTGAAACAGCTCTTCAACTGTTTCTGAAGATGTTGTAGACCGTTTGAGAAGGGTAGTAATATTTCCACGACTTGAATGAAGATGGCGGTAAGATCGATTATCAAGGAAGATTTCTGTTTCTTATGTATTTCTGTGGTTTACATCTGACAGAAGTAAGTTGTAATGAGACTAAAACACTATATTTTCAGTAAATCTGGAATAATTATCGTTATTTTGACTCTTTTCAGTGTGTTTTCTCTTAGAACAGACACTGACAGATCCACAGTGTTTATTTTACCAACAAAAGGTATGCGCCATCCCTGGTAACTTCAGGCAATATTTCTATACCGTTCGAAATAAAGTAGGCAAAAGTTTTTTCTAGTGCTTGTTAATAGGAAGCTGTTTGGTTTACTGTGTATGTATTTTTTTAACGATATGTGGTTGTGATATTTCAATTGAGTTTCATTGATTTTATAGTTTTAACTTCAGAATGTTCCAGTTTGTGAAAATGATGCTAACTCAAAAATTATAGTTGTTTTGAAAGTTTCCACATACGTAGTACGAATAATTATCATAATTTACGTCGGATTGGATTGCTCTCAAATTTCACAGACACCTTCACGCTATATTTTTTTAAGTAAAACAACAATTACGCAGGTAATTAATAACGATTATAATTATTTCTTGACATAGTCACAGGTACTTGAATATGTGTAATTGTTATAATCTTTCAATTCCTTGGTAGCTGTTCCAACACCAATAATTTATTGCTTGCTCAATTAATATCTGGCCAACTGTGAAGAAACTGCATAAATTTTCAAATGTGATTAATGATTTTTTCCACAATCCGGATAGAGCATATATACCTACATCAATAACGCCACTGCAGATTAACTCCCAACATGATTCGAATATTTAATTTAGCGTTAATTCAAATTACGGGGCTTTTGAATCATGTTATTGATCTCGCGGATTATCCATTTCGCGCTTATGGCGGTACAAACAAAAATTCAACATGCAATTTATTGTTCGTCGTCGATTGAGGTGCATTCGGTGTAAAAACAATAAATTTCTAATTAGATATTGCTGCGAGTGGCTGGTATTTATTCATTATTCACTAGCGGATAGTTTGTCGGATGCTACTGAATTATCGAACGTAATACAGTGTGGCAGCTGGCCAGCATACAGTGTGAGCATAATAACACGCTCGGCATAGTTCACAGAATCAAAATATAAGTTCTGATGAAATTGCTTTCTGGTGTCATTGAGAGCTGCTAGCATTGACTGTGAAAATTAACCGTGAAAACCTTAATTTTTTGAGAAATAAGAAATTATGTATACCAAACTGATGGCATGAATGAAAATTATGTACTGATGCACAAAATGCATGAGTTTCAATGCTTATTTATGAATTATTTCATTGTGTCAGTATGAGAAACGTCAACTTCATCAAGAGCTAATTTCAAAACGAAAAGGTTGACTTTTGAGTCGGTTGCAGAAAAACGTATTTGATATATATATATATTATTTCTCTTCATTCTTAATTGGTACGCTTGGAGGCGCCATTTCGAATTTATGAACTTGACAAAGATCGGCCCCGAAAACACATATACACCTCAATTTTGAATACAATCCGACGTTAATCACAAAACTATTAGATACGCCATCATAAATTTATAAATTTTGATTGAATAAATTTATAATCTCCGACCCTTGATAACCTAACCTATAGAAGATGCATTCTACATTTCACAAAGTGTACATAAAAAGTTTGAATGTTTGTGAAAAATGTTTCGCACGCCATAATTATTTCAAAACCTTCCACATTGTGGTTGTGATCATAGAAAAAACTCAAAATTCTGAACCACCCTGTAGTTGTTTCAATTAAATATCAATCGATAGTGAATGGAAAGTTAAGATAGGGACATGTAAGCCGTTTTTATCAATAATGGATAATTTCGGCACAAAAAATTCCTAAAGTTGAAAAATCACGACTTTTCACACCCTATATCTCTGTAATAATTCACCCTGCAACCCAAGTATGAAGCATTGACGAAATCAGGTCTTCAGGAAGAATTCGAAAATGTAACATAAATTCAGGGTGTTCTATTTGAAATAACAAAGTTGTTGCTACTTTTCGATGGAAGTGGCAACGCAGCAACCCTAAAACCAATTTTTCAGAATAATCCTACGTCCACTTCTCCAGAAACGTCTAACCTACCATCGACCGTGATTTTTGGCCGATCTTCTGAATTTCTTCTGATCCAATATATTTTTTGTTACCTGTGGCAAATTATTGAATATTTTCTTTCCCTCATACATATTAGAGTGTTTTGTTAAATTCAGTTTAGGTATTGGCATCAGGTGAATATAAGAGCACTGTCTGGTGTTGTAATTTCTATCTTCAGGTGGATCCGCAACATATCTTTTGTGGATCAGGCATACAACTTCATGAATGAAAATTCGGTATTGTACAAAATGGTGCCTACATCAGCTATCTCGGAAGTGAGGCCTGCACAAATATCTGATTGATCTCTTCTGAAGTACAAAAACCTGATTCAGAAGTTTTTGACTGCAAAATCCCCAAAATACTATACCGTATCATATGGGACTCAACTATAAGGCACAATAAGTTGATCTGATTGTGGTTATATCAAGTTCATTATAGCGACGATAGAAATGTAATAGAATATTAGAGTAAACTGATAAGCATATGGCAGTAGCAGTGATGAATAACATTTGTTTATTCCATATAGGTAATAACAGTATAGCTATAGATTTCAATACTATGATGGTGAAATAAATGCTGAAAATAACAATAAAGATATCGTATTCATGAGAATTGTACACTTCAACCAATCCAGAATATCCACTGAAAGATTAATTCACAACAAATTACGGTGGAACTGAGTCGAAGTCTATAACGTAAACGATGCATGTAATCAATGTAGCGGCTTAAATCGAACATGTTGGATAAGATTTATAGACTCAAGAGTCAATATAGTACGGCGCTATATGGCAAGGCCTTACGTCGTATTACACTATAGGCACCTCTCTGGTGCCACTGTCATTGTGATGGCAAAAACCGAGATCGTACGATAACCCACTTAATATCTTTATTATCCGTTCTTATTAGGTCGTTTATTTATGCTTACGAACGGCAAATTGTTGAAAAGCGAAGGTACCATAAATCAGTGATCGGTGCATTGCAATGAAACCGTATTGTATTTCCTTTCGGTTTTTACTTTAACCTTCTGTATAGCAGAACAGATATCTGTGTGTAAACAGGACAAAAATTTTGAAAGAGAAAATAGTCCATCCAATTAAAACAACTACTATCCTGGTAAATACCACGCAGAACATTGAATTATATCTGCTCGTAGTTCTGGAGATTTGTTTCTGGAGTGTTTCTTTCTTCTGCCGCATGGTGTCGCCACTTCCAAATGTCTCTTGGAACGCGGCTCAGTGCGGTCAAATAGACGTGACGAAAATGCATTGGGACAGGCAACGCTTCGAGTGGAGATCTTACGGTCTCTACTCGGATAACTACCCTGCACTGATGAGGGCCGTTTTTTTTATCACGTTGGATTACCTCTTGAAATATAATTTATATGGTGAACTAGACTCAGGAGAATCTAGGGACAATTCTATGATGACGAACTGTTTCGGCTCATTTATTCTTCTCAGTTGCACTATAGCCTAGGCCAATTGATACTGATGTATATCAAAATCATCTAATGTATTATTCCCAATATTGAAATCAGGTACGGTAGGAAGGACGTCAGTGCCACCTATTGGCAAAAGTTCTAAGGTTTTGAGTTCGAACAGATGAGCACATGAAAATCACACCATTCACATACATGTTTTTATTAATTTACATCGAATCTGGTGTTTTCAGGATGCAATACTCAACGAATGATTATTGCCACCAAATTAGATGATTCATACATTGCCTCGATTCGTTTTTTATGCGTTAACGTCAATGATAGCACCATTGAGAATATTAAATTTCAACCATTTGGTGTTTTTTATGATTATGTTTCAAAATCGTTCTACTTCACCACATTCGTGTCATTTTTTACTACTAAGATCGGAATTAATACCTCTCAACACTCAATTGTGAAATGTATAATAAAAAGGACACAACTTTGATAATCAGATGTTGTATTCGTCGGAGTTTGTTCTGTAATCCATTTGATTGAAATCACACCCAATATATTTTAACTGTCTATACGAGCAGATATAATTCAGGCATTCAAACTCGAACTATGTTTGATAATTTTGATTGGATTATACTATTTTTCTTTTAATCATCCCGTCCAATTCCTTCGCATCATGCGCATGATTAGCGATTAAACATAAAATTATGTTGTAATTCCATAATATCGTGTTCATTATAAGTGATGGAATTCAAAGAGACTTATTTTGAGTACAGGAAGACTCTTTTTGCTGCGATTCTCAAAAATAACCGTCTGCATCATTCTCACAGTGACATTCAGCTCAAAACAGCCAACGCCATGAATAACACAACACTTACAATATAAAGTCGGTGATTAATGATTGCCCACAATTTAATAACTGACTGCTGGGTATATAAATCGTAGAGCCATACGTCAAAATGGCGGCCTGCGTGTCTTTCAACTCCCTGTTTTGTTTTTGATGGAGCACAGCCAACTATTTGGAGTTGCACCAGAAATATCAGCGTGCGGATACGTCACTTGCCGGTGTGGCTTCAAAGTGAGTTCGATGCATCTCATTAACCCAAAACAGCTCCACTTCATCATCTTATCAATTATTAGTGTGGGACAATATTTACCTCCAGGTGTTGCTTTCTTTGATGTTTGCAAATATTAGATATATATAGGTACTCAATAGTGATTTTGCAGGTAGTTGAATAAAACAAAAATTCAGGTACCATCAGGGTTTTCACTTATATTTTGAACCCCCTCTTAACTTTTCTCTTATGTGATTCTTCTTGTAGATTTCATATATGTAAACAGAAGAACAGTTGTAGATCTGAAAAATAAGTTATTGGCACCAAATTAATTTTTTTCAGATGGAACACCCCAAATATTTTGTCACTTTAGGATATAGTATATTTTCCCGATTTCAAATATATCATGTTATCTCGAATAGATTTCGAGATATTTGACATTGAAACTCAGATTGTATCCGGATTCTTTCAGCTAATTAGGACGAAGATGGTCAGATTATAGCTAGGGCATAATATGTCAGTTATTTGATGTCATAATGGGTTTTAGTGAAAGGGAAAAATGTCACATACCATCAGTATTTTTGGAAAATAATAAAAATGCCAAAGCCGCACAACGGTTTTTATCGATGGAGAAATATGGAAAATCATGATCAAGCACAATGTTTGGAAATCGTTGACAACAAATATTTTTGTATTCATTCTAATCCGAGAGAAAATCCGGTTAAAATCTGAATTTAAATGTCAAATATCTCGAAATATATGACATATTATATAGCATTCATCAATTTGACTACGATATTTCCATTATTTCCATAAAGCTACCCTGACCATATTTGTCCTAATTAGCTGAAATAATCCGTTTTAAATCTGAATTTCAACGTCAAATATCTCTAAATTCAAAACAGATAACATGATATAGGTGTGTATATATTTGAAATCAGAAAAATATACTTGATCCAAAACGACGAAATAAATAGGGTGTTCCATTTAAAAAATATTTCTGGTGCTCATAACTTCAGATATTCAACTGTCTTTCTGTTCACATATATGAAATCTGCAAGAAAAATTAGAAAACAATATCAATAGCATCACTTTTTTGACTCTTAATTTACAAATTGGAATGGAACTAAAGATATTGTTTTAGTTGAAAAAATCAAATTCGTATTTCCTTGTTTTTTTTTCTATGGATTCAAAATAGTTTTAGTTCAATACAGAATTTGAATGTTATACCTATGAAAGATGTATCTATCCTTTCAAAATTGTTAATTGGTTTCTTTTCAGTGGAACTGGAAATCTCATAATTATTGTTCATTACGTCTAAATGTGTGATTATCGACATTAATATTAGTTGTGCCAGTTTTCTTATTACATCTTGAAAAACAAATGGCATGAAAGTGATTGCGATGAAAGTGTCATGCAGTATATACCAAAAACTCACCAATAACTCATGTGTCTCTTAAAATGAGCAGAACATGATAATTCATGTAAGTAAGAGACCATAAGAACTGTCATCATATAGAGGAGAACTACGTACTGCCTAATTATGCACATATCATAAATTCTACAATAATGCACGCTGTCTCAATGATTTTAATGAACTTTCACACATAAAAATAAACGAATCCCTACACCTCTCGTTTCATCTACTTCTCCTTCTTTTCATCCTCGTACCTTCTTTTTTCCCTTGTCCTTCTTCTCCTTCTCCCCCTGATTCTCTTCCTAATTTTTCCCATCATCCTTTTGCTTCATTAAGTGGAACAGGAAACAATGATAATAATAAAACATCACATATTTAAATTCAATGCTGAATTGCTGACATGATTTTATGCTAACAGGTGAATTACAAGAAGTGTGTGATTGATGATATCTCGTAATTGAACAGCTATTTCTCGGTGTGTAGATTTTTATCAAATAGAAAATAGAAAGAACCATCAGGACTGATCGTTTATTTATTAATATAGCCTCTGGAATATTAATAGAAACACGCTAGAGAAATATTTTGGTGATTGCGCGACATGAATTTCAAAGATACAATGATTTATCTATTTTGGATATGAAAGTTACGTGACTTAATATCCGTTACATGTACTGATGATGCGATGGATGTATATTCTGTTGTCAATACTCCTATCCTATATATATAATGTTGTTTCCACCTTTTTTATAAGATCCTCCTACTCCATATATTGTATAGCATATAAATGCATCAACTATATTATTATTATCACCATTGTCTCAACTTTCGCTCACGTAGATATCCACATTGAACAAGAATATCAGATTTTGAATTTTCGAAAATCATTCGATATCAATACAATGTGAAAAATCGAATCTGAATTAGTTCACATCAACTGGATATATAGACGAATAGAATACATATAACTATGAAATATTTCTGGATCAGTTCTCGTTGAAAACCTATATTGATGTTTTGAATACAATTTTGTTTACATTTCTAACATTCTTATATCTGAATAATGCCTTATTTATATCCGTTAGCTGGTTGATATAAAAACGTATTTCTCCTCTGAATAATTCTAATCAGCTCTACTAGCGGAAATTGCAAATCACAAACACTTGAAAAATTTGTATGTTAGATGACAGATCATCTACGTTGGTATTTTAATGATAGAGGAAACAGATAGCCGGCCTGATTCCTCAGGTGATGTGGTCTTACAGTTCTTGATTTTCTCACAATACTTATCCAACCAAGTATGCTAGAATAAGAAATTTAAGCGATTGTGAGCTTCAATGTTTCCGTCTCTCATTCAACAGTTAGTAGCTTCACGTTGCTCAGTTCGTGGAATCTAAATGAATCAAAATAGTTAGACATGTTTTTATTTCTCCAAACAATAGGCAATTTTCAAAGAACTGAAAATATTAACCGTGTTCTCCTTGTATATCTTTCATGTGTTACAATACGCTAAAAATAAGATGAACTCATTTAAAACCTTGGGTGCAGGACAGTATGAAACAAGGAACTCTAATATTTTGGAGGTGCCCGTACATAAACTAAAGAGTACTGAATACTGTCCAAAGTATATGGCTATAAGCATATTCAATCACTTACCCAATTCATTCAAAGAGTATTCACCGACTGAATTTAAGAGACAGATAAAATTAGTTTTGACACAAAAGGCATACTACTCACTGAAAGAGTATTTTGAGGACAAAAACTTCATATGATGTTATATATTTAGGTATAGGTATAGGTACCTGTATTTTATTTTAATATGTAAGTTTTTATTTTATATACAATCAATAGTAATGGTGATAATCAAATTTTATATATATGCACATATATGGTATTTTTATTTTATTTTTTTCGAAACCTTGTTTTTATGAATTATCATGTATAAAACTTCTATTTTATAGGATTATTATGACTTGTTCTATATCATCCAATGTATGATCTTTGAAGAACCAATAAAATATCTATCTATCTATCTATCATCGCAAGGCCCGACTGCGCCAGTTGCAATATCAGAGAAAATACAAACTGCAAATAAAGAAAATGTTGAGTAAACATGGATAATGTTCACTGGCAAAAGCTCCAAGCAATAACTTCGCCAGCTAATCAGTATAAAGAAGTAACATCTACACGAAATATTTCATCGAGAGCGGCGATAATGGCCCCACATTTTTTGCCCATCTTTCATTTGTTTATCTTTGGTTCTGTTATCGCAACGTAACCAACCAACGTAGCCTTCCCTTTAAAAGTAATCAGCTGGTCTCCCCTCTAGTGTACTTTCACAAGAAAATGTACAGCTTTATCAATATTATCAATTATAATGCGAGTTTTCTTTGCACAAATAATCCTTGTAGTTTTGAATCATATTTATTTTATACTTATTGATGACTTTGTCTTGTCTTTGGCTTATTTCAACATACACGTCAATGTCAATCTTTACGACAATTGTATATTATGATACAAGTTTTATGAGACGCTATTTTGTCGCACGCGTTGTTTGGAGTACTACGAGCGAAGAGAGGAGTGCTCCAAGTGAACAAGTGCGACAACGTGTCGTATAAAACGAGTGTGTCATATGCATTTTTTTCTATTTTGAATTGATTTGAAGATAAAAATGGATTTCATATCGATAAATAACAGAAACATCTTCGATTGGTAACAATGATGACATTGAAATAATCAAAATCTGACGCACAAGCGTAAAGCCCACAGTTTACAGTTGAGCGATTTTAATTTTTGCAATACCAGCGGTGAAAAATTCAATGTTGTTATTGTTTTCATTGATCAATTTAAATCAAATTTTACTCTGAATTGAAATTTACCAATACAAACATTGTGTTTTTCACTGCTAATATCACCCAATCCAAATCGCTCAGAAGTAAACTGGGCATAACTCTTCTGACTTTCATTTGACAGTTTGATTGTACCAATCTCCGAATAATAAAAAATGCATATCGAAATAGAGGCTATTTCGACACACATTTGCGTTGCACAATGACTTCATTATACAACCAAAATAGAAAAACAATTGTATTCATTCCATAAACATCTCGTAATGTTTCTTTTGTTGAGGGCAAAGTTATATATTATTCTTTGATGATGGCAATAACAATCTCTTGTGAGGGTCTTTGACAAAGACTCGCTCCTGATGATGGCATTGATCGAAAACGTTCGAGTTGATAATTAAATGATATTTTTTTTATAAATATTATGAATCGTTCGAACTTTTTCCATTCGTAATAGCACAACCATTCCATGCAGAGCAGAACAGACTGATTCCAGAATACCAATGGCTGTCCCATTGTTATATACGCACAAAGATTCGACGCGACATGCATAATATGTAAGCAATCAGAGCGTAGGGACAACCGGTAGAGATGAAAGGGGTGAAATCCACACCCAGTGAAATGAAACAGCTGTGCTCAAAGGGATGCCCAGGCACGATCCAATTTGTCATTGTTTCATTCCCAACTAAATATTAACTGAACTTTATTAGATTTCTATATGAAGTTCTGAAATATTACGCTTGTTTCGAATGAGTTTTCTGATGTTATCACGAAGTTGTTGAGAGTTGCTTGCTGTTTATCGATTTTTTCAACAAATGTTCATGAATTTTCGGGTCCTGTTCCAGAATGTTTCAATCAGAATCAAAGGGTTTCAATAAATTGTCTCAGAAGGTGAATTCTTCAAAAATGATGAGAAACTAAGTCAATATTTCACTAAATTTTGTTGATATTCAGTGTGCGATATCATGAAAATGGAAGAAAAGGATAGGATAAACTGTCAACCATTCTCATTCTCAGAAATAAGTGATATCGAGAGAGGTGATATTATAGAAAATGGAAAAGTGAAAGCAGAAAAATTATATACTGGACAGAAAATACAACTGATGCACTGTTTTCATTTGGAATGTATATCATGTGCCATAATCCACGAAAACTAGTAGATTTTGGAAAAAGACAAGTAGAATAATAATTTCTATTACTTTGGTAAATATATTCAATCCTTCGTAAGGAAATGAGGAAATTAGAAACCGATAAAAACATCCATATAACCCTTCAGATAATGGCTGTGCAGCTTACTGATATTTTGTGTTGCTATCAATCATCATTAGAGAACGAAAATAACGATGTTGGTGACATCAATCATATAATAATTGGTATTGATAAAATATGAAATACTGGTGGTCCTTGAACTGTATGTGATAATTTACGGTTGATGAGGAGATATGACAGGAAAACACTAAAAATATTATGTAACGGGACAGTTATTTACATTGCGAGACCAGAACGCTGTATTTTGTGAAAAAACCGGTATTTTTCCCAATAGGAAATTAGTATTTATTGAAAATAGTGTGTAGTGCCTATGCCTAATGTTATTCTCTCTGAAATATTTGTTGATCCATTTATTTTGATTACTGTTCATCTTGTTGATTATAATTCTCCTTGTTTGTCTTTCTTCCTCAAACAATTCTGACAGCTATAAAACATAAAATATTATGAGTCGTGAATGAAATAATAAATTTTGTGAGTTCAAAGCAGTAATAACTCACGGTCTTCTAACTAAAGTATATATATACGTGAACTAGGTTTTATCAGTTAACACCTTTCTACACTGATAGTTTCAATTTCAACTCTTTGAATATTTATATGTTTTATCGGAAGAGAGATAATACCTAATAATTTTATTCATGGATTCTGCCCCAAACGAATATTAATGTCTTTCGTCAATTTCAAATACATAAAATATTTTAGAAATCCTATATAACTTTTAGGATTAATAGCATGGTAATTGATAATTACATACTTCTTCCAGGCACTCTATTATAAATGACAATAATTGGTATTTATAAAACAATAAATAACAACATGTGGGAGTGAACACTCACTCACTTCGCTGATTTTACATAATTGAAGTTTTGCAGTGAAAATGAATGGTCTCGAAGATTATTCATCCTCAAATTCGAAGGCTCACCGCAGGTTTTGAATTAATGAATGTTCAACACCACATTGAAGATATTATCATCATCTGATATCAGATAAGGTTAATGGCTTCTAGTAGTCGGATACTTCTATATTATTAGCCTCAGGCAAGATGCACTCAATCAGTGAAATGACATTATATGGTAATCAATGAATACATATACCTATATTGAAAGTTCTTCATAAAAGGGGTTATTTCTGGGACAGAGGGATACAAAGAGTTTAATATTTTACATACTTGTTGAACAATTGATTCATAATATATCGTGAACACTACACGGTTATACAACGATGTATTCCCACTGCTCTATAATGTCGTTTCAATCCCTGTGACTATACTGACTCCATTCATGACTTAGCTCAATTTGCAAATCAAAATAGTCAGTGTCCTCATAATTGCAAAACTGCTGCTATTTCTAGACATTTCAGTCATTGAAAGTATTACCGAACCATCCATATTATAGGCACCTACTACTGGTAGCTTGTAATTTCATCAACTGGTTTGTTTTGATACCCCTTGCTCCCAACATGGATTGAATATATCCCTGATTTTATTGCTCTCATCTGAACCACATCTTTGGAAGTTAATCTATAGGTTATGTTTGTATGTAAGGTTGAAAAATAGCACTCATTTTTATTCAGTCTGCTTGATGGGGAACAATTTCTATTTTCTAACCTCAACTTTTTGTTCTAGAAAGATACCACGAGGCAGAATTCAAAATAGGTGAGCCTACATGCATATATATCGAATCCTATATACATGAATCTGTTTGGTTGTTTTCCGTAACATATTATGTAGAACACATTATTCTACATGGCAATGAATCACATATCCACCCTTATGACATCCCTTTAAATCGACTACAAGTTTTTTACAATAGGGAGCCATCCGAATTTCGCTATGCTTGAATTTATATTTCAGGCTTGGGTAATTTTTATCAAAATACTCAGGTAACTGGCGGAGCGTTGAAAATTTTGTATAATAGCAAAATAATAGGGCTGCCTTATGATTTATTGAATGGGAATCCTTATTGTTGGTAGTTACGTAACAACCAATCCCCATATATCGAAAAGGGTGATGGAATATTTCCAAAAGGGTAGCAATATGATTTTTTTATATTGTATAATGGTTCGTTCGTTCGTGTTGAAATAATAATCATAAAAGTATTTAAATTTGTTACATCTCATCCAATTCATATATTTTGTTAAAAATTTCAGCGATGCATGGACTCCAGATATACCGAGTGTCCACGGAAAGTGGCTCGCCCCTATTATATGCAAATTCCGTATTCACTGGAAGTGATATAAACTTTCGATATTGAATAGGACACGTGGTATAAGTA
This sequence comes from Chrysomela aeneicollis, assembly GCA_029955515.1. Lineage (NCBI taxonomy): Eukaryota > Metazoa > Arthropoda > Insecta > Coleoptera > Chrysomelidae > Chrysomela > Chrysomela aeneicollis. The sequence goes on from JARUHQ010000002.1 coordinate 30,719,738, forward strand.
TTTTTATTTTTTTTGTTTTCAGATGACATTCATAATAAATTTGTTAAGTACTGTTTGTAATCGTTTTTTGAGTTGTAAACTTATAATTTAAATGTTTTAAGCTAAAGTTTTATTACAACCTAATAGAGAGCGGCATCAAAATAATCGTTATGAAATGTTCTTTATTTTTAACACGAAGAGCCACCATGTTGACATTTGAAAAAGTAGTCATTGAAATTTTAAAATTAAACGTCACATAGCGGAAACATTTTAATCTAAAAAAGTTGTATGATTAAAACATTTTAGGACTGAACTTAGTTATTTGAACGTTTCCATAGCCCTCTAGTCTAGAATAAAAATAATAAAAAAATTCAAAACGGTTTCAAACTGTAGCAAATGATATTTGGTTGGATTTTATCATGTCAAACAAAAAAAAAAGGAAATATACCAGGTGTCCCATTTGAAAATAGATATTTTTGTCACTTCCGGTGAATCTGGAATCTGCATAAAGTTGAGCTACTTTGTAAAATCAGCTTTATGCTTCAAGGCTTAAACGGATCCTCCAGATTTCATTCCATTATCATCGAAAACAAAAAATGTATTGGGGCGAGCCACTTTCCGTGGACATTCGGTATATACGGTCGCAAAATATCACTGAAGGTTTCCGATTAGTTCTCAGGATGAAAAATTTGCAAAGGTCTGACTGGCAAATTTCATTAGGATCTGCAAAAAAAGTGCGATTTAAAGAAAATAATGACTATAAATCGAGTTATTCCAAGTTTTAAAGGAGAAATTAGTAAAAAAAAGCTTTCACAAAAGTGGGGAAAAAAATTACATTTCGATCAAAATATGCGGAATTTTCGTCTTTCATTTGATTTTGACCATTTTGTCGATTGTTTCTCGAGTTTTCAAATTGTGAAGAGAATTTCATAAATTTATTTTCATCCAATTAGAAGGCTCCTTTTTGTATACGTTGCTTATAGCAATGGGCGATTACCGTGATTATTTTGTTAGTTTCTATTGACGGAATTAATACGTGATAATTTTTCTGTCAAAAATGAAGCGCCTTATATCTATTGACAAACGTCACTCAGAATGAAATCTGGGTAGACATGTGAGATGTTATGATTGAAAATGGATAACTGTTTTGAATGTTCCTGAAATATTAGTAATAAACATCAGTTACTATCTACAGTATCGACGCAAAATAGGTTCTATATAGTTCATCTTCTCATCATATTAACAGCATCTCTAATTTATGAAATTTTCTTACCGAATCTCCCACGCAGCAGAATTAATTCCCTATAATTTTTTTCTCTGTTTCACTCATGAAAAAAATTATCGGTAATAATTCTGATGCTAGAGAGATTACACACGGAAAAAAATGATTCGCTACAGGTACTAAAATATAGGTCAACGCAACAAAAAAAATTAGTACCTATAGAGACAGCAAAAAACTATGTGAATGCAACAAATATTTCCTCCTAATAATTCTTTGCATTATCAACTAATCCAACTGGTGTCGGAAGCAAACCAAACTTCCGACATTTTGGCTGCATGTAAGAACATTCCTAAGCTGTTATTACTAATATATTTCGCAGCAGTAGCAAATATTTTCAGGTATGATCACATAATGCTCTTGCTATAAGAAACACTATACCAAATACTTCCAGCCAAATATTTTTGCTCTAGTAGCAAATACTACTGCGTTAGTAGCAACTATTTTCAGTTATTATTATGAATGCAATTGCTGTAAGAAACATTGTAGTTGACACTATCAGCCATATGTGTTTGCACTAGTGACAAATATTAGTGCTGTAAGTAACGATGTATTGAATATTAACAGCATACTAATTTTGCACCAGTAGTGAGGTTTTCTAGGTATTATTGCAAATGCATCAGTTGTAATAAAAGACGAAACTCTTTATTGCTACTGCATCTTCATTTCTGCTTCAGTAGGGGTACAAGAGCTGGAATAATGTTACACCTGGTATAATATAAAAACATTACTTTAGGTAGGTTCACTAGAACAACAATTTCTGGTGAACTCTCAATTTGCAGTTTATCTCCGAGAAGTGGTATACTATTTTTTTCATAGACGATTGATGTAATAATAATCCCTCAAAATTGTATGATGATCTGAAAAAAAAACAAGGTAAATGAGAATAATAAACCTAGAATATACTTTGTCACATTTCTATAGGGTTTTTCACCTCATCAGTGATTACAACATAAATGTATAGTAGCTTTAGTGAAATTTTGAAATCATACCTTCAAATTTTTGCCTCAGGTGTCCGAATTCCCACGATTCCAAGAGCTCTTCGACATACATCAAATTTTTCCATTTTTCACATATATTGTTTCTGACAGTTCTAAACTATACATTATTATTTGCATGCAGAAGAAGAACAATAGCAAGCAGGACACTAACTGATCCACGTGTTAATACTCTCAACAGTCTCAACTCAACTGAAGACAAAGATCGATGCGTCGTTATTAAGAATTCGCACAAAAGTAGGTCACACCTTCCATGTAGCCAATCAGGACGCTTCTTTCTTGTTGCCATGTGAATTTTAGCAAATTTTATTTGCACCACCACAAAGTTACCCAGGCGCTCTTAGCAAATTGAATTTGCTCCATTCGAGTCCTGAGAATTTTGCGGTTTCGCATACCAAAGTTCAATACATTGATTGACGTTGTTTAGGTTCGATACCTAGTGCATAATAATGATAATTATTATTATGTTAATGACTTTGCGTGGTGACGCATCATTGACAGCAATAAATAGATAATTGGGTGAAAATGTTTGCTGTGAATGCTGTGTTCATTTTCAAAACCATGCATGATTGGAAAATAGGTGATTTTATTAACTATTCCCACTTGAACATATGGATATATACCCAGCAAAAATAATAGTTCACCCGAATCCAAACTTCAAGTAGGTAGTCTTTGCAAATAAAACTGTCCAATGTTACAGAACTAATATGCTATCGCAGCATTGTTGGTGAGGGATTCGAGCCAACAAATTATTATAGCTGGATATAAATATAATTCCAGTCCCTACAGCAGATTGATTATAGCATTTTCAATTATCATCTGTGGCAAATGAATATTCGTGATGATGGCATAAATGTTTCATCTACACCTAGAAATGTTGTTGTGAGAGCAAATATCTCACCAGCAATTCTGTTTTTGTTATGAGTAGCAAGTGATTTTTTTCCGTGCAAGTGAGAATATTCTGTGATCTAGACACAAATGAATAATCATTCATCCAGCAAGGAAACATTCTTGGAAATGAGTTAAAAACACGTTTCGTTCAATGATTCAGTGATGTTAGAAGTTGGTTCTGACGGTAATGGTGTTCCATCGATTTTACATTAGGGGTTTCTTTGTACATTATACTTTATACAATCTAAAGTTGGATATGCACCCGGTTAGAGAGTTATGTTCCCAAAAAAAGTCGGAAGCTTCGGAGATGGAGAACGGGAAAAAACAGATAATGGGAAATAAATTCGCGGGAGTTCGTGTTGTGATATTTTTCACATTATAATTAGCTTAAGTATATTCTTACGTTGTGGAGGGTTGAATGCGGTTCTTCGAAATGGATATAGCGGCCAATTTTCGGCCCCTTCGCCACACACTTTTTATAATATGGGGTTTCAAGATAGGATGCTTGAGAAATTGATAAGGGCTGAGGAGGAAATATGATGAATAGTCATTTGATAACGTTAATGCGCTTCTGGCTCGCTCTTTTTGCCTTCTCCAATATTTGATCGAGCACAAGATAAAACATCAAGTTCTCATAGGGTAGGTATCTCATTATGAATATAGTATAATTAAGTTGATTGGATCAGTGATGATTGCTCTGGAAAAAATTGGCATGAAAAAAATTGTCTCGTGATAAATTGAATTTATAGCATGAATACACACATCATGCAAACCTCAGATAATTCTGTTACAATGTTGTTACGTATTATTATTCAATAACGCAACTTCAAATTCATCTGGAGAAATGGAAAAAGCATATACAGGGCTATTCAAATTCGAGTCTATTCATGGGGATTTCGATAACGGTAACAGATAGAGGGTTGTTTAAATGGGGTCAAAGTAGCGTATTTCAGAGGTTAATTATATGGATGAAAAAAATCTGACCTAGCTTCTTCAGTTCTGGAGTTATACAGGAATAATCGAAAATTTCGAAATTCTTCTTTTGCCTATATCTTTTTATTTTACGAAGATTTTTTTTAATTTTGCCACTTTGCCATAGGAACTTTTTGTAGCCTTTCCAAATATCTGAATAAAAATTATATACAGGGTATCGTATAAATTGGGCCACCCTCAACTTTTAGTTTTCAAATACGGATCTGTATTTTTTATTGCATTTTTTTTTAATATCAAGAGTCATGTTTCATATTGACGTAGTATTCAAATCTGAATTACAGAGTGTTTTGGGAATATTGAACTATTACCAGTAAAATTTCATTTTTTTTTAATTCCAGCTGTAACTAAAAAAAATATATCATAGAATAAGGTATAGAATGCATAGGATTTGGAATAAAATCAACATTATTCGACGAAGATTGTCTTCTTCGAGAATTCATCTACATTTCAGTACACGCAACCCATGATCAAAACACTCTTTTACCGTTATCGAAATCCCCATGCATAGACTCGAATTTGAATAGCCCTGTATATGATAGAAAATCATAACATTACATGATAAATATAACTTTTCACGTTAAAATTAGTGTATTCAGTTAAAAACAAGCAATTTCTCTACATTATTTTACAGACAATTTCATAAATTTATTATCAATCAATTAGGAGGATCCTTTTTGTTTACTTTACTAATAACTGGAGATTATCGCAATAATTTTGTTAGTTCCTATCAACTTAATGGAATTAGCGAGGGAATTAGTAAGTGATAATTTTTATGTCAAGATTTTGAATGTTCCTGAAATTTTAGTAATGAATCTTAGTTATTAAAAATCGACTTCTATTGTAAAAATATAGTGCGTCATCTTCAACTCAACTCATCGGAAATGTTTTTTAAATTTCATTTGAAAATATGTAGACATGAACTATCAGATGTTATGGCTGAAAACGAATTATTATTTTTAATGTTTCAGTAATAAACCTTGTGATCATATTAAAAGCAACTATAATTTATGAAATTTCTCACCGAATCACCCATGTAGCATTTTCGATAATTCATTTCAAAGTCGAAAGTTCGAATATTTTTGTTGATTCAGCTGCTTGAGAGATTATAAGTGAATATATACTGCTTAATTTCACCCATTTTTATCAGTGTTTCTATCCAGTCCATAATGTTGGTTGACCCTGTAGATTTAATGAAGCTCTCGAAAAACATTTTCCTAAAAAACCTTCCGCTGGCTTCCCGCTCTGTCGTATGCTGTGCGAAAAAATTCTTTCCGTTGAATTATCCCGAACGCAATTACTTTTTCTACAAGTCCTTATGTCTAATTACACGGGGAGAGTGAGTGCGGACTGCGGGCTTCTTCGGCGACCGGGAATTTATTACCTTCCTCCGGAGGTGGACACAGAACATGCGTTTCATAAGGGCCAGACAACGGTCGTCGAGAATGTGATGTAATGGAAAAATACCGAAAGTTGTAGGGATTGCGAGAAAAAGGGGCACCACAAGCTGGTGATATTAAATTTTCCAACCTTCCGCGTCCGTAATGTATATTGGGACAGAGAAACATTGGAATATACAGGGTGTTTGAAACTCGATGAACTGTTATTGAATGCTCGATGTTCCTGAAATATTTCAACGAAAGCAGCACAACTTTGATTTTCTAAATGAATCGAATTTGATGAACAGTAGTTTCATGTGGAATTCTTTTCTTGAAATCAAATAAATCGCCCATATTTTGTATAGGTGTCTGCTTTCTCAGATTATCCAGTAGGACAAACCGGGGTCAGTTGATACAGAGGGTTTCCCCTGTATACACAATTTTCTTGTTGATTTTAGCTGCATCAGTGAATTTCGAGTAACAAGTTCGAGTTGATATAAATCTTGCAACAATAAAGGTATATAAACGACCCTCATCAAATTTTCAACTGTAAAGGTTCTCGAACTTCATACTCCTATAATGAAATGCAACAATTACAACCTACCATGGAGTAACCGTCATTACAGTTGTCAAATCACATATGGCGTATATATTAATACAAGTATATTGATTCGTGATGTTATTTACGTTTATATATATGTTTATTTTGATGAAATGGTGTTTTTAGTTCTTAAGATATCTATATTTCCCTGAGTGTTGTTATAGGACTTTAGGCGTCCTTTTCAACACTTGAATGATTTTAATTTTTGGTGGTTTTAAAAAAAGAATTGTATACAATGCAATTTGGAATGATTTGAGCTGAGCTTATTTGGAGGTGGAAACAGTCTGCGGACTTGTTGTTTCCCTTTTTTAAATCGCTGCCCATTTGGCGAGGACCACGGGAAACCGCAGAAAAACCGTAGTCACAGCGGATATGTACAGTTTTGCCTTAAGTATGTTGTGGATTATTGATTTTTGGCTTCTTCTTCTTTTTTCGGGTTTGAGGCTTCTTGGAGTGTTGCTTTCCCGCCAATTGGCGGGAGATGGTGGTGCTTCCGTCCAATGGTCTGACGGAAGCCGATGGTGGTTGCTAAGTGGGGGTGGTGATGAATGAGGGGGGGGGGGAGCTCTTGGCGCTCCCCCCGAGGAGCAGGATTCGTCTGGGCGTTATGGCGTCTTGGCGCCGTGGTTCTTTTTTCCGCTATCTTACAGATAGCGGAGTGTTGTCCAGTGCTTCCTCCAGCTCCTCGGGGAGGTCGTTGCAGAGGTGTAGGAGGCGGTAGTTGGGCATGGCGAATTTCAATTTTGGGCGTCTGCGTAGTGGGCGTCCGTCGCTCCACGAGGTTCTCAAGGTCGCGTTTGCGGCCTCGTTGTTTCCACGTAGAGTTCTGGTTGCGTACCCCGCCTGGAGGGTCTTGAGGCGGTCTGGTATTGGCTTGACGTCCGTGTTGATATACACCTGGGTGGAAGGATGTCTGTAGTGGAGGTATTGGCATTTACGAAGAATTTTTCGTTCAGTGGCTTGAAGAGCGTGGGTATGTTTGGGTTTTAGTTGGGAGTAGATGATGGCTTTATACTCAGCTATTGGCCTAATGAATGTTTTGTATGTGTGAAGGAGGGTGTTTGGGTGGCAGCGTCCAAATCTTCCACTCAGAGCACCCAGGAGAGAGGCTCTTTTTCTCATTTTATTGAGAGTTTGTTGCAAGTCGGGCTCCCAGTTGAGGGTTCTAGTAAATAGGACTCCCAGGTAGGTGGCCTTTTCTTGAAGCTGAAGTCTCTGCCCTGCGAGCTCCAAGTGGATGTGACTTGGGTCTTGAGTGGGTCTACGGCTGTGGGGGTGGGTGAAAAGAATGGTTTGCGTCTTCAGCGGGTTGAGGGTGATCCTCCATTTGTTGCACCAGCCTGAGAGCTGGTTCAGCATTTGTTGGCCCTTCCTGTTGAGTGCGCTGGATGATGAGGCTGAAACATACAATGCCGTGTCGTCGGCGTATAGTAGAGTATTTCTGATTTGGGGCATGTCGTGGATGTAGAGGAGGTATAGTAAGGGGGCTAGAATGGAGCCTTGGGGGACTCCGCTCTGTGGGGTAAATGGGTCGGAAACGGACTGTCCCACTTTTATTCTGATTTCTCTTCCTAAAAGGTAGGACAGTATTATTCTGACGAAATGGGGGGGAAGGTTGATTTTGAGGAGTTTATGTATGAGGCCTGCGTGCCAAACCTTATCGAATGCCTTCTGCACGTCTAGGAATATTGCAAGTGTTTGATTGTTGAAGTTGAAGTTTTTGGTAATCTGTGTTTGGAGTTCTAAAAGTGCATTTTGTGTTTCATGTTGGGGCTGAAAGCCGTGTTGGTGAGGTTGTATTATGTTGTGAGTTTGAGCAAAGTTAAGTAATCTGTTTTTTAGGATAAACTCGAGGAGTTTTCCTAAGCAGTTGATGAGTGAAATTGGTCTGTAAGAATCCGGATCAGTCAGATCTTTTCCGGGTTTTGGTATTAAAATTGTGTTGGCTTGTTTCCAAGCCTTCGGGAAGTAGGCGTGCGAAAGGCATGCGTTAATTATGGCTTGCAGGTGGGGGTGGATAATTTCTGGGAGTTGTCTAAGGGTGGACCGGTTTATTGAATCTGGTCCGGGGGCGGTGTTTTTGCCGGAGTGGATGGCTTCTAGGATGTCGGGGATTGAGACGGGTTCAAGGAGGGGGTTGTTGGGGTCTAGCGGAATGGAACCCGGGTGTTGAGTTTGAAAAGTTCTAATTTGGTTATTTATTCTATTTCCTAGGATGTTGTCAAAGTTTTCATGTATTGGTACTTGGAAAGTGTTTTCTAAATGATTTTTGAAAAGTGAGGCTTTTTGATCGGTTGTTGCATGAATTTGGTTGTTTGCTATTAAATGAGATTTTGTGATAGATTTTTGTCTGGTTAGGACTTTGAATTTGTCCCAGAACTGTTTACCGTTTCGGTAGTCGAGGTTTGCAGTGGTTTGAATCCACTGCGACTGTTTGAATTGGTTAGTTCTGAGTCGGACTAGAGAGTTTAGTCGGTTCCATTCCGTTTTGACGTTTGGGTCGTGGGTGCGGGTGTATTGCCGGTAAAGGCGACGTTTCTGGGATATGAGTCTGAGGATGAAAGGGGGGAGAGTTTGGTGGTTGGTGTTAATGGTGGTGAGGGGGACTGAGATGTCGATGGCATCAGTTATCGTTGAGTAAACGTTACTGATGGCAAGGTCTATTTGGGGGGTATTGTTGAGTTGTGGGATTTCTGGGAGATTGTTGATTATGTGATTTTTGAATGAGGCCCAGTCGGCTTTTTTGAAGTCCCGAAAAGTGATGCTTTCCGGGGGTTTTGGTATTGGGTTCAGAAGTTGGGTGTCTAGTAGTAATGGGAAATGATCTGATGTAATGGATTCTCCCAGGAAGCATCCATCGCCGAGGACCTCAACGCAACTTTCGGTGCAGAGAATGTGGTCGATTATGGATGATCCCAGGTGGGAGAAGAAGGTGGGTTGGTTATTCTGGATGCGGGTTATTTGATATTCGAGTAAGAAGTTGGTGAGTATATTGCCGTTTTGATTGCAAGTGCGATCCCCGAATTGGGAATGCCTGGCGTTGAAATCTCCCAGAAGGATGGCTCGTGGTAGGGAGTTTATGTATGTGAAAAGGGCGCGGGGGAGGGTCTGGTTTGGGTGGTTATAGTAGGAGATGATGGTTGTGGTGATATTCTGTAGGGAGTGGATATCGATTGCGGTGCAATCTAGGTCGAGGAGATAGGGAGGAATTGGGTGGGGAGTGAAAGGGATGCCGTGCCGTACGAGGAGACCATTTCCTCTTGATTCGGCGCTTTTGGGGATGTGGGTGGTGGAGTACCCTGTGAAGCAGGGGGGATTTTTCACTAGGGTGTCTGTGAGAGACAGGATTTGGATGTTTGAGGAGTTGAGGAGGTTTTTGAGCAAATGTCTCTTTCGGGTGAGGCCCTGGCAATTTAGCGTACCAATAATGAAGTTTTCGTTCATTATTGGTCGGTTTTTTGAAATGGGCTATGGAAAAGATGAGTTATGTTTGTCAAACTTTATTGAAAAAGAATTTCACCACTCCTCCCGTGCAGGTGCACAGGCAGGTATGGCCAAAAATTACCTGCATATTAGCATTTAAGTTTTTGAGGATTAACGTCCGCCTTTCGGGCATGACGTTAATGAGGGTAATTACGTTATTCGTGATGTATCAACCTATATCTACAGCTATCATCTGTCAAATTTTTATAGCTGCCATTTTGATTTTGACATATGTCATTGAAATCATGGCCAATTCAACTCTGGAATATTTACAATGCTGATTTTTTCTGAAACTGTTTGTTTCTGATGTACACGTACTCTGGGATTTTTTTTCGGAAAACTATGCGTCTGAGCGAAAAACTTTTTATATTAGCTTATTTTTTGATGGGGATGTTAATGTTTTCATTTCCATAAACGTAGAAGTTATGATCTTTCGAATGTGACCTTGTTTTTCACGACATTCATGTATTTAGGAATTTTTTCCTCGAAAACTATAGGTAGATAAATTTTAGCGAAAAATGTCAAGAATAATTCTCATTCTATCAGAAAATGTTATTTTTATCGATCCTTCATCGAATTTGTCGATATTGCAGGTTTGGTAAAGTATATTCCAAATCATGATAAATATACTTTTGTATATTTACGTGTAGGTATAATATACATTTTTCATTTAGCATTCATAATTCTTCAAATCACATGACATATGAATGCCAATCATCTACAGGAGAACTTGGACCGTCCAAATTTCATTTGTTTCTATTCTTAAACTGTCAAATTTGAAAAATACAAAAATTTTAATATTCAAAGTCGAATATCTCGAAAAGTATAGATATATTACCCACCATTTTTATCATATTTGAAATCAGCGCATCGTAATCCATGGGAATTCAAAGATTTTTACATGATTTTCCGAAAAAAAAATATCATTTTCCAAAATCCAATGGTACTCCGTCCGAAAAAAATAAAAAAAATTCTCTCCAAAAATTCAGCAAGGACCGTTTTGAAACTGGTGAAAGTGATGAAACTGACCTCCAGAATAAGGACCTGGGAAGACAGCAGGACAAAGAAAGAAACAAAAACATAATTATATCAAAAATAAAAGGTTAATTTTTTTATTGAAAGTCGTTTATTTCATGGGCGCATCAAAACTTTTGTTTCAAGGGGGCATATCATCTCACATTTCTATTCATAAAACTAAAATTTCTATGCTCAACCACTCAAATGAAAAATGTGATCTTCCTTACATCATTATTTCAGATTCAAATTCTAATTTTCCTAGTGACATGTTCTATGAGATTTCATAGCTACCTTATACAAAATATTCGAAATGCACTTTCCACCATTTTCTATACAAACTAATACACAAATACAGCAATAATAGTTGAAGCTATCTTTTGCACAAAAATAAGGATATCAATGAAATTTTCGAAGGAAGTATCATACAAAATTAATCAAAAGCAAAAGTGAAGCGAAAAAAATAATAATGATAAATATTGCGACGAAAACTGTCTAGTTCAAACCAGATTCCTTGAATAAAAGCATAAATTTTTTAATAACCTATGGCGTCTCTACGAAATAAATCAAATGACTGTCAACACAACATGCTGATGAAAGTTTTTCTTACATACACATCGATCACATCTGAAACTATTTTCATAAATTACAATCTAATCGAATCCAAAAATTCCATCATGTTTTCGCGAAGAAAAAGTCAAGTAGCTGAAAGTTCGGAGCAGTAAATTCTGGAAGCAATAACGATGTAAATTCAAACGATTGCGCATATATTTCTAACACTTAATTTATGGCCACGTTCATTCAAATTAAAATTTGAGTGGAGTTTTACTGGCAATATGGTTGGTGCTGAAAGGAAATTATCTTTTTAAAAGTTTGTTAGTGCCGTATTGTTTTCCGGCCACCACCCTTTTTCTAATTTGAGGGGCTGCATATCCATCCCTGGTGGGTAGTTGAATTTGCATCAGCCCCATGCTATACTACTTTCTGATGTTCATTCTGAAATTCGTCTGTAGTAAGACCTTATTAATTGAGTGGAATTTTAAAATATATACGTCTGCCTCAAAGTGAACTCAATTTGATAAAGAATAATCAAAATCGGAAATACTGTATTGTCAGATAATTTAAATCATTTTGACAAAGCTGGTTCAAAACGAAGATAAAATACAGTGCCACACATATGGAAGTTTTTTTTTTGTGGTTTGGCATCAAAACCATATGGAAGTTTTTTTTATTAATATTATAGGTATAAAGAAAATTTGACTTCGCATCAGTTAGTTTGTGCTTGAAAAATGAGTAAAATACAGCATCTTCTCTTTCTTCATGTGCTACTCTAAACCTGTCAAGTTTGAAATTGTTTTCGGAAATCCTCAAAAAATCATTTTTTTGTGTGGAAATTTCGAAAAATGCCATGGAAAAAAGTTGCTTAGTTTCCAATTCCATACATTTGTTCCAAATTTGGACCCTCTATACTGTCACTTCGACTTTTTCCCACTTTTTTTTAATTTTTCGAATCTTTCGCTATATCGATTCGAACGAAACATGATTCAAATTTCATAATTTTGATGAATATGAGACTTCGATATCATATTTTTCCCAGGAAATACCCACATTGGCCTGTTACCAGAAAATAAAAAAAATGCATCTGCAGAATTTCGTCTTTGTTGTTGCAAAGTTCATCTAGTTTTTTCATTTTATTTTTAAACCGATTTTCAATGTATGGACGTTAATATCTCAGTAATCGAATAAACGACTTTCTATTCATTCTTATCACTCTTGTATTTCTTTTTTTCATTATAATGAGATTTCTGAAGTAGTCTTTTGTTGACCTCTTCTGTGATCATGAGAGGGATACAATTTTCACGAATCCAACAGTCTCTATATAATGAAAGGTTATGCACATGTTATATATCTGTTGCTATATATGAAAAAATTCTGATAGTTTGATAGTTATCTACCCATAGATATCTGATTAACAACTTGTTCATTTATTTGTTCACTGGATTATATTTTTTTCAATCCACTATTATATTAATGTATCACCTTGAATGAGCCACCTTGTATGTATACGAAACTGAATTCTAACAATATCTATTTACGTTCGAGGATCCCAAAATACTCATTGATTAATTACATTGGAAGAATGATACATCACTATATTGCAGACTATTCTTTATTGTTCGTTAGAAAATTCTTTGAATTGATTGAATAACATAATGGTGACTGCAGAGTTCAGGCTGAAATATTTCGAAGGATGACATTGATATACGATTTTTAACTTCGCAAATCTGTTGAAAAATTCGTACTTGCTCTTATACACACTGTCATATATGTGAATGTGGTGATTTTGCATTGATTTGTCGTATAAAATATTTGAATTTTCAGAACCTGTCAAAACTTGATATCAATTTGATTTAATTTTTTCAACTCATAACCTCGTATAATATTCTTCCAGTAAAACAACAATTTTGGAGCTATAGTAAACCATGCACGAAATTATAAAAAAAACGTTCTCACCATGTTTTACTTCTACTTACTTCCACAGAAGTTTTGTATTTCGAGGTTGAGATTTGATTCATTCATATTAATAATACTCGAAAAACTTATTCATTGCAATATGACGAAAAATGTTCCCTATGTATAAATCAAGCTTCTCGAAGTTATCAGCGTCCAATATGTATCTGAAATTGAACAATGGGCTATTTTCGCTCACTTGAGAGACAAATTCTAGGGGTTTTATCTTATTTTTCTACCCTCGTCTTCTACAACAGAGATAGATTACTTCGCCATTCTTGCAATTTCCCTGTCGTATCTCCACCCATAAATTGTAAGTGATATATCACCATTTGGTGACTGGGGTGAGTATACATGAGGATAGCACAAGGGCGGGGAAGAAATTCGATATCAGAAACCTTATATATATGTACCTCGACTTATATTTTAATATGAACACTACATGGTCAAATCGACGATGTTATTTCTTTCAATATCTTCGACAATTACGGTGGAATGTTATTGATTTTAGATTCAAACAATAAATTTCTTGGCTACGACTTGTTACTTTGAATTCTCCTCCAAAGTATGGTTTGTGTGAGCTACCTACGCACAAATTATTACTTCACACCCTTGCATAACAACAACCTCATATAATGGAAGCATCAAAATATGTCCCAACTTAATTAATTTACTTGCCGTAAACTTTCAGAAACCACATGCGAAACTGTAGATGTAAGACGCACTGGAACCCTACTCCTAACATGATATTCTCAGGGAAAGTTTCACTATATAGGGGAAAGCGAAACAAGACTTGCCTCTGACAATTTGCTGTAGATGTATTTGACGAAAAAAAATGCATGGGCACAGCAAATGATTGAGATGCTTGATAATTTTCCAAAAACTGTTATCGAAAATAGCAAATGTATTTTTCTATCTTGATTCTATAATGAAGTCATTATGACTATTTCAATACGCATTTTTTATTATCCGGAGGTTGGTTGTTATAGCTATTTATGTACCAAGTGCGTTATATAGATCCTAACGCCCGGAGGGTAACATTCACCCGAGGGCCTTTGGCCCGAGGGATGAATGTTGCCCGATGGGCGTTAGGATCTAGTAACGCTCGTGGTGCATACAAGATTTTATTTTTCACGAAAAAATTATCTTAAACGACGTTGTTTACTTCATAAATTTTTTCTCATAGTATTTACTGCGTTCTGGTCGGCAACTGAGCACAAGTGAGCTTCTATGCAATTGCCATGAAAACATTGAAGAGGTTGCTAAGGGTTGTTTATTTAATAAAACGACGCTGCATTTAGCGGGCGTTATGATTCATAATGCCCTCCATAACGCCCCGGGCGTTATGGGTCTGTTAATAGCAACCGTTGCCAAGGTATTATAAAGCAGTAACGATCAAGTGAAAAATAAAGGTTCTTTCGAGCATTCTAGAAAAATGCCAATACTCATTTTCTCTCTCAACATCCCCGAACATTATAGGTTTTCCTCTCGATAAATCTGATGTTGATGTGGATGATGCACTTATCAACGAAGGTCATATTATTTTTTCTATTTTGGTTGTATAATGAAGTCATTGTGCAACGCAAATGCGTGTCGAAATAGCCTCTATTTCGATACGCATTATTCTGAGGTTGGTACAATCGAACTGTCAGATATAGTCAGAATAGTTAGGCCCAGTTTACTTCTGAGCGATTTGGATTTGGTGATGTGAGCAGTGACAAACTCAATGTTTTAATTGGTGAATTTCATTTCAGAGTGTAATTCGATTTAAATTGACCAATAAAAACAATAACCACATTGTATTTTTCACCGCTGGTATTGCAATAATCGAAATCGCTCAACTGTAGACTGGGCTTTACGCTAGCGCGTCTTATTTTAATTATTTCAATGTGATCATTGTTACCAATCGAAGATGTTTCTGTTATTTATCGATATCAAATCCATTTTTTTCTTCAAATCAATTCAACATAGAAAAAATTGCATATGACACACGTTTTATAAGACACGTTGTCGCACTTGTTCACTTGGAGCAATCCTCGCTTCGCTCGTCGTACTCCAAACAAAGCGTGCAACAAAATAGCGTCTTATAAAACTTGTATCATAATATACTATTTTATTTTTACATATACCCTTGAATTTTCTATACTGATGCGTAGGACAATCCTATAACACATTGCTCTGTATGGAACGTTAGCATTCAATTTATTTCACTTTGATAAGTTTCACAGTTCCCATTTCTTGAAGTGTATGCAATAGATATCTCATTAATTTTCCTTTCGCCTGCTGGTGTTATATACAGTGATTACCAGGGATTTGTTCCCTATGGAGTTCTGGAACATCCATCTCAAGCAAGTGCATTTAAGACCCACACAGGTAATTGGGTTCGTAATTCAGACTGGAAATTCATCTGTCTAATGAATCCATTTCCTAATGAAAATGTGCAATAAATATCAATTCCTTACACCAAGTATATTCTGGTATACGTCCAGAAATTATATAATGATTATTGGACATATATCATTCGTTCAACGTTCAATGATGGAATTATGCTCTTTTCAAAAATAATTCCATAGTTAATTTACATCACCTGAAAAAAAGTACGATATAAACAGGAGAAATAAGATTCCATACTCATCTTGATCAGTATGTTAAATTTGAAAAATGTGTAAATTGGAAATTGTCCGCACACTATATTGTGAAGGCATCAAAAGTAGTATTTGGATTATACCTTCGGATCACAACAATCAGATAAAAATATCGTCATGAAGAAAGTCACTTTATATGAACTTCCTGTAGTAGGTATGTCAAAATGTTAGTTCATTAGTTTTAATATCATTGAAATGAGTCACCTCATTGGAATAGTGTTCAAATCAACGAACTCATTTTCCGAATGAAAGTTGTTAGTAATTGCAGCTAAGATAAGGTAGTGTTGCCTGTTTTCTTTCCTCAAAACCAAACAGGTAGTTACTTCGAAAATAGGAGGCCTACTTCAGAAACATAGTATTTTTTTATCTTACATCAATAATGAGAGCATTATAGAGCACTAGAAAATATGTGATCTCAATATTTGAGATCACATCTCTCCACCAGGCTGCAAATTGTGAGATTATGAAACATGGCAGGTCTGAAGAAGATTCAATAGCCATAAAGAGGGTCCAAAAAATTGAAAGGTCTAAAAAATTTCAATAATTGAGAGCATAGCAAAAGTGTGCCAAATTTCACATATACCCAATCAATATATGTAAATGGTTGTTGTTCTTGATCAAATTGCTGATATATATTTCAAGTCAATAACAAAATTAATGTCAGGAACACAACCAATATCAATTTCTTTCTTAAGAATATGAACACCGCTATCGAATTATAATGTAATAGGTTCAATAATGGGTATACATTGACATCTCTTGGGATTGAAACGTTAAACGCCATTAAATCGTTTCAAAATGAAAACGACAAGTTGGTTTTCATGCGCAAAATAAATCTTTTATCTCCGCAGCAGCTATATATTTCGTAATTTGCTATACGATACGAAAAGAGAATAACAATGCCAAGTTCAGAAACCAGTGTAATGTGGTAGTCCTTGACTCCTATATTTTCATATCCTCGTCCCATCTTTTACCGTAAACGACCAGATGGTATTATGGTAGTAGAAAATGTACAGGGTGATGGGGAATCGTGACTGGAATTGACTAATATTTTCATAGATCGCCGATTCGATAAAATCGACATATTATAACAGACTTTCATTGGTCAAGGATAAGTACACTGTTGGAAATTAGTTGCTAAATCAGCAAAAAAATATAGTCCCAGTAGGTCTACAACATTTTATAGTTCAAATATCAAGAGTATTTGAAGTTAATTTTCACCATAATGGTTATTGCTCGTCTCAACAACCGCCTCTTTGTATAGCTACGTCTTATTGGTGAATTAACTACAGTAAGTTAATAATTCTACTTCACCTTATAGCTGTTCGCAGTATTCTCTGAAGTTAATTGAGCAATTACAAATTGTCATTTTCACTTTAATTTGTTGTTATGAGTCCTACGTCATAATGTAGTTCTAGCTACAAAAAGTTGTCTATTGTACTACAACTCAGTGTATTTTCAACAATATTCTACTGCTAGAATTCAAAGTTCAAAATACTGAAATAACCATATATCATGAAAGACATTTCATTTTCTGCATAGCAACAATACAAAAAAAATCCACTATTGGCACAAAAACACATCAAAAGCTGTCAGTAAATCGAAAGAACATCGCGGCACGTGATTCACTACAATGCTGGTCAACCTCTGTCTGTGTTTGTCATCCGAGACAACTTATTCCTATCCTCCTGGAGTGTTGAGTATCTCTCGTTCAATTGCTGAAACAAAAATTATATTAATAATTCATTTTGGATTCATTTGGTCATAAATTTTTCAATCCAATTAACTCTTGAAATCACTTGGATTTATTAACTGAATAGTAGATTATCATTACCAGTACATTAATTTCTCTTCAACTTAACTCAGTTTTTGTTCTCCTTTTCGGAGTTTTCCAGTAGTAGCTTGAAAAAATCCGAAGAAAGTGAAAATCGATCCATCGAACAAATACCTGAAATGAAGAGTTGTACAAATAATCATATCACAACTTCAACAGTTTTAACCTAGATGTCGCAGTTATCTTCATTAGTATAGTAAAAAATATATGAAATATGTATGAGTAGTAGAAAAACTTTTAAAATAATAATTTCAAAATGTGAATATAAAACTGATATAATTATACTCACTTTTTTGCAGCGAAACTTCAATAATCACAGAGAGAATCCAAGAAAAATTCTCAACAAATCATGTGAAATTATTGCGCTTGCAGATTCCGACGAAATATTGTTATTTGTTGGTCTAGATCAGGAAAAATATTCTCAACTGAAACAAAACAAAAATAATATTAATATTGGCATGAGTAAATAAAATTCATGTACGAGTCCACATCAATCTACTCCATGATGTAGGTACTTACCTTATTTATATCTTGCCTACACGAGAGGAAAACCTTCAAACAAAAACCTAATGAATTCGTTCTAATGCTCTACAACGGCAACAGACTGCAGATAAAGTAAACTTGGGTTGGGTCTTGTAAGGAATCGGTATTCGTGAGAAGACAAACGAAAAGTAGCGAATATATCCGAAGAGATCGGAACTAAAAAATCTTTGTAACCGAGCACAAACTGTTGCAAATTATAAAACTAGGTGATGTTAATTTGTCAACAGAGTGCGACAAAACCGCTATTTAATATTAATGTATTAGCAACTAGATGATGTTCTACTGTCTATGTTTCAATAACCATTATTGAAGTTCTAGTTACAATTATTTGTTGTTGTGTTACAGATTATATCAAGTTGTTTGGACAGGAATTTCATTTATTCATTTGATGCAAACTTGTTGCTGTTGTATTGACATTATCAGTAGTGAATTCGATAACTGACTGATTTAACAACTACATCGAAAATTGTGAAAGTGAAATTGAGACACAATTGTTGTTGAATTTGACTACAATTTTTTAACGATATGAGAAGTTGTTGAAAATAACAACTAATTTCCAACAGTGTATTGTCGTATGACAACCTTGGAAACTAACTCATATCGTACCTTGTAGGTATTATCTAAATCTATGATCCTTATTCGTATACAACAAAATATGTGGTCCTATAAGCAGTTGCCTGACATTTTTTCTCAGAAAAACAATACTATAACATTCCAGAATTGAACATGCTCAAGTGAAATCAGTTCTTGAATACGAATCTCAAAATTATATCAAGAAATCAAACAGTGGAATTTGAGCAGAACTAAAATTAGAGTTATATGCTTTGTGAACAATAAGAACTGAGACCCTTCTTAAAATATAAGTTTTCGAACTGAGATTTCCTGTACAGAGCAAAATAAGAAGAAACTTTCCCTCTCATAATGACGGACATTCCGAATATTTTTGTTCTGTATTAGAATGTAAGGACTAAAGGTTTGATTCGCAGCAGCTGTTTGACCATATGTTGAAATATATCGTGATGATGGCTAATCCAATCATCATGATGCTATCTGACTGAACACATAAAAATGCAAGGGAGTAATGTGATATATACACAGCTAGAGTAATCTTAATAGCTATTTATGTACCAAGTGCGTT
Organism: Chrysomela aeneicollis; assembly: GCA_029955515.1. Classification (NCBI taxonomy): domain Eukaryota; kingdom Metazoa; phylum Arthropoda; class Insecta; order Coleoptera; family Chrysomelidae; genus Chrysomela; species Chrysomela aeneicollis. The sequence goes on from JARUHQ010000002.1 coordinate 30,739,023, forward strand.
ATATAGATCCTAACGCCCGGAGGGTAACATTCACCCGAGGGCCTTTGGCCTGAGGGATGAATGTTGCCCGATGGGCGTTAGGATCTAGTAACGCTCGTGGTGCATACAAGATTTTATTTTTCACGAAAAAATTATCTTAAACGACGTTGTTTACTTCATAAATTTTTTCTCATAGTATTTACTGCGTTTAATTAATTTCTATTTAAGAGAAAATATTAGTCCCTTTTTTATGTACAGTTATAAATAAAACTTTTCTGAGTAATTAATTTATTGAACTACAGAAAAAAACATTTAGCGGGCGTTATGATTCATAATGCCCTCCATAACGCCCCGGGCGTTATGGGTCTGTTAATAGCAACCGTTGCCAAGGTATTATAAAGCAGTAACGATCAAGTGAAAAATAAAAATATCAAAAATATCGTCACTTCAAGCGACTATGAAAACGTGTTGCGAATAGTCCATAGGCATTGATTAATTAAATGATTATTATTATTTTTTGCTCTCATTTAACTGGAAAATACATTAAATTAGGCAACCTGAAACTTCAGTTAATACCGTGGGTATATTCAGCTCAAATAATATTGTAAAATTATAGGTGCAGATATAGGCCCTTTTATCAGCACTTTTTTATACATACATAATTTGTTCTCTTTAGTAGCAGAGCAATCATTCTCGTTTTCGAGATATATATCAACAAAAAAAAATGATTTTGCGAACCTGCCTCTTAATGTCTTTATAAGTGTTACGTGCGCCAGTTAGTATCGACTAGTAATTTAGTGAATCGGCAGCTTTTATCGCATTTCAGGTTATACATTATACATTTGAGCAAGTGCTGTGAAAATACTGGTTTTGCCAACGGTATTATCAGTTTTCCGTTCTGGTGAGACTTTTCAAGGCGGTTGTTTTGCCTGGGGGAAAGAATATTATACTCTCTCAGCTCGTTTGAAGAGTACATATTTCATGAACCTGCTATAAGGTAATTCACAGGAAATAATCAGAGAAGGAATAGGAATTTTAAAAATATCGATAACTGAACATATTTTTCTATATTCTAATACTTAAACGACCCCTATATGAATTGAAATTGAGATTTGAAAAATACCTAACTAGTGCACGAAATGCACTTTACAACGAGTTGTGTACACTATTTTTCCTACGACCATTTCGCGGAAATTCATGTCAAAGATGTAACTTGAGCGGTCTCTAGAATTTCAGGTGGTTTTGATTCAATATCACTGCTATTTCCATATATTAGGTGAGTAATATTTATTGAAAACTTTTTTGACAATTTTTTTTGACAATTCCAGATGTGAAATACTGATTTTTTTTCATATGCACAAACAATTTCAATGATATTCAAAATAACCAAAGGCCTACAAAATGTCACGAATATGAAATAATCACGCAAACCAGAAACACATCAGCCATCAGCCAACTGTGAATGATGCAGATCGCAAATGTTTCTCTTTTCTTGATGTGACAAATTCACATCGAGTCAGGCACGCTTAACAACCAACATACCGGTTTCGGGCTTATTGGCCCTCATCAGTGCATCAGGGTAGTTAACCGAGTAGAGACTGTGAGTTCTCCACCTGACCGCACTGAGCCGCGTTCCAAGAGACATTTGGAAGTGGCGACATCATGCGGCAGAAGAAAGAAACATTCCATCAGAAACAAAAAATGTGAATTTGTCACGTCTTAGGAAGAAAGAAACATTTGCGATCTACATTCATCACAGTGTGAGTCGTTACATGTACTACGAGCATTATCAAATATAATTCAATATTCTGCGTGGTATTTGCCAGGAAAGTAGTTGTTTTCTGCTCGTAGTCTAACAGACATTCAATTTCAAGCTATATATGTTTGATATTTGGATATACTATTTTCACTTTCAAAATTTTTTTATCCAATTCATGGCTTTTCCATTTTTTTGTGGTGTAACAAAAGCGCTTATGGTGACAATATGATGAGTACCAATAACTGATATTCCTATTTATTTGTATATCCAAACATATTATGAATATATGCGACCGTGCGATTTGTCTTCATTTCAACACGTGTGCTTTTTTTTTCTAATAACATTGACATCATGGTGATGATATGAGTTATTTTCCAAATAACGAAACAGTGTGCTTCATTCGTTTTTCTCTCAGGATTTATACTCTACCCACAGCAATTGCTTGATGCAAAATTGGGGTATTATAACCAAACTAATAGGATCAATCATTAGGAAACGAAAACACATCATGCCTCAAAGACCTCCGACAAAATATAATTAGCTGCCAGGTTCTTACCTTTCCGTCGCCAGTCACCCAAATATCTCGATAATTAGTCCTATTATGGTCGTCTAGGACCCATCACAGGTAAAAACATACTCTTCGAAAATACAATCTGACACATAGAAATCCCAACAAATGAACCTGCCGGCATTTCGATATCTATAACAAAAGTTCGAAAATCCTCACGGTCATTGGCTGTGGCCCCCTCCCCAAATTCATTCGGTTTTACCCCTGGGGGCCCACAAGCGTTTGACTTATCAGGCGTCCATTGTTATGCAATCCCCACTCAAAAGAGGTCTCGATCAGTCTAGCGCGGCAAACCTCAAACGATTTGAATTAGTAGTTGGCTGTTTCAAGAACAAAGTGCTCGGGCTGTTTATTGCTTCATATTACTTCGGAATTCTATCAAGTGTTTTGAACACGCAATTTAAATTCCATTGATTTCATTAGCAGTATGAGACTGGTGTAGTTATGCTTTTTTGGTCAGAGGTTTTCGAACTGTATTTAGTTTAACTGGGTGATTAGTGTTTTCAAGTGATAGTGTGTGGTAAATATACACGTGTTGAACAGAAAAATAGGATTATTACGTGAGTATAGTTACCTCTGTATCTATAGTGTGAAGACCATCAAGATTTTCTATACATCATATTCGAAAACTTTACTTTGGATTTCCCTTTGGAAACTTTATAATTATTAGACACCATATTATATTCGAGGATCCCTGAATCATTATTATCTGTTTATCTTCCCTTATCTCAACTTTACTCCTCCATATCTGTCTATCCCAGAGGACCTAAAGGAACCCTTCTGCTTTCGATTGGTTGAGGGAATTTCCTTTTCTGCTTGAAGGAGAATAGCAGTGCTGATTCTCCTATGGTACAATCAGTTCCACAATGTTGAAACAATAATTCAACATACCCATTTGAAATTTCATCTTTATTGATGCTGTTTTTGTCGACTTATTTTGTAGTATTGACAGAATCGTTGCAAGTACCTTGCCTTACGAATAATCAATCTAGAGTTATTGAAAATTCCGAAATATTTTGAATGATGATCAACAATAAATACGTAAGACATACGTGAGGTATTCTAAATTATTATTATATTATTCTAAATGTGGGAAATATCCACAATACTATAGATCGATTGAATATAAAATAATACATATACAGATAATGTTTCAATATACCCAACAACGATACGATGAATGTTGGATTTAATACTAGCAAACATTAAAAAAATAATTAATCATAATGCATATGCAATAAAATTATAACTTTATAGTGCTTGGAAACTGAAAGTTGAACCTAGTACCAACCTATAAAATATCAAGATATATATACCTTCCATTACAATACTTATATTATTGTCTTGACTTTTGCTGATCATACATGGTGTCTCAGTGAAAACGAAACAATGAGGCAATTTAAAGGCATTTCCTGTTTTGAATTCAAAAGAAGATGAACGAACACCTCTTATACCTCATTTGAAGGCGCTCTCCCTTGAAAATCTTGTGTGAAATTGCGCCTAATTCGAAATTGAATATGATGAATTTATAGACATAAACGGAATGGCGTCTAAAAAAATCTTGAACAAGTTTTTATAATTCGTTTCGAATATCTAAGTGTTATCACCTTTTTTAGTTTTTGCTGAGACGCACTGTATATCAGAACTAAAACTGTTGCAACAAAGTATAAAAATTGAGAATTATCATAAGAAATTCAAGATTTCTAAAACTTAATGTGTCTCAAATTTATATCTTCAATGCATTTGTTGAGGCCAAATTGTGATATACCTTATGGAAAGTATATGCAGCAATATGATTTGGTATGTAAAACATGTATCAAGGGCGTAAAATAGACTTTTATGGACCGTAGCGTGTAAAAAATAGCATGAGCGATATCCAGGGCTATTAACACGCCTAGGTCCATAAAAGCAAGTTACGCCCGAAAAACATACATTTTATGCACGACCAGTATATTTTATTGTAAATACCTCTTCACCTCTCAAACATGATAGGAATAAAACGGTTCTTGAATACCTTTTAATCCCCTTTAAAATAACTTTTGCTACGCCCATGATGTTCCCCTCGAAAAAGCATTACATGATGAGAGTGTTTCTACTTTTTTTCTATCACTTATAATAAGGGAGTTATTAAGGGTTTACAATTTGCTCATGTTCCAGACTGGTGGGTGAATAAATAGGCTAGTAGCCATATTTGCTGTCAATACAGACAACTGTCATTACGAAATGCATTACAGTGACGAAGAAAGTGTGAATTGTACTCTACCAGAAATCAGTAAAGCAACTGAGGAAGCGAATAATTAATAATTTATTTTCCGGCGGGCGGTAATGTAGTTCGAGGGCGGTAAAGTGCTATTTTACGCCCGCACAATCGGGCGATAAAGTGCGTCGTGTATAAAAACTGTAATTAATATGCTTTATTTGTTTCTCAACGCCTTCTATACTTATTCAATTTGATTATAATGGGTAGTTGCGTACTATATATATTAATATAAAACAGTTTCACCTATTTCTACACACAAACTATACACAAAATAAAACTAGGACTGCCGGCAATCTTCTATCGAATGATCAAATATTTCAGAATCATAAATTCAAATGAAGTGATGAACTAAATAAATGATATAATAAAGCATATCTGAAATAAACTTGTCTGTGGTTTCGGTTATGACTTGTACCGTCTTTTTGCGGTCCGTCCATAATTCACAACGGGCAATAAAAGTCAGATCACTCTGTGCAGTTATAAATCGTCACCTATTAACAAATAGGCCGAAAACCGTTATTCAAAGTGGGATTCTTTGCAGTTTTTTAAAAGCAATTGAGAGTGCATTGCTCCGCACAGTAAAACACCTTCAAAGCGCTGAGGAATCCCGTTTGGGTCTCTGTGAAGAATTATTGCCAGGAAAATAGTTTTTGTTCGAAACCTTGAAAGAGCGAGGTCAGACGCTCGCTTTTGATAGGACCCTAAAGACTTTAAAGAAAACAACAAAAGTACAAGAATTTTTTGTACGTTTTATTGCATTCGAACAATAGGTCGTTTTTTAGACTCGGAGGAAATGCCAGAAGACACGTTTTCGATTTATAAATAGATATGTTTACACTTGATCTTTCTAGTTTTATGTTAGTCATCGTTATAGCATAACTTTCATAGACATCAGAATTGGGGGATGAAGATTTCACTCTGATTTAAATATTTGATTAATGCCTCGTTTCCGGAGTATAAAGTGATATTTGAGCACATCCCACATGCGTCACACGTCCGTCGCAAATTGTTGAACATATCCCATAGTAGAGTGATGAAAACACAATAATTTCCCCACCCTATAAAATGAACAATCACCGTCGGAAAATATATAATTTCGATATTTTGACCATGACCAATCGAATATTCGCGTTTAAACGTAATTTCAATTCCAAAAGTAGAATTTATTCGCTTTAGACATTAGTGTCACGCTTCCAAAAACTTGTATAAATATTACATGGATGAATCTTGTAAAATAAATAGATCAATAGCAATATTGCATTGATTATCCGGGGCTACATGTTTCTTATATTTATCATTCTCACAAGATGATAATACTTTTTCTGCAAACGTCAGTAAAAGTATATTTTTTAACGCATGCTTTCATTGTCTGAAATGTCATTATATGACACTGGTGTTGAATGTATTTGTGTGAGAAAATATAAAAACATAATTCAAAATGAAGTGTTTATTCAATTAAAGGTACAATTAGTGAAACTACAATTATTATAATAAGAAACTCCATGGCCAGTCTCATTGGTAGATATAACAGAATTTATTTTGGTGAAGCTTGTATACCAGGGCAGAAAGCAATGTTATCCGCCGAAATTTTGGACAAAATTTGATCCGCAATGTTTATAGATAAAATAGTGTATTGTATACCAATATACCTGCTAAAAGTGATTTTATTTTGTTTGAAGGAATGGAAAACTTCTCACAAAATAAAATATCATGCACTTTTAGCACTTATATTATAAATAACTATTTTCTCAAAATTGAAGTAGCTTATTCAAGTTGAGATATTTCTTGTTATATTTTATCTGATGCACGAACTCACTATACATTAGGATACATTTCAGTTTGCCATTTTAAATATAATGTTTTTTTTTGTGTTTGATTTGTTAATTTTTTCTTAATGAATACAATAATTTCAGTCGAATGTGCATGCTTATCAATTATTTGAATTATTCGAACTCACTTGAAGCTATTATTTATTGATGATAATATAAAAGACCATCTATGATTTTATCAAGATAATCATAGTACTTCTACACGTAGTGAAAAATAATCCTAAATCATTAAGAAAAGATAATAAAGCATCATACAACTAGACATATGAAACGAATATTCAGACATAAATCATCATTATATGTCCAATAGTTCACGTATTGTTTAGTTTTGATTGAATTTGAGCAGATAATTAAAAAGAGAGCGTGTCAGAACATTATTTTCAGAAAATTATAGAAGTTTCTACAAATGATTGTGGAAGTTATCCAAAGGAAAAGAGAGAAAATGACAGTTTTATTGGCTTTTCTGAAAAATGCTGTTTTCGAGATATAGGACCCCGTTGGAACCGTAGAAAATATACTAAGAGAACTATATGTTCGTTTCAACCATTGAAAATGATGGAAATTTCAATATTTTGATAATTTATACTCACATCAATTTGTTAGATTTCTTCATGGCATATTGGTAAGGTATTTTTTATTTGGTTTTCGTATGGGTAGTACTTAATGGAAACAAAAAAATCAATGAGCCTCAACCGCACTGTGAAATTTTATAAATTGGAAATATAACACTTATCCACGAAAGTTGTGCGTTATAGGTTGGGTTAAAAAGGCAGCTGATTTTTGAGTCTATGAGTTCAATGATTCCATCTTTATCTCTCTGCGGTCTCCAACGCCACGCAGATTCGAGCGAGAATCAACACGTTTTTTAAAAGATGCTAAATAATAAAAAAACGACATGAAAATTTGTGAAACCGTGATAAACAGCTGTTCCGGCATTCAAATGATCAACTGGATGCAGGCGATTTTTCCAGCGATACGGCTGCTCTCTGTTTGCGCGTGATAAAATTAAACTAATGATTTATTTTGGCTGACCCCTTCTCAAAATAAATAGAGGGTGAGCAATGCCAGGAAGGCCGGCGTTGTCCCTCTGCTTAATTGCCTCGTAATATATGGACATTCGTAATTGCCGGCCACAAAGAATTCATTTGTTATGAGGGTGTTTTAGTTAATAAAACGCATCGGCTGCGTACGACAAGGAACGCATCTTCCGCCATCTGGACCGCCTTCATTTAGAAATATGATCTTTCAAAGATTCAGGCAGGATACTTCAGATAATATCAGTACACAGAAAAAAAGTGCAAAAATGTTTCTACGAGAGGTGAAGTTTTTCCTGATTTTATGAACATTCCTGACAGAATTCCTTGAGGTAATATCAGAAAGATTTTGTGATATTTTCTAGTTATATCACTTGATACATGAAAAATCATGGATAATGTTCCTTGACTATTTATATTTGAAAGTTTTCATATTTAAAGGGAATAAATAAGTTATACATTCATTTTAATAGTGATTTACGTACGGAAAATACTGTTTTTTTGGATGAGTGGACAAAATTCTAAGACGAGCGTAGCGAGTCCTGGAAGTCTGCGAGTCCAAAAAAACTGTTTTCGGGCGTGTTGCGTACACAATTTTTTCGGCAACCGTGTAGAATAACAAATCAAAGAAAAACACTTCTTTCAAAAATTGAAATGTTAGCTAATTTTATGTCAGATAGCTGTCAGTCGTTATTTTGCTGTTATGGTAATGATCAACTGCATTTATCAAAACCATACTACCAAGATTTTCATATTTACAATGACAACAACGATGTGATTCTTCCCGGCCTAGTCCGGGAAGTACGTATTTCCCGGACTAGGCCGGACGTTTCCGGACGGTTGCCGAAAAAAAATATTTTTAATGAGAAGTATATGAATTTCCTCCGTAAATAACCTAATTTTTATTATTTTTGATCATGCTACATGAAAAAATATCCCAAGCATGTAAATTTTACCTTAGAACGTTTTGATACCAATCTTCTTTGTCCTGGTTTTCTGAAAAGAAATCAAGCAATACTAAAACGCAACTGAAATAAAATACCTACTATATCATAAATAATCGCTGATATACTCCTATATTATTAGTTTTGTGCTATAAATGTATAAATTTTATCCCGACTGCATATAATCCTGTAGGTACCCAATCTTTGATTATAATCCAGTTGGTACTTCTCAAATTGTTCAGTTGCTAGTTTGTAAATTGAATTTTTGCACAAAAAAACCCTCTACAAAATATTCAATCTGTTTTGTATAGTCGGTTCATTACAGAGTACGGACTGATACAGACTAAAAATACTGAATTCTGATTGACCTACCTACCACATTTAGTACGCAGTGTCGGGATATATGACGTCAGACTTCAAAAACTTAAGAGTACTATCTATTTTCATGCGGGAATATTTATTCAGGAATATTCTGAATATTAAGGAATTATCCTATAATATACCTTACCTGTATAGCCTTACCAATATTCAGTTGAAATTTCATATTAAAGGATATTATTTAGTAAAAATATCGTAAAACTGGCTAATATTATTTGAACAATTTGGTGAAAATACGAAAATGTTGAAAGAAAACTAATTTTCATGAATTTTAAAATAATTTTGCAAATTTACATCATTTTGCTTTTATTTATGCTTCATATGCTATATTTCGTCGTTGAATTTACAAAGGGGCGTATATCGAAAAATGGCGTAATTTTTTTCTGGGGTAACAAAAAAGCTCATTCATTTGTTGTCAATGTGGAGTAGGTACATCAATTCCTGATCTTTCAGAAAATGGATTCATTTCTCTTCCGATAGTGACAACATGAAAAACTAGTAAACATTAATAAATTTTTCAAATAAAAAAAAATCAATTTTCCATATCACTTAGTCAAAGACGATTTATATATTTATATTCATTTTTTGAGTGCAAGATTGTGTCCAGTTTTTGATACTTCTGCACTAAACCTATCTCAGTTGTCTTTGGGGATATAGTGTTGCGGTTTTCACATTCATTGTTTTTGTCGAGATTTTTGTAATACAGGGCGAAATTGAAATTAAACCTATCGATATGACGAAAGCGCCGGGATCTCATCATATAACTTTTTACCTAAGATACGTACAGTGGCGTACTTATTTATATATAAATGAGACTCCTTGTAGGTAAATTTTTCTATGATTCCTCAAGTATTATTCAAGCTCTTCAAACATACATAATAGCAGAAATATGTTAACGTTCTTAAAGCCGATAGGAAAAAACAGTAAAAGTGGAAGAAAAAAACCCCATGCCTATCTTCTTCGATATACACACAAAAATTCAATATCCCCCAATTTCGGTAATAAGGGCACCACTCTGTATACCTCCCAAAAATCCCACCGAATCTTCCGCGCCTCCCAAGTCTCCAAATTTCTTCTGGTCCAGGCCGCATCTGCCATAATGGATCTGGGTTGAGCCTAGCGCTTAGCCCGAAAGTGCGAGACGAATCCATGGCCTGCTTGCTGGATCTGACAGCAGGCGAGCACCTTGCCCCTCTCCCCCCTACCCCTTGGCACGCCATAAGCCTGACCCTAATCCAGCAGACTGACAGTTCACCAGCTGCCTTTGGATAAAGCTAGCCGTCGACGACGTGGCGCGTCGCACTTCATTATTTATGGTAGGCGTCTAGAGTTTGAAATTTAATTGGTCATAAATCAACGCCCGCTTGGTTTGTTATATTTTGGTCGGTCGAAATGTCCAAAACCAGTGATTATTTTTTTATTTCTGAAGTTTGGAGTGTTGGGAAAATCAATTATAATATACTTATTAATTTAATTAAATCTGGAAAGTTCTTCCGTATTCAAGTGATACAGTTTATTATTCTAATAATCTTTCATGGAGATTTTCATATTTTTTATTTTCATTTCAATTCATAATAAAATAAGTACACCGTTAAACTTGAACATCAATACAATGATAACCCTGTTCTAGATATAATCAATCAAAGTTGATAAACGATTTATCACCATGGCAACTAGACAGATTCCCATAAATTCAACAATGACTGTTGAGACAGCCATCAAAAAATATCATTTTATCGTCCATTCCAATGCCAATCATAACACATATAAAAAACATTCTTCATTTTGAATACTCTGTTCAACTAAAGCTAATTTTCCTGTACATTTTTCATCGCTATTGAATACATAGTATTGATTTATTATTCAAAAATATATTGGTGACCTGTAGTTGAGTATTACATAAAAAAATACAATATTCTGCATATTATCCAATGTTACGAAGGCGTAGAACGGACATGCGATATTTTTTTTCTTAATTTCGAGTTCGAACTCGAAATTAGTACTAATTTCGAGTTAGGTTAGGTTAATTTCGAGTTCGAACTCGAAGTTAGTACTAATTTCGAGTTCGAACTCGAAATTAAGAAAAAAAATATCGCATGTCCGTTCTACGCCTTCGTACAATGTTGATTATTTAGATATACCTATATTCATTTACACAGTTTTTACGTTGTAAACATGATAATTTTTTTGGTGATCTGTATTTTATTTTCACGTACCCGTACATGAGGAAAAATGAAGCTAGCCAACATTAGTTATAATTGTTATATGAACCAAAATAAGAAAAATCAATTTTCCGGGAGAAATAAAATTATTTATGCAACACATTAATAACTCGCAATTATTCAATTTAGTATCTAATGGTGATACATTATACAGGCTGATGAAACTCAAGTCGGCACTATTGCTATAACTTCTTTATCATGGAAGGTACAAGGTATTCGAAAAAAAAAACATATGAATATCCATTATGACTATTTTTAGTGGTACAATTTCTATCGATTTCAACCATTTATATGTTTCTTCCGGAACATAAATTTTATCCTATAAAACCAGAACCAAAGGAGTAGTGCGCATTTTAGGTTTTCAACTCGTCTCATAAAATTGACACGCCTGGCACGCCTAAAATGAAATGTTTCATAACCATTTATGTTCCGGAAGGAGTTGGCAATCGGCTGAAATCAAAATATACCTCATTGAAAAAAAATATTTTTCATATAAATCGAAAACGCGATTTTAATTGTTTTTCTGCTAGCACTACGGTTATCAGCGTTAAAAATACTAATCGTTCTCTAATTTAACCGGCCTCGTATTTGATAATGATCTATACTATGTTATATGATTTATTCTTCTTCATCTTCTATTATACATGAATTTGAAAAACTTCTCTCAACCTCGTTGATGGATCGCTTTATTATAAAAAAGGATATTGCTATGGATATTCTTGGGGCTGTCAGGCCACTGCCCTTTTCGGCATGGCCTCCTATATTTATCATGGCTTCCCTTGATTTGTGGGTTTATTAGATGCAGTAATTTACATGCATGATGGTAAAACAGGTACTCTATCTCTACCAAAGCAACAAAGCCATCATGAATCGCATAACGTGCATGATGAGTCTTCAACCCCAAATGGGTTGATTGAATTTATCTTAATAATTTTTTCTTTTTATTATTATTTATGTAGGTCACCATTTTCGAAAACACCTATAATATAATAACAATTTAATTCATATTTTTTGTATTGCGTTTATACGTACAGAAAGTAGGCCGATTAATACACACTTTTTCATAAAGTACTTACTGCGATGATAAATTTACCTATACCTACCTTATACTTGCTTATTATAGAAACCAGATGATAATTTTTTGTAATATGTTCTCTACCTACTTAATTATCTTATATCAAATATTATTATGAAGTGAATATGATCCACTAAAGAAGAATTTGTACTATTATATCGAGTCTATGCATGGGGATTTCGATAACGGTAAGATATAGAGGGTTGGTTAAATGGGGGCAAAGTAGCGTATTTCAGAGGTTAATTATATGGATGAAAAAAATCTGACCTAGCTTCTTCAGTTCTGGAGTTATACAGGAAAAATTGAGAATTTCGAAATTCTTCTTTTGCCTATATCTTTTTATTTTACAGAGATTTTTTCAAAATTTGCAACTATGCCATAGCAACTTTATGTATTAGCTTTTCCAAATATCTGAATCAAAATTATGTACAGGGTATCGTATAGATTGGGCCAACCTCAACTATTAATTTTCAAATACGGACCTGTACTTTTTCTTGCATTTTTTTGAATGCCAATAAGAGTCATGTTTCATATATTGACGTAGTATTTTCATCTGAATTACAGAGTGTTTTGGAAATATTGAACTATTACCAGTAAAATTTCCTACATTTTTTAAAAAATTTCCTGTATAACTCCAGAACTGAAGAAGCTAGGTAAGATTTTTTCCATCCATATAATTAACCTCTGAAATACGCTACTTTGCCCCCATTTAACCAACCCTCTATCTCTTACCGTTATCGAAATCCCCATGCATAGACTTGAATTTGAATAGCCCTGTACATATGCTCATGCCAATTGAAGAAATGTTTATTTCGTCCAAATTATATTTTCACAATTTCATTTCCGCATGCAATAGCAGAATTAATCGACCTTGAAGTGGGTCACTTCTTAGAGACTTTCCTCGATATTTTTATTACTCACATTATTCATATGTGAAATGGGTCCTTTACTATTGTTAAAAAACGTTATGACATTATGTATAGAGTGATAGCAAGGAAAATGTAACGTTCTCCTCTAGAGAATTTAGGCAATATAGGAATAATAGTGACACTTCACGGCTTCTAGCCACATCATCTAAGGAAACGCATGTATAAAAAACTGATATAAAACTGTACCATATCGACGTTACATCTAAGACATAAAATTATATGAAGTGGCGCAAGAATTGAGCTGTTTTACGGACCATAAAGCTTGCTCGCATAAATAAGATCCAGCTTATTGCTGTGAGGTTGAAAATTGATAGATAAAAGGATTGAACTTCAACATTTACTTATTATAATTGCTCGACCGCAAATTGTTCTTTGGTTATGGTTTGTTTGATTTCTTTCGATTTATGGGTCCATTATAGTGAGTGGACAATAATTATTGCAGCAGAATATTTCCTTTCAAGCTTCAATCCGCTTTATGAATTTCAAGAATTCTAGGATTTTGTCGAGAACGAGTCCAATATACCTACTTTATCTACAAACCCTGTTCCGAAATAAGAATACTCGATACTTTCATTCAATTAACTTACATTTTATAATATCCTTCATCAAAATCTTTAATTTCATTAATTATTCACTATTATATTGAAATGCAATCCAATAATTAATACATCTATAACAGAAAATAAGGGGAATGAATGACTCATATATTAAAAAGAATTGCCCTGCCCCATGGATCAAACCCGGGATGGCGACTTGAATTGTTGATGGCTATTGAGGCTATACTTCAAAACTTATCCCCACAACCATAATACGTTATGATCCAAAAAGATACAGTAAAACTTATTTTTGCTTCATATTCAACGGACTGGTGTTCATTTGAGAAATACGAAATAAGTTTAGGAATAACCTTACTTTGATATCTTTAGCATACTTTTCGTCGATTTCTCTGGTATATATAGGAGGTTCAAATTTACAATGTTCGCACTTTCTGCTACATTAGTAGATGTGTTAAATATTCACTGTCACTATTATTTTCCATCATGCAACAGAATGATGAGTTCGTTTTCAACAATGAAGATGGATGCGAGCGTAAATATATTTCCGCGCACAAGCGGCAATGCTGTCACTTAACGACATTCCTCGGAAAACGTAAACTTTGTGTGGAGATTTGAAATCGTCAAAGGCACAAAGTAGCCGTTTATATAGAAAGGTATTTTTTTTATTCTGAACTTTTTCTCCAGCATTTAAATTTGGCGTCACAGTTTCGAAACACCCTGTATACCCATAATTTTATGCATAGCAATTCATTTTCAAAAGATGGAGAAGCGTGAAACTTCGTTGTGATCATATATCATATAGAATAATTTTATGAATTAAACATTTTCGAGGTGACATTTTGAGCCAGCTGGTATGTAGTTCTACCAATTAGTGTTATCGGCAATTCATTTATAGTATCAAGTTTCAATTAGAATATTCATGAAAAGTCCTGCTTATCGTGACACTTAGTATAATATGCTCCAATAGAAAAATGGCACTTGGACGTTGGATGATAGATAAATAGTCCTATTAGACCACACAATAGAAGATGCACTGGCGTACTGTATTTACGACTAGCCTAAGTTGATGTCTCGCATAAAAATTGCAATAATTATAATCGAATAAAATATATAAACAAGATTACTTATTCTCTACATGTTTTCTTCGTGCGGTAGGTTAAACAAACGTGTGTGAATTATGATAGCGAGTAATGCCTTGGTGGGCTAGTAATGATGGATTTGTTTGTCAATAAATATATTGGAACTATTGAAATGTAGGTATATACAACATCACCTTGAATGAAATTTGAATGATGATTTCATCAAAAGCTATACCTAATTATATTCAGCTGAATTCTTTTTTATAAGTACTAATACAAGTCAGTAAGTAACCATTCAGAATTATCTATTTATATATTCTTGGACAGTTGCCAGAAAAATGCTACCAGTAGATGAATCGGCATATGCATACGATTCATACGAAAGTGCATTTGAAAAATCCATTTCATGCCTACTTAAAATCGTAACAGTTTTCTTCTAATACATATTATAAAGGTGCATACATTTCAGATATTCGGTATGATAATATTCGTTTCATACTTTTTTTCACACTGCAATTCATCTATACTGATTCGGAATATAAAGACAACCGGCAGGTTCAAATAAGTCTAAGTCTAAAAAAATCAGTGCGTGATTTTAAAAATCCTTTGGGAGCCAATGAACCGAATATTATCTCTTGTATTGATATATGAATGAGTAAACAATGTTCTAATATATTTCCAGCCACGATGGTTGATTTATTGGAATTGGATTTTTAATTGCATCCTGCTAAACAGTTTCTCAACCAAATTTTACCCAGAAGGCTCACCCAGTATATGCATTTCTTACTATATCTCCACATCTTATTTCGTTCTATTGAAGGGTTACTACTTCTACCAAAAAAATAATGAAAATTTTCGTCGAAAAAATAATTCGAGTGCGCCATAAATTTTCAGAAATTTCGATTGAAAAAGTAATTTCCATTTAAATAACAAGTTTTGTTTTATGTTTCACATTGTTGCTCATTTAGGTACATTCAACTTATAACTTATGATAACATTTTTTATTTCATTTTAGTAAGCGTACCTTTCTGATCTCCCAAAGGTTGCACGATGTATGTAAAATTGAAAACTACATGATTGTAAAAAAGTGGTGGAATCACCTGATCTATCCAACCTAATTGTTTTTTTATCGTGGCTTTTTAAATTTAATCAGGAATCGTCAACTTCGTTATCAATAAAAATGAATTCAAAGTATTTTAATAAAGTGTGTCCCACTTATGGATATAGTGCTTCAACCATTACTGGAATAATCAAACAATCCATAAAACAGAATAAATGTTCGCTTCAATAGTACTGCCAACTAGATAAAAGTATACAAACTAAATTCACTGAATCATCCCTGTAACTGCACTATTTGAAGAGTTCTTCCATGCGGATATTCTTTCCATGATTTTCCACCCCTCCTCTGCAGATCCCTGTGGAATCGATCGATTTGGAAGTTCATGCATTTTTCGCTAGAGGGCTGCCAAATTCAGGACGCCCCCGCCCTCTATTGCCAGCTCATTGTAACTTGGCAGAAGAAGTGATCTGTGTCTGCCAGGCTATTCCTAAAATCGATATAAAAACACCAGAGCCAAATTCAAGAATAATTGGAACATAGTAGTGTTGGGGATATAACATTGTCGGAGCTAGGAGAGTAATATGATGAAAAATGTTAGTTTTTGTACCTACTAAATACTATAGTTTGAACATGACGAATATTGGTTCGAAAGAATATACTATCTTCGAATGTTTTTATTCCATTATTTATTATAATCATCGGTATATTTCTATTTGTTTCGAAATAACTATTGTAAATATCAATTCATCGATCTAATCGTTCTCAATGTTTGTTGATGCCATTTGATACCAAACCATTCGACTTGACCAGTGTCGGTTTACGATAATTCCGGCCTTAATAAAAAATTTTTAGATCCTTGGTGTTTTTTTAGAAAACATCGGAAATATAATAAAAAATGGACCGTTTCTCAAAATCTGGGATATCTGTTATTTTGCTTCTTTTTTGCTCATTAAATCAATTCTCCAATCGAAAATACTGACATCGGAAGCAGAAAATCATTTATCAAACTGCCTGGCTGACTGTTAGCATTAATTTTTACCTTAAATGCTGATGAAGTGAATATTATAAATCGTTTATAAAACACGGAATCGGGATCGGCTTGTTCTGAATTTGTAACGATAAATAAAGCGAAACAAATAGTCCATAAATTGCTTTTGATAAATATGAATTATAGAGGTAAATTACATATTATGCACCTGGATTACCTCTATATCATGATTCTTATTAAAATGTATAAAATTGTTCGAATAGTTTCAATCTGTTCAGTGAAGCGTTTCTACACTTGTATAGATTCGACTTCTAATTCACGTTTTTTCTTCTGGTACAAAAAATGTTGTCAAGCTGTTTTCTTGAGCTATACGAGTACTGACACGTAGTCTTTATTGATGGAAAAAAATTATTTATTATTTAATTACTTCCTTCTTTATTATCAAATACCGATATAATAAGAACCACTCGCATTGAGAAATGAGAGCAAATCTACCATCCGATTTATACACAAATAATGATATGTGAATATTATGATGATACCATTAACTTTTACGATTTTAACGACGTGTTAAATGCACATAATAGTCATTAAATGGATTTTATGGCTCGTAATGCCTCCTACTAATCCTGTAGCATGTGCCGATTGTGATGTTCTCAAAAAAGCCGACAGCTCCCGTTTCAGTTTGTTGCATCTGGGGGGTCTGGAGGTGATATTATGCATCATAGTTTCTCATAGAATCACAAACATTATCAACCAGTCGATGAATGATACTCTAAATAACCGTTTCATCATCGAATAAAGTCCTCTTCCACTTGATGAAAGGGGATTGAACATGAGGCTGGATGCAAGCATTTTTAGTCTCATATAGCTCAGTTGTGATTATAATTTATATAGTAGCATCATCTTCATTATGTGTTTGTTACAATCGCATTTTTCAAAAATTTCAAGCATCCTTGAGCACTCGCATGTACAGAGAAATTAATGAATAAATTTAGAATTTTCAATACGCAATAAAAATTTCTCTTTAGCCCCAATTATTCTTATTCTCAATTTATATCTTTGCTTGAAATATTTTTACAATACTGGGCTCAATAGCACTTCCATTACATAACAATTTATAATAAATCTATGAATGTCATTAAGCGATTTTTTTATACTCTGTTGTCTAGAACACTCTCATTGCTATACCGGGTGTAACAGGATCATGGTATCTCCGTTGGGACATGCTATGAACATAATAAGCGTCAATTTTTGACCTACAAATGATTTCTTTTCCGGCGAAACCGGAAGTGATACGAACTCTCGATTTTCAAATGGAACACACTGTATATTATTACATTTTTGAAATCTGCATAATTTTCTGGATCCAATGATACCACATAAGTTACATTTCAAACGTCAAAATTTTTGAATATCCAATTTTTAGTTTTCCATTTAGGTGTGCCATGATCGAGGCCATGATGGTTCCGATTTCCAATTGATCCGTCTAATGCTAGAAAAATCTGAATCCCGTCAAAAATACTAAATTGCGTTTTTTATGAGCAAATAAAGTTCATCATAGTCGATTTTGCAGTAAAACTAATTTTTTTCAAATGTAACCATATTGGTACCGTGGTACCATTTATTAGTACTATCAATAAGGAAATCATTAATAGCTGGATAATAAAATGTGCGATAAAAACAATGGAAATTACAGCTAAAACAAAATAAGAAAACAAAATTATTGAAAATTTTGACGTTTAAAATGTCACTTATTTGATATCATTGGATTCAGAAAATTTTGCAGATTCCAGAAATGCAATAGTATACAGAGTGTTTCATTCAAAAATCGAAAGTTGGTATCACTTCCGGCGAAACCGGAAGTGAAAAACAAATCATTCGTAGGTCAAAAAGTGACGCTTATTATGTTCATAGCATGTCCCAAATTTCAATGAATCACCTTTGAAACTAACGGAGATACGGGGGGGGGGGTGTACCATGATCCTGTTACACCCGGTATGTATAAAACGGTATGTTTCGCCAGACCGTCTAAAAAAACTACGCTTGGCTGTGAAACCGTTTAGCAAATTTCTAATTAACTGTATCGTATTTATATCTATTTCATTTAATTATCGATCACAGATAATGAGGCTGGTTAATGTTGATCCAATCTAGCATAAGTTAAGTGTCACAATAATTACTATAATTTCATTAAGCTATATAGAAAACCTTCACACTTTTCCACCGTAATTTGCTTCCATTATGATATTTTCAATAGATAATGTTTGAAATTTCATAAACGTGTTCATATACGTTTAAGGGCCTATATATTCACTTGTTTGAAAATTGTTTGCTCCCTACTATTTTTTGACAAGAGTTATGGAAAAGTAGACTTACCCAATGCATGGCTTACCTATAATACTTATTCCCTTTTTGGAAACAGTTTACAGCTTCCTAAGTTCAGTTAATTTCGAGTTTTACTGTAACCCAATATCCACGAATGATATCGCCAATTTGCTTTCCATCAGATGCAGAAGAATATTTGTAAAAAAAATTCTCTTGCCAGACGTGTTCTGATTTTTTGTCTTGTTTCAGGTGAGCTCAACAATCATCACAAAGACCTGGATGAACGTAAGTTTCTTACTTGCGAAAATCGAGATAAACTTTGAAAGCGGACCAACTAATAATTATTCATAGCTTTTTGTGTATTTAGAGCGCAAATAAGTGATAGATTGCCGCTCTCGAAAAAGCGTGAGCGGATCGATGAGTATAAGAATCGATGATTTTCAGTTTTTCCATGATATTTCAGGAACTACGTAATATATCCTTGATTTCTTTTGATATTCGAGATGGCCATGAAATTGCTCATCATTTTATAGTGATTCGAACCTTATGCTGGGTTTATAGATTCAACTAAACTAAAAATTAAATAAACAACTAAGAATTAAGAATACACGAGAACTTCTATGAGGGTTTATACATTTACATCTGTCAATTAAATTAAGAATTACGAAGTTGGTCAACTTCCAACTTAACAACTAAGAATTAAGAAATTTTGTGGACAGTAACACGCAAAACGGATCGAATCGTTGGAATGCCATCATTTGTCATTGTTTCTAATAGTGTTTATGGTTTTCAGGTTCAGGAGTTGTTATTTTTTTCAGGTTTTTTGCTCATTTGATTAATAATATCATCATTCAATTCAACACTTTGAAATGACATTGAGCTTTCAATCATGTAACATTCAACATCTGATTCTTAATTATTAATTGCATTGTATAATCACCTTCCCCATTGTTAATTCCTAATTATTTATTGTTAATTTTTAGTTGTTAGTTTAGTTGAATCTATATAGCATTAGTTCGAATCCCTCTCCGTTTCCGATTTGACAATAATAGTGTACCATGAAATTCGCATTACCCTGTATATAGAACCAAAATATAGAAAAATAAACAAAGATTTGTGAGGGAGGTGTTCATGAGAAATGACCGAACAACTGTTCAATACGAATCGACAGCAAAAATAATTGATATCTAAAGTTTTTTCTGTACGGTTCTGCAACATTTTCTACACGAATTTGTGCATGTTTTATTCATGTACGGAGTGATCGTTCGTACTCGTATACACAAACGGCCACAGCTCAGGGCGAGGTATTAAAAAAACGTCATTATAATAATAATCACACGGGCGCAAGTGGCGGGTTAGGGCATTAAATCATTTCGCGATCCGGCCTGTTTGGTTGATCACTCACATGACTGATTTATTGATCAAAGTGTCGGTTTCTTTCCAGGCCAAAGTCATGCTCGTTTTTGCGAGATTGGGATTTGGATCGAGATTCTATGCCAATAGCAAAAACCCGTATTCTTCATGCATTGGGAACGTAGGAAGTATACAGGGTCGTTTCTTTTATCATGCTGTATGTTATCCCTTAAAAGGGACAAAGACGAATGAAAAGGCAAGGTACCTATTTATTTTGGAAAGCATTACTTTTGGTTGAAAAAATGTAAAGGGACAAACTGCCTTCTCAATTTATACAGCAAAGTCTGAAACTTCGACTTAGATAGGATTTTTCGTCCATTCACAGCCACCATCAAGTTATTTTTAATGATAATCCTGTCGCGTGCTCCTTTCTTGAATTTCGATGAAAAGATGAGTAAATTAAGAAATATATATAAAAATTATAATTTCAAAATGAAACATCATAATTGTCATTCTATATAGAAGAATACAACATTATTAATGACTGCTGAGAATTTAATTCATTCTGCATAACATTTCTCACAATAATGCAAGTTTATTTGTTATAATTTGCTTCGTTTTTTAGTTCAAAATTCAACGACGGACATTGATTTTCTAGCGCTTGTCGTAGAACACTGTTTTGTTTACTAGCGCCCCCTATGAGCGAATTCGGGAACATCGAACTTGGGAGAATCCGGGAGAGGTGGCGCCCCAATAAACTTTATCGCTCATTTTATCTGACTCGTGCAGAACCGTATCAATGGAAATGTAGACTTCAAAATACAAAGTCAATAATTAATTATTCTCAATAGTCATTTTCTGTTCAGGATCATTTCTAAGTAATATCCAATGGATGGAAGAGATATTCACTCTATAAAAAATTAACTTATTATAATACCACTAGAAGTTCAATTTTCTATTTTTAATAAAAGCTAGAGTGGTATTCGGTAAGAAAATGTCACATCGAAATGTGGCTTGTTATCTGAGAGATAATTTTGAAGTAATAATACAGTTAAGAATAAATAAATAATACACAAAAGACTTGAGTTACGCAAATAGAATAAAAATATATTTTCTCACAAGGACCTTGAAGTGGTACTTATAGTATCTTATAGTAGTGAAATGTGAATGTTATTTTTCATTTCATGGTCCTCCAAAGGAGAAGACAAATTTCCGGATATTTTTATATATACCTAGTTGCCAAAGATACGAAATATAGGCTTTCAATTCGAAAATGTAAGCAGTGAAATTTTCATTCAATAGTCCATTTGCGTTTTCACTGCAGTAAGTTGGCTTTCATGAGAAGATTTCTTTCGTCAACAACTGATGATGTTCCTATTCATGATTGAATTGAAAAACATGCAAGAACATGCCAAAGGAACTGTAAAAAAGTGACTCCCTTATCATAAAGAGTGGACGATTCATTCAAGCGTAATTACTTTGACAAGTTTGATAAGCTCTTGTATTGAAAATGCTCCTTTACTATAGTTTAGAAACGTCAAAATCCACATTGGGTTTGACAGATCCTGTATATGCCTCCAATTATCGCAAAGTATTTGTAATATTCCGCAAATAGAGTTGTCAACTAATGCATCGACATCACCCATATCAAGCAATCACTCTTCATTCGCTGTAATTTTTTTCTGATGGATAATTGGACCAGTCGCGGGTATTCTCACATTGTTTCTTAGCAGTAATCAGCACGTTTGTGTGAGGCCATAAGAGTAATGGCCGCTCACAGCCTGCTACGGACGTTGATAAATTATCAGCAGTTTGAAAATAGTCGGACTTCATTTACCCATGAGCGTTTTGAATTCCTTTTTTCCTCATTGCCGGAACGTGTCGTAAGAAAATATGAAGGCTGCTACAAGATCGCTATTTTTCAGGAATCTCGAGGTATAACGTCTTAGAATTATGACCCATACTCCTTGGACGAAAAAAAATGTCACTGCATGAAACGATCACTGATGGCTTGAATTATGGAATAATCGTAGTGATATAACATTTTCTGATTTTATTGTGAAATTCAATATTCTGTAGGCTTTGTCACTAATTGTGCATGGAAAATATGAGACAATTGTCTGCTCAGTATTTCAAATTCCGCCAAATTATTACAATAGTTATATCTTTTATGTAAAATTCAATATGAATACTTACACCACCAGATTATAGAAAACCTTACAGATGAGACATTCCGCCCATTTTGTTTGATGTACTGACATCCGTTTTCATTGACCTCGTACGATTGATTGCCAATAAACATATTATTGTACCTGATTCACATTCCAGATATAATAAAAGTATATACCTATGATCACAGGTTGTTTAATCTGCGGCTGTGATAATCCTCAAAACCTTCATTACTTTTCTTTTTGAAATATATCGAGAAATACATAGTTTATGGAAAATATGTAATACATTTTAAGAACATAAACTCATTCGAAATACTGAATTGTGAATCATGTAGAAGAAAAAAAATTTTGTAACATAACCAACAAAATGATGACAACGATGTAAACAAAACTCGATCAATTTTTAGCGCCTGCGCATATCTATGACTGGACCTTTGAATTTTGCGCTTGCGACACCTCTCTCTTATTTTATGACTGTCTTTCGATCAATATTTTAGCGCCTGCGCATATCTATGACTGGACCTTTAAATTTTGCGCTTGCGACACCTCTCTCTTATTTTATGACTGTCTCATCTGTAAGGTTTTCTTATCTATACTACTTACACCTGCAATAACAGAATTTCAGCAACTTATGAAGATGATCTAGGTTGATTTATAATAATATAAGTTGGCCTAGTTATCTCGAGGTATTGTTGGTTTATATAGAATAAACTTCATCAAGACATCATTTGGAATATATTATTTAATGAGATTTGAAAAATATACTCCACGACAATACAAGCAAACAGCGTTAGTAGAGCTTCATGAGAGATAGATATAGGTATCACTAAACAGATTAGTACTCGTCCTTGAATCTGGCTCATACCGGTCGTTTTTTTTTTCCTATAGGTCCACAATACAATATAGAAAGACATCTAGACAAGTCGAACGGGCATATGCAAACTACGATGTAAATCTTTTATTTGCACTTGAGCGGGACTTGTTCTCAGCTATTCTTTCTTGCTCTCATATCATCTACAAATTCTTGATATGGCGGACAGCACAATGGACAGAGCGGTGTTCTAACGACACCCTGTAAAGCGCTATCTGATTGCTCATATCAAGATCTGCATTTCGAGAAACATCCGTTTCGCTTAGGGCAGTGTCAGTGGCGTATCGTCGCTGAAACCTGTGGGGATATCAAAATCAATTCAGGAACCGATCTCGAATATTCCATGTATGAAAATTTTCATGCATACTTCCAATTATCATCATTGTGGATGTTTTAATTGTATAGTTATCATTTTCGCAAAAATCTACCATAAATTTATCATAGCATATTCTCTTTGATCAGCTGATTTATCGATAGATCACTGAAATTTCTTAGTTCTATATAATAACTTGAACAATTTTATTACCTCATTGAACTTTCCATTATTATAATATATTAGGATATCCAAATTATTCTGGATCAAGTTTTCAGACGGTCTGATCTAATATTTCATAGCTATCTAGACTCATTATTTTCAATATAAGTATATTTAATATTGAGACATTTTTAGACACTGAATCACTTTATGTCATACAATAACAACCAATAGAAAATGAATAGCAAGTATATATGCACAGTGTGTTCATTCGAAAAATTACCACCCCCAATAATTTGGAAAGCACAATAAACTCAAAATACATCATTTGAAATTCCTTCAGATATGAATTTTCAAGTTTCGGTTGCTGAAAGCTAAGAGGGAGTGCATCATATAGATCAAGACAGCATGGTGCCAAAAAAAGGTTCATCAGTCAAACAAAAATTGTCATGTAAATGTAAATTTTGGTTTCTTTGAGCTTATACCAAAATATTATTGGGGTGGTAAGTTTTCGAGTGAACACACTGTACATAATACAATAATTGATCGATATAGCAATTAACGATACGGTTTTACCGAGCAAGGAGCCATGCATAAGACATTTTTAAACCAAGTCAATAATTTATTAGACTTACCCACGCATCTGTATACCATTATGATAATGAAGAGAAATAAGCCTGCTGCAATATTATATTCATTGAGAGCATAATCATTTGGAGAAGTGTTCATCAGTAGCATCAGTTTCTTCATCAGCAAATATGTTGGGTTTATAGATTCAACTAGAATTACAACTAAGAATTAACAATTAATAATTAGGAATTAACAATTGGGAAGGTGTTTATACAATGCAATTGATAATTAAGAATCAGATGTTTAATTTTACACGATTGAAAGCTCAATGTTATTTCAAAGTGTTGAATTGAATGATATTATCAATCAAATGAGCAAAAAACCCGAAAAAACTAAAACTCCTGAACCTGAAAACCATAAACACTATTAGAAACAATGACAAGTGATGGCATTCCAACGATTCTAATCGTTTTGCGTGTTACTGTCCACAAAATTTCTTAATTCTTAGTTGTTAAGTTGGAAGTTGACCAACTTCGTAATTCTTAATTATTAATTCAATTTTTAGTTTAGTTGAATCTATAAACCCAGCATTATCGAACACAGAAACAATCGGATTACACCAACTAATAATTAGTGTACTTATAGGTATCCAATATAGCGCTGACTGAATACAATATTGACAGGTAGATCGAGTCCTGTCAAATTCTCAATTCAACTGAAACATAGCGAAAGTGGATTTTTTTGTTCTCCGACTATGTTTCATGGCTATATCTCTGATCAGTACTTCGTATGTTGTCCATAGAAATGTCACAAGGGTGTTGAAAATTGTTGACATACGACAACACACCTTCCATTCATATATGATTTCATTTATGCTGTGTGAAAAACTTGAATAAAACTTTGAGATAGCTTGAACGAGTCTGCAAATAAACAAAACACCCTGAAATATACTGAGGAGTCAGCTAATTTCTTTTTCCTACCGTCGAGAGATGATAAAAGATGGTAAGAAGTTAATACAGATATCTGTCAGCCCTCCTTCAAAATGTATTCACACCCATTAGACATTTGCTGATAATGGCTAGGCGGGTCTAGGTCCGAGGGGCCATCACTAGAAAGGCCGTTCCAAGCTTAGACCCCTACCCATGAGGCGTAAAACTTCATATACGGTGAACACCCCTCAAATTTTGTCATAATCGCGTTCGGAGAAATTTGTTGAACTTAGGATCACACAGTAATGTGGGAGAATTAGTTTTCTGGGTCTTGAAATATAGGTAGTTATTCATAACCGCGAGGTATAGAGTCAAGAATATTATTATTTTCTACTAGGGACCAAAATTAATAACATTCCTATATGTAAAAAAAAAGTCTACGATTGCGTGCGAAAAATTGAAATATGAAGTTTGTCCATCAATGACCCATGCTTTGACTGTGATATTTAAATTGAAAGTAACTCTCATAAATATAAAGTTACTTCAAACTATATACATGTATTTTTGCCCTAGTCACACAAATAACTATTTTATGAATCATTGGCAACGAATGTGTTCAATTTAGCTTCACAAAAGTCACAAAAAATTCAAGTTTTGTATGATTTTGTTTATAATTTCTCTTTCTTCTTCTAATATCCTTCGTTGCACGATATTCCATGAACATTTCAGACTTTCCTTTCGTGCAGTTATGAAATAAAAAAATTATCAAGAATTTTTTACTCGAAATCATTTATGTAGGCATACACATAAGGAGCCGTTAAAAATGTATTCTACTACTTTCAGTTTTATTCAGCAGAAAATTATTAGTGAATATCTAAGCTATGTGGAAATACGGAAAAATATAACATAACCCTGACATTAAATCAATCCACACTTTAATATCAGGTTTGGTATATGTAGGTAATTTTCAAATAATTATAAAATATTCGAAAAAATATATTTTAACATTCGAACAAAACTCTACAATTAATGCTGTCATAGAAGTTGATGGAATTGATATAAATTGCTTTTTTGTAAATAAAATTCAAAAAGATCGTTCAACTATACCTACATAGGTATATGAATTCAATTATAATGATTATATACATCTACCTATATATACAGGGTGCGGCACCGAAAACGAAACAGATCGAATATCTTATAGACACATGTGTTGTGAAAAAAATGCAATTTGTAAACCAAGGAGGACATCTTTCTACCATAACCTCAAATGACAGTGTATGAACAGTGTATGAACTTAAAAATTGGAAAGGCTTGCATAAATTTTACTCCAATCATTCCAAACTACAATAATTCACAATAGCTGCTCAAAGTGTTCTCCATTAACTGCCATACATGAGTATAAGTTTGTCTCGAAACGTCTGAGGTTTTGGAGCATTTCTGGAGTTATTTGACGACATTCGTACCTTTGAATATTTTTTTTTCCGCAAGAGGGCGCCAAAATGAAAAGTTACGAAGCGAACACTCACATGGCTGAATTCCTTTTCAAATTACCTTTTCTGTGATGTGTCACACTTAGTACTTTCCCTATTTAAATTGTATGGGTGATAGTGACCAAGGGGCGGAGAGAGAGGTATGACAGTTGAGGTTATGGTAGAAAGATGTCCCCCTTGGTTTACAAATCGACGTGTTTTTGCATTTTTTTCACAATACATGTGTCTATAAGATATTCGATCTGTTTCGTTTTCGGTGCCGCACCCTGTATATAGACATATTATCTCGATCACTAGTTTAGTGTTTGATTATGTAATTAAAATTTCATTATTGTTATATGTCCTTGATTTACTTTGGAAACTCCGTATACATAAAACTATATAAGCCTTCTTATAAGATTATTTCATCCAAAAGCATGTGCATGGTTATTAACGTCGTCTAATTTTGCTGTATACCCTTATAATTTTCTAATTCTAAATACGTATACCCAATTTCAGATTTTACTTCATGATTCGAAAACACGCCTCTTGAGTCGAGCTAATAATAAGGTCTGGGCTTGATTTATGGCAAAACTGTTCCACGTTTTTTTATCGAAAACAAATCTTCTATTCCGGCAGGTTTCAGACGTTATAAAAAGAAACAACCATTTTTCATTAGGAAATAGTTCGTGGAGAAATCTGAGATGAAAGTGCATATACGAATAACGTGAAGCTTTTATTTCATGCCACAAGGCGTATTGTATATCAATCATTTCAATCCTTTCTATATTTTCTAGGACTCTCGGATGATGTGTAAGTCAAAGGTCACATCTACATAAAGACTAATTTTTTGTCTGTCTGTATTGAAAAATTCAACAGTGAGCTATATGAATTCCTGAGGATTTGAAATATGTTGATTTCTTATCATAATGTTGATACTCTATGTAAAATCAAAACTATAGTAAAATTTGAGTGTTCTATAACATGTCCATATATATCGATTTTTGATTGAAATTCCGGATAATATGAATATTATAACTTAACCTATATATACAATTTCCCAAGATATCAACTCACCTCAAAAAATAACCAGCCAAAGGTTAAATAATTTGTTGTCTAAACCACTAGTCCAATTTGTACATTTTTTGAATATAACAATTAATTCTTTCGACAATGTTAGTATACTAGGTGCTGTATTCCGAAAGAAATATCTTTTCACCGGATATACCGAGTGTAGCAATTAAAGCGTTGTTTTTTTTTCGGTGGTGTGTTAATTTTTTTTACGACCTTAAATATTTTCACAAATATCTTTTCACATTATCCGATCAAACTACTATTCGTGTCATCTCTAGTATAGGTACTGATGGATTGATCCTACTATAACAAAAGTTCCAGTGGCTTCTGAAAACAAATATCCACACGATTAATTAATGGCATTTTTGCAGAGTCGACAAAAAAAACGGAAAAAGTGAACTCGAAAATCCCCTGAAAATAAAATGTAGTTCCGACAAAGCGGGCGGCGTTTTATGAATTACGACATCATAATTCAGATGAAGAAAAGAACAGTTGGCAGGCCTAGTAGGTGGTTGTCCGGCCCAATGTCGCTCTGACGCCGTGGTAGCTTTCCACGAGATAAACCCTGTTCCGAAAACAATCGCGCTTTATTCTCCTTCCCCGGAATTCTTGGGGCAGAGCGAAGAAGGAAACTCATCAATCAATAGAAAATATGCTTGAGAAATGTACATAAACCGCGGCGTCCCCATCCGCCGCCGGCAGCGCCCTCTGTGATCCGGTGGCGGAAACTAACGATCTTGCGCAGTTCCGTGATGCCGTCATAGATGGCCGTAGGATAGGAGGGAACGAACATTTGCTCGGCACGAGCCGTTCTGCCGACCTACGTAGGGCGGAACTAGACAGCGGTGTTGTGACCTGGAATCAAATGTACCATTACATTAAGGGTCATTATTGCTCGGAAGGACCATTATTGCTGTCATGTTCGTTTGGTAACAATATGTCGAACTCGTAAACACCCATTTAGTCTCATGTTATGGAGTCATAAAATTTTATCACTTTATAACTAAGTTGTCGTAAATCTGGTGTTGCGGTTCTCATATTATTTTTATGGCCGAATTATTTACTGGTGTTTGTAATGAATCATTAGACACCATAAATTGTCATAATGGCTATTTTAATAATTTTATGACTTACGAAATGGTTCGAACTCACACACATTCATTCATTTGGTACATTCCGTTGATGCTTTTCGTAAACTATAATGGGAAAGGTCAGTTAGTCTTGTTTATTGTTTTATTTATTTTTGATTCGATAAATTCAATTACCTATAGGATAGGTGGGTGGGTATATATTTATTATTATTCCCAAAATACTGAACGATAATAATCGAAATTTGAACATTTTCTTTCATGAAACACCTCACAGTCTGTGATTTTTTTTCGTAAAAATTGTTGATACTAGGAGATGTATAACAAAACTATCCACCTCTATTCGAATGAGAGTTTTCAGATATACCAACATACATACCTTCCATCATTATATAAATTTCATCTAAATCTAAATCATTATCTACTCTGATGAATCTTCAGAAAAAATTTCTTGAAAGGATGCATTTTTTCGGAATATTATATAATCTCGTTTGATACATACAACCCTAGATAAACTTTCATAATTTTGTTCTATCGTAGGTATACCCATCATTTTGTCTTGATGTGTTTCGGAAATATTCCTTACGAGCCTTTTTTCGACCTTATGTCCAGTATAAGTATAGTAGCAGCCACTGTTGAAAATATTGTATGATGATGTTGAATATCTTTTGACCAATTGTTTCAAATATTCAGAACAACATAAAAATCCAGACGAGTTAGATCTGGAGAATTCACCATTGACAGAAAAAAATCTCACTGATGGAATTGTAATGAGGATTATCAGGTTTCCAAAGTTTATTCTGAAGTGAAACCATTGATAGTATCTAAATAGGTTACTCTACTAGGCGACATGCTTTATTTATAGGCGAATGTTCTCGAGGGTAGGTCCTATAAGGGTGCATGCAATTATATTCTCAGAGAATAGAATGGTTTCAAAATTAAAACGGAAAATTGACACGTGTATGTTAATGAGACATGACATTTATGATTGAAATAAAATGTGCTATACTTGGACTCTCCATCATGATGGTAAAATCTTTGGAATAGTAACATCCTAAATTGCCTGAAGCCAACATGAAATACGTATTCATATGTTTTTCCCCCACCAGAGGTTGCCACATCGTAACATTTGAAAGTGATAATCATCCTAAGCCAAGACCACATTTGTTCAAGGTTCATAAATATATAGGTATTTTACTTCTGTTGGTATATGAGTCATGAGTGTCTCAACAGCTATGTATTCAATTATCGTCTATAATACAGTGCCTTATTTATATATAAGTGGTTTATAATAGATAGCACGTCTTTCTGGAGATTGATTATTTTTTGGTAAATGCGCCAAAGCCGCTAATTTCGTTCAACCGATAACTGACCGAACTCAGATAGTGACGTCTCGTTTTAAAATCAAATTTATTCGATGGTTCATTACACGGCATATTTCCAGTTTTGTGTGAAAATTTTGATAGGATTTTACTTAAAAACCTTGATTATTCACACCGAATTTAAAGGATGGTGAAACGCTGTTGAATATGTAAGAGACGACTTAAAAGTGGTGACCAGAACACAACATTCCACTGGTGAGTTTGGTGATTTGAGAAATTCTCGGGTTTTTCCGAGATGATAAATTATTGGATATATATGTAAAAATATGATCGGGAAAGAGAATATTTCAAGATACGCATCATTTCACTACAAGTGATAAAATAGTTGGCGGGGAAATGCTCTGAGTACCTAGTAAATGAGCCCACATTTAGTAGAATGTGTGTAGAATAGTTGTGACAGTGACTTGAATCTATTATCATTCGGCTAATCAATCAAAGATGTATATTTTCAGATAACTTTGCTATTACATTGTTTACATTCAGTCTTAGAAAGAATGGATACGATAATTTTATTAGTATAGGTCAATTTATTAAAATTTAGACCCTTACAAGATAGCAAGACACTGATGCTGGGGAAATCTGTTGTTGCTATCCTTGTTTTAGAATGAGGTAACCCTAGTAACTGATTTAGATGATGGCTTCAAACAACTATACTGTGGTAAGGATTGAGCGTTATATTCATCTAGTCTGTTATATGATCGAAAGGTGAAATGCTGCAAATCAAAAAACAACGTTGTATCAATCATTTATACACAACAATTATAGGAACTGAGCGTTAGTTCTAGTTAAGATGAAATGCATAACGCTTCTTCTTTAATCTGTAACTTTCTTTCACTGTCATTTGACAAAATTTTTTAGAGTTCAGTGGTTCTTCTGTGATTTGTCATACAAAAATATACATTCCTTTTCTAAATTGACTTCTTCATTCTTATCTTTCGTTCTAATTTTCGAAGAATAGTTTATTAAAGATAAGAGTTAAATTGAGTGCATAAATGGCGAAATATAAATACTGATGAGTTCCAACATCTCTAGTGAAAACGAATGTTAACGAGAAATGACAAATTAATGAAAAAGCGCGGTGATGTGCTGCATAAATCCTCCTTTAGATAGTACAAATATATCTTATGTTCATCTGGCTCTTTCCTCTGTTTGTTCCAGGTAACATCTCTTTGGATATACCAACTGAAAGCTTCTCCCGACTTGTCCCCTAATTTCTGGTGAGTGTTCCTCGGGTCGCGTTCGTGATATGAGAGCGCACGTGATGTTCTTTGCCCTTGAGGGCCGCTACCCCACAGATCCGGGGGCCTTCGGGTAATTAATAACCTCTCGTCGAGCCAGAAACACGAAAGCTTTCGGCTATTAGGTGTTTCGGGACGTAGTTTTTGATGGACGCATTAGGAAACACTCTGCACACGGTGTAAACTGCCTCGATAACCGAATGAACCCGCCACCGGTCTAGTCAATTATTTAGACAGATCTGATAGTGCGTACACCCTTTGTTAGTGGTATGTTTCGTTTGGGAGCCGACATGAAAAACTTTCGTAATAAACAGATGAAAAAAGCCACCCTGCATCTCGAATTTCAACCTCCAGTCTATAGTGTCTACTGCGTTTTTAACAATTGTTGTCGCTATATGAATGGTGTACCGCAGGGCTCAATTCTGGGTCCTATGCTGTTTCTGCTGTACATCAATGAAATGGATGATGTTTCAGACAGAGCCTATTTCACTATGTATGCTGATGACATATCATGTCTAACAAGAATAACTTAATAGTATGAGAAGGGTGCAAGCAGTTGTGAATAATTCACGTGGTGCTGCTCAAATAATCTATGTTTCAATGAAAATAAGACTAGCATGATACGATTTCATACGAGACAAAGTTACTGTGAAACTTTTGAGATCAAAATTCGTGTTATGACGATTAAAAATAGAGACAAGGTGAAGTTTCTTGGTATACAATTAGATGAAAACTTAGAGTGGAAGAAACACTGTGAACATTTAATATCAAAATTGTCAACATTGGCATACTTAATCGATAATATTGAAACAATCTTAAACATCAAGAGACAAATCATCATGTACTATATCATTATATCAAAATCTTTATTAAGTATACAAAAACCTGCAACATTTTCGTTCTTCAACATTATTTGAAGATTATCAAATTCTGACAGTGTATTCCTTATATATTTTTAAAATGTCACTGTATGTCTATATGAACATTGGAATGAATTCACAAATAATTTTTGTCATCACAATGTTAATACAAGGCAAAAAAATGAAATACATGTGCCATTTTCTAGACTTGAAGTGTTCTCCATACATTTTGGGGCCTAAATTATTTAACTTACCAAATCATTGGAAACTTTACTAATAGAAAAAACATACTATTCATTGGAAGAGTTCTTTTCAAATCAATAATAGTATACTTATACATGATTTAGAAATATTCTATATTTCACATGCATCCGGACGGGACCATAATGCGGTGTACTGTCTCTATAATTTTACTTTATTATTTTGTATGTGTTTTACTGATATTAAGACTGTCCAAAATGTTATGTGCTGTTATTACTTCTATAGTTTCAATGTACTTGTGTTTGTGATCTATACTAAGACTGACTATTCCTATGCAATGTAATATTGTACTTAAGGAAAAAAAATTAAAAAAATATATACATGGTGTAGGTGTAGTTACAAGTATTTATTTAGTCAATGAATAATTACAATTAATTCAAACTATTACACAATTAACTACAATCAAATAATCTTGAGTCTCTTACCTTTCATGGCATCAACATCAAGTCTATAAATTAAGTTTTTACCATGCTCAAAGTTAATCATTAACATCTAAAATAATAACAACAAGTCTGAATACCACGGTTAATTGTGTAAAAATGAGGAATGCCCATCAATCAAGCATCAACTATAAATACTATCATATCACAGGTAGTACACGTGTCCTTCATTGAATAAACAAATGAAATATTTTGTATTGTATACAGGGTGTCCCAACGAAAACGAAACAACGCAATTTGAAGACATTACTATATCTGCATTCGAATCAATTTCCCATTGAAATGTTTCACGAATTCTATACAATTTGCCAGAATCAACACAAAAACTATCCTCAAAATTGGACTTAAATAAACTTGAGTCCCTTGTTCGGATATTGGATACCTATCAGTCATTCTATTCAGCTCTGGTAATTTTGAAAAAGGTTCCATTTAATTTCATACCTATATGTTTGTAAATAATTGTTTAGAAAGATATTTTTGAGGTAGTTTATGGTTGGATATGTATATATATAGTTCAGAAAGAAGTCGTTGCTGGCTTGTAAGGAGTCAAACTCAAAAAAAATATATATATAGAATGCGTTTTAACCGGGACTTTATATATCGTTCGTCTATTCTGTATCAAAAAATAATAATAACTCTGATTGTATCAGAAAGTTCAAATGTGAAGTGAAGTAAATAAGTAATATTATAAATATTTACATATTTTTGGCTCAAATGTGTTGAGTCTCGCAATGCATTGATTATTATAAATTGTTATTGCTCTCATTATCATTATCAATTCTTGTGATAAGTGGTATCATTTTTAATATTATCCATCACCTTTGGAGCTATAATCTTCACTAAATAAGTGATATATTCACATTCCGATATTTTTACCAATATGATCAGTATACCTACTTACAGCCATCTGATTACTATTCTACCACCAAAATTAATAGATTTGCTTACTTCTACCAAGTTATGATTCCTCACCAAACAAATTTCAAAAATTACAATGCAAAATATAAGTCTCATAATGCATACCAATATAGTAAGAATCCTGGGAGCCATTTCACATCCAGATAACATGTTAGAGATACTTGTTTGTAAATGTTTCGGGTTTCGGAAATTAAAAAAACATGGAACGCGTTCAGAGATCAATTATTGTATTAGCCATCATAAAGTACTGAAATAAAATCCCAGTTGAGAGAATGTAATCTGAACTGAATTTTTCATACCAAAACCATATCGCAAAAGCTATTTTATTTATATTTCTATGGAGCATCCAGTATATCACAAACTCAAAGTCAGCAGTCACACAAGAAATAATATTCCCCTCCATTTCTCGAACCCCAAATAAGTGCAGTGCAGTTCAGTTCCAGTGTGACCAGCGATTTCCTTCCGGTCAAGGGGAAGAAAATAAAATTCCGGATTACTAGCAGCCAAAATGCCAGGCGGGAGAATGTATCCCTGGAGAGTTCCTGTATGGGATTTCTGTCGTATGAAAGAGGAAATCGGTTAGAGGAATTTATGGTAGCCCAGATTTTTCCTTATATGGATATTACTTGATAATGTGCTATTTATTATGGGAAAGTACACATTATTTTTCGATAAGTAAACGAGTTCGACTCCGAGTGCTATTCCAAAAATAAATGGAAACTGAAATTTGGAAATTTGATTTTTTCAAAAAGCTTGAAAACGAAAGAAGAAGTAGCAATCTTTGCAAAAGCCACGTGAAAGGTCCTTATCTTCGGAAACGGTAAGTGATACGGGGTCGATTAAATCAGAGAAAAGTAGCGCATTTATGTACCTAATAATATGACATTTAGAAAGTTTTAATATTCCAAGTAGTTTTGGAGATATCCGAGAAAAACCGAAATTTGAGAATTTCGTTTTTATTTTCTCCTAGCTTTATTTTCAAAGGAAATGTAAAACAAATAGCACTTCGCCATGGCCACTCTTTAAGGACTACACGATAACATAAGCAGAATTTTTCTGCGACGTTTTGTCTTTTAGAAAACATCATCAACTTTGTATTTTTATATGGACCGAAACTAAAGTATACCCTGTATACGACTCAATTTTTCATTGTTAATACAGCAATGTATCACACAATATGATTTCGGAACCATTTCTCGCACAAAATGTAATTTAGTGATTACTTAATTTGTTTTTCTTCAATTTTAGATAGTAGGCTTCTAAATATTGATTTACCAGGTTGTCGCCTCTCTGGATATTTATTAGAGTACGCACGTTCAGCATCAACACAATTTCTTTGGCACAAAATGTAACATGACAACATATAAAATTTTTCAGTATTCGAAAAGCTGCAGTTTTCCATTTTCAACACAAATTAGGTAGGTAACGAGATGTAAGAGTAGGAACGGTAATATGTCAAAAATTTTACCAAACTACAGTATTATTATGACAACAAAACATAATTTTTCCAGCGCCTACTATCTAAAATTGAAGAAAAACAGATTAAGTAATCACTAAATTACATTTTTCGCGAGAAATGGTTCCGAAATCATATTGTGTGATACATTGCTGTATTCACAATGATAAATCGAGTCGTATACAGGGTATACTTTAGTTTCGGCCCATATAAAAATACAAAGTTGATGATGTTTTCTAAAAGACGAAACGTCGCAGAAAAATTCTGCTCATGTTATCGTGTAGTCCTTAAAAAGTGGCCATGGCGAAGTGCTATTTGTTTTACATTTCCTTTGAAAATAAAGCTAGGAGAAAATAAAAACGAAATTCCCAAATTTCGGTTTTTCCCGGATATCTCCGAAACTACTTGGAATATTAAAACTTTCTAAATATCATATTATTAGGCACATAAATGCGATACTTTTCTCTAATTTAATCGACCCCGTATCACTTACCGTTTCCGATATCCCCATGCTGTTCATTCTTATCTTGGACACAGTGTATTTATCTTGGTCACCAGGTATAATCACACTAGACGTATTCATTACATCAGTTATTACTATTTGAACTACCTTGTAAAATAAAGGATATCCTCATTTATAATGTGCTGTCCGAAAAAAAGAAAAATTTGAATTATACTAATTAATACTATGTAACTGATTGGGTTTTGAAAAATTCCAACTTATTTGTAAGTGTATTATTCCAATCAGGTTTGTTGATATATGCGAAGATAGAGAATATTATTTTAATTCAATTTAATAAATTAATATGCATAAGCGGCTGTATAAGTAGGTATGCAAAATAACCTCATTAATTATTATTTTTCCATTGAAACAAAATGGTAAATGGTAACATTCCTGTGAATCAATGCATTAATTTGAAATTATAATATGAATTTGTTTCTCGATTGGGCCTATTTCCTACAAGACAAGGAAAAGGCGGAACTCATTACAAAGGAAACACGGAAATTCAAATCGTCCTAAGATTGAGGGGGAAATTCCAGTAACCACAATTTATATAAATTAGATTCACGAAATTATTTCGGAATTGTCATCATTGATAAATATTGCTAGGGCTACTAACTACTCTGAAATAAATCATTAAAATGTAGGTAATGAAAGACGAAATCTGTTTTTTTTTCTGATGCTAAATTTTTTATCCTATCAACAAGAGATTCAAAACTCCTGCTCTCGTAAAAAAATCATTTCTACCATTTTCTATATTATTCAGATGGTTATGAAATATTGAAATTCGTATAATCATATTATATCTCAGGATAAAAGAATCAATAGATATTCATGATATTAAAAATATCTTGGAGGCTTCCTTCAGAAGTATCAATTATTATTATAATTCGTTTCTGGCGTCCATAAATCTGTTGAGTTCAAATGAAAATAGCTATTTTTCTTATATTCTATAAACCATCGACTCACCAATAATTCTTTTATATGATGATTAAATAGATCTACCATCTATACCACAAGCGACAACAATAAGTATAGAAAATATCACTGAAACTCTGAAATTAATTCACCAACACATTTGATTGTCACTTATTGTAAGAATATTCACCAAACGTACCAGACACCTATACCATGAAATTGCGGATTGTCACAACACTCCCTCACCAAAAAATCTACTGAGATACCCGTGATGACGAAATGTACCCCCAGGAAGACCTTTGGAAGTGAAAGTTGCCCCAAACTTGCGTAACATCTAGGTACCTGTTAAACTCATTTTATTGCTTCTACTGATTTGTTATACAATAACATTTCGAGAATTGAACAAAAATTGGAAGAGAAAGTTTTTTATTATGTGTGCTGGGTTCGAGGGACCTTTTGTGTATTAAATTTGTTACGCAAAAAGAAATCGTAGGCCATTTACAGTAACTACCTCAAGATTCGACGTTTGCTCAAGGGATTTCTATAATCTCGGTTGTAACATTAACATTTTTGTTTAGAGACGATTATTACTGCTTTCTCCAGAGCATGATGCGGAAATACATGGTCCAAATTTTCTAACAACAATGACGCAGTAGAATTTATAAAAAAATAGTTTTGGTAGGTACTTACGAAAGCGTATAAGGGCCACCGAGATTTTTTTATATTGTTTTACGATGGATGATGGAATAGCTGTCAACAGAGATCTGATAATCTAGTAGAATTCGATGCTCCAATTGCTACCAAACTCAAGCTCGTATTTTTTTTTCAAGAAGGTGGACCTCATAATGCCTTATACTTATGATGATGTCAGGCATGTTTTTGTTCCTGTTGAATCCTCGATATCCATTCTGTAAACTTTGGTATTACCATCATCAACAATACCCTATCATGGAATGATTATGTGCAAAAATTGCTTCACAAGAATTCGATTCTTTGTTTCGCGCCAAGGACTACTTCACATCTTGAAAGATTCTCATAATTTACAAAGCACAAATTTGACCTGTCATGGAGGTTACTTCACATGTTCAGCTCCAGAATTCAATATCCATTAAAACTATACGTCTGGTTGGTGACCTTGCATTTACGAGTTTGTTGACCGCAGAAAAGTGGTCGATATCCCCTTTTTTGTAGATATATTGTTGTGGTAGATGCTTATCAAAATCATTTATATCATTATGAGCGATTCCGAGCAGACAGACGAGACAGACTC
Source organism: Chrysomela aeneicollis (assembly GCA_029955515.1). Classification (NCBI taxonomy): domain Eukaryota; kingdom Metazoa; phylum Arthropoda; class Insecta; order Coleoptera; family Chrysomelidae; genus Chrysomela; species Chrysomela aeneicollis. The sequence continues at coordinate 30,777,260 of JARUHQ010000002.1, forward strand.
AGATTGGCCACCCTTTCATTGCCAGGCTCGAGCCCCGCAGAACTTCCCTCTATCAGGATTCTATTTTTCCTCAAACGGAGAAGTTGTGTGACATTATCTAGTATTTTCCTGGTGTCTATATCTAACCAGACTTGGGAAAAATATCTATATATCGAAATTTTTTTCGAGATATAGATATTTCTCGAAAAATAATGCATATAGAGGATGTCATAAGAACAATCATGGCTGCTGGTATCATCATAGTGTCAACCTGTCCTCGCCTTGCACCTCTAGCTTCTTTGGAGAATATAGCGGCTCTATAGAGCAGAAGTGTACATGGATGGAGTGTACTTTCATCCGCAAAGCTGTAGACAGGACGACAGAACACCTCTATCAGGTCATTGATGTGAAGTATAAACAAAGTTGGTGCCAAAACAGATCCTTGTGGAACACTGGCGTTGATAGTCATTCCATAATTCCGAGTTCAAAGTCGGAATTTCTGATATTGAAGTCGGAAAAAAATAATTCCGAGTTCAAAGTCGGAAACTCCGACTTCAAACTCGGTAATACCGAGATTGAAGTCGGAAAAAAATAATTTCGAGTTCAAAGTCGGAAATTCCGAGTTTGAAGTCTGCAAAAAATAATTCCGAGTTCAAAGTCGGAAATTCCGAGTTGAAGTCGGAAAATAGTAATTTTCCTAACAAGTGCGGAAAGACAATTTCCGCATGAGTTAGGAACAATACTTTTTCTACAAGCGTAGGAAACAAATTCATTTTTAATGAATGTAATTATTTTGTAAAATTTGCTAATATCCAAATTTTGCTTTACGTTGAATACACTCTTCAACATTGAATATCTTGCCCATAAAGTGTTCGGCTTCCATGTTTTAGACATTTCTAGAAAATAAGCCAAAAATACTTCTTCTTTATTTGGTGTTTTCACTTTTTTATTGTTGCACCATTCAATAAAACTCGTGTATTGCTTCTCATACCTTTGTTTAGATTTCGTTGGCAATAACTCTAAGTTCGCATCTGTAGCTGCTTGCACGATTTCTTGTGGAAGTTCTTCATCAGATGAATAATACATTGTGGCAATTTCACTGAATCGAAAATTTTATATAAGTAACGCTTTGTCTGTCACTCTGACAATTATGTGTATTGATCGGCATGACAGCATCAATTGTTACCTACTCGTTATCAGATCAATCAAAGCCTATATATAGGGTGATTTTCATAACAATACATTTTTATTTATCAATATTTGTTAATTTTTTCAATAAATAGTGCAAAATGATGGATGATTTTGAACAAACTCACTTAGTATTGCAACAAAAAAGCTTGAACTTTCATATTTTGTCACCCACCACTTATATTTTACGAGGATATCATATAAATGTTTTTCCCGCACTAGTGTGGGAAAAAATTTCCCGCACTAGTGTGGGAAAATGACACTTTCCAAACTGAATTGCGTGCGGGTAGAGGGTGAATCACGCACGCTTGTAGGAAAAAATAATTCCGACTTCAAACTCGGAAAAAATAATTCCGAGTTTGAAGTCGGAAAAAAATAATTCCGACTTCAAACTGGGAAGAAAATAATTCCGAGTTTGAATTCTGAAAAAAATAATTCTGAGTTCAAAGTCGGAAATTCCGAGTTTGAAGTCGGAAAAAAATAATTCCGAGTTTGAAGTCGGAAAAAAATTAATTCCGAGTTCAAAGTCGGAAATTTCGAGTTCAAAGTCGGAAAAAATATAAAAAAATCTCGGTGGCCCTTATACGCTTTCGTAGGTACTACTTTTATTTTAACTTTTCTTAAAAAAATAATAAAGAACAATGTGATATATTATTATGTTGTTTGCGAAGACTCCCATTCGTTTATCAATTTGTTGTTTCAACAAGACATGTGCAATTGGGCATTGTTGAATTCATTAGTATTGTAAACAGACGCGTACAGCCAAAAGAAGTACAATAAATTGTGTGGAAGTACCTAAGAACACTTTATTTGTATGAGATGATTTATTAACCATTACCGTTGGAATATTATGAACAGGTATAATTAAAAATGGACAATAAAAATATTTCAGAACCGGTTCCTGACAAGATGCGTTCCCGACATATATTAATTATCTTTCAGGGTTATAATTCATGGTGTTCAGTTGTAGGGAAATATACAGTGCTTCCCAGAAATATCGAAAAATATCCTTTTTCTCATCCTATATTTCACAATATATTCATGCTCGTTGTTGCAGTCATTGGTCTCACGTAACTTAATCCACTCGGTTATACATGGTGGACAATATTTCGATAACGCGAAGTTATTGATATTTTGTAACAAAACACGCTTTCATCAAATTGGATTCACAATTGCGTGTGGGAGCAATTTCTTTCTAAAATTACATATCACGAAATAAGTCGAAGTTTCGCATACTGTAATTTTCCGGCAAAACGAAAGGTGGATTCGTGTCAGAAGGCCATTAGTTCAAAATAGGAGCTGTGCCGCCTCTGTCTTGGGTAGGAGACACCCTGTGGTACCGGAATTACCAGGCTGATTGCTGAACAAAATCGTGTCCCAATCTGATACAATAACAAATATATTCTCTCTCCCTTCGTTTTTTTCAATCAAAAATTGTTTCCTGTTCAAATTCGATGAAAGTGGCCCATCCTAATGTATATAGGATTTAACTTAACAAACCAGATGTACATTGTAAAATGATGAAATTGATGAAACAATGTTCATGAGATCTAAAATTCCAAAATGCTCGAAAATTACTAATTTTAAAATTTAAAAGTTAGTATACTATAGTTCCATAATCAGAAGGTATTGAACTAGTTAGTTGTATGCATATCACTGCTCAATTCTTCACAGATATCTTTTAAAGTGTAGCAATGGAATCAATTCTACCTATATCAATTATTCAAAAAATCAAATAGAAATCGCGAATAGCTACCTGCATTTTCAAATATCTATAGTCCCTCAGTTCAATAAAGCACTGATGATTGATGAATTGAGTTGTTACTATTTCAAAAATTGATTCTAATAATAATTTCAAAAAACCTACAACTTATATTCTCCAAATTTCATGACGAATTAAATTGTTATTGCCAACTTTTCTTCCTCAATTTCAAGTAACAGCTTTATAAAAAACCGAATAAGAAAGATTCTAACTCTTGTCTCAATTTTCGTATTGGAGACAGTTTCTATAATCAATAAGAATAGACTGGAGTATGAAATCAATAACATTACCTGTAATACTCGCCATAACGAAAATCACCTGAAGCTCCCCATTCTTACATCCAACCGAAAAAAAGATTCTCTAATTTACAATGGAGTGAAGATTTATAATAAAATACCAGGTGATATTAAAGAGAGAAATCTCGAGGTTTTAAGGACCAAAACGAAAAATCTTCTTTTAGATAAGGCCTACTACACCTTGGAAGAATTTTATAACGATACATTTTAGTTTTATATTCAATTTATTGATAATCTTTTTGTAAAAGTATTAACATTTGAACTCATATTCATGTTGTCAACCTGTGAATATTTTATCAATTGTTTAATGTGACTTATGTTCGTTCACATTTGTCCACGTATGTTAATTTTATCCATGTGTTTGTCAACAAGAAATTTTCTTATGAACAATAAACATAATATTTTCTCTCTCTCTATATATATATATACTGATTACTGAGACATGGATTTAATTTTTCATATATTTGGCGGTTGCATTAAGTCGAGCATTAAGTAAAGGAAAACATATTTGAACTATCAGATCTTCAACATTATGTATCATCATTTACTGTTTTCGAGATGCCGAAGTAGTATTGCATAAAAAACACGGACAGTATTGTTATATTATTTCGATAAATATGAAAATTTTCACCAAATATATTGAAAAAACAGTTTAATTTATGTTGAAATATTTGAAATTAATTTTCCAACTCATCACACACCCTACCTACATCAATGAACATTTCCAATCTAAAAAAGTGTCCTCCATCACACGCAACAAACACTCTATCGGTGATATTCAGACAAATTGTTTTTTCCTCGCCATTCGATTAGATTCGAGTTTTCCCCGTAATACGGGAATGAATGCTTTCGATTCGTAGATATGCCTAGGGGGAAGTTCAATGATGAAGAGTGGCGAGGAGAGAAAACTATCATTGTCGCGGAAGTGGGGAAAGCAGCGTTCAATAAATATCACAGTATCCGTAAATAACATAGGAATTGCATCAGTGAAGTGGAGTCAGTGACAGCTTACAGGGTTTCTATAAATTATTGCATTGCATTCATCACCATTTCTACGTGTAGTTATACGGCAGATTCATGGAAGGAAAATAATTTTTCCTACGACCACGTATGAAAACGTCAATAATCACACTGTTTTGTTATTCAGAAAGTAGCTCATATCACCATGGTATTGTTTATTTGAAAGAAAAAAAGCACTAGTGTTGATATGAAATATATCACAACGCTCGCCTGAATTGATATAGAAATAATTAGGTATATTGTGAAGGTACTTACTGTCAATATATAAGCGTTCTCAAATCAAATTCATATTATTGTCTCGTTTCGCAATGTGTCTGATACATAACCTCTGAATTCACTTTAAAACTGGAACCTATACTCTTTGCTGGTTGGAACTATTTCAATGTTGATGACAGCGGGTGAGATCATTCAAAAGAGTACGGCCATGGCTACAGTTTTATGCGCGGCTTGCTGCTTGCATCAGTTTGATATCACAGTATGACCAAAGAGAAGATTCTTGATCCTTTGGTATCACAGATGTTTGCAAGAAGTCAAGGACGCACTAATTCGAGTAACTCGTACGCGCTTGCGAACTACATACTTCTATGGTTCTGTATTCCTGGTTGCGTGATTACTGGCGCTAGCAGGCGTATGGTGTCAAGTTTGTTTATGTACGCTGTGTCAATATCAATAAAATTTGTCCAAACTAAACTAACTCAATCAATCAGTAATTCACATAATGAGGAATTGTCGGAGAAGTATTCAAATATCATCCTGAATATGGAAATAAACAGTACTTGATATCGAATCAAAACCACCTGAAATTATATAGACCGCTCAAGTTAAATTTTTGACAAGCCCTCCCGCGAAATAAAAGTATTCGGAGTCGTAGGAAAAATAGTGTACAAAACTCGTTGTAAAGTGTATTTCCTTCACTCGTTACGTTTCCGCACTCACCGCTACGCGGCTCGGGCTAAACTACTACTCTTGTGAAATATTTCACTTTCCACTCTTGTTGTGTAATATTCTATTCTACAACCGGATAACAAAGTAGCATATGACGTTTTCAAATATCGAAATGGACATTATTGAACCTAGTCACCGAATCACTCATGAAGCAGCAGAAGGAGCAAAAATTGTAAATATGAACCTCTTATCAGAGAAATCAGAAAAAAGTATGAATTATGATATGATAGATTCAAGATATGCTGCCATGAAATGCTTGAAAGTCTGTGGCAAAAAAAAACTCTTGTTTTGATGCCAAACCACCAAAAAAAAAGTAACCTTAACTTGTCGCATTTCTCAAAATACATCAGTCCGTTGAATATAAAGCAAAAATAATATTTACTGAAAAAGGTAAATTTCAATTCATACTCTATGGTAGTTTAAGAAGCACCAGTAGTTTAGTATAGTAATAAAACACCCAGTCTTCTTTCTTAGGAACTGATGCGTTTGTAGACAAATTTTGTATATTATTGTTGGTTTCCATCATAGTTCCATCTGTGATAATCTGTCAAGTGCTCAAGAATGTACCAAAAAGATAGTTATTCTGTGATTGTTATTATTGCAAAAAAAAACTGTTCATGTACCCATTTCAAACTACCATGATAGAGTCTGGTGTAGAATAATGTCTATAATCCCGAAGTATCCATATATTGATTGAAATATTTCAGGATTGATTACAATTTTTCTGATATTCAATGTAAAAGCCGAAAGTTTTAACAATGCCCTTTTTTGGGTTGATCATCATGCAATGCAGTGGTGGGGAACATTTGAAAATTATGGCCGCATCAAAGTAGTTTTTCCCAAACTGGATATCAACCCAGACAAGGGTAGTGTCCGAAACCATTTCATCCTTCTGCACTATACTATATCCAGTGATTTATCCACATCAAAATCCGGTCTTCATATATATACACCCGACTGGGTACACACAAAGGATATTCATCAGGCGAGTTCCTCCCTTTTGACCTTTCCATCATTATACGTCGTCTTACCCTAAAATGCAGATTGCCCTAGAAACACTGCTCCCTACATTGCCATTTTGTCCGCGGAAATAAATCGTTGATCCAGTGAATATTGCTTGAACGACTTGTTGAAACTTGAAAAAACTGCATAGTTCTCAATGAGTTTGTTTTCGGTTACTTCCAGCATGAGAAAATTATATATCTATTAACTACAATATTGACCATTCGCCATAAGAGATATCGTGCGCGAAATTCAAATCATGAGATGTCTATAATTCTAATATTGATAGGAAAAATTTACTTTATATGTAAATAAATATTGTCATTTGGAACATATCCGATGATGGTAGAACACATGAAGTATACTTAGCTTTGACAGAGAGTAATCAGATATCTTCTAATTCAGCGAACCACTCCTTTCAGATTTGAAAGGATATGAAGCAATCAAGATCAAAACAAAGGTAGGCATATGAATTATCCTGATCTTTGCAATATATTATTAGACATTGGATGGCACAGGCAGTTCTCCATTGTGTCTTGATTTCTAGAATCGAGAAAGACATCCTGGACACTGACACTGAACATATTCACGGCAGTATTGAACTTAAATTACGAATAGTATCACCTGAACAACTATATGAATTAATGAAACATAAACACTCAACACGCAATCGAAAAACAATAACGAGAAACGAGGAAATTCACATCAACAAAACACATGTATAAGGCATTTTTTGCGAGAAACTGTATGGAAACTATTTGAAACACTCAATTTTCTTGAACCATTTATGAAGTCACACTTGATTCTGGTTCAAAACGTTTTGAAAGCGTCTTTTGGACCGTTTCAATCAGAACTGGCGAACTGTCATCTGAGGTTAAATATGACAATTGACGTTTTGAAACGTTGCATTTTTTTGGCTCATAAAATGATGAAGTAGAGGTATAAACTGTTTTAAAACGGTCTTTGGAACTGCTTCGTCGCAAAAAAATGCCTATTACCTGCTTGCCTGAATAAGATCGCAAAATTGATACCCGACATACGATCATTTCCAATTTGAGTAGCAGCGAGGATATAAGAGAGAAACAACACTAAGAGAGTCGCTCTTGACAGTCATCATCCACTTTTATTTGTTTGTTTATGTTTCGGCTTCAGATAGGCTGTCCTTATATTATCAATATTCGTAGTTAATAGATAAATGGAGACAATTCACTTCACTTTTAGTGTACCGACACTATATTTCTTGTAATTGCTCACAATGCAATCAGTGTCAAGATGATAGCACGCTAGATTATCAGTTTACTACAATCGAAAATATCATCATCGAAGTAAACAGACAGGTGCATACTATATGGACAATGTGATCGTGCATCTACAACGCTAATTAAACAAAGGCTCTGAATATAGAATCCGTTTGTTTGTATCTCACCTCCACTGCAAGTAGTTCGTATTTACAGATTCTTCGGCTCAATACCATTTGCCAGATTTTATCTGTTAATTTATTGCACGCTGAGTTCCATTGAGTAAAATACAATTCTGAAATAGTTGTTGTAGGTGCTGCAATTCTATACTTTCCTGAATAAAGAACCATAATAACAATATATTTTCAATTATTTCGAGAATACTTATCAATTAATTCGCTTTGCTAGTTATCAATCAATCATAAGAAGTACAGCAAGTTGCTTAAAATGTATTGGCTATCGGTCAACATTTTCATCAATTTTCATTAAACCATTGATCAATTCCTGAAACCATGCCTTACAAACATTATACAGGGTGTTACCTGTTCGACAAATATCAACCACATGTCGTAAAAAATCAAATGAAATCTACAGGATTTAAATATGGTCTTGTATGAATGTATATTGCCATCAGGTACACATTGGTGGTGTTCATCACCCATTTCCGGCACCATGAAATCGACACACTGTATATATAGCGATTCGTGATTCATCATAATAAGTTGTTATTTGATTATGGCTGCTGTATGCTACGGTGTAGAGGAAATGTGAATCTTTTCCCCAGAGAGATAACCAGGGGTCAATGATAAATGAACCCCCCAATCATTCATGCTCATTGATAATGAGACTATCGATCGGTGTATTTTTTGTTATCACCAAAGAGGAAAATAAACTAATAATTCATCTCGCGGTTAGTTGCGCAATAAATTGTTTCTATCTTGATGCTGCCATAAGTAAACAATTATGGAATTGAGGAGATAATATAATAGGTATATATCAGAATATTAAAATTATTTTGAATACCGTTGCAATTATTGGTACAGTCTAAAATTTAGGTATAGGTATGGAAGTCAAGTAATCATCATAAGATATTAATAAAAGCTTAATGTGTGATAATTACTCAATACTTAATTAACTCAATAATTGAATCATTCATTATAGAGGAATACCCTTAGCTGTAATAATGTAATGAAAACATTCGCCTCACTTAATTTTTATGATCAAATGATATATCTTCAATAATTCCATAAATATACATGCACACAAACATCGAATTTTCAAATCTGCAAATATTTTCCTTCGACTCCCAGTGTTTGCCAACCCCGAATTTTCAATGGCTCCTATGATGTTGCTTTCACGTCTCCCTCCCCACCCTTTTCTCCGTCCGAGTCCCGTAATCCCATGAATGGGAAGCCAATTCTGTCCTTCTCTCTCTCATTTGTGCCCGTGGCATATCTTTGTCTGCGGCGGATTTTTGGGGCCGGTGGTATTCCATTTCAGTTGGCCCTCTTCAATGACAGAAAAAAGAAAGTTGATCTTGCTTTATGGAAATGTGTGACGCGTAGCAGCTGTTCCGGCCCGTCAAATGTTTTAGTTTATGTTACAACAAGCCGTGTTAGTTTTTTTTTAGTGCAGTGGCTGATGTGATTTTCGGAACTCATACCACAGACTTCTCGACATGGAGTTGATTTTAATGAACACACCGTGAAGAATACCCAGCTTGAATAATCAGCATCGAAATTGAAGTAGATTAGATTAGCAGCCTTTCAAGCAACTCGACCTATCTGATTTTTGTGCATGACCTTCGAGGCCCGTACAATCAGTTTCCTGATGAAAGCTAGGTTCCTGATATCGGAGGGCTTCAAGAAGGCCCCTTACAAGAACTTGAGCCTCGGGCGTAAAATGGCACTTTATAGCCAGTTGTGCGGACGTAAAATAGCACTTTACCGCCCCCGGATTACTTTACCGCCGCCGGGCGTAAGATGGCACTTTACCGCCCGCTGGACAATAAATTATTGATTATTCGCATCCTCAGCTGCTTTACTGATTTCTAGTAGAGTCTACAATTCTCACTTCATTCGTCACTGGAATGCATTTCATAATGACTATTGTCTGTATTGACAGCAAATATGGCTAATAGCCTATTTATTCAACCACCAGTCTGGAACATGAGGAAATTGTAAACCCTCAATAACTCCCTTATTATGAGAAATAGAAGAAGTAAAAGAACACACTGTAAAAGGTATTTGAGAACCGTTTTATTCCTGTAGGTATTTCGGGCGAAACTTGCTTTTAAGGACCTAGGCGTGTTAATAGCCCCCGCTATAGGTCAGGCAAGGCCTGGAACAAGAAAAGGCAACACCGCAAAGTGCTGTAGCGGTAGTCCGGTCCTACCGTGGCACACGTTCGCCCGTGCACACAGCGACGACCGTCATTGGAATCATATAATATTTATCACAGATTTTGTTATAGGGGCCATCTCATTTCCTGTTATATTCAAAACTGGTAATAATTGGACAATTTCACAGAAATTTCCGAATGCAGAACAAATCATGAATGCCAAAACCGTTTTTGCAAATTCCACTTCTTTCTTGTTTGATGCTGTCCCAACAATAGTTTTCGCACGATAGTCTAATCTTGAATTGATATATATTTCGTCTATAAGGAGCACTACAACCTTCTCATTGGTAGAGAGTGAGGAAGATATATTGGACAAATAATGTTCATTATTTTCATCCTTATTTGGAGAGACATCCAAACTTGATGAAAGGTTCCGAAGATATCTCTTAGTAGGCAATAATAAAAAATTTCGAATCAAATCATAAGTAGCTGGTGATTGAATATTAATCATAAACGCCGTGATAATTGTGGATGCTGAATATTTTCTCTTTGATCTAGTCATTTGTATTATTTGATCAACAATAAAATCAAGTTGCTTAGAATACAAGAATCCTTCTTCAGTTTCACTAATTTGTAAAGCATTCTTCAGATATTCCAAAGCGCGTTTGAGGTTTTCTTGTACTAAATTCATTTCTGATCTGATATAACCGTACTTAAACCTATCTAACAAATTTTGCAACTGAGACCACCTGTTAATTTTCATATCAAAACTCAAAATCCAATTCAATTCTATGAAACTGAGTTCATTGCCCTCTACAAAAATCTTGATATTGAGGTCATTATCTATGATGAGTTGATTTTCAATTTTCAAATGATCATTTTCAGAATTCAATGTGAGGAATACAATCTTTGTACCGATTATTTTAATGTTCCAGGAATCAGATATTGTCAACTTTACGGAATAACTGTTCAATAAATCATCAATACTATCGATCATGTCAGATGTTTCAAAATTTCGCACTAATAATTCATTCTCATGGATTTGATTTTGTCGTCTGCATTCCGGATTTTTACGATGAACGGATTTTGTTGTTGATAAATAATGTGGCAAATTTGGAAAAATTGAAGGGACATCATTTTCTTTCAAGGTCGGTACACAAGGAGTGTCATTCAAGGTACCTTCTGGAGAAACAGTTTTCACAAATTTTATAATATCACCCTGTTCGAAATGTACGCTACATACTACAGAATATTTGGTCGGTTGCCAATCTTTTCTAGGAATGGCTTTCAACCATTTTTTCCTTAAATATTCATTTTTAGGAAAGGATGAAGTACTCTTCGCTTTCTCCCTTTTCAGAGTAGAATCGTAATTTGTTAATTCAGGAACGCAACATTTCCTAGGCATTTTATTTCACTACTTAACCTCACTATGAACAAACACTCATCAACCTCGCTCACAATTGAAACAAAACACTAGTTTTACGGTAATTTCCGCACGGATTATTATATCAACACTTCCTTCTATACAATACCATTAATATCCATCAATATTGAACCGAATTTCAGACGATTATATCAATTATTCGACCGATAAACACGAGGTAAACAAACATCCCTACGCGAATATGCATATACTGAATGATACATCTGCTTGCATCTGCGTTCGCGGTCAGCCTGCTGCTACGTTGCCAAGTCAATCACGGCTCAGGCTATAACATACACGCTACGGTCCATAAAAGCCTAACTATTATAACAACGTCTTGTCATTTTAATTTGGAGTATTGTCAATATATTCTTCTACAAGAAGTACTCTTGTTTATTCCACATAATCTATCATTATTTTTCAAGAAAACTATCATTATTATGATATACCTAATGATCAACCTAACGCGAATATGAAATTTAATGACTCAATTTTCCCCAGTTTTACCCTAAAAAATGTACAGAAGATTGAGATGCATCCATCATCAATGAGCCCAATTTCGAAATTTCTAGACAATCTAATTTTAAGCAACCATCGATTTCGCCAAATTACGTTGTTCTTTTGTCTGTTCAACGCCGCCTCTTTTCAGAAACAAATCAAGATAAGTTCTATCGTGTTCCACGAGATATATTGCATAAATGGGGGAGAACCCAATAATTATTTTTGTTTCGGATATCCCAGAACGAAATCCAAGCCCAGCTGTCTATTTCTCATCACCGTATATACCCTCGCAGCACAGGACATTCTTTGGAGGCAAAGAAATAATACCAGGAGCGTGGGCTGGAATTATTTCTGGATGCTTAGAGAAGAAAGAACATCATGTACGATGCCTCAACCTGTTGGAAAATTATGTTTTCCGTGAGTCAGTAACATAAAATATGAAAGATTACCTACTTGTGGAAAGTTATATCCGCATTACTGGATGGTGGCGTAGTTTGAATATAATACTTAAGTTAAATTGATCCAGCTCTTGTATTTTATGATGGAATGGAAGTAAAGGTAAATTCAACAATATTCATATCGATTGGTTTCGATAAGTTTTTCACAACCGGTTGATAAAGTATAGCCTTTGACGCTTTCAAATTTCGGCACAAAATTGACGTTTTCCGAGGAATGTCATTTAGTGACAGCATTTGCGCTCGTGCATGGAAATATTGCAGAAAACGCTTCCATCAAGGTGTATGTTATAAAAAAGGACTGATATTCTCTTGCATGAGTGAAAATAGTAAATGAGATTTTGAACCTCCCATCAGAGAAATCGGCTAAAGTATGAATTATGATATTAATAGATACAAGAAATGCTCGAATGTTGATATCATGGTAAGTATCCTAAACTTGTCGAATTTCTTAAAAAACATCAGTTCGTTGAAAATAAAACAAAAATAATATTAATTGGAAAAGGTAAAATTGAATTTTATACTTCATACGGTAGTTTGAGAACCCAGTAATAATAAAGTATCGAGTTTTCTTGTCTAGAAACTGTTTTTGTGGAAAAAAATCTTGTGTGAATTTCGAACGCAAAATGTTATGTCGCTCTGTTTTTTTTTTTTTTTTTTTTTTTTTTTTTTTTTTTTTTTTTTTTTTTTTTTTTTTTTTTTTTTTTTTTTTTTTTTTTTTCGAGAGCAATCTATCGCTTTGCGCTCTGAATACACAAATAGCTATTTTCGACATTTTCTACTATCACTATATATTGATGACGAGTTTGATCTAAAGATAACATTTTTCTTGTACAAAAATTCAAGTGTAGGTACCTATCATTAAGTGCTGAGTGAAGAACCTGTGATCTTCACAATCAAAAACAAAAATGAAATTGAACAAATTACTGAAAATGGAGTTTGTCTTTCAATAACCATAGTAAATTTCTCTATAGTTACGATATTGAAATTAACTCAAAAAGCAAATAACTTATTTTATAAAAATCACGGTATCATTAGAATCATAATTTTTTTAATGTTTCATCGACCTAAGACCTTCACACTACATTATAAATAGTTGATGTTACTCGGTAATACTGATTTTTGGTTTCAATATCAAAATCTATTGGTTTCTCTTCAAAAAACTGATCCCAATCCCAATCAAACCATCGAAAATATTACCATGTTTGGATCACCAATTCACCATAATTGATATTATCTACTAATGTACCTAGGGAGGTGTTCCCCGAGGCATACGATCTCCAGAAATTTAAGAAGAACACCAACTCCTACCTTCTTTCCTTTGGTTCTCACGATGTTCTCTGAACATTACAGGATATCCCTTTTCGTGAGAACCAGAACATATAAAAACATTTATAAACACTGTTCATTTTTCGAATTTGAAATCAAAACAAATCAGGTGAAGAAACAGTAGTATAAGCATTGATGTAATATAGATAATATGTAATGAAATTAGTGATAATCAATTTGAAAATACTAGTTAAATTGAGACAGGCTGGCTGAAATGGTAGAAATGCAACACAAGCCTTCCAGGCTTAGGCATTTGCACCAAATTAGCCAACCATGTGATGATATAATTTAATTTTAGATTAATAATATAATCGCAACATGTATATACCTCATTACTGAATAAACCTTCTAAACTTTCTAAAACATGAATCTATAGCTATTAGTAACAGGAAAAAATTCGCTATTGGTATAGGTGGAAAAAATTTACTTCTAGGGATGAATTATTACATCATTTAATTAACTATGGTGTTTTATAAAGATAGAAGTTTGAAAAAAAAACCGTCATGACAAAATATACGGACCCCAATTCGGTTTATTCACGCGCCTTTTTACCCCCTCTAGCGTCCGCCAATGCTCCTCGGTTTTGTCTCTTGCCGAGAAATTCATCTCTGCCGCCATATACAAACGCGTCATACCGAACTTGGCTGTCTATCTCTGCTCCAAAAACCCGCCAGCTACTAAATCAATACGCAGACCGTTTTCGCCCTCTTCATGCACCCCTCACCCCCCCCCCTCACCCCAACAGCGTAATGCCATGGCTCATCTACGCCATCACATTTTCGGTATCGAAGATTCACGCTATATGCTTTCACCGACTCAATTATGCATCGCATGCTCATTTTCTGAGCCTTCCTGCTGTTTTTTTTTTCACTACATTATGTAATGTGTTGAGATGTTGTTTTTTTGCCACCATCAATTTCCGCAAGGTGGATGACATGTTATTACTCATGATGTTTACCCCAAATAGATTGAATAGGTGGTTGAATTTTTGTGACACAATTTTGAATCGTTGAAGATTGTGATCAGCATCATCTCCTTCAGCTTCACATAGAGATAGATTTCGGAAAAAGTCAATCTGAATAAGTATACCACTTGATGCTGACGTCACAAAATGGCTGGCATTTGCTGATGGGGGGGGGGGCAAACAAAGCCTTTGACGTCATTTTTGCATGTGTGCTTCCTATATCTGAGAGCGTATATTTTTCAAAAGTGGCTGACCCCTACATAACTTTCTCGTTTCTCCAAATAAACAAGGGAAATTGAGTACGTAATGCGTCTAGGTATAATACATGAATATGCAATTTTTGACGTATTCAATTGTTTTCTATTCCCTCAGGTTTGTCCATTTCTTATTAGTTTCTTATTTCAAATGGGACATCCGGTATATTTTCACTTATTCGATAGATGATAGATCATATTGTGGGGTATCATTTTCTGAATGAACCTTCAAAACAAATGAAAAGTTAGACTCGAGTGAGACTTCTCTCTGGCTACGAAAGCGCTGAAAGGACATCGGCAAAATAAAATTGTAATTGCCAGTTTGAACTGACAATTATACATAATTGCCAGCTAGAACTCGCATTAATAGATAATTGCCAGTTTGAACTGACAAATACAATTGCCAGATATATCTGGCAATTATGTATAATTGTCAGTTCTATCTGTCAATTATCTATAAATGCCAGTTCTATCTGGTAATTATGTATAAATGCCAGTTCTATCTGGCAATTATGTATAATTGTCAGTTCTATCTGGCAATTATGTATAATTGTCAGTTCAAACTGGCAATTATAATTTTATTTTGCTGTATGTCCGTTCAGCGCTTTCGTACTCTGGCAACTTGACCCAAAATTAAGAGTTTGAAATAATATATAGGGATTATTTCCGGTCAATCCTGAAGTGATAGCCAAACAATTGAATACATCAAATAATGCATATATTTGTGTAACATAATCATACAAAAAATTTCATTTTTTTATCTGCAGAAAAAAATTTTTAGGGGTGGAAATATAAAATTTATATAGGGGTGAGCCATATACCTTTAAGAAACACCCGGTATACCATACCTTCATAAGATTAGTATTCCAAACTACCGGATGGTGTATCTTTTTCAGTTCATGACATTTTTGAAAATGCTGATATTCATTCTTATATATGCATGCTTTTTGTAATGACAACATTGTTTCTTATTTCACTCAACTCATTCAAAACAACAATCTAAAAAAAACATTTCCATTCGAATCAATTCGAATTGTCAATGCTTTTCTGTGGGAGAGGGAGAATATAAAGCGAGAGATCAAATACAAATTATTGCACTCCATCAAAACATGATGCTATTTTTATTTTGGCAATGAAGTGTAGTTTCAAAATATGTCATCACAATGAAACAATATGTATTCTGTATATAGGTATAGTTGAAATTAGTTCAATTTGTCGTTTTTTTTTTCACCGACTAATCGACTATGCTTGGAATAATTTTTATTCTGTGAATATACAATGTACTTTCTTCACTGAAGACGCTATTAGTGTTAGCGAAACTCAAATATATTTAAAGTGAAAATAAAATCGTTCGTCGTGCTTTCTATATCAAGTAACGTCAAAAAAAAATTCGTTCTCCGACATAAATGTGTTTAGATGGGAAAGCATCTCATGATGAAAATTCTTAGTGCATACACTGTACATCATCAGCAGTGGAATTTCAATACGCTCCGAAATCCATACTATCCGAATGTTTCGATACTACCGACCAAACTTTTTAATTACAATAAAACGCTATCCTACTAATTACACGGTATAGTTTCTGTGCTGACAGAGATTTTAAATTTAGATAAAACGCTGCCAAAATTTCGTTTCCTGCAGCCATAAATTAGCCTGTTTGGGCCCGACGTGGAGTTTGGATTAATTCATCTCTTTCAGATTAACTGTAGTGAACTGACGTTGGCGTGAGCGTTTTCCATGAAAGAAGGAAGCTCCAGAAAGTTCGGCCCTCCCGGAAAACATGAATTTCCAAATGGAATTATCGCCAAGGCCTTCGGGGCTGCTACTTTTAATTGATTGGCTTCGATCGATATAACTGTTTGTGAGCAAAATATAGGGATGGGTCTCCCACTCACATCAGGCGTGACTAGAAATAAAATGAGAAAAATAAAGAATGTCAATAAAAAAATCTGTTCGGATTTCTACTCGTTCGCAGGTCACTCTGTGGTATTTTTCAATAAATCAGTTTTGTTATTTCTCAAACGCGGTAATACGATCAAATTAAAAAAGAAGTTATTTGAACCACTTTGGTATGCCGTTACGAAAACATGAAAAATGCTTACATTTCCT
The DNA here is from genome assembly GCA_029955515.1 of Chrysomela aeneicollis. Lineage (NCBI taxonomy): Eukaryota > Metazoa > Arthropoda > Insecta > Coleoptera > Chrysomelidae > Chrysomela > Chrysomela aeneicollis. Next base: position 30,794,065 of record JARUHQ010000002.1, read on the forward strand.
GAAATATTTTGAAATAACTGAAAATCGACGGTTTTGTTCTTATTTATTTTCTTAGTTATCATCATGGCTTCCATAAGAAAAACGAAAGTTGCTTGGCTTATCTCTGAAAGTTGTGAAATTTAGACCATTTCTGATGATCCCAAATTCCTTGACTTGGTCAATTCTAAGTATACAAAATTTCAACCGTCTCCTCTAAATAATAAAAAAATCGTCAATTTTCGGTTTCATCAAAATATCTCAGGAACCAACTAACTTTTTTCCAGTTTTCGAAACTTCTTTCTATCTCTTACCGTTTAGGAGATATCAATACTGTTTCTATATGAAAATGTTGGCATCACCCTGTATATATAGTGACCGGCAGAAATTAAAAAAATGTCGACATGCAATCGCTTATGCATCAAAAGAAACCTCAAAAGACAGTGCCGTTCGTTTTTTCGTGTTTGGCTGAAAATTGTATCAGAGAACTTTTTTATGAAACATCGAAAAAAGTTGTTCAGAACGACAATTCATAGCTATAACAGGTTTCGCAAAAAAATCTGAGAGATATAAAAAATAAAATGGCTTGCCAAACAAAATTTCGATTTGGAAAAATACATTTCTGACAAAGAAATTTATCAGAAAAGTCAACAGTAATATTTTAAATCATATTTTGTAAAGATATGGTGCTCATAAAAATCTGAGTGTCAAAATTCTGGCATCACGCTTTGGAAAATATACGATGACAGATTTAGATTTCCTGTGAAAAAGTGCCCCAAGAATGTCTTGGTTGAAAAATTATAAACAAAAATTACAAATAAATATCTGTTTTTTCTCCAATGATTAAAAAAAATAACACCCAATTTCCTTTCAGATATATCAATATGCGCCATTTTGGCATGATTCAAACGACTTCGTATATCTTATCTTATTTATTTATTTATTTATTTAATTATTAATTGGGGTAGTCTATTGCATATTTTGTTTGAAATCAATCTTATGTCTTTGTTTCGAATTTTGGATATTTTATTTTCAATTCGAGACTGTAGTAGTATCTATTGTAGATTATAGTTGCGCAATAGATAATCAAAATCGGGTTCAGTAGTGAAATAATGAACAATTCCTTGAAAATTCTGTTTTTCTTTTAATTCGAATAATCACAGGAAAAATTATCACTAGAATTATTACTGTAAATTTTTTCGACAACACGATTTTTTTTTTCAAAATATTAGTGAAATGAGACTGTCATATACTGACGGTTACAGAAACTTTCTGAGGATGGCCGAAAATCTGTTCTTAGTACCGTTGAATAAAGTAAGGCCTTTGAAAGAAATGACTCTGTTATGAGGGAAGCAATATCATATTTTTTGGTGTGAAATTTTCAACACTCCTGATCCACTCACTCTCCGTTCTCCTCCCCAAAATACCAAATCGGCATCACGACTCACGAGTGCATGCGAAAATTCTGCGTGAAGGCCGGCGATATGAGGAATGGCGGTAAACAAAAGAAGACGAGAGAGAGAGAGAGAAAAAAATAAAGGAATAGACATTGACGGTTCCGGTGAAGCGGCACAGTTCAGAGACTGCGAATTAGCATTCCATTCACAAAGAGGAGAACCCCGCCAGGCCAGATTGAAGTTGGAGTGGAACTTGGATCAAGCAAGCTAGCGACTAGCGAGCCGTCGGCAGTCGGTGGATTCTCCACCATGGTCATGAATTAAACAATCCATCTCCGAGAGCAAGGCAGTGTTGCCAGGTTCACGAGAAATTTACCATATTTTTTGACATATGGAAATTGGTATTGGATTTTTTTTGTCTGGAGGTTATAGGCTATTTTAGCGTATTCTTTCTTCGGAAGAAGTCCTTATGCTACACTGAGAAAATTTTTTCGTCGTCACAGCAGATTTTTCAGCTGCTATAGCCAAAAATGTTGGCTATTGGGGACAGGAAATATCTTTACTACTGCAGAAGAGAGCACTTAACTGCTAACGTCTACCTGTGGTAGCACAGCTATCCTTTAAATAGTAACTCTGCTGTCATAACTCCTGTTATGGAAAGGTAACTATGCTATGATAGAAAAGAGGTTTCATTCTATTATTTTGTTGTTGAAAAGTGAGAGATATTTGTTGTTGTTAATATAAATGCTTACCTAGTGATACAGGAAAGAGTCTTTACTAGAAAGTGTTTTTTTAGTCAGTGTAAGTTAATTCTCTCACAATAGCAAAGATATTTGCATTTAGCGCATTCAAAAAAACTAGGAAAAACAAAGTTCAACCAAACCTCTTGATGTTCATCAATTGATACTCAAATTATTGCCAGGACTTTTCTGAAAATTTAGAGATTCAATTAAAGTTCGTTTATTGAATTCTAGTTTTATTGTTGCACGCACTATGGTTCCACTTTCGAAGAGATTTCCCGCTATAGTATATACTTGCTGATAAATTCTTTTTAGACTGTCCCAGCATAACATCATAATTTGCACATACCAATCGTAGCTATCACAAAAATTTACACCGAACATTCGTTAAGGGTTTTACTCAAACCATGGAAGTATTTGATTGAACAGTGAACAAAACACCAGAACTAAGTTGGTATTATACATATAGAAGAAGACCTACTGTTACTCCGTGAGAACAGAGAATCACCGGAATAGTGGACGGGACGAACGACGGATGACAGACGAGATGAACTGTTGTAAGTCTGGCGATAAAATGAAAACGATACCAACCGAACTGCGATTTTGGCATGTCCGAATCGCTTTCAGCAATTTATTCTTGCTAAGCTAGCAAAGAACATTACAGTTATTATAAAGAAATAATTGCAAATATTTTCTGCTAGGATAGCAGACAACATTACGGTTATTATAAAGAAATATTGATTAATTCTTCTTTGCTACAACAGTAACATATCTAACTATCGTGGAAAAGTACATTTTCATGGTAGCAGAAATGATTTTATAGAATTGCAGTTCTACTACTACAGCCATTTTTTTTGTGATAGAGACTATAGAGAGTTTCTTCGTAGTTCTAATAAGGCAGTTTCAGTAAAGTGATCTTTTCTATAAGAGCGAAGCAACATTACTAGGTTTGTTACTTTTTTGTCAACGATAGGTTAAAAAAACTGCTAGTTTTGAGTAATCTGATTGGTTGGAGACCAGAAGCCAACGTTAAAACGCTGGTATGGAAGGCCGGCTTAAGATCGAGATAAAATTATTCTCTTGCTCCATTATTGAAGAGATACCATAACTGAATGCACTTCTTGCCACTTTTTACGATCGACATAATGGCATTCTGAGTTTTTGATTTCTCACAGGAACTCAACATTATTCTGTTAGTTATTATAACACATCGTTAATTATAAATGGGTCGATATTCTACAAAAAATTATAATTTTTCATCATTGTTGAATATCACTTTTAGAGTGCCCAAATGTGGTTTCAGCATGATGAACTATAGGTTTTTGTTTTGAATGAAAATATTCCATGTATACTTAATATTCACCTGAATAGAGGAAAAACGAATAGGTATAGAAATCTATAGAAACTTATTGACTCGGAACTTGACCAGAATAATAATTCAACTATTGAATATTTATATAGACGTTATTATTGAAGTATTTTTATTAAGCATATAAGTAATGTTATCATTAAATTCAATTCGAATAACAAGTAACTACATATTAATTAGAATAATGTATGTTCAGAAAACCCAAGCTGAGATTCTCAATAATGATTTTGGAAAAAGTTTGGTATTTCATAACATTAATGATTGAAGAGGTGCATAAATTTGTTTCTGTAAGTAATATCTAGAATTTTTTTTCAATAGTTCAATACAGTTCAAATATGTATTGGAGGTTGCGAAATTTCTTGAAAATCCGGAGGTCCAGAAAAACCTACACAAGGTTATTTACATCATTATAGTTCCACCAAACAAGAAAAAAATTTAAAACACATTATTTAGAAGTAGTTCCTCAGTGTCTTGTGCATATGATTGACGCATGTCCTATTCACAATGAATGGAAGAATTTATGAATATCATATCAACATCAGAGATACTGAAACTTTCTATATATATATATATTCCATCCAATTCATGATTTTTTCATTGAGCAGCTTATAACAGATATCTGAAATTTCTCTCAACCTACATCGTTCCAAATACTAATAATCGATTCACCTAGATTCTAGATTTCCTGATTATAATGGACCGATGCGATGTTAGGAACCGTTATAATATTCTTAACGAGGAAGTTCTCAAACAACATGCTATTCACAGTTTCATGGTTTGTTAAATGGTAAAGAGGAAATCAAAATAATATTTCCTAGTATGGCGATAATTTATATAGATACTCTGTGGAATACTTCGAATTTTTCAAACTACGTATGTGATACCTATCATAGATACCCTATTAATAATAATGCAATTTATCTTTTTTTTTTCGAATAATGCGTACACAAGCTACACTACTGTAAGCTTTTATTACTTCCGGTTACAAAATTTAATTATGGGACACTTTGTTAAACTAGATTCAGTTATGTACTATTTATGTATCCTGCTGAAGATCGGACTAGCGATAAACAGAACTGTTATTTTATATATGTGACAATTATTAATAACTATGGCGGTCGCTCTGATCCGTTTGAACGTTCAATAACAGATATTTTTTGGATGAAGTATGATCTTTCATAATTTAGGGAAGTTAAAACGAATTCCGGCTTGAAAGCTTTACGATCCACGCTGACAGCTTTAGATTCCCTCGTATCGTTTTCGTTTCCCACATCACATTCAGTGAATCGATTGAGGTATGAAAACGCTGAGTTGAGTTTTTTTTTTGCATTCTATAGATATTCGTAAAGCGTTGGGTTATTTGTGTACTTAGGTCGAGTTCCAAAATTCCCAACGAGTACTGTTCAGTGCTTTAGATCGTTCCGAAATTACTATCGAAAAACGCATTCTTCCAAATCAATAAAATCTCAAAAGTTATATTTTTTAGGAAGTTGAGTGAAATTTTCAATGAAATCGCTCATGGTCTTTGTTAAACAAAAAACTGTCTATTATTGCTTACATCTCATAGAGGATTCATTCAAAATGTAAATTTTGTTCAAAAACGTATGGTTTCTATTGGAAATCATTTTTTTTGCAAAATACCTATAATAACTGACTAATTTCCATTCAAATAGCTTGTAAAAACTCTAATCCATCTCTGCCGATGAATTACTATCCAACTACCCACTTATTTTCCGGAAAATGTTACTTGCGATTTCGCTAATTTGAGTTGATTCTCTTAAATATCCAATTCAGAAACGTCACTGTATAATGGCGATTTTTCAAGGTAGTATAGTGTGGAGAATGATTTTTGTTTTGCTCCAAAATTAAACCGCATTTTCAAGGTCATGCATGGCCGAATATTCAGCAGATTTTCTGGCCAAATCAACGTTCGTGGCATCTCCAATGATTCCTCAGTCGTTCGGTACGATCTGGCTATCGGTTATCCGCTCATAATCATCATCGCAATCCAAAATACAAATTATCACTCGAGGCATTATCCGAGAAACTGCATAAACAAACCATGCGGCAAACGTGTGTGGTCCGACGGCTGAAAACCATGACGGCTGACACATCTTTGTTTTATTTCTGACCTATACGCAGTAGCGTAACAACCATCAACAACATAGCGAATGATATGCACGCGCGAAAAGTAATCCAAGATCCGAGAGTCGCACAGACCGACGAAAGCAAGCACAAACGCCTCCTCATCATGCCTTTGTTGTAGGCGTAGGACGCATGAGCATCGGCGTCGCGACGTTTAACACAAGTGCGGGATTACCAGCATCCTCACTCCAGTACCAAGCGGAGACGCGATTGCCTCTCACCGTTTCGCTCTAACTTTCTCTTGGATTGCCGCGCGAGTGTTACCAATATCGATGGTGCAGCTCAAAAACCGACCGATCGGGTTGATTCTCCTACGTCATTTGTCATTCAGCACACATTCGATTCGAATTGATGACTGGTGGTGAAAAACTGGTCCATGTGGTCGTATGAAGACGTCAAGTGTTTCGTCACGCTGCAGGCATATTATCATAGCGAGTTGGTTGGGACGTGGTGGGGGCTGGAATGCTCCTTGACATTTAGAAATTAATTGGTTTATCAGGCTTCTGGTGGGTCCGAGTTATGGAAGCTGGTGGCGAACGCGGGGGTGGTTGATACGCGCTTTCAGGCCGCTCTTGTGGGATCATGTGCGTGTGATGCGATTGAGTCACGTGGACTGACTGGGGGTTTGCTCGTTTTTGGGGTTTCGGTGTGGTTGGCACAATGGTACGACGACGAAGGAAGTACCATCTTGCTTGAGGAATTACAGTTAGGGTGAGTTGAACTTGGCAACAGAATGAGATCGTGTCCAAATCCAGAGCATGACTTTTTCTTATTACTTGCGTTTATCTCAATCTCGACGAATGAGGATAAGCAATCAATCTTTTTCCCATTTAAACTACAAGATAACTTATATCTAATTTAAGATATTTCTATTGTTGTGATATCATTTATATTATGAGTCTGATAATATTTTTTTCCATAATTATTATTTTATATAGCATCATTATCATCTTTAGAATAAAATAAAAAGGTTCCTCTCGAATACAAACTAGGAAACTCGCTGGAAAACATGATGTGATAACAAGAAAAATTGATATTTTCCATATTGGTGTATTGTCATTCCAATATTTTGGATGTTTATGTAGTGGCCCATCAAGAATATATATTCATGAAGAATTGAAACAAATTTGGCATGTAACGCTGTTTCAATAGTGTTGATGAATTATTTCGGAATCATAGATATATTTTTTTAATCATCATATATCCGAACAAAATCCAAAATGAATTGATTCAGCGAAAATATTGAAATTTTTAAAGCAGGCTAATCTCAAACGCATAAGATACTTGGAATAATAAAAGTATTTTAGTTGGATCTTGTTGAATGATTTATCATGGAGTATATTTGTGTGCAGTTCATTCAGTCTTATAAGTCTGACACTTCAACTAGAATAGAAATAGTTGACATGGTGGATTTTATTTTATGTTGTTGCTTAATTAATGTGTTCCCATTACTATTTTGACATGAATGAATTAGTTCACAAGGAATAAAGGAATGTTGTGATGTTTTAAATTTTGGTTGTAAAAATATTTTTTATGAATAACCTAACTTTCTGCATTCGTAGAAGAATAGAAGTGATAATATTCTTTGACATAATTGCTGGAGTCATTTGATATCTCCATCATTCGTATACGAAAAAATGACCACGGAATGAATAATAGTGGACCGAAATCTCCGAGGTAATCTCCGCCCTTGATCTCTGCTCTCTATTTAAAACCAGTACATAAAAAAATACCGTATCCTGTTTTATCTCAGACTAAGAAGAGACTCCATGATTTTCTATGAGGTCGAAAGCGAGAATGAAACAAATTATTTTCCTTATTATTAGGATTATTTTAACCGATTTGAACCATCAACTCGATACTTCTTGAAATGTTTGGATATTTTTTTTTCCAGTCTCAAGAATAGGGTTCTCAAACTCAACCGATCTTCAAAATTCGTTATTTACTTTTGAGACATATTTGAGATCATTTCAAGATATGTTTCGAGTGGGATTGATTGTTGAAATTTACCTGACCACGTGTTAAATTGCGAGCATATACTATATGAATTATTTCTTTCATCGCCTTTCCTCTTTCTGGTGTCATTGATATATAAAGATGAATTATGCTCCTGGAACAGGATTTCGAAAAAAGCGTCGAGATGCAGAGGGCGACGAAATTATAATTTAATCAATCCTGCATCGTGAACGCCCATAAATCTTTATGAAATCCATTGTCCGCATGTTTTAATTAAATATCCGAGATTGATAAATGGCCGCCATTGTGCGACAAAAGAAAAAACACGAATTTCATTTCATATTCACCTAGAAACGGACTCGGTGTTTATTGCAAATTTTGAACAACCGTTTGTTATTCAAATCATGCATTGCCATTTTGTGAGGCTGTGCTTCCAATTAATTCGGACGATGGGCAATTATTTCAATGCGACCGCAAACTATCGAGTCGGCGGCAACTTTTCAATTACCATTTCATTATGGTTGCACAAAAAATTAAATTGTTGTAAACCGAGGCGATAAGATTAATCTTGCTTTGCCATTGGCAATTTTGTTCCATATTTTAGGTATACACATCTTTGTCACTTACGTGCATGATAATAATAATCTTTATTTGAAATAGGTAATCCTATAATTTACAATTATAAACAAAAAAAATTATAATAACAGCATATTCAAATTCAAAACATTTCTTTCATTGTTATGCTACTGAAAGGAAAAATACAAATACAATAAATATTCAAGTAAAGTCACAAACTACAAACCCAAAGTTATTGTAACATTTGAGATAACTTAGGCATAACAAAATATATCGTCGTTGAATTTACAAAGGGCGTATATAAAAAAAATGGCTTCTTCCGATAGTGACAACATGAATGTTTATAGTATATTACACAACAAGTGTGGAAAGTGACATATTTCACACGAGTAGTCGTTTAGCACGAGCCGCGTAGCGGTGAGTGCGGAAACGTAACGAGTGAAGGAAATGCACTTTCCAACGAGTTTTGTACACTATTTTTCCTACGACTCCGAATATTTTCATTTCGCGGGAGGTCTTGTCAAAAATGTAACATCAGCGGTCTCTATAATTTCAGGTGGTTTTGATTCGATATCAAGTACTGTTTATTTCCATATTCAAGATGATATTTGAATACTTCTCCGACAATTCCTCATCATGTGAATTACTGATTGATTGAGTTAGTTTAGTTTGGACAAATTTTATTGATATTGACACCAGCGTACATAAACAAACTTGACACCATAAGCCTGCTAGCGCCAGTAATCACGCAACCAGGAATACAGAACCATAGAAGTATGTAGTTCGCAAGCGCGTACGAGTTACTCGAGTCAAAGTTTACAGAATAATAGTGTATTCTGTAAACTTTGCTCGAGTTAGTGCGTCCTTGACTCTTTGCAAACATCTGTGATACCAAAGAATCTTCTCGTTGGTGATACTGTGATATCAAACTGATGCAAGCAGCAAGCCGCGCATAAAACTGTAGCCGTACTCTTTTGAATGATCTAACCCGCAGTCATCAACATCGAAATAGTTCCAGCAAATAGTATAGGTTCCAATTTCAAAGTGAATTCAGAGGTTATGTATCAGACACATTGAAATTAATAGATAAAGAGTTCTCGGTATAATTCAATACGAGACAGAAATTTCAATAAATAATATGAATTTGATTTGAGAACGCTTATATTGACAGTGAGTACCTTCACAATATACCTAATTATTTCTATATCAATTCAGGCGAGCGTTGTGATATTTTTCATATGAACACTAGTACTTTTTTCTTTCAAATAAACAATACCATGGTGATATGAACTACTTTCTGAATAACAAAACAGTGTGATTATTGACGTTTTCATAGGTGGTCGTAGGAAAAATCCATATACGTTAATTCAAAGACGATATATTTCAAATACTCATTACACATTACAAATGAGGCTAATGAAACAATTTCACTTTTGATGTATATGGTTTATAATTGTCATTTTAAACTGTTGAAGAGTTTCTGAGCTCTTAATGTCACTAGTATATTTAACACAATATCTACTAATAATTTTCTTCAATGATATACTATAAGAAATATTCTGATGTTTCATTATTCTATAAGTAGGTATACTTCGAGGTATACCTGTAACAATTATTTGCCTTACTACTGCAAGTTATAATTTCATCAACTTGACTATTCATCCTTCAAACTTTCGCTCATAAATCAAAATTCACAAAGAATTCTTTTTGAACTTTCGCTTCAGAGGGAATTTTAATGAGCCCATCTTTTTATGCCCTCTTTTGAAATAGCGCATTGTAAACACCAGACTTTTAGCGTTTAACAGCCGTTGACTCTGGGTGATGGGTGATGTTTATTCACTGCAAGTTTTCTTCCTATTATCACTCTAAAATCCATGTAAAGCGAAAGTTTTTTGAATGTTGATAGCTTCTTTCTATGATTTATCATCTCTCAGTTTCAATGCCAATGAAAGTGAATAGATATTTTCGAGGATATTTTGCTACATACAGTCAAAGTTTACAGAATATACTTCTGTAAACTTTGATACAGTGTCACATATAAAGTTCGCGACATATGGAAGTTTTTTTTGTTAATAGGTATAAAGAAAATTTGACTTCGCAGTTGGTATGTGCTTGAAAAATGAGTGAAATACAGCATCTTTGCTTCTTCAATGTGCTACTCTAAGCCTGTCAAATTTGACATTTTTTTAGAAAATCCTCAAAAAATCAGTATTTGGAAATTTTGAAAAATGCCAGAGAAAAAAGTTGCTCTGTTTCCAATTTTATATATTTGTTGTCCCTTCTACATTTTTCCATTTTTTTAATTTTTCGAATCTTTCGCTCTATCGATTCGAACGAACCATGATTCAAATTTCATAATTTTGATGAATATGAGACTTCAATATCATATCTTGCCCAGGAATTCATTGGCCTGTGTTACCAGAAAATAAAAAAAATGCATCTCCAGAAACTCGTCTTTGTTGCAAATTTCATCTAGTTTTTTCATTTCATTGTTAAACTGATGTGGATTTTCAATGTATGGACGTTAATATGTCAGTAATCGAATAAACGAATTTCTTTTCATTCTTATTAAACTCGTATTTCTTTTTTTAATAGATTTTTATCCAGTTTGATTATTTTTCTGACCAATAAGTCAGTTACAAACAAACCCGAAATATCATACTTTTCTGTAAACTAACCAATGACTTACAGTTTCATAACTATTTGAAAGACTTTCGTTCTAGCGATTTGTACTAGACATGCAACATCTCGGGATGAAAATAGTAGGTAGTACCTACTGATCAAATCGAAATAAAATGTTTCACTTAGTAGTAGTCGAACTGACAGTAGAGAGTCCAAATTTGGAATAAATGTATGAAATTAGAAACTGAGCAACTTTTTTCTCTGGCATTTTTCGAAATTAAAAAAAAAACTGATTTTTCGAGGATTTTCGAAAAAAATTTCAAATTTGACAGGTTCAGATTAGCACATGAAACAAGGAAAGATGCTGTATTTAACACATTTTTCAAGCACAAACTAACTGCGGAGTCAAATTTTCTTTATATCTATTAATAAAAAAATTTTTCCATATGTCGCGAACTTTATGTGGTATAATTTTTAAATTTCAGAATATTTCTAAGAAAACTTTGAATGTTAACCTGGAAGATAGACGTTTTTGGAATGAATACAGGGCGGTCCGAAAAAATCAGTCGAGGGCAATTTTTTTAAATCCAATATTATTTATTGACTTTAGTCACTATCACTTGAACGTTATTATTTTTTCTTTAAAATGTTGATGAAACCCAAAAATGTTATATTTCTGATCCATTCTCACAAATTAACTGTACAGGGTGGTGAAAACATTATGTTAGATTTTAAAATTTTCGAATTGAATTATCTAGTTTTTTAAATGCAACACCCTGTATACATTATTCAATAGTTGAACGACGACAGCAAAATATGTTGAGTGAATGGAATTATTATCAACAATAATAATGTACTTGTCATCCTTGGGTATGTAGGGTATATATATCACTTTGATAATGACTTGTTGAAATAATAATTCCTTTTTTCAAGTAAACAATTATTTATGACATAAGATAAAACATTGTTTTTGCTTAATTGAAAGTTTGCTGATTATGCGTGATATATTTGTGTATCATAGTCGTAAATATATAATACTAACTTAACATTCATAGTATTTCTCAGCTATCTATATTATGTATAGGTATAAGTTGGGAAATGCTTCCTTTTTATCAGAAGTTCTTCGTCTTTTATAGTATACCTGGATACAACAAAAAAATATCATATCAGTTCATATTCCAGGTTGGAGATTTTCAAACCAATTTAAATATTATGTTTATCCTCTTTCACAAACTCTATACCGAAGATTAATGAATTCTGAAGCACAAAATTCAGGAAGCCTTTTTGAACTGACTTATTTTTTTTTTGGAAAATTCAATTGAATTTATTTCAATTTGACGAATTGAAATGTTATGCAACATAAACACAAATGATGAAAATTCAACTATAAATGGGGAACTGTATTCTCTTGGTCGTATAATAATACTGCAACCATCTCGAAATCAGTATAAAACAAATTTTTAAAACTGCTCAGCCTATACGAGAAGCCAATCCTCGAGTCAATCTCATAAATTTCAAATCCGACATTCCACTCCTCGTTTACCGTTTTCATGTCATCAATATTGTTGCCCGTTCCAAAAAATGCTATATGCATATAACTTGACTTATATATACCTATATTTTGAATCATATATACGCGAAATCATATAATATGCTTTCTTTGCCGTGATCTATTTTCTATTTACCACATTATTTTTTAACAGCTTGTGCCTTGTCTTTATCTCATATCACCATGGTATTTTTTATTTGAAAAAAAAAACAAGTGTTGATATGAAAAATATCACAACGGTCGCATGAATTGATATAAAAATAATTAGGTATATTGTGATGGTACTCACTGTCAATAAAAGCGTTCTCAAATCAAATTCATATCATTTATTGATATTTCTGTCTCGTTTTGAATTATACCGAGAACTCTTTATCAATAAATTTCAATGTGTCTGATACATAACCTCTGAATTCACTTTAAAACTGGAACCTATACTACATACTTCTATGGTTCTGTATTCCTGGTTGCGTGATTACTGGCGCTAGCAGGTGAATGGTGTCAAGGTTGTTTATGTACGCTGGTGTCAATATCAATAAAATTTGTCCAAACTAAACTAACTCAATCAATCAGTAATTCACATAATGAGAAATTGTCGGAGAAGTATTCAAATATCATCTTGCATATGAAAATAAACAGTACTTGATTTCGAATCAAAACCACTTGAAATTATAGAGACCGCTCAAGTTACATTTTTGACAAGACCTCCCGCGAAATGAAAGTATTCGGAGTCGTAGGAAAAATAGTTTACAAAACTAGTTGGAAAGTGCATTTCCTTCACTCGTTACGTTTCCGCACTCACCGCTACGCGGCTCGTGCTAAACGACTACTCGTGTGAAATATGTCACTTTCCACACTTGTTGTGTAATATACTATAGCATGTTTGATGATATATTCCTCAAATTCGACACTTTGAAATTTTATATTGTCATCAAAAAATAAACAATATAGTTGTGACAGTGAATTGAACCTATTATCATTCGGGTAATGAATAAAAGATGTATATTTTCAGAAAACTTTGATATCACATTGTTTTTATTCAGTCTTTTAGGAAGAACGATAATTTTGTTAGTAGGTCAATTTATTCAAATTCTGATTCTTACCAGATAACAAGACACCGGTGCTGGGGGAATCTGTTGTTGCTATCCTTGTTTTAGAATGAGATAACCCTACACCCAAAGAAATAGTCTTGTAAAATTCAGGTTGGTTATTTTGTGACCAACGTAATTTACCTGAATTTCACCACCAGTTCTGTAAAATACGATTCCAGTACCAGTACTGTAATTTCATTCCAGTACGCATACCTTAATTTAACGATGTAATGTTCATGATAATATCATGTATTTTTGCATTGTGATTATCGTTCTGTGATACTTTTACAGTGTAATTTTCATGATTATATTACTTATGTATTTTTGCAATGAAAATATCTTTCTGTAATAATATAATGGTACTTTTCTTGATGAATTTCTCTGTTATTTTACAGAGGATATTTCGACTGTAACAGTAAAATCATGTTTTAAAAAAGGATGTAAGGAAACAAAAAATGTATGCACAAAATATATATTGTATTATGAAACAAAAAACAACAAAATTGGTAATAAAATAAGAAATTACTTGCAACGCATCAGTCAGAAAGCTTTCATATAACCTTCCCCTTCGACGAAGACAGAATGTTGATGATAGTGTTCTTCTTTGGTGTCTTTAAATTCTGAAATCACAAAGCACACCTAGTTTGGAAGCCAAATTTGTTCGGTTGTTCCTGAATACATGTTGCTTGAATGATTTGTAATTTGTGTGAACCACCTCACAGATGGCGTACAAACAACGATATTTGGCACCCTGGTTTTGACTATGCAAATATTGGTGAATGCTGTATTTGTCTATAGTTGTACATCACTTGAAACAACACGTCTCACAGATATACATGCCTGATACTTTACGATACTGTGTAAAAACAAAATTGTTTTCACTTACTTTCATTTTTAATAAATGAAACGCCAATGCTTAACAATAATAATGAACACCCATCAAACACTGTTAGATGCAACAAGACGCAACTTGCAGAATGGAATAAGTACAGATATGTTCGAGTCGAGCGAATGAGCGCGAGTTGTCGCGAAGGATTCCAGAACCGGTACCTGAATTTCACATAACTTCTGCATATTCACATATTTTTGAAGGATAAATAGATATTCACAAGGTACTTTTATAGAACTACACTGATAATCACACTTTTAAAGTGAAAAAAACATAATGAATACCTGAAAAGTATATTTTCACCCAACAAATATACTTTTTAGTGGTAAATGTGCAGAATTTGGTGAAAAAGCATGACGGATAATGCGATATTTTACAGAAAGTATATAGTTTTTTTCCACCCACTTTTATCAGTGTATAGTTACTGATTTAGATGTTGGATTGAGAGTTATTCGAAAATCGAATACACGTCTCTCGACGGCGATTTTCCCATGCCACTGGTGCACCCAGAAAACCTCGTCTCTGGAAAGACGAATATCTCATTTTCACCCCACCGGAACAATGAAAGCTATGCCGCAGTATTTCGTGAATCTTCCCGCGACACGGCTCCAGATTCAGCCTCCACTTTATGGTCTTGGGAAGCCTATAAGCGTTATCACTTAGTTCGCTTCCAGTGTTGCCAATACGGCAAAAAAAGCGCAATAATTTCGCTTTTCAACTGTATTTTGTGCCATTGCGCTATTTTGTGCATTTTTGCGCTATTTAGGGAGAAACACGATTTGAAAATTTGAAGAATGATTATTCAGTTCAGTTGAATGAATCAAAAGTGATCATCGAAATAGAATTAAATCCGAAACATTAACGGCCGTATTCGCTGTATACTTTTTAGCTAAGCTTAGGATTTAACTTTAACGGCCGTATTCGCCGTTTTCTCTCTTAAGCGGAGCTTTCCTGAGCTCGCTTAAAATTTAAACCAAGTTTAAACTTATGCGTTATGCACCGCACAACGATGAACCTTGCTTAGCCAAGCGTGAAAAAATCCTGGCAACGTTGTATTGTTTAGGAGTTTTCAGATAATTTACGTGTCAAAGTCATTGATTGTCCGGGATTTCAAATTCAAACTTTCGAATTTTCGATTTTATCTGCTTATCTATAGTTATTCATAGCAAAATGAGTGTAAAAGTTAGAGTTCAAAACTTCACATCATCGGAGAAGCTCCACTTGTTGAGAATTGTTTCACATAAATATGCACCCATAGTGATACAGAGGATACGAAAACCAATAGGACTTCTGGTGAGAAGAAGGAAAAGACCTGAGAGCAGATCACAAATGATTTCAATGGTACTCCATGTACTGGTATTCTACGCAGTATGACTTCTTTGAAGAAATGGAGAATAGAAAAAAAGAGCTAAGGAAAACCTTGGCGAATGAAAAGAGGCCTCCTTCCAAAAATAAAGAGGCATATGATACTGACGATCTTTTAATGTCGATAATCAATAGAAATACAATGGTGGGTTTTCGAAACAAATTTGATGATGATGGAGATGACACTATATTATTGTGTGCGTAGAGACCCTGATCAAAAAAATGATATTGAAGTGTTTGAATACATAGTTGAAATGAAAGGCAGCTAAATCACATGAAAGAAGAAAATGCTCTCATAATGAGAAAAGAAAATTAGAAATAAAAATATTAGAGACAGAGAGTTACTTTTGAAACAGAAAAACTTCGTATGGAGTATATTCATATTGAAGAGAGTGCGAATATATAGATATTAGTGATAGTTATTATTATGCCGCATATATACTTCTTTTTTTTTCATATATGTGTGATGATTTCATTGCTTCTCGGTTTAAAAACTTACGTAATTGTAACAAGTAATTTCATATTTTAATAGACTCTGAATTCCTTCATCATCCATTAAGACTTCCATCATTGGTTTTTATTCAAAAATATTGAAACATTCAGTAGAAATAAAAAAACGGGGTTATGATGTCTACATAATCCTAGCTTAAGAGTGGGCAATGGGACGCGCAGAATACCGAATGCAGCACTCCCGCTCTTGACTTCTCATTTGAACACCAATCAATATTTTCATGATTTTTTGATCCCATCATGTAGATAAAGGATCAAGCTAGGGAGGATACTATCTCTTTTTTCGAAATTTCGAAAAGAAAAGATATAAAAATATATCTGCACATAGCAAATTTTTAGCCAATTTGGCGAATCAAAAAAAAATATTTCTACATCAAATAATCAATTTTGAGATAGCATCCTCCCTCGGTCGAACCTTCATCTTTCTACACAAAAAAAATCAGATCAAAATATGGATTAGTATCGTCACAGGAAGTCAAGAGCCGAGGCTCTACAACGTCAGAAATACGCACGATTTATCCGATGATATTTGCGCCCCCTGGTGAAACTCAACGAAGTAGATTATAAACACGATACAATCGATAGTACGGGTGATATTATGAAATTAGAATAGGAAATAGAAATTTATATGAATCAGTTTGCTAGGTTTGCTAATAAATATGGTATATTATATGTATAAAATAATTATACATTGCGTGGAAAATAAAAATATTCTGAATTGTTCACAATGAAAAAATTCTCATACATAATGAGGAATAGGTATGTATGATATTCAAATAAGAATATTTATATATACACCCAGAAGGTATACAATATGAATGAATAGAAACCTATCGACAAAGGTCGCTTCTATTTACCGGGGATCGATTTAGGATTTATCATTGCGATGATTTGAATGTTGAACAGATCTCAATACGTAAAAGTAGAGAGGGAACAGTATAAATATGAAACCGTGTTGTATTTAACATTGTATAACTGAATGATAATTTGCAATCGGGTATTGACACTATATATACAGGATGCTACCTAATGGCATTTTAATATAGGAATTCTTAAATCTATTCAAAAAAATATATACAGTATGGTGGAAATGTATGGAATAAATTCATTATCTCTAACGCATATGAATTTTAAGGGAAATCCTGAGACAGGTCGATTTTCATTTTCAAATTGACATCTCTTGATATACATACGGAGTTTGTGACGTCATCCGCGAAGTTGTGGTGACGTCATCGATTATTTTTTAAATAGGAAGACACCCTGTTCAATTTTTTTTCTGGAAGGTGTTTCCATTGTCTATCTGACCATATACTAATATTAAGACAATAAAGTGATACAGGGTGAGAAAAAATTATTTTATATTTACAAGCTAATAATTATGCTATCAATGTACACAGTTACCTAAATAGGTCGGAGAGGGTAAATCGAATGGCCAACTAGATCTCCTGATTCAACTCCTCTCGATTTTTTCCTCAGAGGTTATTTTAAGAGAAAAGTTTATGTAAGAAGCCGGAAAGATCAGATAATTTGAAAGAACGAATACGAGTGAATATTTCACAAATATATTCAGAAACGATAGCAAAGTTCGAGAATGATTTGTTCTCTGTCTATCACATTGTATTCTTGCAGAACGTCACGAATTTGATTATTTATTGTAACGATTTCCGTTGTAAATATTAAATAAAATAATTTTTTCTCACCCTGTATTACTTTATTTTCCTAATATTAGTATACCGTCAGATAGATAATGAATATACCTTCCGAAAAAAAAATGGACGGGGTATGTTCTAATTTAAAAAATAATCGATGACGTCACCACAACTACGCGGATGACGTCACATACTCCGTATGTATATCAAGAGATGTCAATTTGAAAATAAAAATCGACCTGTCTCGGGATTTTCCTTAAAATTCATAAACGTTAGAGATAATGAATTTATTCCATACATTTCCACCATACTGTATGTAATATCCTAAAGGTCTAAATTTTGAAGTAGAGGGTGCTGAAGAAGTGAGCAATATCGAATAGCACCCTTTCTCTATAGACTTGTCATAAAGTAAAGTAATCAATATTTTCATGACTTATTGACTTCATCAAGTAGATAAGTGATCCAGCTAATGGAAATACTATTTTATTTTCAAAAATATGAAATACAAAAGGTATACAAATATTCCTGAACATATCGAATTTGGCGAATAATAATAAAAAAAAAACACTTTTCAAATAGTATCGGACCTAGTTTGAATCCCCATCTTCCTACAGAAAAAAAATCACATCGAAATATGGACTGGTGTTTTCACAAGAAGTCCAGAGCGCGAATTGTCCGATGATATTTGCGCCCTCTGGTGATACTCCAAAATATGAAGATGAAAAAACGAGTCAGTCAACACAATATCATAGATTGGAACCATAATAAGTATTATGAAATTATTGGTGCAACTAATGATGAATTTGCGGATTTGCATAGGAAAAGCTTGAAATTTTGAAATTCAAAGGTGTAATGAGATCTAAAAATCCAAATGGAGAAGAAAATGATATTGTATTCTCATGTGGAATGTATATGATTCTGAAAATGGTACATATATTGGGACCAACGGGAGATGAATATCCAAAATACAAAATATGTAGTGAAAGCAGTCCTCAAAAATCAAAGGAATAAAAAGTAGAAGAATGAAGACCTTAGGAAAATATAGTCATTATTCATTATTATTCGTAAATAAATAATATTCATAATAACCTGTATTTGAATGTCTTTGATAATAACCGAGAATATAACTTATCAACGTTATTGAAAGTAGCTCTCAATCTCCCAATCACTCCGTATGGCTATTTTAATGTTATACCTCGTAATTTATATGACTCTTGAAAAGCTTTTCATATAAATAGATACAGAATTATCCAAATTTTGTAAGAGTTGCGAAGCATCATGATTTTTTTCAAATCAACAAAATAAGATTGATTTTTTCTATTCATATTGATTTTTCATAATTTTTCAAATATGGAAATAATGCACAAATCAATTACTTATATTTTCATTATTCGATTCAAAACGTCGCAACCCTGATTTTTCATAATGTTTATAGAATACAAATATTCATCATAGGTACCTACCTACTGGTGAATATACCGTCGATTATCAGATAAAGTGTTCGATCCTCGTTCCGCACACATGCAGGCGAATGTATCGCATCTACTCTCACTCATTGTTTGGGACTGTGTGGAGTCACAGGTTTTTTTCAAACATGCAAAATGCTTATTAAAAATAAATTGTTGAATATCCTTTGTAGCATTTAAATGACGACAAATGGTTTGAAAATATAAACAATTGAAGGGGTGTCAGTAATACATTGAACGTGTATTTTTTGAAAACTCGTTAACATGGATTTTCCAAATTGCTCGTTTCAACCATAATAATTTCCGTAAACTTCGGTAATACCAGAAATGGAATATTATTGAATTCCCGAAATCTAAACAATGTCATTTTTGAAATCCAACCTAAAGAAGTCAGGAAAATATTTTCAGAATGTCAATTTTCAGAAATTGAAAATAAAATCACGAAATTCATAAGTTCATTTTTAATGGGTACCTCCTTTTGAACTTTTTGAAAAAATGATGGTAGGGGATACTGCCCAACTAGACATAGTTCCAAATAGGTATAGACGCCATTTTTCTACTTTCGTCGAATATTTCGGAGAGATTTGTTTGTTCCACGGAAGCATAATAGTTGTCCTCTGAATGTTTACCGAGTGGCATCTGTCAGTTTTACGAAAAAATTCGATATTCAGTGAGTGATATAAGACAATGCTTGATTCTTTAAAATTTTATATCGCAACTTACGTGTTTTTTTCTTTTCAATTAACATTTGTCTGATTTTTTAATTACAATGCAATTTCCATTATATTATACCATGAAACTTTCATGATAAATCGGATAAGTATACCACAAACATTTAGTATACACAATGTTTTATGAAGTTATACAGATTTCACATGATGGCATACCTAACCGAAGGAGAATTATCTAACCTATACGATGCCAGAATTGGACTGGAAGAAGGCATAATATGCCATCATGAGGCAGCAATGTGTTCAACTATTATTTTGTCAACATAAAAAAATGAATGGAGTTATTTAATACCAACTCATTAAATAGGTGGATACTTTATTCATACCAATAATGTATATTTTCCTCTCATTTGATATACTGATGAAAGCTCGACTACACATTATGAACACAAAGACCAGTTGGCTGACTGTGTGAGGAGAGAGCCGAGCGCCGAGCGCGCGATAATGTAGTATTGTCTCATTAAATAAGTACATGTAGATATCTGCTACATGAAAAATTTTCATTCAGGAAACTTATTTCATCTATTGGCTCAATTTTGTTCGCAGCATGTATACAAAAATTTTCATAAATAAAATTTTTTCTCGATTACTGAAAATTGTCATTCCGAAAATAACAAGTTGAAATTTGCTACAGTTCTAGAAATTGATGAACATGAATTTTTCACCAATATTGTATATGGCAAGAAGCGCTATCATGTATACTTCAATTTGAAAAAAAAATCAGTCCGATCGCTCAATTATTTCCAGAAATATAACGGTAGGAACGATAAAAAACGTGTTCTACAGAAAAATCGTACTTTTTGTGTTTTTTCAGAATAAAAAAGTTCTTGGCCTAGAGAAAATGTCGTAAAAAGTGATTTGGTATACACAATCATCAAGTTGAAGATCCGCAGCAAGTCTGATTTGAATCTACGCCAGTTTTGTTTTCTCGAAAACTGAGAGACAGCATCCCAGTATTACTCGCATATTAGATTATCGAGCAATGCGAATAAAAACGTCAGTCGCGATATCACCCGTACTAGATGAGAAGATCGTTCGTTGAACAAGGATAACCGTTGATTTATGACGATTTGGTAACCGCTCACTGCCGTTTCCTCCAAACCCCCCCTGTCCCGGATTTGGACAAAGTGTCTGGCCTTTCCCAGCCTTAAAATATAAAGCCGCCGATTGTGGCCGCTTAGAGTTGAGCGAGCTTAAATGATTTTATGGATACGGTGCATAAAAATTCGTAACGTTAAGCGAGCTTAAGCCTTAAGCTTAGCTTAATAGCATACTGCGAATACGGCCGTAAAACGACCTTGAAGTCAAGCTTAGCCTAAAAGCATACGGCGAATACGGCCGTGAATGGTTAGTTTAACTACCAAGAAGTTACTAATCCAGTTACCTATGAACCCAGAATAGGATCTGATTGAATGTTGGTGTCATCTGTGGTGTTGGTAATATAAAAAAATGTAATGGAGATGTGATATTTTTGTTTTTTCAATTCAGGAGAAACTCAATTTGTTATAGCTTCAAATCGAAGGAAGCTACTTCTTGTTTCGAACTTATGGATTTATTCTATAAAACCGTTCAACATTTTAATCAGAAGAATAGAAACCGTGCATGAGACCTTGGCAGTGAAATTTGACATTTTGTCAGAAGACTCATGCTCTGGTGTCAGTGCGGTGAATTGACATTTGGGTCTTTTGACATATTTTGCGCTATTCAATCAAATATTGCGCTTTTTTGTTGGAGGCATTGCGCTAACTATCTCTTCAACACCGGCAACACTGTTCGCTTCGCCCTTCCTGCCTATGCCCTTGCCGTATAATACATTACCGATACTTGCTGAAGTGTGAAGATGTATTTTGGACGTTTTCGGAATTAATCTGGAGATTCGACGCAGTTTATCAAACGGCTGTCGGTGGTGTTGCTCCATGGAGAAGCGATAGCGCAAAGGCGTTTAATTGGAAATTTTGTTTTCAATCGCTGGTGAATGACAAACTGACGCATCAAGAGTCGTAGCTGCAAAGTTCAGATTCTTTAAAGCGTAAAGGCCGGTTTCCTCATTTTGGAAAACAGAAACAACACAGATAAAAAGGATATCTTAACCTAAAGTAAAACGCTTTTTTCTGCAACCGTCCGGAAAGTACGTACTTTCCAGACGATTTTTTTTGAGAAAGTGGCATTTTTCCGGCCTAGTCCAGGAAGTACGTACTTCCCGTACTAGGCCGGGAAGAATCACATCGTTGTTGTCATTGTAAATATGAAAATCTTGGTAGTATGGTTTTGATAAATGCAGTTGATCATTACCATAGCAGCAAAATAACGACTGACAGCTATCTGACATAAAATTAGCTAACATTTCAATTTTTGAAAGAAATGTGTTTCTTTGATTTGTTATTCTACATGGTTGCCGAAAAAATTGTGTACGCAACACGCCCGAAAACAGTTTTTTTGGACTCGAAGACTTCCAGGACTCGCTACGCTCGTCCTAGAATTTTGTCCACTCATCCAAAAAAACAGTATTTTCCGGACCACATCCTTGGCTTTAATCTATTGATCATTTCCAATTATATAAGGACATATGACCTAATTTCAAGGATTTATTATCTTGTTCTGAGAAACGAGTTCAGATTGAGTTTCAAGTTTTAAAAGATTTATGTTGGCCAACTTTATTAGGACTATATAAAACATGTTTTGTAATCGATTGAATTCAACGGAATTTAATTATCCCATAACTTTTTCATTAATAAAATTGTTTTAATTATATTTTATTTTATTATTATTATTACTAATCCAGTGGCGTAGTCGAAATCTTGCTAATTTTCCTTTAAATGACATATTTTTCGAATTTAATTCTCCTATGATTGTTTAGATTTCTATAAAACTTCGATCAGCAATAAACCAAGACTTTTTGAATGCACAGAATTGAAACAAGAAGTCTGAAATTTAATTTGATGGTTGATTAAATCGTATATAATATGTCATAATATTGATGACCGTATTCCAAAATGATTTTGACATGAATTATTTCGAAACCTCGTGAATTCAGCCAGATATTTTCGAAAACAATGGACGTTGAATATAAAAATAATTATAATTTGTCTTTATTTTATGTTTAGCTAAACATATTTGATGAGCCCTTCAAAAATTCTTCATCAATCACATAGTCAAAAATCGAATCCTCTTGTGGTGAGTGACCAACTTACTTCAACAAATCCCTCATAATTTCACGCGTACAGGATTACTGTGAATGCTTCATAACATCGAAACTCAGAGCTCGAAGAAAAAACTATTCAAAAACAAAACGTATAGGAGACAAAATATTCTCCGTTACCCTCTAATCAATATGGCAGCAAAGTGTAAGGAAATGAGGCATGAATGATGAATGCGTTTTAAAACAGGCTCCTAACCTCCAAATCATTGTTGACTTACCCACCGCAGTGGTGTTGACTGGTGTATGCAAAGTATATCATTTTACATGTTTCACATCATATCAGATGGGACAATCGGCGGTGCTAACGCGTAATGCAACAATGGTGTCAACCCGTCGAATAAATCAAAATGGGCGCATTTCCAATGGTCGCCATTCGATAGTCGATATTTCGATATTTTTACGGTTGACGTTTCGTTCCGATTGAGTATCAGCACGACCAATCCGATATGAATTGCATCTGCTGTGTTGAATAAATGCTTGATTTATGCCCTTTCGATAATTTTATAAAGCGATTATTTTATTAAACAATAGCATCCGACTGAACGGGGTGTTATTTATAGGTGACAGCCGGATATGTCACGTGATGAAAATTAATCACAGATAATGCCTTCTGTTTGCACATTACTCTTCTATTCTTATTTTGGGAATTGAATGGAATTGGAAATAATGAAATTCATATACATTGAAAACCATTCGAATTATTATTATTGACAACAAAATGTTACTCTCAGATCTGCAAATGATTTATCAATTTCATCATTGAAAATCATTTATTGTTCAATTGTTAGATCAATAATAGAATACAACTCCTCGATTTGGTGCCCCTCATATAATGTGGATATTGACCTGCTTGAGAGTGTTCAAAATAAGTTTTTGAGATATTCTGCATATAAACTAGGATATCATATTGGCGAATATACCTATAAAATTATCTTGGACATCCTTGACTTGAATACTTTGGCTCATAGAAGATTAGAATCAGATCTTACACTCATCCACAAAATAATAAATGGCAGCATTGATTCCCCGGAAATTGTTGAACTTGTAACTTTAAATGTGAATTCAAAGAGAACAAGAAATACACAAATATTCAAAATACCCTTCAATCGTACCAACTATGGCCAGAATGAGTCAATAAGTAGAATGTTGAGACTTGCAAATACTTATAATACAGATGTAAATTTTTTTGATTCATCATTGGAATCATTTAAGAAATTGGTGAAAAAATTGTAATATTTTTCATTTAATTATGTATTCTATTTTCTATAGCTAGTTGTACACATATGTGTGACCTTTTGTTATTTTTTTTTTGTAAAAATAGGCAATGCCCTTAATAAATAAATAAATATCATGTTCTTCATTTGAAAAGATAAATAAAACATAAATAAAACTATTAAATCAGTAAGTACTAAACAATTATTGATAGTTTGATTTACATATGGTTGTTAAATATTTCGTTACAAGAATATAGGTTTTGAAAGTTTAAGAAAAAAAAAAGGAAATCAATGCACCTATAGAAACGGAAATATCAACTATTAACACACTGAATATCTCGTTATTAATTTTGCTGAAAGCAAATCCTTTGCTAATCAAGTTGGTCAAATTGATTTTATGTGAAGTGGGTTGATTTGTTACGTAATTTTCAGAGAGAATCTGATTTGGCAGTAAATATAAAAATAACAGGTACACGGAATGATGAATATTCATTTTATGGAGATGCGCAACTGTTTTCATCAGATACGATTTGGATATTTATTTGAACACTTAAAAATTCACCAATTTGATTATTCATAAGAAGCGTTCTCATGGTCTAATTATGTGAAATATTCAGCAAAAGTTTACCTAGCCACTGAATTCAATGTCCATGAAGAATTTATCATTTCCTGATTTGGATAAATTTTATCATAGTATCAGGTTTTTTCAATATCCCATGTGTTTTCACGTTTTTGTATTATTATACACGGTGTACTGGCTAATAAAACGATGAGACAGCCTCACCTCTGTGGCTCTGTGAGTTGAATCAGAAAAAGTCGGAAATAGCTATAGGAAATAAGTCACAATTAAAATTAAGAAAATTCTGATTCTTCCACAAATAGGTAAATATCTTGTCATATCGATATAGTCTGTATGTAATCAGTATAATTAAATAAAAGTAAATAAATAAATATTTGACGTATACGAATGAAATTAAACCATTCAATCAAAGTAGCGATATCTCTCATGAATAGTATAGTAGCAAAAGTAATGCGGAAATGAATACGACTTTTTTTGAAAATATTCCAGTGTTTGGGATATCTTGGATTTTGACCTGGTTCATGTATATATATATACGGGGGAAATTAGAATGACAAAAGTTCTATAAATTCTTGTATTCCGGTAACTAGAAATTGGAATAAGAAAGTTATTGAAAATAATGAGAACGCCTTGTATTCCAAAAAGTAAAGCTACCTGGAGAGTTGAATATTTTTTCAATCCACATGGATTTCTATTCCTGATCGTGTCGTGGTATATCCGACGAAACCGAAACCCTCTGTATATGCTCAAACGATTATCTATTCAACAATAAAACTTCTGATGTTCGTTGTGAAATTATTGTTGATTGTATTTTTCATAGAGTTCCATCAAGAAACCTATAGGTATTATTTTTAATATCATCAAATTCTCCATCAAGATAGGTACAGGGTGTCCCACTTAAAGATATCACACCCCTTTATTATTATAATTCTTAACATATTTTCATCATTCAAACACTATTCTGTAATAATTTTTTACGAATTTAACCAATCACAGGGCGGCTCAAGAAATTTGTTTTTATATTCTGCGGTTTCCTATTTTTTATTCGATAATAATATATGAATTATTTATAATTTTGAATTCAGATTCTGGAATCCAAGCCACCTAGTATTTTGTTGATATGAGGAAAAGTTGGCAAAGATTAAAAAAAATCTTACACATTTAAGTAGGACTACAGGGTGTCCCACTTGAATGTGTGATTATTTATAATGTCCCCTCCCCTCCCAACTTTGTTATTTTTTACATTAGACTAAAATGATAAAACAGAAAATTGTACAAGCTATATGCTGAACATATTTTAATTTATACAGGACGTTTCAGAAATACGTGACAATAAGTGAAAGTTATAACTTTTCAAATAGAACACCCTGTATATTGTAAAAAATGTATAATCCTCAAACACATTTTTTATATGATATGTCCTATAGGAACCTATAAATGTAATAGTTTTTGAAATATTATCATTTTCACTAAGCAGCTACATTCGAAAAAGAAAAACAAGTTCCCGTTCTTGTGGTAGTTCATGTCCTTTTTTTAAGGAAAATATCATCTGGGGGTTGATTCTATTGAGTTCCCATTGAGCAATTTTAACATTTTATATTTGTTTTAATAAATGTTTGCAGAATGAATTGTTTTTCCCTTTCTGAATTACGTATTTCAATAAAAATAATATTTTATTTTCCCTCAATGTGTTACTGTTACTACTGTCACTAATAAAGGAAGTTTTTGTTTTTTCATGACCGCCTAACTCTGTAGCCGCCGCTAACTGAAAATGCGAATATTTCGAAAATTATTATATTTAACTATTATAGGGCATATTATACAAAAAATGTTCAGAATTGTTTTAGAATTCTAGAAAATTAACAATATACAAGGTGTTCCATTTGGAAAAACGTAACTTTGACCTGTGGCGAACTTCTGAAACGTCCTGCATAAATAACAATATATTCTGCAAATAGCTTGCATCATCTTGTACAACTTTTTTATTTATAATTTTTGTCTGATGTGGAAAATAGCAAAGTTGACTATAAATGATCACCGTCAAGGTGAATATAGGATGGTGGAACAGCTCTTCAATTGTTTCTGCGAAAAACTTGTAGACCGTTTGAGAAGGTAAAATAATGTTTCAGCTACTTGAATGAAGATGACGGTAAGATCGATTATCGAAAGAGATTTCTGTTGCAAACGTATTTCTGTGGTTCGCATCTGACAGACGTAACTTGAAACGACATTAAACAATATATTTTCTATAAATCTGGAATGAATATTGATATTTTGACTCTTCTCAGTCATTTTTCATCTAGAATAGATGAAACTGATAAAAAGATGACCGAAGCACAGTTTCTGTTTTACCGACACAAGGTATGTCGCCATCTCTGTTAATTTCAGGAAATATTACTACGTTATGAAATCAAGTAGGCAAAGGTCTACAGTTTATTCTAGTGCTTGTTAATAGGAAGCCGTTTCACCATCCTATATCCACCTTGATCACCGTGTACATATGAATTTGTAGAAAAAAAATGACACCGCTATAATGATTTTTTGCACAAAAATGTGTATGTCTCCCCCTATTCTATAACTATTCGCATGAATCTACAAACGACCACGTGATGTATGGCTCCCGGAAAGTTGCTGACGCAGCAAACTAAATCCGCCGATCCGATATACCCGCGTTGATGATTTTCGTTTTTGGTCGATTTTTGGTCGAATATGATGATGGTCCGCTAGAGCAAACGCCTGTCTGCCGGTGCCTCTCTTCATTTCTCGCATTTTCCATCGCCATAAATCAAGGGACAGGAGACAGGCTAGCGTAGAGCACTCCGTTGCTATGGCACCACAGCATCCCGCAGTGTTGCCGCATCAGGCCTAAAAATAGTAGTAGATTGGAGATTGACAGTGGAGTAGATTCGTACCAAAGGGGAGTAGTACTTTATTCGTGTTCAGACACAGCTAATACGCATGCCCCCTCAGAGTTCCATTCTCATTCTCAAAGTCTTTCCATTAAAGTAAAAATTATGTATGCAACGAGATTCGAAACCGAAGTCAAAATGAGTCTTTTATTTTAATTTTATATAGGTTATACATTCATATGAGGTGGTGAAAAAAATACTATCCACATTATGAGACCAAAAATGTTAAATGAAAATTCCTTCCAGTAGATACACGTTGATTTAAAATTTCTTCCAGTACCTTACAGAAAGGAAGAACGTTTTTGGATTCTACAAAACATGGAAGAAGCCTATCCTGTTATGAATTGAAACAACTGTGGGAAAGCAAAGACTGCACTTATCTAGGCTGAATAATGAAATGAGATGAAAAAAAAAAAGGAATTGTTCAGTAAAATTTTGTTATTGCTCGATCAATTTCGACATTCTGATTGTGATTGTGATGGTTGAAACTTGACTTGACAGTTGACGTCTAGTCTCTTGACATGATCACATGAATTCATGCTGGTAGAATCATGCACAGATTAACAATAACCAGTGGTTAATCTGTACTCTGTAGTACAATGTACTGGTATCTACCTTTTTTTTCGATTAGTTACTTTATAGTTTTCAGTTCGGTACTATATATTTATTCGTACAATACACATTCAACCGGAGTAGAAATCATTCTTTTGGAGTAGAGGAGTAGAAAATGATAAAAGGGAGTAGATCTACTCCGAATGGAGTAGCTTCGGCAACCCTGGCATCCCGACGGTTCTGTGCTGTGAGAGAGACGGACTGCTGTTGGGGGAGAAAGAGAGAGAGAGAGAGAGCGGAACGAACCGGGGATGTAATCCTGTCGGGGATGTCTGTGAGATGGGGAAAGTTAATAAGAGTTTGGGGGGATTAAAAATGATCCCACTGTTTTGCAATATTGCTTAGCAAACGCTGGTTTATTTATTTATCGCTTCCAGGATGGGATGTGCTGGTCCATGTGTTTTAATGCTTTTTTATTTTGTTACAGGTAAGGACCATGTTGCGAAGCTGGATGAACTGGTAATGTATCATCTTCATTTTTATTGTGGAAACTCTATGTGTACATCTCGGTATCCATAAATAAACAAAAAGTGGGATGCATTTTCGAAAAAAGGAAAAATGTTGTTAGTTCTAACCTCAATGAGAACATTTTCGAAATGTTCAAAACACATATCCTGAAAAACTATTACTTTGATATAACAAACAATTTCTTCTGAAGATGTATATTTTGATCCCCCCTTAACTTTTTTATCGATTCTTCAATTTTATTTACCAATAGTGATCTTATCTAATTTTTCTTGTGGATTTCATATATGTAAACAAAAAAGAAACAGTTGAAGATATAAAATGAAAGTTATGGGCACCAAAATTATATTTTCGAATTAAACACCCTATATTTTTTGTTGATGTTGGATATATAGAGTTTATTTTTCTGATTTTAAATATGTATACTCATATCATGTATTTGACGTTAAAATTCAGATTTTATACGGATTCTCCCAGCTATATAATTGTTATATAGGATATAATAAAAATATCTATTGTCAAATTGATGCTTGCTATAACATGTCACTCATTTATCATAATGGATTTTAGTGAGAGGGAAAAATATGATATACCTACTATCAGTATATTTTAAAAATGATAAAAATGTCAAAGCAGCACAACGGGAATATAGAGCAGAATATTTGGAAATCGTTTACAACAAATATTTCTTTATTTTTCCCAATCCGAGAGAGAATCTGGATAAAATCTTAATTTCAATGTCAAATATCTAGAAATTTATGACATATTCATGACATAATTTCGATTATTTTCATAGCTAGCTTGCACATCTACCTCCTAATTAGTTGAAAGAACCCGTATAATATCTGAATTTCGACGTCAAATATCTCAGAATCTATTCAAGATAAAATAATATGTGTTTGAAAACAGAAAAATATATAGGTAACAGAATATTCATTCAATAGATCTTCAAATGTTTTCTGTTAACATATATGAAATCAACAAAAAAACTTACATTTTTTTTAGTTGTTTAGAAAAACAAAATCGGTTTCAAAATATACGTGAATATTTTATTAGAAATTAGAATTATATTATAATCTACTGATGAATGATAAAATATAGGAAGATGAATAGGCGTTCTACTTTTCGTATATAAATAATATTGACTTCAACATTCTGTGACTTTCTTTTTGGTACCAAAATACATCAATTTGTCCAATTACATCATGGGTAAAAATAACAGATCGCCGACATCTTTTATAAATCATTCAGACATCATTATGTTGTACCTTTATTTTTTTCTTTCTCAGAATTCCCAGTCAATATTTCGATATTTCAAGCCGTTTATTTATTCACTCCAATGATGGTATATAATTGAACCAAGATCGAGTTACCAATTTGAAATTATTTTTAATTTTAGATTGATAAGTACTGTGAAACTTGATAATAAACAAACATCCAGTATCATTTATTGAATAATTAGGACTCACAGTTTACGTGCTAATATATACCTAACCTATATGAAACGCACTTATTACCTATAATTACAGTTGGCAAAACTATGGACAATTAAGTTAGGTATCCATTTGAATATCAGGTGTCTCAATTAGTATTTATAATCATCGATTGTCTTACATCAAAAGACAATTAATATTATTATGAAACTTGAATAATCGAAGCCAGTAGTCTCTTGATTTCTCTGTGATGTTATAAAATAATAAATTACCTGATGAACAAACCTAATTAGATTTCATTTACATTAGCTGTCAGCAGACGAAAAAACTTTAACTGGATATACAACGACACCTGTTCAGTACGGTGCTACATAAACTCAACTTAGATTAGACACATTTTCAAGTGTCAAGAGATCGGTTAAATAGGATGCAACGTAATTTATATTATATGAGATGGAAGCTGACTGATTCTAAAAGCGGAAATTGGTGTGATGAAATGCGAATAAATATTTGAATTCGCACTTGTGAAGATGGTTTTTCATCTTTCAGTTGTGAGATTAGTTCTATGAGAAATATAATGGCTAAAATTTCAAACATGAATTATTAATTCTTCAAAATAATTCGAATAAACTAATTCGGACATCACCATAGCAACTGCGCCGAGTTATTTGATGCCTGATTGATTTTGAGGTGATGAGTCGGCGGTTTGTTATTTTTACCTATATTGAAATTTATATTGGTGCCAAGAAGAATCGCAGTATGTGAGTCAATTGAGGAAAGTTAAATTGAGAATTCAGTTCTGGAAAAAATCTAAGATGGCAAAAATAATAATATAATAATTTCTGGGCATGAAGAAATTTAAATTTTTAGAAATAAATTTCCAACAAAACGATCTATTATAATTTTGACATTACAAGTCCTTGGTTATGAAGCGCAGCTGTATCGAGTATGCATGTATGGTAAATTCACAGATTTTAAATTTTCTCATAATATAATAGAAATAGCTTTCAAATCTCAACACAAAGTTGACATTTTCCGAGGAATGTCATTAAATGAGAACATTGACGTTCGTGCTCGAAAATAATGTCATTGAGTGACAGCATTGCCACTCGTGCGCGAAAAATAAATGTCATAAGTAATATTATCAGGATTCGCGCTCGCATCCATTATTATTGAAAACGAACCCATTATTCTGTTGCATGATGATGGAAAATAATATTGACTGAATTATCTAACACACCTCCTCATGTAGCAGAAAGAGCAAACATTGTAAATTATAGAACCTATACTACCAGACAATTCGAGGAAAAGTATATGAATTATGATGTGACCATGGTGCCATGAAATGCTTCTTGAATGTTAAAGATATCAAAGTAGGTATCCTAAACTTCTCAAAAAATACCATCAGTCTGTAGAATATAAAGCGAAAATAAGTTTGACTAATCTCTTTGGTTCATAACGGTTCATAACGTATCATAACTGTGGGATATAAATAAGTTTTCAAGTAGCCTCAATAGCCAACAGGTTGAAAGTGCGACTTCTCAACAATTATTCTTTTTAAATCTATGAGTAATTTTGTCTTCTTTTTTGATCGATGTATGAATTATTGGATTAAATTTCAATATAATAGTGAATAATTGATGATTTTGATGAAGAATATAATGAAATGTCAGTTACTTGGATGAAGTATCGAGTTTTCTTATGTGTTTGTAGAAGAAATATTGTGTGTATTTTTGGAGTGGCAAATCTATCACTTCCCGCTCTGAATCCACAAATAACTATTGAAATATTATTGTTGGCTTTTCCATTTCCAAATTCATTCTTTTTATGGAATGATACTATGTATCTCAGATATTGAAAGAAAAAAGTGAAGTATTTGGATTTAAATGTATTCAAAATTCCTGATTTTTAGCATACTAACTATTTATATGAAAAAATCAGGAAATTGCAAACAAGTGAAAATAAAAAGTTTCCCCAATGAATCGACCTCCCTCCCACATTCGTCATCTTCATCCATCATCCCAATGAATAAATTTAATTAATCGAGCACTTCCGAAAGAAGTAGGGGAGAGGGGAAAGTCTTGTTCTTCGTTATTCATAACGTCACTCGAACAAGGATTGTTTCGGATCCAGTGATCCAGCCATGGCCGCAGGAGGGGGGGGAAGGGGGGTTGGGGGTTGCTCGAAATGGCAAAAGCGGGAGAGACCCAACAACGCCGGGGTATGTTCAACCAAGCGCGCGGACTATTGTTGCGAGACCTTGCACGCTTTGATAGTTGATACAATGACCCGGGTGATTAATGGTCTAATCCCCGCGAGGAATACACAATGCGCCAAGATCGCGAACATTTTGGATATTAGGATTCCTCGCCCTTACAATACCCGAGCCCGGTCTGCCAGAGTCCACCCTTCGCGTTTGCAGACAACAACGCCTCTTCCAAGGGTATAGCAGCGGCCTTGGTCAGTCGTCCGTTTATTCCAGATTCACAAAAAAAAATACACAGCAGCTTTTTTATCGGATAAATTTATCTTAGTAAACGAAATATTTTGCCAATCTGTAATTTCACGAAAAAAACTGAAATGTAAATATTGTGTAATGTCAGTGTTTCGGGGGGATTAACGAAATGTCTAGTTTTTTTTTATTACAATTAACCGCATCAACCTTTTGGGTCATTAACGGTGGTTATAATTTTCAAAAATGGAATGATTTTGTTACTATATTACTATAGTCTAACATATCTTTCAAGTTAGGGGATATGTTAAATGTGACTCTCAATTTGGAATAAGGGGTGTTGCACTATAATATGTTTCACAGTTAGTTGCACTCAAGGTGGATATAGGATGGTGAAACAGCTCTTCAATTGTTTCTGCGACAAACTTGTAGACCGTTTGAGAAGGTACTAATATTTCCACGACTTGAAAGAAGATGGCGGTAAGATCGATTATCGAAGAAGATTTCTGTTGCTTATGTATTTCTGTGGTTCGCATCTGACAGACATGAGTTTAAATGACATCAAAACACAATATTTTCAGTGAATCTGGAATAATTATCGATATTTTGACTCTTCTCAGTCATTTTTCATCTAGAATAGATGAAACTGATAAAAAGGTGACAGATGCACAGTTTCTGTTTTACCGACACAAGGTATGTCGCCATCTCTGATAACTTCAGGAAATATTACTACGGTATGAAATCAAGTAGGCAAAGGTCTACAGTTTATTCTAGTGCTTGTTAATAGGAAGCTGTTTCACCATCCTATATCCACCTTGGTTGCACTTCACAAATATCACAAGTTGGTTCCTTTCAGATTTGACAGCAAGGTGCATCATTTTTTATCGACAGTAAAAACACAAGAGTTTTTTTTATCGAATAAATTTCTTCTTGTAAAATCACTCGATCTTCGGTCTCGCGATGTTGTCAAATGCCAGTTTTTCGAGCATAATTACTGATGGAACATTTTTGAGTTAAAAAGAAATTTATCTTTAAAAAAAGATCGAGTGTTTTTTGGCAAATATATGAATGAACAACAACAATAATTATCTTTATTGATACAATTAAATTATTCAAATGAACAGTTATTAAATACACAATTGTTATAAATTGTTCGCTTTACTGATTTTAAAATTTTCTTCTCTGATATTCACGCAAGTATAGAATGTTCATTTTGATTTTTCTCACTCGAGGCAGTAAAAACACAAGATAAATTTCTTTTTGTACAAAAAAAATTTGACAATCAGTAATTTCACGAGAAAAACTACTGATGGAAAATCTTTGAATTAAAAAGAAAAATATCCTTAAATAAAAAGCTCGAGTGTTTTTTTTTTCAAATTATAACGACTGAATATTTGAATTAACAACAACACTAATTGTCTTTATTGATACAATTAAATTATTAGCTTTTGTATTGTTTGTGGATTGCGGGATTGCTTTTTCTATATTTTTTGTTATTTGTTGAGTCGAAAATTTCCCAAAACGACTCATGTTGTAATGTTTCAGTATCAACTATCAACAATACTTAAATAACTGACAGGGCAGACATTAAAGTGACGTATAAGCATACGCTTAAGAGGAACAGGCGTTTTTATCGGTTATAAAAAACGATGCATCACCTTTTTTATCGCTGTCAAAATGACAAAACAGTCATCTTTAAATGACACATTTTATATATGAGTTAATTTATCGCTGTCAAAATGACTATAGTCACTCTCAGATGGTCTTCTGTCTACAGGAGTTGATTTATAAAAAAACAATAATTAGTACTGAATGTTATGGTTCCGAAATCATTTTTTCCTATTTTGAAAAGACTCTGTTTCGATACGCATTATTTATTATTCGGAGGTTGGTACAATCGAACTGTCAAATGAAAGTCAGAAGAGTAAGG
The DNA here is from genome assembly GCA_029955515.1 of Chrysomela aeneicollis. Classification (NCBI taxonomy): domain Eukaryota; kingdom Metazoa; phylum Arthropoda; class Insecta; order Coleoptera; family Chrysomelidae; genus Chrysomela; species Chrysomela aeneicollis. The sequence continues at coordinate 30,828,887 of JARUHQ010000002.1, forward strand.
CCCATGCAGCTTACTTCTGAGCGATTTGGATTTGATTATACTAGCAGTGAAAAACTCAATGTTTTTATTGGTAAATTTCAATTCTGAGTGTGATTTGATTCAAATTGACCAACAAAAACAATAACAACGTTACAATTTTCACCGCTGGTATCGCAAAAATCAAAATCGCCCAACAGTAAACTGGGCTTTACGCTTGTGCGTCAGATTTCAAATATTTCAATGTCATCATTGTTGCCAATAAAATATGTTGTTTATCAATATCAAATCAATTTCTTTCAATAATAGACTTCAAATACATGTAAAAATAGAAAAAATTGTGTATGACACACGTTTTATTTTATAAGACACGTTGTCGCAATAGCGTCTTAAAAAAATCATAATGTACTATTTCCTACAACCCCATATGAAAACGTCATAAAGCACAGTGTCTTTTTATTTGTAAAGTAGCTCTGCATTCATTACATTTTGATATGGGATATTTCATCCGGAATTGGAAATTTGTCTCATAGATAGTCGTAGAGAAAGTATAGCCAGCAACTTGTTTAAAAATTTTCGTCCTCAAGAATAATCATTATTATACGCTCGTTGAATCATTTAGGTACCTAATATTTTTTTACTCAAACAACATGTTTTGTTTTAGCATTATAGAGAATGAAAACCACAAAATATTGTGTGTTGACTAAGTTAGTTGACAAACTTCAAGGCGTGACTTTTTGAAGAATTTGAGGACGAAAAAATCATGTAAACTTATGCCCCACAGCTTCATTTTCGAGATACATCAGAGTGATAAACTGATCAAAATACATTGTTGCCAATATTTTCAGCGTTAAGTTCGACGTTTTCAACGTAAGTTCAAATTAAGCAACTCTGTGTTGAAGTATAACCTCTCAGAAAAAACTGAAGTTCGTTGAAATTGATGCTGAAGAAGACGAAGATAAAAGAATTAGTGATGGTATTAACAAAGAATTTGAGTCATTCAATTCGAAAGCCCCTAAGCGCCACCCTGTATGCATATACCTGGACGATTTCAAAAAAAGGAAAAGTGAAGCAGGTGCAGTGGAATCTCCAATTATTAAGTCATCAAAAATATAATTCCCTCTCCTTGAAACGCAATCAATTTGTTCGACCAAATCCTTTTCAGTATGAAGGCATGACGTCTGACAAATGATTCCTTGAGTTTGCCGAGCCAGACTGGCCAGACTGAAAAGGGCGGGCATCTTCATTTTGATTGGTGTCAAGAAATAACCGCGATCAGTCAGTGTCAAATGATTTGGACAGTTGAAGAAGGAGGGGAATGTTAAAGATTTCTATATTATATGGCTGTCATTAATCATAATAAAAACATTCAAGGAGGGCATAATATGGGTGATTCTCAAATGTCACATGAACAAACAGGGTGATTCATCGACATTGCCGGTATTTAACCCAGTCTTTAGCAAGAGATCCGCTCGAAATGATGATTCAGCAATAACATGACCCCAAGATTTATATTACCATATAAAAATTCATCTTGCATAAAATTTTCCTCAACTATTAACTTCACATTAGAGAATACCCTCTAACCTGTTCAAAGCTAAACAAGTAGTTTTAGAGAGAGACGTAAAATATTTTTTATGTTCTGAGTGGTAAACCATGATGGCAGCCAATATCGACTACATTATCTCAGAGGGCACCTAGAACACACCAAACAGACGAGTCTTAAATTAGTTCAGATTTAGTAGCAAGGAGACAAATAAAACAAGAAGAAACTTGAGCAACCGACACATGGGATATAATTTTCACAGAAAGTATGGTTTGCAGTAACTGCCGCAAATCGATGTCTGTGAAAGTGATGCTCCCTGAGCTATAATTCTTGTTAGAGTTAGTAAACTATGCGATCGGATAGACTCTAATGGTGGTTGCATGAAATTCGTTATTTCTGATAAATGGTATCATGTCGATGTCATTGATAATACTATTTTCCTACGACCAAGTATGAAAACGTCAATAATCACACTGTTTTGTTATTCAGAAAGTAGCTCATATCACCATGGTATTGTTTATTTGAAAGAAAAAAAGCACTATTGTTGATATGAAAAATATCACAACGGTCGCCTGAATTGATATAGAAATAATTAGGTATATTGTGAAGGTATTCAATGTCAATATATAAGCGTTCTCAAATCAAATTCATATTATTTGTTGAATTACACCGAGATCTCTTTATCTATTAATTTCAATGTGTCTGATACATAACCTCTAAATTCACTTTGAAACTGGAAACTATACTCTTTGCTGGAACTATTTCGATGTTGATGACAGAGGGTTAGATCATTCAAAAGAGTACGGCTACAGTTTTATGCGCGGCTTGCTGCTTGCATCAGTTTGATATCACAGTATCACCAACGAGAAGATTATTTGGTATCACAGATGTTTGCAAAGAGTCAAGGACGCACTAACTCGAGTAACTCGTACGCGCTTGCGAACTACATACTTCTATGGTTCTGTATTCCTGGTTGCGTGATTACTGGCGCTAGCAGGTGAATGGTGTCAAGGTTGTTTATGTACGCTGGTGTCAATATCATTAAAATTTGTCCAAACTAAACTAACTCAATCAATCAGTAATTCACATAAGGAGAGAAGTATTCAAATATAATCTGGAATATGGAAATAGACAGTACTTGATATCGAATCAAAACCACCTGAAATTCTAGAGACCGCTCAAGTTAAATTTTTGACAAGACCACCCGCGAAATGAAATTATTCAGAGTCGTAGGAAAAATAGTGTACAAAACTCGTTGGAAAGTGCATTTCCTTCACTCGTTACGTTTCCGCACTCACCGCTACGCGGCTCGTGCTAAACGACTACTCGTGTGAGATATGTCACTTTCCACACTTGTTGTGTAATATGCTATTATGTTTTCATTTTGATGAGAAATTATACTTTTCAATGCTTATCTGAGTGTGAGAAGTGTTATCGCATGTCCAAAAAATTAATGTCAGTCTATGGATATGGATATGCCATCAGGAGATAATGGAACGTCAAAGTCAAGTTGACATTTTGAGAGGGAGCTTGTTTCATATCAACGGTTCCTATCTCAGACTCTCGATACATTGGGCTAGATTAGAGTATTGTTTTGACGAATAATTTGAACGTCCAAATGCTAGATTTGGCTTATTTGCACCATCACTTACAATAATACTCACTTATCATACATAATATATTCCATACATTAGCGGTTGTATAGATCTACTTTTACCGAATTAGGTGAATGGCTTTTACAAATTTCCTCAAATGACTCTATTGTTCCAGTCATTAACATAAACTGAACGTATGTGTACATTTTCTACTACAAAGTGTCACAAAAAAAAACTGACACAGGAATACATGAAAAATGTACTGAAATACATAATTGGCCATAGATTTAAAATGATTATGATAAATTTACATTTGGTGAGAAAATAAGGATAAATGAGCTTCACTGATGTGACCTATATAAAATTCAATGAAGTTAGACACAAAAAATCTGTCTACTGTTAAGATAAGTTACCTTTAAAGGGTCAATTTGTCCTATTTCTTTCCACCATTACTTCTATTCCAAGATGGGAGTTAGATAGAGTCGAGACTTCCAAACGTCAATCGAGTTGTAAAAGTCATTTCATTAGAGATATCTAAGATTATCACTAGTAATACCATCACTAGACGTAAAAAAAATTGTCGGATGTTAATTTGACTTCGCGTGGTATTCGGCAAGAAAATTCCACGTTGTGGAAAATCAAATATTTTTAGAATTTATTTCAACAATGATTTTGTCTTCTACTCATTGTAGTCACACGGTAATGTAGTTTTATAATGACATATATTACATTCTTTGAATGTTTTATTCACTTCGGGCTACTATAAGTAGTAGAAATTGAAAAAATATTCCTACAAGAACAGATTACATATATAATATTCAGTTAGTCTTCACACCAATGGAGTCTTAGCCTATAAACTGTTGATAACTACTGATTGTAGTAGCTCAAAAGTGCCATTAAGGGACAAAAAATATAATATTCTTTTATTTTATAGTTACTTGAGCTTACTACAAGTGGTAGAAAATTATAATTTCAGAGGTTTTTCGGGAAGCTGCATGAACAGATTCATAGCGCGTCATAGCTTTGTCAGCAATTATCAAGGCCTTCAAATTGGTATTTTCTACTCATTGTAGTTGCATGGGAATACCATTTCAAGATAGAAAATAGTAAATTCTACAATTTTGCATAAGTTTTGACTAACTACAAGTGGTAGAGAATTGTTTTTTGCGATTTTCTTAACGTGCGTTATATATTATATATATTTTATTAGACAGACACTTAATTGAAAACATTTGAAGTCATTGAAGTCCCACTAAAATACTTCCGTTGCCATGGTGATCTGTCAACATAACGTATTTTGATTGGTTCAAAATTACAGGTGTGGAATTTTCATAATTATGGTTGAGTGAAACAACACAAGGTGAAAACTGGGTTGAGACATTATTCTATAAAAAACCGCCCAGCTCCAATTCCGCAGCTCTGACGGTGAAACTTGCTTCGGCATCACATTATTCCGCATACATAGGTTTTAATTGAAAATCCACAATCCTGTGCCGCCCCCGACTCTTGACGTATTTCATAGGTGTCATCAGCAGCGGCCATTTATCAAGCTGGTAAAAATTGCTCAGTCTACAGGAAACGTAAATTTCAGTGGAGCAAAAATAACGTTGATTGGAATAGTCGCCGGATCGACTCCCAGCCCTCTCCTGCTATTCCCGTCATAGATTTTATTCATCCGTTGGATTTCATCTGAGGTACGGCGTCCCATTTGTTAGCAGATAAGTTCATGCACAAGTTGACGTGAATGAAGTTTTTGTCAAAATAAAGATTCCGAAAATAATGCGGGACGTGTGGTTGCGTGTTTTTATACGTGTTATAGAATCGAACAAATCCCCTGAATACATTGTTTCAGCACATGTTTCCCATTCAGAGGCTTATTATTGGTTTCGTCGAGGCTTGTATTTTATGGGCTACAATCATTGTAATCCAGGTGAAGTCAACATTGAAAATCTTCACCTTTTTTTAGTGGAATATATGAATGGAAAATGAGGAAGAATAATTACTGTCTTCATCAAATTGTATAGTATATCCCTTTGCGTTTTTTTTGTTTATCTGGTTCTCTCTTATTTTTAGATTCTTTATTTCTTCACACGTGTTCATAATTATTTATTTCTACCGCATTCATTCTACATTAATGTTTGGATTCTAATATTCTTAGAATTCAATGAAAAAAAAAACAACTATTATGAGAATAAGATGGGATGGAATATCGAAAAAGGAAAGAATTTGGGCAGATGGAAATTAATAAAGAGAAGGAGAGATGAAAAAAGGTGTAATGAAAAAAAAAACTGAATATTATCAAAAATGCATCTTTCTGTTTGGGAGCTTTATCATATCTAGAGTAAAACAGTAATTCAATATATTATACCTGACTCATCGAAATAAAAAATCATTGGAATTTCCTTACATACCCATTTTGTGATATTTCGTCTAAACATTGATCCTTTCTTATGGAATTAATTATCCAGGAAGAATTTTTCATCCAGGTTAAAACCGTTATCTGCTTTTAGGAAAGGATTTATGTCTATCAGACATCAATGAAAAATAAATGAGACATTCATGAGAATGATGAAAGAAAGGTGGGATGAAATATCGAAAAAGTACAGAATTTAGGCAAATAAAAATTTATGAAAAAAAAGATGGGAAAAGGTTCCAATTAGATATAATCAAAAATGCATCATCAGTTTAGGAGCATACTGTCCAGAGTAAATTAGTTATTCAATGAATTCAATCTTGACTCATCGAAATAAAAAATCATTAGAATTTCCTTCTATTCACATTTTGAAATATTTTGTTTCAACATTGATCCTTTTCACTAGATGGCATTTAATTATCCATCAGAAAGATGTTTTCATTCAGGTTGAAGCCGATCTTTGTTCAAATAATTTTTGAATGAGCTTTTACATTATCTTTCTGGTAATTATAGAAGGAAAAATTGTTGAAATGAAAACCATTTCAGAGGAATTTTGCTTCACTGTTGAAATGCCAAGCTCTGTTAGATTCTCTCCCTAAATAATCCATTCGTTTTACATTGGTGATATTTTATAGCATATATAAATTAGAATTTGGTTGAACGTATCCCACATATATGGCATTCCAGGGTGAATATGCATTGACAGAAGTATCCAGACTAGGGTATGTGCGTGTTGCGAGCTATGTGGAATATGTTGACAATATAAATTATTCCAGTTGAATTTTGATGGGAGGAATATGCGTATAATCTAATACTATATATATAATATATACCATTCCTTTGATATCGTTCGTCTATCGGTATACCAGTAATCCAAATTTCATGGTACACTATTGTCAAATCGGAAATATGCGCAATTTCAAGGCCATTTCCAATATAGGAAGGAATCGAGGATATCTTACGTAGTTTCTGAAATATCTTGGAAAAACCAAAAATTAGGTTTTTCAGGATATTTCAGGAACTATGTAAGATATCATCGATTTCTTTTGATATTCGAGATGGTCATAAAATTGCGCATCTTTTTCGTGATTTAACCTAGTTCGTATCTCTCTCCGTACCATGAAATTTTCATTATCTTGTATATACCCCGTGTAGTAATATGAAATAATTAGAATTTGATGAAAAAACAAAATAAATATATATCATCCAATTATTTATTGTTGATTCCGAGGTTGATTCATCACTGATAATTATCATTCTCCCGATAATTTATGAAATCTTCAATAGCGATGCTAACCCAACTTTTTATTGGGACACAATGACACAAATATTTATCAAAAGTCATTTGTTTCTCGAATATTATTGAAAATTGTTAACCTGGAAATGTTCTCCAAATTAAAAGATCCTTTTATTTAAAAAAGAGGCACTGTTTCCTCTTTGAGCTGGAGATAGCTTCACTTAAGTAAAATGTTTGAATTTTGATAATATAGTTATGATAATCTACCTTCAGGCCCTCTCTCTATAGGAACCTTTTTTTTGACATCTTAATTATAAGCGGGTGAGCATTGATAAATGCATCAGACGTCGTCCTATATGGAACATTTTTAACGCCACCTAAAACTATGCTAATCAATGCCCCGGTATAACAAATTGTTCGAAATTAATAATCATGTCTTCACACGGCTCCATGTGCTAATACCTCACCACGCAACCGAAAGAATTAAATGAGCTCCGAAATTTGAATACAAAACCTATTATTCTAAAATATATACTCTATACCCAAACCAAAGTTTCCCAAACTCTGCTCAAGCGATATAGGATCATTCGACTCCCTTTCTCTTCAAGATACAGCGTTTATTTTTGACTGATGCTCAAATCTGTCGAGAAATGATCTGATCTCATGTGAAATCTCATCAATAACATTTGAGAAATCTATTGTTTCGGTTCTCCTTTGTTTGAATGTAACACTATCCATCTACTTACTAAAGCGCATTTACTAATGCAGTAATAAACCAACTTGTCCCTCATAATCTAGTACGAAGTGTTCAATAATTAATCAACCGCATGTTTATTTATTGAAAAAAAGGAAAAAAGCTAATCGATGTAAGTTCTTCTTCCACCTGCATTTTCTACCTATACCTATTCATTACCATCAGACATGTAGGTAAAAGTTACAAATTACCAATAACATGTTGGTCAGTAGATAATAATTCACTGTTTCTTCAATAAGCAGCTGAAACCCATATATTCGCATCTCAACTATTTATAAGTATCAATACTCTGATGTTCACAACAAAGTATAATTATTCTGTATCCACAAAGGAAGCAATGCTTGAAGCTCCCGAGAATATTATGAATTCTGTTCAGCCTTCTAGATAACGATCACATTTTTCGTATGTTTTAATTACATTTAATGAGTCTATTATTTCGGTGGGTTGAATAATAGCCAACAAGCAAGCTTCTACAGTAAATCATACGAATGTGCATGATGGTGGGCCACTATCTCAATTAATTATAATAGCAATGAGACCACATAACAACTACAGAGGCGTAGAGGTCACTGCCATTGCTGACAGATAAATACAGTGTGACACAATTTGGATTTGTTATCTTCTCGCCAAAGACAAGCCAAAGGCACCAATATGCATTATAATAAAGTTGCGAGAGAAATGAATTCAAAGTTTTGATAGGTACGTCAAGATTCTTGCAGATCAGCGGAAATAGTATATTCTGTGAACTTTGGAGGAACTGACATCGATTATTGGCTTTTCCTGCAATAGGAAATGCCAGATGTTATGGGGACTCCAAAAAGGCGCTCAGGTAAAAGAAGTAGATTCGTGTTAAGATATTTTTTATTGTACATGAGCAATATTTTAGAGCTGATCTCTTCTGATGATGGGACTTCTGTTTACATAGCATCTGAAACACAGCTTATAATATAAAAAATCCTATTTTCTGAGGATATGTGAGTTTTCTAGTTTAAAGATTCAGTTTCTAGTTTAAAGATTATATAACTCTTTCGGTTTTTTGTTTTTTTTATAAAATTCCATTTGTGAAAAACCAAAAATGACATTTTTAAATGTATATTATCTGTTGAGAATATATAAATGAAGAGACATTACAGAAACGGCCTATTGAAAATGAAAAAAAAATTCTTAAATTTTCACATAAGTAAACCAACTTCAAACTAAAACTAGGTACCTTCCATAAGTTTGAAATTCTGCAAGTTGAATGCTAACGTCGAACTGTGAATTTTCTATTTATCAGTCTGAAAGATCGGGTTTGCAATTAGAAATTTCTAGTATAATACAAACTCGGGATTTTGATTTTGAATGGAAATACCATTTTCTGGCACAAAATTTGGAAATTCCGATCAAAAACTCGGAATTTTATATCCTCGAAGTTGAAATTACTATATAGCTTCAATTAAGAATTCCAAGTTTGAAATCAGATTTTTCCAACTCGTCAACACTGGGGGAGGGCGGACTTTCCCCACTCCCCCTTTTAGGGCCCATCCTTGGTCTCATTTTGACAAAATATCGAAAAATCAAAGGAAAACGTGGCACGTTTGTTCCAATTCACAAAAACAAACACAGTTTGACTAGTCAAAGTGGTAGACAATAAACAAAAAAATAACTCCCATGCCATAGGAACTTCGTTCTGGAGTGTTTCTTCCTCTCGCCGCAAGGTGTCGCCTTATCCAAGTTGCTCTCGTAACGCGGCTGCGTACATTTAAATCTCTACTCGGCGACTACCCATGCACTGCTCAGCGCATTGCGAGCTGAGTTGCCAGAGCGATCTACTGAAATATCGCCACGAGCGGATATGAAAAGTCGCCACTTTGTCGCCACATCTTTCAAGTACATGGGAGAGTAAATATGTAAAATAAAACAATGTTTTTTAGGGAACAAACGAAAACAAACTTTATTATCCTAGAATAAATATAAAAGAGAAAATAAGTACATCCCTAAATTTGGCAAAATAACAAGAATAAAACAAAGTCTATTACTCACAACAAATAAAGAGAAACGTTACAACATTTGCATTTAGGTTTTCCATCGCATTCCATTAACCATCCCTCAAATAATGGCTCATCCAACCATTTAACTGAAAAACTTCGTTTTTTCACAATATGTGCTCTTTCTGATTGGGGAGTCTCAATTTCGTCAGAACTACTGCTACTAGTATTTTTCGTTGTTTCATCTTAAAGAAAAATTTTAAGAATAAATACCAATAATATCAAATAAACTGAGCAAATAACTTACCAGTCCTAGATGTTGACGCAAGACTAAAGTATTTGGTAATTTCACTCATATTAACCAAGGAAATATCGGAAATTAAAATAAAATATACAAATTCAACTCAATTCACATAACATCATGCGTCACTGGCCTTACACACAAGTAGTGAAACAAAGTAAATTAGTAAATTGACAAAAGCATGAAAAGCATGACGGGGATTCCCCGATATTTCGCACGCGACGGTGCCATATTTAGTTGCCTTTAGCTATTATTTATTTTGGCATTCCTTAAAAATATTATTGCGACTTTTGGCGAATTATATTGAATTGTTGAAGCAACTGTTATCGATATTAATTAGGTCAACACTGGGTGTTTTTCTGACACTACTGAAAAATAAAATAATTGAAGGTAATGTTCTAAAAGTCGCCAAATACGGGCACTTTTTGAAAAATCGCCGCCAGGCTCGAAACACCGTAAAAAGCAGTCATTTTGGCGACAAGTCGCCACAAATGGCAACACTGAATTTGCGAGCAGATCCACCTCAGACCTCTGCGTGGCATTAGCCAGGAAAGTAGTTTAAGGCCGGGGTGAAACAAAAATGTACCCGGGCACAAAATTCCACGGGGATTCGAGACGGAAACCGTTCTACGCCCCTGATGTCAGCCGACTAAAGATCTCAATTAATAACAATAGCAAAGGGAGATCGGACCCCATCATGGCCGCGCCGGGTCTAGGAGGCGGGTTGGACATTCAACCGTTCGACGTCATCAGCGTGACGTTTCCCATGGAAAATTGCATCAGGGGGATGGACGGCCATCGTTCCAATGCTGCAAAGGAGGTCGCGAACATCAGGGGATGACTAATATTTCGTGTCGGGGTCGTTACGGCTACCATCGAGCAGTCTAATGATTCTATCATGTTGGGAAATGGGCTCTACTTGTTTCTGTCACTGAAGATTGTGCCATCAGCGCCCAACTGGTCTGGTGGTAAAAATATCCACCAAGTGGTTGTTGCACCAGTTCGCGTGAGTTGGCTCGAAAGGTTACCATCAGAAATAATTTTTGTCATTAATTTTTGACTATATTATACACGAAAGTGAACTTCAAAAAATGTTTTTTCAGTAGAAAACAATGAACATTTTGTTTTTCCGGAAATCAATTGTCCATTATTTGTATATACTGTACTGAACAGTAGGTACCTGATTTCAATGTGGAGAACTGCAAATACTTTCATTTCAAAACCATCAAAATCATTACCAAATAAATTAATCGAATTAAGTTTTTGGAAAAATACCACATATGGAACAAACATATAGGTAACTACATGCTACTAAATTTGAATTATCTCTATAAACTCAAAATATCAGTAAATTTGAACCTCAAAAAGCTAAGTCGGCTTGAAAATTGTATTTTTGATTTTTTTTTAAATCTGGTTCAAAATTTATATATTATGAGGTTCCGAGCACATTTTTCCGATAAAATGTTTCGATATCATGTCAATTTGACCCATTTTTGGCACCACTGACAACTTTTTTTCAAATTGCCGCCAAATCTGAGGTCACGTGATATAAGTCGTAACGGATTTTTCAGTTGTCAGACATGCAGAGTTTTTCAGGAATATCAATAACACTTTTTTTTCATAATAACCGACTTTATTGTGGACACTGTATATGAAAAACCTGTGAAATTTGACATTAGAAGAAACAATGAAATTATTTGTTGCAATAATAAAGATGATCTCAAAAAAATACATGATACATGACATTTCCAAGACTTTATATTTATGAAAAATTAACATTGAATAAGCATATTGGAAAAATCCAGGAAAAAAATTGGTACCAATGAAATATTGAAGAATATCTGTTTAAGTTCAATTTATAAACACTTTCAATAGGTACATACATTATTTAAATATGCGGGGAACTGCAAATAGTTCGACTTCGAAACCATTTAAATCATTACCAAATAAATCAATCGAAATCAATATGATGTATAAGTACATAAAAAATACAACATCTGGATAAATATTATATGTATTTCAACCCAAATAGGCTACTGAATTTGAATTCCCTGTATGAGCTCAAAATATTTTGCTTTAATCTTTAAGTTTAAAATAAAAAAAAATGTTAGGTAATATAAACTCGTGGACTGAAATAGAAAAAAATTCATAATTAAGTATGATTGAATACGAAATTGGAAGAAATAGTTGAAAAATGTTCTGCTTTCAAACATAATTACATCGTAACAATCTACTGTTATTTATTGATACTCTAGTCTAGGTGGATTCCAGGTCCCAATAAATTGACAAAAAATAACAAAGTCTCAATTCCCGATACTGATATTTTAGGAAGAACCTCTAATTTATACCTATATAGAAATCCTGCCTAGAAATATTCCTTTCGAGTACCAACCGACAAATAAAAATCCCATGAATGCTTTTGCAGAACAGCTTATATTGACATAACGGTTTCAGCAGTCTCGGTTCGGTTGAATCTAAAAAAATGTTGTTCGTATAAGACGGTATTTAAATTACAGACAAAAATTTTTAGACGCCCACTGCACCTTTCCACCGATTCCATTGTTATATGTTCGCTTTCATATTCTCTTGACTGGTAATAATAGCTCTCGGATGTGAAGCTAAATCAATTACTGATGGGGTTCTTGAGTCTTGTAATTATGTTTTATGAATTATCATGAAGGATTTCTTGGGTTTTAAACAGAACCTGATCGAAAGAAGTCGTTTAATCCTTATAAATACTACCTATTGGAATAGCAGATAATTCAATGACCACTGATGAGAAAACTATAACAAAAATTAATTTCATTGTTACTATTCTTCATCCATGCCCATGCCTGTTAGTCTCTTCCATCATAATACAAATCACCATCAATTGAGTTTATGATGAATGGATTTGAAACCCTTCGAACTATCTTCTTAGACAGTAGGTATCACCTGGCTAAAAAGCCATAGTTTTTTACTTGGGAAATAGTCAATACAAATTCCTTCATTGAAGTTCGACAAAGGATGCCTGGGCCATACTATGAGCAACAAATTTCTTTCTTTATCAACCACAGATTGAGTTAGGGTAACAACGAATTCAGGAGTACTTAGAAGGTGATTTATGAAATGATTTTCTATTCGGGGCTTAGTACCTACTACCTATAGTATTTCATGAGGAATAACGATGAAAAAGTTAGATACGGTAAGTGCATGTTGACATTACCTGTTTTGTTTAGATGAAAAATCAGAACTACTGAAATGAATATTATTGAAATAAATCAAGAATCATTTGAAATTCTCCTTGTTTTTCGAAATCACCATCAACGACTAGATTTTTTGAAGTTGATTTAACGTACCTATCTATTCATTCATTGTAGTAACATGTTTTTTAGAAATTCGAGAGAGAAATACAGAAATATTTAGTTGAAATCCGGAATAAGTTGATATAGTAGTTGGGGTATAAACAAAACCAAAGGTGGATGGTGATATTGGAGTTTTCAATGTTAATTTTTCCAATTTTTTATACGTTAATGTTAGGCTGTACCTAATCTAATGGTCTAACGGTTAACGTATAAGTATAAGGAAAAATCTGCATACACAATTATACAAAATTATTGAATGTTCCTACACTGAGAAAATTTTTTCATCGTCACAGCAGATTTTTCTGCTGCGATAGCCAAAAATTTTGGCTACATAGGGGACAGGAAATATCTTTACTACTGCAGAAGAGAGCACTCTACTGCCAACGTCTACCTGTGGTAGCACAGCTACTTTATGAAGAACTTGTTTACAGTTTGAGCTAAGTAACTTTGCTGTCGTAATAAAGATACTCTCCTGTTATGGAAGAGTTACTATGCTATAGTAGGAGAGATATTTGTTGTTGTTGAAAAGAATGCTCACTGATACAGGTAAGAGTCTTTATTAGAAGAGCAAAGTTCTTGCCTAGAGCAGCAGAGTGTTTTTTTAGTCAGTGGAAGTTAATTCTCTCACAATAGCAAAGATATTTGCTGGAGATATTCTCATAGTGGTACCATTTATCGCAATCAACAAAACTAGGATGTGAACAAAGTTTAATCAAACCCCTAAATGTTATTCAATCGATACTTAAATTATTGTCAATTTCTGAAAATTTAGAGATTCGATAAAAGTTTGTTTATTCTAGTTTTATTGTTGCACGCACTATGGTTCCACTTTCGAAGAGATTCCCCTCAAATATATTGCTATAGTAAGAGAATTAACTTCCACTTGCTAATACATTCTTTTTAGACTGTCTCAGCCTATAATTGTTTGAGGGACTAAGAATTTTAATAAAACAACAGTACCTATGCAAAATTTAATCAATTTATTCTTCTATATCGGTACTTTATCAGTCTCAAAAAACTTAAATCTATATATGAGTATAGGTAATGAACAAAATATATTTATTCAAATTGTCAGGGCACATTTATTAATAAGTATATATCAGAACCGAAAATCAACCGAATAAAAAAATAAGAACTCAGAACTCAGTATGTATATATACCCACGATATTTTACGGTCACATTAATGTATTTATTATTTCAGAAATCTAAACATTTTCAAAACGATGTATTTTCTCAACCACATAAGTTAATACTTATTTCCATTTCATGGATGAAATAGTCAAATCATTAATTTAAACAACTTCAAAGGTTTCAAAAGATATCAGTTCTTCAAATAAAATACAATTTATCCTGTTACTTCCTTATACCAAGAAGGAAAAATAATGTTCATCATCAACCATACCTCGATATTTGGGATCTTGTTAACGTCTTGATATTGCTTCGAAGATTATACAAAGAAAGTATTATACTTTTGAAATAGCTATCACTATAATATTCATGATGGCAACTGTAATAAGAAATCCCAGCTTTCAAGGTATATGCTTTAAAATGATCGTTGTCCATCTCTCAAGATCACATGAATTGTAGTTAATGTAGTTTATATACACACGATGAACCATATACACATATAGTAGGTATCACAAAAATTTAAACCAAACATGCGTTAAGGGTTTCACTCAAACTCAACACGAATATGTTTTTATTGATACTTTGAAATATCCACTGTTACTATGTGAAAATAGAAAAATACCGGAATGGTGGACTGGACGAAGGACGGACGACCAGACGAGATGAACTGTTGCAAGTCTGGCGATAAATGAAAACGATACTAACCGAACTGCGATTTTGGCATGTCCATATCGCTTTCAGCTAATAATTTTTGCTGGGCTAGCAAAGAACATTACAGTTATTATAAAGAAATATTTCGTGATGCAAATATTTTCTGCTAGGATAGCAGAGAACATTACTGTTATTATAAAGAAATGTTGATGAAATCTTCTTTGCTACAACAGTAACATATCTAACTATCGTGGAAAAGTATACATTTTCATGGTAGCAGAAATAATTTTATAGAATTGCAGTTCTACTACTACAGCCAATTTCTTTTCTGTGATAGAAAGTTTCATCGCAATTACAATAAAGCAGTTTCAGTAGAGTGATCTTTTCTGTAAGAGCGAAGCAACATTACTACGTTTGTAACTTTTTTGGCTACGACAGGCGAAAAAAACTCAGCAAAGATCTTTCTCCTGGGACTTTTCTCAGTGTACCTAGTTGTTTCAAAATTTCAATTTGTTTGGGAAATGAAATCATTAAACCCAATCATAAGATGCAGTGGCGAGGCGAAAAGAATGCCGAAATAAAAAAAAAGAATCTCAGAATCACACGCTCTCAATGTATTTAGCATAAACAAGATTTATATAGTTAAATGACCATTGATTCTACCTCTCTAGGTATTTGTTTTTGGGGAATAAAATCATCAACGAATATAGTGAAATATCACCAAATCTATTGAAAATGCCGCTATGTATGTTCTAGACTCTATAGAGTCTAGCTAGATGATGCTGCATAAAAGCCTTTAGACTTTTTTGGGAATCGTAAAATGATGAAAAAATGATTAATAACAATGCGAAACCTGTATAGCTTGATTGGGAAAATTCTAAATATTCCAATTTCCACTATCCAATTGCATAAAACTTCGAATTCAAATTCAGAAATCAAGTTGTTAAACGATCTGCGAGAAAATGAAAAGTACACATCAGTTCGATTCAGTTTTTTGTGCCCTTTTCCAATATGTAATCGGATTTTGTAAATTCAAAATCACAGGGTGTTTTTTGAGGGACCCCAAATAATGTTGAATTTTTGTTATTACGGACCTGGATTTTCCATATGACTGATAGGCAAGTCGCTTGGGTAGAAGTAGGAGAACGTATGTACTAAATATCAAAAAAATATACCAAGTGGTTCGTTAGTTATGACCCCACAAAGAAATGAGCAATATTGATAAAACACTCTATATCTTGATTGTGAAACTCGTAAGACCCAACAAATATGGTATATTCGGAATCGCCTCGGTGACCTCTATCCACTGTTGAAGTATTTCCGTTTTCCAATGGGACACCCTGTATAAGAATACCTGAAACAAGCAAATTGGCATATTTCAAGGCTGAGAACAATTATTGAAACAACAGTTTGGGCATAATGGTCCAAAGAATTCATAGCAATCACCACCCCACCTTGATTAGTCCTCTTCAAGATGGCAATTGTATAAATTCGTCATCAATGAACACAAGATACGTCTTCTCAACATCATATCCTCGAAACTGTCGAACACACATCAATCAAGCCGACCCTGGAATATGTTCCGAGCGAGAAACCAATAAATTAAGTCGCCAGTCTCTGGTTTCAGGAGCAATTACGCCGATCGTGGGATTGTAAATACGGTCTCGAATTGTGCAGAGCAGTCACTGCAATTTGTCGTGATACCTACCAGGTCCGGTACACGCAAAACTGCTCGGGCCTGTGTGGTCCGCGCCAATCCGCGTGCATAAATGATGCTAGAAATTATGATCCTGGTGCCCGAAATGAGGGTAGGAGGCTTTGGAAATCCGTCGGCATGCGCTAGACAAGGACAGCGTCACGAGGTGCGTGCGCCCGCTATAGTGATGTCTGAAACGCTGACAGCCTGCCAGTGCTATTACAAGCCACTCAACCAATCCGCTGCTAGTTCACAGTGCAAACCGTCGGTCGGGCATAGAGCCGCGCTAGCCGCGCTTTTCAATTTTTGACAGTAGTTTGATTTCGAAGCGCGACATCCGCGGTTCGCGGCCACTTTTGTTCCGCGAGAGTGTTTTTTTTTTGGTGAGGTCGATTTGTTGAGTGATGTGTTCTATTAACATTCCCTGCGATGTCCATGCGGTGTCTTTTGGATTTTCCTTCAAGGTAAAATAGCCGAGGAAATTCCGGCTATAGGTGGAAGATCGACGTTGTTAATTGACACGTTAAACGAGAGATGTGTAACGAAATGGGTACACTTTCCGGAATGGGTTTAATCGGACACGGTTTAATATATGCCATTATCCGTTAGGGACTCTCTTATTATGCCGAAACTGGTTTGCAATTCATATTATACACTGTGTTGTTCGATTGCGTACCCGGTTTCGGAGTTTTCAGAACCAAGCGTAATTACTTGAAGCTTCTTGACAGTTAGTGGAACAATTTACATAAAAATTAGTGATCAATTGATACGTGTGAAATTGGAATTTTCATTTGAGTGATATTTTGGAATTTCTTTTCATAAATACTGGTAGTGCAGTAGCTAGGTTAACTATATCATAACGATATAATAACGTAATAGAAAATTCAGTCTGAATATGAAATGCAGTATGACGAATTAAAATATATGTATAGATAGGTATTTTCGAGATTTCGAAAATGTAAATATTAAATTTGCCTGATGGACTGACTATAGACTTATTTTTTAACGATAATCATTTTAATTTTCTTTGATTAATATTGAATTAAAATTCCAAACTATCCAATTATAAATGAAATTGTGGTAGGCCGATTGTATAGACCAAATGTCAGAAATAAACAAAAAAGGGATGACTCAGTCCAAATGGCTGGATATGCAGAAGGTTGGTTGATTTGGTGTCGAGTTAGATTTTTTGGGAAAATAACTATATAAGTACCAAATCAATTTGATTCCCTATATCTTCTAAATAATTTTACAATCACAACCTTGTTATTACATCAATTTAAATACCAAGGATAATACCAAGATTCAGTAAATTATTTGGTCTAGATTTGCCGCGATATTTGCCAATGAAAATGGCACTCTACAATTGATTGATGGATCTGTCTTCTTCAGTTCTTCGTTCTGAATTTAACACATATCAGTGCCGTGCATCTTGATCTTGAATTAGAACATATATAGTTCGTTTGACAATCTGCCTCCTCGAAAGAAAAATAACCTCATCAATACCCCATATAGAGTCAATATTCTGGAAAGTCTGAAAGTTTCCAATCGACGAAAACTTTAGTCGGTATATTTTTTCTGCGGCTGACATGGCGAACAAAATTATCAAACGTGGTTGATGCAATCCCAGACCAGTCCCCAAGAGACATACATTAAAAATCCTCTGAGGTTAAGACGATGGTAAATATCAGTTTAGCTCAAGATTTGCAGTAGATACCTACTTATATACAACCATTAGTACCTATGTTGTTCTCTGGTTTACCACTCTCACTGTGGTGGATCAGATCATTCAATTCTCAATCATCCCTCTAGTGATGAATATTCTGGGAATATTAGCAGAAATAATTTGCCATGCAAGGAATTTTCGTTATCTACGCAATATACAAATTGATTGTGATCATGTCTTTTGGGATGTCACACACAGTACCACCACACATCGATGACAGCAACTGACAAGATATCGAATCCTCAAACCATTGACTATGTAGGTGGCAGTGGTGAATTTAGGCGTCTGATACGAGAATTCGTAACAAACCACTCACTCTACAACTTTTGACATGATTTGGTATAGCAGAGGGAAACAGAAACTCCAAAGAATGGTTCAGCAGGAATTCATTTCAATGGGTTGGTAACAACTCGAGGTACAATCGATAGTACAATTTCAACCAAAACAGTGTTTCTTTCGTAAAAAAATTATCATTTCATGTTAATATGGGCATGAACCGTTGAAATTCATTGAAAATGTTGAAGAATAATTACTTATTTCAACATACCTATCTCATGAATGATAATTACCAGAGTTTCACAATGGTGAAATGTTAGGTTATTATTTCGCATGAGATCATTACAAAGTGGACTTCACTAAGTGACTTGAAAAATACTGTCGTATGGTATCTATTTATAGTTTACAATATATAATTGTAAAATAAATCACCCAATTTACATACCATCATATATGGGAAAAAATGGTATCTAACTATAATAAACCTAAGAATTAACAATCATTCAGATAAGAAGCAAGGAATAGGAATAATGAACTGGCGAACACCTATCCAAGAATGTATAAAATTCCTATAGGTATAGTATAGGAAATTAGTTCATATATATTATTAACATCGCAGTTCGTTAACCATGGTTAACCATCAACCATCAGAAGAAAAAGCAACATTAAAAATTTTACACTGGATGAGGAATCTCTCTGTGTAGGGGTATGAATGAGTCTGTATGATATTTGAGGAGAAGAATATCGTATATCAGTCGAGTCGACACAAGAAACAGATAAACTGATCTGTCCTCTGATCTATATATCTTTAATACAAACTAAATATTGATTTTCATTGATATTTTTTTTCTTTAATATTCGTATTAGTTTTTGAGATATTCCTAATGAATGCAATGATTTGTTTTGCAAATGACTGCCTACTATCTGCCAGAACAGCTAATGAATTATTTTCCATAAGCTATTCGAAGTGAATGTTGTGATATATCTAAAAAAAAATTATCGGTTACCAGATATTTTGAATATGCAAATCATACTTTCAGTTTGGAATTGAATGAGTTTAGTTCACTATTTATAATATAAAGGTTACTTAATTCTCTATTCTATAATATATTTTATGTATGACGATATGTATGAATAACGCTGTCATTACATTAATGTGACCAATTTATTATTTTTTCATTGCAAATACGTCACAAATTCATACGAAGGCTGAGATCGAGGTCAATGATAATGTTACTTGCTTGTTTATAGGTAACAATTATATATTTTTTGGAATATTATAGTAAATTTCCAGTAAGTAAATGAATAACTTACAATTTGTTATCTAGGGATGTATTCTCACAATTCAAATATATTCGTGGCGAAAAATAGTTCAGATGGATTAATAAATTAATGAAATTCCACATGTAATAAAAAATTCTAAACGATTTGTTATAACAGTATATCAATCGAGATATCAATCGAGATCAATATGTGTGAGTAAAACCGAAATATACATTCATTATCTTTAGAATTTGGAATTATTGTTGCAATTTTTCAACGAAATTGATTTATTTTTTCTCTGAAGTATACAACTAGCGAATTATCGGAATTCTCCCGAGAATCCTTATATTAGTGATTTTTGTGTGGTTGGAAATTTTTAAATTACTGGTTTTCTGACTGATGGAATCTGTTTTGGCTTACACTTACAGTGGAATAGTGGTAATATTAACTTTTGAAACATCGAATATAAATCATTATTTTTTATCTGCAGCAGTGGACTGATTTTCGTCGCTTTTTGCTTCTATACAACACACCGCAACTCTGGTCAATTTATCAATTTCATTTTCGCCACCACGACATTTTTGTGTTATATGGCCCTTTTATGTTTGCTGTAGTTTGTACAGCAACATTAGCAGAAATGTAATATATGAAGAGCTCGCTATTGTTTTCTCTTTTATTTTATATATACGTACCATATTATAAGATGAAATATAACCATTTTTCCAACACAAACATTTTGATGTATTACTAGCAAACCAGCAGATGCATTATCTTGTCAACATATTACAGAAGAATTCGGTGTATACGAATGTTTCCTTTATTACAGGTATGAATTTATGACCGAAATGGGTGACAACGAAACAACAATGATTGTACGAAACAAATCATAGTTGTTCACTGCATCGGTATACATTGAATAGTTTTATTTTTTTTTATTTCAAAACATTCTAACATTAGCGTTTTCGGATATGCATACTAGACAGGCCCAGACTGACCACCTTTTGATTGTCAGACTTCTATTGATCACTAGCTCAACCGATTCTTCTTAAAAACAAATTTAAAGCAAACAATTGGCGTGAGGCTTCAAACGAGCCTCAAATTATAGTGTAGGTAAGTAATCAACTAGTTCTGCTAGCCTAATGGAGGTGTAAGATTTTTTTGATGCCCATAACCTCTGAACTATCAAAAAATAATTCATTTCGTGTACTTACTTATTCAATACTCAAAATCGGATTGTACACTTGAAGATTTTGCAAAATATTTTCCTAAAATCCATGTCTAAAACGACAGATATCATGCCTGTTAGGTACGACTTCGAAATGCAGTTTGAAGTGGTCATAAACAACCACCAAATTTGCAAAGAGAACGGACCTCAACTGGAAAGGGATGCATTAGTGTGGTATACTGATGGATCCAAGATGGATGAAAGGGCTGGAGTGGGAGTTACAGGGCCAAATTTCAGGCTCTCAAAACCTCTTGGTAATACCCCAACCATCTTTCAAGCAGAAGTACATGGTATAGAGATATGTGCCCAGGAATACCTCGAAAGGGACACTCGAAAGTCAAAAACCTATCTTCTATCAGATAGCCAAGTAGCACTGAAAGTTCTGAAGTCATACACTTGTGAGTCCAAGCTGACTTGGGACTGTGAACAATCCCTGAGACAACTGGCAGCGAACAACCAGGTCACTTTGATGTGGGTGCCAGGTCATAAGGGAGTTGAAGGCAACGAAGAAGCAGACTGCCTTGCCAAAAAAAGGGCAAATACACAATTTCTCGGTCCAGAACCCTTCAGTGGACTTTCCAAAGCTCACTTGAGAGAAGAGTTCCGACGCTGGGAAGCAGATGAAATGAAATCTCACTGGAATAAAGTGCCAGGACAAAGACAAGCGAAAAGGCTAGTGAGCCTTTCGCCAAGGAAAGCTAAACAGCTTCTCGAGTTGGACAAAAAATACTTGAAACTGGTAACGGGACTCATTACTGGACATTGCCCTCTGAGATATCACCTCAAAAAGATGGGTTAAACAGAGGGTGATAGTTGCCGCTACTGCGAGAACTTCGCTGAAACTGCAGAACATTATTTTGCTTTGCGAATGCCCAGAACTCTCTTGCAAGAGGCTCAAGTTCCTAGAAGGGGCATTTTTAGAGCCCTCCGATGTCAGGAACCTAGCTATCAGGAAACTGATAAGCTCTACACGAAGTCTTAGAATCCCGGGCCTCGAATAGATTAAGGGTTATGCACAATCTAATGAGTCGAGTTGTTTGAGAGGCTGCACAGCCTTAACGACCCCCCTACAATCTACAATCTACTTATTCAAGAGATTAAAAAAGCGTCCAATAACAAGTTAATTTCTTTTGGTCATCCCCACACCATACCTGCTCATATCATTACAATATTCCCTTCGATCAAATTTACATGTGATGATATTACTACATAAAATAATGAATACAAAGTCTATGTCGTGTGTTTGAAACAACCTACCGTCGCGTGACCTAAGATAACATTGTCCTGCCATGTAATGTTGCCAACTTTCTCGGTATAGCTCATTTCCTAGGAATTGGCATCTCTGAGTATATCTATACACCTATTATGACTGAGACATGAGACACTATCCTTAATTCTGATTAAATTCCAATCCATTGTTTTATCTTCTAGAAACCTATGTGTGGTGTTTGAGATACTCTTGATAATCTCTATTATTCCCTTTACTCGTTCATTCAAGGAAAACACTTTCATTTGTCGGAACAGTAAAAGGCCATTCTTCTGAAACAAGAGCTATTAGGCATAGCAGTTGACAAATAACTAACAGGGAAGATTGAGTTTTCCCATAAGATTCAATCAGCTTCCTGATGATGAAATTCAGTTGTGTAGATTGAGATAACATTAAGGCATCGGCCTATGCGGCAATTTATATTATCGTCTTCCTCCATGGTGACTGGGTTTGCATGTCGAAATGCCGTTACCAGAATCAGGTGGGCTTGTCTTCAGCTTTACATGGAGGCATGGAGGGGATGATGAAAGGGCTTCGATAGGAAAGGTCTTGTAGTTGCCAAGAACATGAATGCCAATCAATTCCGGTGATATTTCATCGGAGGTGGGTTAATACTGCTAGGTCATTAATCATTCCATTGAAATGGATATATGCTATATATTTAAAAACTGTATTGTTTCTAATTTGTTCATATCAGAACTATTGGATATACTGAAAATTTGTAGGTTTTCTTGAGAACTAAATCTCCTAAAATTATTTTCATATATAGGATGTTCTCATTTCTGATACATACAGTGTCACACATAAAGTTCGCGACATATGGAAGTTTTTTTTATTAATAGATATCAAGAAAATTTAACTTCGCAGTTAGTTTGTGCTTAAAAAATGAGTAAAATACAGCATCTTTACTTTTTTCATGTGCTACTCTAAACCTGTCAAATTTGACATTTTTTTCGAAAATTCTCTTTTTTTTTTTGGAAATTTCTAAAAATGCCAGAGAAAAAAGTTGCTCAGTTTCAAATTTTTATACAATTGTTCCAAATTTGGACTCTCTACTGTCACTTCGACTTTTTTCCATTTTATTTAATTTTTCGAATCATTCGCTCTATCGATTCGAACGAAACATTATTCAAATTTCATAAATTTGATGAATATGAAACTTCTATATCATATCTTGCCCAGGAAATACCCACATTGGCCTGTTACCTGTTGCAAAGTTCATCTAGTTTTTTCATTTATTTATTGTTATTATTATTATTATTTATTGAATCTCAGTCAGATAAACTTTTGAATGAACTTTATGATAGTGAAATTTTTGTTATCTGTTCAGATCTCGAATTACCTTGAATATTTGTCAGTCTAGAAAGTTTTATCATTTCACTTCAAATTCCAATTTTTCTGTCATTTTACAACTGTCTGGCGATTTATATTAGATAGATAGATAGAAAATCATAGTGTCCCTTGAATATAGCAGGAAATGGATTTTTCAATGAGTTTTCAAAAAAATTTTAGACTAGATATATTTTGTTTATATTTAAAATGCCAGTGCAAGAATTTTCAAAGAGAATATAGGTATACGGAATTGGATATTATCAAGTCTTCAACGGCCAAACATGTCGGTATATATACAGGGTGTCCCGTGACTATGGTGTCGAATTTAAACGGAAGATTTGGCTCGAAAATTAACTTTTTAAATATATTTTTCTCAAATTTAACCCGTTGCTGAGTGTTGACTTTATAAATAAACTAACAGTATTTTTTATAACTTCGACAGTTTTGAGAATTTTCCAATCAAATTTGAAGTTCGTTTTGTTCAATAAGTACGTTATTTGAAAGAAAAAATTACATTTTCAGTTGCCATCAGTGGCGTACAAAACTACCCTATTTTTTACGGCACTGGTGAAATCAGGATATTCAATCATTTTTAGGATTCTTCATTCACTTTTGACTAAAACATTTATATTTGTTTGAATCCGGAAAAACCAATCATTTGAAGATAATTGCGCTGTTTGGACATTCGAAATGAAGATTTTAGAAACATCATGTATTTTTCGAGGGAAATCTTCAATTTCAATGTCACACGAAAAAATATATAGAACATGACTTGTATTTGTTTTGCCTCAAACTTTCGATTTTTCTCGTTCTCTAATAAATAAAGGTTAATTGTTGCCCACTGACTCTAGAGGAAATCGTTGCCTCTACAACATTTAAAGTCCCGTTACTTTCACAACTATAGCTATCTGTTGCTCGCATCCTGTTTTGTTTAAAGTGAAGCAGATGTTTCGTTCCAAAAGTGACCGCTCCCATATTGCCATTCTCACACGTGTAAATTATTGTATGCTATAATAATATACTGATGTAATTTTCGATCTGAAATTCAAGGTGGCCCTGTATTCATATTTTTATCACCAATTTTAGCGATAGTTATATTTTAAAGTATACCCGTTGGTACATGGATTGTTCGATATGGAAGTTCATTTTAGAAATTCAAGTACGCAATTTATTTCTCATATGCTGTATTATTGCTGTACGGACTTAGTTTCAGTATGGCTTTAGCAAAATCAAAAATGAAATTCATTAGAGATTAGTAATTCCTGGTGAAACGAACTGTATTCAATAAAATAAAACGCTTTGTTGTTGAAACTATATTATTCTTATATAGGAGACCAGCTTAGAGGAAATGATTTATTACATGGAGGGGGTTGAACATGAAGCTTGAGACTTCTCTCTGTATAATGAGACATGCATAAATGTATGCTCCATGTGCAATATCAAGTGGCGTAAGAAGGGCCCATGCCGGATTTCCAATTATCCCTTGATTTATTGCTATAGCCGTTCGTCGTATGTAAAACTAATATCACTTTTTGAATTGGTTGAAGTGGTAGGGTTTTTTAGCACATCTGGAATTGATAATTATATGCATGATTATTCGTGTGACTTTTGCAGGGACGAATTTAAACCAATCGTCATTTCATCCTCAATAATATTAAAATCGTTGCATTAATTCTTATTTTCAGAATAGGTGAAGTAATGATTACCTCAAAATATATAACTATACCTATGGTATTTTTCAAAAATGCTCGAATTAGCCTAGGCATATATTTTCTTTATAATATATAGCCATATCTTAGGAACATTTTTATCTCGATTTTTATTTTTATATATTTGTTTCAGATTTATGGCGACAGCATCATGTACCTTCCGTTTCTATTCGAATATGTCCATCAGTTTACATTTCTCTATCTGATGGATGAGATTGTTGCATTATTATTTTTCTAGTTAAATTCAGAAAAAGAGTTGCTAGTAGAATTTTCAAAGAAACCAAACTAGCAGATTATCGACTTTTCCAAATATCTTGAAGAAATGGTAGTGGAAATGTATGTGAGATTTATTTTTTACTAACTACTACATTCAACCGAATATCTTACTGCTTTCGAAATGCCAATAATGATGATACCATTACAGCTTGTACCTATATCAGTTGCGGATAATCACAACTTTCCCCTTGTATTTTTCATACAGAATTACAGTCATTTCATGACTGTAGGAAGGTGTCCGGTAATATCGATTGATCGTTATAAATATTACCCTGTAGTATAGCCAGCAGCAACAGTCCAGTAAGTAATGATATACTTACTGTATTCGAACAGCTATCATATTATTTGAATCCAATTATACTCCGATTATAACCAACCAATTATATTTAAGAGGTTATACAATATATGATAAATATGTAGGTATGTATATGAAAAAGAATAACTTGGAATCGTACACTATCGTGTTTTAGGTCGAATCAAAGCGAGAATCAAAGTCAAATAATTGTTGAGGTACCATAATTTGCAATCTGATATGATTTTTTCAGACGCAGTTCAATCTTGTCTGGTATACCCTGTCTTATATTCATTATCATTGACCACCCTCAACCACAAAAAAACAATGGGTAGTTTTCTGATTACATTTCATTCAGCTCAACCTTAATTGAAAATAAATCAAATTTGCGAACACTATACCGGTGTTCCGAATTACGTTTTTGTAATACATCTCATTGGATTTTGATAATAGTATCATCTATGTTTTTGTGTTTTCCGTTGTGGTAGTCTCTGCAAACTATTCTATTAATCTCCACCCTATAGACCTTTGCTAAGCAGAATTTATTCCTTCCGGAACCTAAATCATAGCCCAACGATGATTTACACCAGAATCGTTATATATAAAATTTGACATAGAAACCCTTCCCTTCAGATAAATCTTGTTCGGCATGTTTATAGTTTCCGGAATAATGCAAAATGATTTCACAGTTAACTAACAAATATGTTTTTTGGCAGATTTACCATTTGATCATTTTCGATTTTCCTGGTATACGCGAAACTGTTCGTCATCTGATGATGAAGGCCCTTTTATAACTTAGAAGTTTTTAGCTCTATGTTGAATTATCAACGGAGCTTATCGCTTCGTTTATAACAGGAAGTGTCGGTGTTTTGAAAACATTTTCATTATGCAGGACCGCACTTCGAATTTGCATATCAATATTATTGTTAGAAAATTTTGTGTAACAGCTGGGAAACCATGAAATAGGAAACCGGGATTAAGACATGTCTCTATATTGCCAACCAATTATGGATTCTATTTCCATATAGAATTGTGCTTCCACTAGTAATGATGTATATCTCATTGAGATTCTCTCATTGTAAACTATAAATCTTCAAGTAAAAGGTAGCTGCCGGAAAAATTTGAAAAAATTGGAATGCTCTGGAATTCCCGAGCCACATTATCCGTGACATTTCAAAACATCAGGTATGCATACTGTCCTTCTTGCGTGACACACATGTTAATCAACTTTTAAATTTATAACAAATCTCCGCGTTTTTCTTGTATCTGTGCCAAAACTCCCACAATATGTTAATAATCTCCATGTGGAGTGAGTCTATTTGTTTTCAATCAGCTACAGTCATCAGTTGTTAACAGTTTTCATAGCATAGAAGAATCAAGATCGAGACTTGAGAATAACGGGAGTACATCAGTTCACAACAACTCTATATACAACATATAGATGTTCCTACACAGTTTAACAACAGTCGGGTTGATGATCATTATCTACTTGACATTGACAAATGAAGGCACTTCTAATGGCCTATTAGAAGTGTGTAACTATAAACGGTGCCTACTGGAAAAGCTACATCAATATTTAAACATAAACTTCCGTGTTGATGGGTATTTAATAACTTAATCTACGAAGACAATATCTTGGAGTAGAAAAATAGCTACCTAATCTAGATTATAAAGGGTGCTTGGGCAGTAAGAAGGTTAGGGGAGAAAAAAACCTTTGCACCTATATCCTGATACTTAATTTTCTGATGTTTTCGATAGAAATTTTAATAACTTCGTTTTGTTAAATTATCACGAATATCATCAGGAATATTTATATTTCAATCTGAAAAATTGTCATTGGATATTCCATTTAATTTATCATTTTCATTTGAAATAGTATAAAATATTATAAATAATAGAGAGATATGTTAATTGAAATTATTGCATGCCACCAATCACCAGATAGGCACATCATAGATCATAATGTTATATATTGACGTAATATAAAGAAGATTTAGCAGAAGAAAATAGTATATTTACACAACAAGTGTGGAAAGTGACATATTTCACGACAGAAGTCGTTTAGCACGAGACGCGTAGCGGTGAGTGCGGAAACGTAACGAGTGAAGGAAATGCAGTTTTGTACACTATTTTTCCTATACGACTCCGAATATTTTCATTTCGCGGGAGGTCTTGTCAAAAATTTAACTTGAGCGGTCTCTAACGTAACGAGTGAAGGAAATGCAGTTTTGTACACTATTTTTCCTACGACTCCGAATATTTTCATTTCGCGGGAGGTCTTGTCAAAAGTTTAACTTGAGCGGTCTCTATAATTTCAGGTGGTTTTGATTCGATATCAAGTACTGTTTATTTCCATATTCAAGATGATATTTGAATACTTACTCGACAATTCCTCATTATGTGATTTACTTATTTGTTGACTAAGTTCAGTTTGGACAAATTTTATTGATATTGACACCAGCGTACATAAACAAACTTGACACCCTTCGCCTGCTAGCGCCAGTAATCACGCAACCAGGAAAACAGAACCATAGAAGTACGTAGTGTCCAAGCGCGTACGAGTTACTCGAGTGATACCAAAGAATCTTCTCGTTGGTGATACTGTGATATCAAACTGATGATGCAAGCAGCAAGCCGCGCATAAAACTGTAGCCTTACTCTTTTGAATGATCTAACCCGCTGTTATCAACATCGAAATAGTTCCGGCAAATATTATAGGTTTCAGTTTTAAAGTGAATTCAGAGGTTATGTATCAGACACATTGAAATTAATAGATAAAGAGATCTCGGTATAATTCAAAACGAGACAGAAATTTCAATAAATAATATAAATTTGATTTGAGAACGCTTATATTGACAGTGAGTACCTTCACAATATACCTAATTATTTCTATATCAATTCAGGCAACTGTTGTGATACTTCTCATATCAACACTAGTGCTTTTTTTCTTTCAAATAAACAATACCATGGTGATATGAGCTACTTTCTGAATAACAAAACAGTGTGATTATTGACGTTATATACGTGGTCGTAGGAAAAAGCCTTTTATAATACTACATAATGCTACAAACGAAAATTTTCCGTATATCTAAACCGAATGCACCGGTCCCACCAACTAAAATATGTGGGCACACCAAAGCTTTCTAATTTCTTTACAAACTCCTGGATCTTCCTATGGTTCTTTGAAAGAACTTGTCACTCAACTTTCGGTACGGGATTACATGAAACTGGGTTAGAAATTGGGTCAATAGAAGTGTATAACTTTCGCTGCCACACAAAAGACAGTTGCAGGTAGGTATTATTAGAAAACGCTTGGATAACGAATTCCAAAGGTGAGCATAATAATTTATGGTGCTAGAGTGACAACTGTGATTTTGTTACATTTTTTTGGTCTGTTTGAAGGAGGTTACCAAATTCGAAGAATCACATCAGTATCAACCAGTTAATAATTTAACTCTAGGTATAAAGATATTGTTTTAAAATCATCATGCATAAGAACAAGTTCCTGTTTTTATTTTATGTTTATAGCGGTTTTAACTATACTGAGGTCATTCACCGCTCTCTTTATTTTTCCTTGTATTTTCATGATTATTTTATCAAGTTTGCTTTCTTACAAAAATCTTCCTGTTGTAAGATGAACTACTTTTTTGTAAATCGTATAACAAAATGAATAAATAAATATATATACGATGGAGGGGTAAACCGCAGTGGAATTCTGGTGTATAAACATATGGAATTCCTTGGAATTCCCTGTAATAGTCGATTATATCCTATTATCCCAATTTTTAAATAGACTCGCAAACATATTCTGATGATATTAGTGGAGGAATAAATAGTTTACTTCCTCTGATTTTAGCATGAGTCGAAGCTGACTTTCATAATATACAGGGCTGAAATAACGATCAGAATCAGTGATTCTGAATCACAACATACATTGTGTATCATCTTCCATATTAATATTTTATGATGAAAAAAAAATGGTTTGGTAAATATTATGAACTATAGTACCTACCTTTTAAAGTATAATTTTCTTCAACAAAAAAAATAATCAATTTTTTTTTCAATAGGTACACGTAATAGTACATTCTTATGCCCTTAAGGATTTCTCTTTTTGTCTGAATCCAACGTTAGATCACAATTTGATAATAATCAAGTAACAATTCGCACATAAAATGGGTGAAACACTCATCTAATAACATTCTCACTTCAATTCAGAATCAGAAATTGTATTTGTATGATCATATATAAATTACTTAAGATAACATAACAATTAGTATTGCTACATTAATGTTGAATTTATTTCTTATTCGATTATTTTAAGATGATATAGATTCAAGAATGAGTTATGGGTTTATTCCGATGGTTGAAAAAATTATCGTCACTCCTTTGCGAAGATTCAACTATAAAATATAGATTTTTTTTGCGTTATTGTAGCAGTCAGGTCAGGGACATAATAAATTCACCTAATATATTTTTTTGGATTTCTGACTGACTTCAGCTCCATACATGCATCCGGAGTAAAAAAAAAAAACAAATGCATACACCCCAGAAACAGAATTCCACATGCCAAGTGTACGTGGTGGAATATTCATATTCATCTAGAGTTATAGTTAATGTTTTTTTTTTATTTTATAGCTGATGCTTACGTTATTTGATATAAATTAGACTTTTTTTCCCCTTATTTGTTTCTATCTTATATTATAATATTTACTTCACTGAATAGCCGAATTTCTTGTTTATAAAACTGTATGTTTTGCTTAAACAATAAATGAATTGATTGATTGATTGATTGATTGATTGATTGATTGATTGATTGATTGATTGATTGATTGATTGATTGATTGATTGATTGATTGATTGATTGATTGATTGATTGATTGATTGATTGATTGATTGATTGATTGATTGATTGATTGATTGATTGATTGATTGATTGATTGATTGATTGATTGATTGATTGATTGATTGATTGATTGATTGATTGATTGATTGATTGATTGATTGATTGATTGATTGATTGATTGATTGATTGATTGATTGATTGATTGATTGATTGATTGATTGATTGATTGATTGATTGATTGATTGATTGATTGATTGATTGATTGATTGATTGATTGATTGATTGATTGATTGATTGATTGATTGATTGATTGATTGATTGATTGATTGATTGATTGATTGATTGATTGATTGATTGATTGATTGATTGATTGATTGATTGATTGATTGATTGATTGATTGATTGATTGATTGATTGATTGATTGATTGATTGATTGATTGATTGATTGATTGATTGATTGATTGATTGATTGATTGATTGATTGATTGATTGATTGATTGATTGATTGATTGATTGATTGATTGATTGATTGATTGATTGATTGATTGATTGATTGATTGATTGATTGATTGATTGATTGATTGATTGACCAACAAATTTCTTTGTTCCATCATCGAACCATGTCATCTCCAAAGTCAACAAAACGTTGGAATATTTTCCTCGAAGACGGTTGCCGATGTTGATGGTGATTTGTCACCAGATTTGGTTATTTTCTCTTTTTATCCTGGTGATTTGGTAAATATTTTTCATTTTGATGGTAAATCTGGTGATTTTCGATTTTTTCATGACGAATTGGAAAAATAAGAATAAAAAAGCATCATCCTACCTAAATCTCGAACTCGCAATATCAAAATTCAAAATAATTATAACGATGGATAAGTAGAGCAATTTCGAATCATATTCCCGCCGTCTTCACATTTCACAATACTATACAAGCCATTCCATTTATTGTATAATTTTTTTTCTTGAGGTGGAATATTTGTTTGGGCTATTATTATATTTTTGGTAATTTTTCACTTATCATGCGTTCTATATTTTGATGAAAATTTTTGTTGGTAGTTACGTATTTTGACCTGAAAAACATGAATTTCGTAATATTATCGTGAACATATCTATAGATTTCTAGATAATCGATGCCGAAGTTCGAAATTTCACCTTCTTTTACTGATATCTATCTTTCTTTTTGACATGTATTGATGAGAGACAACACATATCACTGAATCATATTGCTATAAGGCAGCTATGAATCCACTTTTATTCGCTCAAGATTCGCACTGAGGTATTAAAAATGGCCGTTATTCACTTAGCCTTGTTGGTGAAGTTATTAGGAAAAATACGGAAAAATTATATATTTATGATGTTTTCTTAGACAAAAATCATACTTAACCATTGTAAATGCATATGTTATATGTCCTGGGATCTAAGAGGATTCAATACTTGCCTAAAACTTGCCATACAAAGGTGAAATTTCGAACTTCGGTATTGATTATCTCGAAAACTAGAGATATGTTCACGATAAAATTATGAAATTCGTGTTTTTCAGGTCAAAATACGTGAGTATCAACAAAATTTTTCATCAAAATATAGATCGCATGATAAGTGCAAAATTACCATATTTTTTACAGAAAAACTGTGAAAGAGAACGTCTCTCGGGGATGCTTTTGGGTAGAAATATGTAAATTGGAAACTATATGCGAGGAATGTTCTTTAATCACTGAAAACAATATAACACCATAAGGTAAAGTATGACATAATTTTAAATTGAGCCTACCTGAAAACAATATAACACCAGGTAAAAATCACAAATATTTGTACAAACAAAATGGTATGATTCCGTTACCAACAGGGTTGTTATATTAGTTTGAACCATGAAAAAGAACCGTAGCTCAGAACTTCTCAAAATACCAACTGGTTTTTCAGAACGCCAAAAAACTAACTGGACAGTCAACGCCGAGATATCAGTGCGCAAAAATACAGGCTGAATAATATAAATTAATTCGGCAGCATAGACGACCCAACACACACCTGACTGGTGTTGTTGGTTGCGGTGATATTCCGTTTCAACTGAGTAGTGATTTTATTTATCAATCTGGTGATTTTTGATTCATCGATCTGGTGGTTTAAAATTTCGCCTTTCGGCAACGCTGCGATATATTTCATTTCTTTCGATGGGAAACATTCCGCGGCAATATACAGGTCAGATATACGAAGGTGCGACATGTCACCATCAAATGAGTTATGGCCGCACTTTATCGCGCAAAAGGCTGACTATCCGCCTGCCGGAGTCTGCTGAATCTGCAACTCTCCACTCATGTGTGTGCTCTCGACGATAATCAGGCAGAATGGAAGTTGGAGGATCGTTACCAGCAGGCCAGGCATCGTCCTGCTGATGCGGGCTTGCAGGGGGTTTGGTCACAGATTAGAGAACCTTACAGATGAGACAGTCAGACAGAGCGATTAAAATTAGAGTGAGATGTCGAAAGCGCTCAATTTGAAGGGCCAGTCATAGATTTGCGCAGGCGCTAAATTATTGATCGCGTGTTTTGTTTACATCGAATACATCGTTGTCATCATTTTGTTGGTTATGTTACAAATGTTTTCGTTTCACACGATTCACGGTCCAATATTTCGGATGTTCTCACAATGTGCAACATATTTTATTTTCCATAAACCATAATTCAATAGGAAATGTAATAAAGGTTTTGAGGATAATCACATCACCAGCAAAGATGAACAACCTGTTACCTAGGTACCTACAATATATATTTATTTCAAAGTTTATTAGCTTTAGATTATAGGATATATTATAATCTGAGATTACTGATGGCCTGTTTGCTAGTAATCCCAAGGTAGGTACTCATTTCTGGTACCTTACTCTTTCAAATGAAAGTAACAATGAAAATTGAATGCATGTTAGTTTTAGATCAGAGACTTTGTGTAGTGTGTGTGTTTTGAAAAGTGATCTGTTCCTGACTGTAGAATTGTGGTTTATACAAGAAACAAGTGTTGAATTAACAATGAGTGAATCAAAGAGGGAAGGTGTGTGTATAATGATTGCAAATCATTTTCAAATAAATTGGAGAATATATAATTACATTGTTTTCGAAACCTATATTGAGATATCTATTATTGACTTTAATCAAAATTTTCCATTTCCATGAGAATATTATCATTTTATGCTCATTTCAAGTTTCAAGATGAAAGTAATACTTTTTGTATTCTTACTCAAAGTTCTAAATATTCGAATTTCATATGGAACTTCATTCAGAATACATCGAGGAATCCATCTTATTCCTGATAGAAACTAATCTCTGATTACAACTTGTTCATAATAAATCACTCAGAAGGATGTAACCTTTTATATTGTTGTATAGTTAGTTGTATACCTATCATGCATTAAAATGACAACATTGCACATCAGTAGTTCTAGCGGTGACAACGACAATCCGGCAACTGCAATGCGCCGAATTTAAAGGTCCGAGGTCAATGAACACGGATGTCGGTACATCAAACAAAATGGGCGGAGTGTCTCATCTGTAAGGTTTTCTAATCTGTGATTTGGTCATCTCGGCCCGTCATCAGACTTTGGTTTTTTTTTTCGTCCTTGCTCTCGTTGTATTCGTTTTGTTCTTGGAAGGTCCACTCTCAACTCCACTTTTTCAAATACGGATCTGCATTTTTTTGGAATTAATTCAAGTAGTCTTCATCTTCCTGAATTTGAATATGTATCAAATCTGATATTTTTCGAGCTACCAATGCATGCCGCTGCCCATAGGTATTTGAAAGTGGTGTTTTAATTTTTTTTTTTGCTTGTAAAAAGTTTTTTCTGGTGGTGATGTCGGATGTTCTCCATCAGACTCTCTTGATGAAAATATTCAATTTGCATCTTCTAATAGTGCAAGAAAATTCAGAAGCAACGCTTGTGCATGGAGATCGCTGAAAAATGATTCAAAATTTCTTCCGAAAAATAATCAAATCTTGTGGTATTTTAATATTTTTTTTTGAAACGGTTCGATTAAAAATCTTCGTTATTCATCAACACAGTGTCAGTTAAATGTTGTATGCAGTCCGAATTCTACTTATATAAACAATACATATCCGTGTATTTTTCTGAAAAAACGATTTTATACTGCTCGAATATCATACTTCTCTGGATGTTGTTTAAGTTGATATTGTACGCCTTGTATTATATTTTCATCTGGTCAGAAACCAAAGGAAATATTCATGATGACTGGTGGAATTTTAATATTTTTTTTTTAATAACAGAAGGACCGAGAATACTAAACATTTTCATAGCAAAAAATTCACAAACGCTAAGAAATACTATTAGACGATATATTGTGTTTCATCATAAAATTCCTTTGGGATATCTACAGGTTGCCCGTTTTTAAAGCTTAACCATGGGGATCTCAGTTATTATAAGAGATACCTCTGTTCGTTTTTGTAATATTGGAAAAAAACGGAAATTAGTATTTTTTATTATTGTTTTTATTTTTTCAATCGAAAACGAAGCAAACGTTTTTAACTAGAATGTTCTAGAGTCACTTCTTCACAAGGAATCTAAATCTGTCATCGCTTTTTCCATAGCGTTCTTGGTTTTTCTTATGGTCGCCATATTGGATATTATATTAACTATTTTATGATTTTAACTCCAAGCTACCTTGTATATAAAAATAAGGTATAACATCATATCATCAGCTATCATGCAGTTCACACGAATGCTTTATTGACTTCAACCATCTATAATTGCTACCTCATTTACGAGAAAAAAATATTGCTGAATATTTCCAAATGCCAAGATTAATAATCGTATATGCTATTCTATTGAATTTCATTACTCAGGAATGTCCTACTGATATTTATACATACCTAATATTGTCCAGCACATAGAAATTGGGATTATATTAACCATTTTATGATTTTAACTCCAAGTTATAGCGTGGCTATACCTTGTAGGATAAAAATAAGGTAACATACCATCAGCTATTATGCAGTTTACACGAATGCTTTATTGATTTCAACCATCTAATTGTTACTTTATTTACGAGAAAAAAATATTGCTGAATATTTCCAAATGCCAAGATATATAATCGTATATAATGCTATTCTATTGAATTTAATTACTTAGGAATGTCCTAACTGATATTTATACATAATATTGTCCAGATGGAAATTGGAATTATATTAACCATTTTATGATTTCAACTCCAATAAGTTCTCCAAGTTACAGCGCGGCTACCTCGTATATATAAAAATAAGGTAACATACCATCAGCTATTATGCAGTTCACCCGAATGCTTTATTGATTTCAAGTTTCAACCATCTAATTGCTACCTCATTTACGAAAAACCACTTCGTAAATCCATTCATGTTGGAATCGATACAAACAGTGAACCTTCCACGCTAATCCCTTTGGATATAATATCTACCATTATGTCTCCCATGCATACATATACTGAAGGGGCCATCTTGATGGATAGCAGCCATGATTGTTCGGAATTTTTACTGTTCCCTTTGTGAGGTTAAACTCCACCCTTCATTCAATCACTACCGGTGTTAGCCACCCCCTTTAGGAAGTTCGATGGAAAATACATTTCACTGCCATCTACTGGTAATTTATGGACTTTCTTGACCCTGAAGCCTCTGTAGTGTCTTCATACCGACTACTGATAGTTTATGGCCTCACTAATAGATGGTACACCATTACTTCACGTCTTTTGATATTGTGGAAGAATTTGAAACCGTCCTTATGTCCTGTGGTATTATGTACCTATATCTGCGTTGATTAGAAATTGAAAAAACTGCCGATTACTTATAAATACAAGGTGGTCAAGGTGGATACTAAGATTTTGAGGAATGTGTGCTACACTTGATTTTTACATTAAAAATAATTGATTGTTCAATGTATACCTAACATGGTTATCTAGTTTATCCAATTAAAAGTGTATAATTGGGTTTGACAATTCTGGTTTTCTGTCCGTTATAATTAACTAATCTAACTGTTCTTGTACCAAAAAGCGCTGAAACAAGTTCTGGACGAACTAGTTCATATAAAAATATATCTCTATCTAAATGTAGTCGCATTTTATATTCTAGCATACTTGTATAATGAATGCGTGGTTTACTTTTTCTGAGAAAACTTCTTACGATCTGACTGCTCGTAAATTAAACCTTGTAACATTCTGTCGGAAAAGTTTTGTTGACCTCGTGGTTCATAAAAATCTTGGAAACTATTCAAAGTTCAACTCATGGAGGTCTCACTCACCTTGATCTTAAAGATAACGTAGTCGTTTTGTGACATTCTTGATGCTTCCGAAATTGTAGGTATTTTATTTTTATTTCATGAACTGGATCTTCCCAGAAAAATAAGCATCAGGTATGTATGGGCCTCATCACCTATATGAAAGAATACATTCAAGAGTTTATATGATATGGCTATTACGGATTCTTCTTCAGAGTGAAGCTGTTCCTTCAAAATTGGAGTTATTTGCCAATTATACAACTTGTTGAGAACTTTTTAGAACGCATTGATGAGCAATTTCATGTCATTTTTTATTCCTGGAGTACCTGCTGATGATTTTGACTTATTAGCAAGTTAAAAAATATGGTTATCTATGAGGATTAAATTTATGAATTACTTGATGGCCACTTTTACTATCAAATTCCGCAAATTATCATCAGTCCATATATTGGCTTCTGATTTTCATATATAGGCTGATTGATATTTTGAAGATATACAGAACTTTATAATTATTTATACAAATTGCAAGAGCTTTGTTGATACTGACCAAACTTTTCATTCATATAATTATTAAAACTAGCAAAAACTTGCTGAATGTAAATTCGATTGATTCTGGAATCAAACTGAATTTTCTCAGTTTTTTACATTGCGAAAGAGAAAAATTGGGAAACACGAAGTGTGGAGGTTATGTGGTGGTCTGGTTGGTTGTATTCAAGTAGAATCCTTGGGTTTTATTGACATATTTATCATCAAGAATATTTACTATTATTAGTGATTTCATCTACTGAATGAAAAATACCCGGGTTTTTCAATATCAGGACGGCTTTTTCTTTTCAAGTAGGTATAGGAGAAGGAGCAAGTCACCTCCAGTTTACATGGAATCATAATAATAATAATAATAATAATAATAAATATACTTTATTGTCATTAAGAGAAAATCTTGTGGACAAAGCTTGTAAATACGGTATGATTATAGATTAGATAATGAATATAATAGAAAAAAATATATATATAAAAACAACTACAATAAGTGTTGAACTTATACAGTATTATGAGCGACTTCGCTCTGAGTCATAAAACACAAATAATGTGGACTGTTTCGACTAAAATATATACAGAGTCATTTATACACAAATATACTTATAAACACACATATGTGCACCTATACATACACACACAAACACACCTACTTAATAGTAACGTTACAGTTAAATACTTACATAGATGCAGATATATGCTTTGTCATTCAAATTTATCATTATAATACTCCTTCAAGCTTTAATAGGGCCTATCTGCCAAAAACTTTTTAATAATTTTCCTAAAGTTTATAATGCTACTATTCACCTCCCTTATGTCTGAGGGTAGATGATTGAACATCTTGACCCCATTATAATAAATCGAATCTTTGACCAAATTTGTTGAGGGAATTGGCAATTTCAACACGTTTGAACGGGTGTTGTAATGACTGCGTGAAACCTCGAACAATGACACGTTCTTGTAAATGAGGCAAACTGATTCTAAAATGAATAACGCAACTACCGTTAATATTTTTTCTCCAACAAATGTGTTTCTACATGAATCCCGAGGTTTAAGATTACACATATACCTTATGGCCCTTTTCTGCAGTACTAGGACTGATTGAAGTGCAGATGAATTACAAACTCCCCAAAAAGGTATTCCATAGCGTAAGTGAGACTCTATTAGGGCGTAGTACACAGTTTTGGCTGTTTTAGATCCTAGATTCAATGAAGTTACCCTCACTGCATAACACCCGGATGAGATTTTACTTTTAAGGTGCTTGATATGCCCGTCAAATTTGAGCTTATTATCAATATTGATACCTAAAAACTTTGTTATAGACTTGTTCTCAATCAGTCCATTATCACTGAGTGGAAGATCTTCAAGAGTACATCTGAATGAAATGACATTTGTTTTTGTTGTATTGAAGGATAATAAATTTGCATCACACCATTCCTTAATTTTTTTCATATCAGTAGATATTAAGTTGGGTAAGGTGTTAGAGTTATTACTGTTCCATAGTATCGTGGTGTCATCCGCAAATAGTGTGAACTTCCCAGATATGTTCAAGGATGTCAGGTCATTGATGTACAATAAAAACAGAATGGGACCAAGAACCGAACCTTGAGGAACTCCGGACTTTATTTCCTTCTTTCCAGATAGTTCTGTTGTTCTCACCATTTGATTCCTATCTGATAGATATGATTCGAACCATTTATACGTGGTTCCTCTGCAACCATACTGGTGGAGTTTTCTCAATAAGATTCATGACTCTCGTCAGGAAAAACATTGGAAATCTGATTTTTTTTTGACTAGGCGAAAGAGCGAAACGATTTTTTTGGGAATGTGTTTTTGCGTCATTTCGCTTGTCATTTCAATTCCAGATTTTGCTTCACCAATCAAAAGGCGAAACGTTACAGGAAAAACGCATCAGAAAAATTGATTGTGGATCCTGCTTTATAGGTACCTGACTTATAGGTTTACATTGTTTTAATCTATTCCGCAAAAATACTTTTCTTATAGAGTTAATATTCTGCAATAAAGATGCTATTTTTATCAAATTGTTTTTTGCTATATCAATTATTATGTTGATAAGAGATAGGCCTGGAAATGTTTGTCATCATTGAGTTGCTTTGTTTTTTATTGATTTAAGATATTCCGCTTTAGCAATAAAACTATTAGAAAATTAGTCTTTTATTTTCGATGTTTCATCTTTGTACTTCAAAAGTTGCTTAGATACTATGAGAGTTGTAGATAAAGTATAGTACTCCAATAATACCTATACAATTAACAATTAGATATTCGCATGTAATACAACAAGTGTATTGATTATCGAAACAAATTTTTTTTTCGATTTTGAGAAATAAATCATGTTGCTGCAACATGATTGGTTTCGAAAAAGAGAAGGAATTTTCGATTTCTTCAATAACACAAGTTGTATTTGTTCAGATTATTTCATGAATAAAATCAAAGCCATTTTGATGATTCCTATTTATTGGTTATATAAATATTAAACGTACAGTTTATGGAATTAGTTATTCTGATTATGCATTGTAGTTCGACACAAGAAGATTCGTTATGCAACCAACGATACATTAATGCCATTGTATGATGTAGGCAAGATTACCTAAGCACTAGGTACTACTGAGCTAAATTCATTATGATTGTTGTCACAATTATTTGTGTGGTTAGGTTACATTTGATTAATTTTATTGATGCCGAAATTGTCCAGAATTTGTGGAAAATGAAGTGGATACATATTATTAGTGGTTGTTTATCGTGGTTCAGACGAAAATTCGGTGTAGTGGCATCCATTTATTTACCAGGGAATCGGAAAATAATATGACATATTGCAACTGGTAAGTCGTTGTTTAAATAAACTACTCTACTGTCGACGAATCAGAAAGCGAAATACAGAAACGAAAACACAGCGTGTAGGTATCCAATAGATAATGAGGAGCCGAAATACAAAATTGAAAACATGGTGTTATTGCTTATCAACACAATCATTTCAACCAATCAAAAACGTGTATTTTAGCATGAATGAAATGATCATCATAACATCATTTTATTTGTTTATTTATTTATTTATTTATTTATTCAAAATTTGGGATACAAACAGGTAAATACCCATAGAAGCATCCACTAAGAGTATAGTGGTTACAGAAATACTCGGTGTAAAAATTAATAAATTTCGTACATACTAACTAACTATAGTTATATTATTTGCTATGTGTTGAATATTCTTTTCACAGTTGTTTCAAAAGAAAACAAGGTAATAGAGAAAAGATCAACGCTACCACAGTATTCGTTGAAAGAATCACACAATCTAGTAATTGGGGAGTTTTTGCCCAAATTTGTGTTGAAATTCGGACTAGCAAGTAATTTTCTGTTTCTAGTATTCCTTTGAGGTACGTAATAAAAAATCATTGATACTAGATTGGGTGAGTCATAACAGTTTGTTATAATTTTATAAATAAAAAACTAAGTCGATTATTGTTCTTCGTTGTTCATGTTCTACTTGACACCGCGCTAGATCACGGTTTCAATTCCAATTTCCAAGTATGCGACCATCCACAATGAGGTTTCAATTAAGAGATAGTTCCGGGGTGATGATCGGCAATCCACAATAGATGTCCGCATCAATAATCTGACACACAACGGACACCCTATTGCACCTATCGGCAGTGCTGATAGCGTCCCATGCTCTGTGATTTACTGGTTTGCATATCGGGGGCCCCATTGAAAAGGCAATTGAAATCGAACGGCGTAATCGCACATGATGAAAACGATTCATCAATGCCCGCCCAATCGATGGAACGGCAGCGGCAGTTCATGAAAATTCGAACGGCTAGCCGATGTGCAATTGACAAAAAGGCGAAAACACAGGGGCGGACCCCGCCAGAGATATATGGAGCAGGTTTCTTATTATTTTTCCATGAATTCGAAATAGTATTACATTGTTTTATTGGTATCAAAAGTACGAAGCCCTGGAAGGGACAGTCAAATTGAAATATCCTCTTTTTCTTAAATTCCGAGTTAACACTCGGAATTTTACGTCAAAATTCCTATTTATATATCGAAAGTTCAAAATTCCTAGTTATAACTCGGAATTTTACATCAAACTTCCGACTTATATCTCGGAATTTTAAACTTCCGAGTTATAACTTAGAACATCTCCAAATTTTAAAATGTCGAGTTATCACTAGGAATTTTGAACTTCCGAGGTATAAGTCGGAATTTCGACTTAAAATTCCGAGTTGTAACTCGAAAGTTCAATATTATGAGATATAGGTCGAAATTTCAAAATTCTGAAATATAAATCGCGATTGAAAACTTTTTGTTATCGTTCAATATAATGTACTGTCCACTGGATATCTCTCATGGACTGGACATTCAGTGGATATACGGCTATCCAGTGGATATCTAATAGATATTGTGTGCTGTCTGGGCGGAAGTTTGATGTACAATTCCGAGTTTTAACTCGGAATTTTAAACTTCCGAGATATAAATCTGAATTTTCACGTGAAATTTCGAGTTATAACTCGACTTTTGAAGCGGAATTCGCAAACCAAACTTTTTGCGTTTTGCTTTTTACTGAAGCAAAATCTGGAATCGAACTAACGCAAAAGCGCATTCACAACAAAAACTGCTTTGCTTTGTATTTGTAACATCTATACATTTTCAAAGACGAATCAGATTTCCAATTTTTGTTTGCTGACTCTCCATCATAATTCAATGAATAATATCCACATGCATACTGGAGGTGAAGAAAATTGCTTCTTCTTTTTTTTTCATATGTTCTGGTTTTCAGGAAAAGGGATATCCTGTAATATTCAGAGAACATCGTGAAAACCAAGGGAAAGAAAGTAGGATTTGGTGATCTTATTAAATTTCTGGAGATCGTATGCCTCGGGGAACACCTCCCTAGGCAATGAGTTACGAAGTCTCGATGTTCGTTGGATGAACGAGTCTTTAAAAAGGAACGTTCTGCAGGTCTCTAAAGTGACCACGAAGGGGTGTGAAGACTGAACTTGACGGGTTAATCTCGAAGAGACTGCTAATGGAGGAACGATTGTTGATGTTTCAGAAGAGCATCGCCCATGAAAATATCTATAAAACAGAGACAAATCGCTTACCCTTCTACGGTGTTCCAGAGAAGTGAGCGAGTCTTGTAGGTATACCTATACTTGAAATAACTAACGAAAGCAAATCTTGATTATAAACATGTTAATAAAACACTAATATATAGACCACCACATAACCTTCACGCGTTTCTCAATTCGCAACGATAAAAGCTGAGAATATTCTGACTGACTTGAATCTTGCAAGTTGAATTTGTTCCTCTACTGATCGTCCGATTGATAAGTAATGAGACAGTTGTACAGGGTGGCCAGATAAGAATGCAAAGTGCAGTATCTCGGAAACTATTCGTCTAAGAGACTTGCGGTGAAAAATGTATATATCGAAATACGGTTTTCACTAGCCTATTAAGGCGAAGATACCAAGTTTGTTGAAATCCGTTCAGTCTTTCAGGAGTTACAGCTGTTTATTTGAAAAAACATTGAACCACCCCCCACCACTTCATTTTAGTAGATACGTCAAAAAGTGTCTAGCAAAACTTACTCGGATGAAGCTCAACTTTAAAAGGTATATATTTTATTAGTACGTTTACTAGGCGTA
This sequence comes from Chrysomela aeneicollis, assembly GCA_029955515.1. Lineage (NCBI taxonomy): Eukaryota > Metazoa > Arthropoda > Insecta > Coleoptera > Chrysomelidae > Chrysomela > Chrysomela aeneicollis. Next base: position 30,872,148 of record JARUHQ010000002.1, read on the forward strand.
TTTCGTCAAAAATTCATTTCAAAAGTTTTAGATGGCGGTTACGCCCCCTGGCGGCCATCTTGGAAACATGAAAATAATTTCCAGGATTTTATTTTGGTAACATTTTTCACCGCAAGTCTCTTAAATGAATAGTTTCCGAGATAGTGCACTTTGCATTCTTATCTGGCCACCCTGTACATAATTCTGGGAACAATGCGTTATATATGAAATTTTTTCAAAGAGAAAAAAAAAAGAGTGGCGGCTGCAATATAGTGGACGCATTTTGTGGTTATGATCCGATTCAATCAAAAATTGTTATCTCGGGTTTTTCAGGGTCGGATTTTATTGATTCTTCTGTCAGAATGTCGCAAAATGGCGGCTTCAAAATGTCGGACGACGTAATGATTGTCCGGTTTGATTCGAAATTGGTAAAGATTTTGGCGGATTGTGAATCGAAAATTATTATTCTTCGGTCAAAATTGACAATATCAAGATGGCGGTATCAAGATGGCGTATTATAGTCCAATCTTATCGGGGTCGCAGATTAAATATTTTCAGTCAACATTTAAGATATTGAAATAACTCTATAAGATGAAGCTGAGTTTAGTGAAAATAAGCAAAACCAATTCAATATTTGATGTGTTATGATGAGGTTTCCAGAATCTATCCAGAGGAGAGCTGATGGTTGATGCGAACTCATTGACCTCTCGAAAAAATTTCTTTCCCTTTCTATACATATTTTTAAAATCGATGCTCATCAGAAATCAATTCTGTTATTCGACAGCTACCTGCCGAACTGCTATGTACCAGATTATTGTTTTCTATCGAACGGTCAAGTTGTGGAATTCATGATTTGGCGAGGTATTTTCTTGAGCCTATAACCTCAAAATTTTACAAAAAATATATTATTCCCATGTTATCTCACAATATTTTTCCACTTATAAATACGTTTTACGAGCTGTAGAAACTGATTCAGATAAGAAAATTCAAATGTCAATAACCTGAAATGAAGAAGTACAGTGTGAATTTGAAAAATAATTTTTTTCACTAAAAAATGTAGGTTTTTTTTTCGTGTAGTCAAAAGTTAAGAGTCTGACTTCCATTCTGAAGTTGTCACGCCAATGGGGCGTCAACAAAAGGGCGCATGGAAGACAAAGCCGGAGCGATCGGCGATATCATGTTCTGCGCCCGGAATTTTAATCGACCTAAAACAATCTGCGTCCGACTCCCTACCGGAACCAGATAAATCCCATTTCGGCGCACTTCTCTTCGTCCTTCCGTTTACTCGGATCACAATTCCGATTAAACACAACTACACAAAAGCGATGGCAGAAACTGTGAAATATGGCCCTTATACATACAATGAAAACCCGGAAAAACTCACCGGAGTCGTTTTATCACGGTCCACTCTTTCATTGAAATCCAATGGTGAATTTTGGCACATTTCTCTCCCACCCATATTTCTTTTCATGTGCAATTCTCGTGCATCCAGTAACAAAAAAAGCATTACGTTAGCAAAAAATGCATTCATAACACGAAATCCTTCAATTCGATATATTCTAAAGGTTCAACATTATTAAAGGAGACAAACCGATCGTCATTTTTTATTCACTTAAAATTTCCGCTTGCTTGTTCGTTTGGAATTCATATAAATAAAGATATCCTTGTGTGAGTAGAAATCTACTCGCGTATAACGTACAACCTACAGGAAACTATAATCATCAACAAGCCAGCTGCGAGCTCGATGACAAGCGAACTACTTTACCGGCGTCGCCTCTGACGAGTAGGAAAAACTTTGGCTATTGGCCGACAGAGGCGTACGAGTCGAACGACGGGTTTAGAGTTGCATCCAAGTCAGTTCCAAAGTTCCACATTTTTATTTTCACGGGTAGACAGGAAATAGATATGAAGCTATTGCTCATTTCAAACACCATATTTTATTATCTTGTAGAATTTATTCGCAACAATCTGTATGATGCTCAACCGTTTTCGAGTTGTTATGATTATTATGAAAATCCATATTTGTTCTAGTGATATTTTTGAAAATGCATTCAGAAGTGTCATGCCATTTGATCAAGATTCTGGATAATGGAAAATTCTATATCAGTCATCCTGCTTTCATCTATTCAAAAATATACAGGGCGTTCCATTTGAAACCGATGTTTTTTCAAACCTTCAAATGACAATAGATACTATAATTTTATACTGCTACGCGACTGAACATATTTTTTCAATTCGATCTTCATAATGACATATGACATCCTAAATCACCTACAATTTCTTCGAATGTGGATTTTCGATTGATTGGTTTTTTCCTCATTATTATTGTTTGTTGAATAATTGGAGTCTGAAAGGTTTAATTAGATCTATGTTAACACAAACTGAATAATTACAAATTAATTAAGTGATGCATAAATACATTTTAATGGCTGTTTACTTGAAATTGTTATTAATGACAACGATAAATCAATAGATATAGATAGATAAGTAGGGTATCTCCATTCACTCACACTCACATCAATCTTATAGATAACAGTTCAGTTGCATTAGAAAATATTTTGAATAGTCGAACTAAGTAGTTCGTGAATTTGAATATACCAAATACATTGTAGGAATAAGTAATTATACTTAGGTATCGATTTTCTTACCATTCCAAAAACCATTACTTTCAAGATCTTGATTTTTCTTCTCAGTGCAGCCAAACTATAAAATTTTTAAACGTATATGAAGATATTACGAAATTGTTTCATTGATTATAACGGATGTATAAGTCTTCTTGTACTGTTACTGTTCCTATAAATGTTGGTATACAGTACAGTTGATTAATTTCATCACTTTAATCATAGGCTTCTAATCCAACACACAAGGTGATCTGTGCTATGAGAGTAGACTGAGGTATATTGATTGTCATTTGCAGCTAGGTTAGCGAGAGACAAGAATTTTGGTGAGATGGGAGTAGAATATTAATTGGGCCAGTTGTAACGCTAAAACCGACGCATTTACACCTCATACTTCTCAACCCTCGCTCTCACCCCTTCGTATAACCATTCCATCCAAAAATACCCTAGAGTGGCAAGTTCCCTGATTAAATTAAAAGTTGTACCTACTTTGGACTCAGCAACTATTTACATGCAAATGCCATTTGCAGAATTTCAGCTGATTAAAAAACGAACGCTTCGGCATCAATGAGTAATAACTATTTGTGATGCTGAAATCATAACATTCTAGGTCTATAGAACGAGATTCGTGGACTCGGAATAATATGATAATGGCTAGCCGAAATTTATAATAATGAAACGAAAACATCATCAGACCTACACAATAGCCACGATCTGGTGCGGATAATAGCAGCTAGGTTTTCTTAGAACTTTTTATCGGTGTGATAGTGTCAAAGGGCAACCTCTGTCTCGTTCTCTACTTTCAAACCGGATCCTAATCTTGACTGTAAGTAGACGTTGGTGTCCACTTTCTAGAAGTGGAGCCAAATATGCGTTTTATTGCCCCATGCGTTGGATACATTTGATACGTGAGAGGCTTTCAAACTGTTCATTATGTATAAAAAACGCAATGTGGAATGCCTACAATACCTTGTTGAGCGATTGTTGTACATGATGGTATCTAAATTGTCGTATATAATAAGAACATATAGGGCCACCCTTTTACCTATATAGAGAATCTAACTAGGAACTTTGTATTCGAAAATTGACACGCAATTTCCCATGTTTACGACGAATAATAGGAAATAAATGATCTTGTGAAATATTTCGAAAACAGTTACACTTGGATTTAGGACATTATGCATTGAAATATATCAAAAATAATGCGTAAAATCGAAAAATATAATGATGAAATAGTGGCGGTCTATTTCTGGTACAATCGGAAGGGCTAAACTTTGCCAATACCTTCTTGAGAATATTAGGTTAGATGGATAACCCACATAAATTTACTCGTAAATTTACTACAAATTTTTCTGATTCGGCTCACTTTATACTACCAACTCCTCTGAATCTCGTAAGCAACTACATAATTTATTGGAGAAAAATGATGGAAAATAAGGCCATAAAACTTAGATAGTTCAAAATAAACCTCAGTTTTCTGAAATTCAAATGATATACTTATTTTCTGAAACATATAATGACGAATTCTGATATTCAGTTGACTATTCTGAAATACAATTGATGCTTTTTGAAATCAAACTTAAAATTCTGAAGTACAATTGATGCTTTCTGAAATCGAACTCGCTATTATGAAATACATTTGACACTTTCTGAAATTCAACTCACTATTCTGAAATACAAATGATACTTTCTGAAATACAAGTGACTATTCTGAAATTCAATTGACGCTTTCTGAAATATACAACTAGAAAAGGTTAGTTTTGTCTCGTATTAAGCTGCCTTTTGGTTTCTCCAATGCTTCAATGATTTGCCAATTCTAACATGCATCATGCAGGATTCGTAAGAAAAGGACTTGCTTGTCGAATGAAACAATCCTCTTCATGATGTGAATAAAATGTCAGCATGTTATTATTCTACTGTTTGTAATACGATATGGTAATAGTATATTACACAACAAGTGTGGAAAGTGACATATTTCACACGAATAGTCGTTTAGCACGAGCCGCATAGCGGTGAGTGCGGAAACGTAACGAGTGAAGGAAATGCACTTTCCAACGAGTTTTTTACACTATTTTTCCTACGACTCCGAATACTTTCATTTTGCGGGAGGTCCTGTCAAAAGTGGTTTTGATTCGATATGAAGTAGGTACTGTTTATTTCCATATTCAAGATCATATTTGAATACTTCTCCGACAATTCCTCATTATGTAAATTACTGATTTATTGAGTTAGTTCAGTTTGGACAAATTTTATTGATATTGACACCAGCGTACATAAACAACCTTGACACCATTCACCTGCTAGCGCCAGTTATCGCAACCAGAAATACAGAACCATAGAAGTATGTAGTTTGTAAGCGCGTACGAGTTACTCGAGTTAGTTCGTCCTTGACTCTTTGCAAACATCTGTGATACCAAAGAATCTTCTCTTTGGTGATACTGTGATATCAAACTGAAGCAAGCAGCAAGCCGCCCATAAAATTGTAGCCGTACTCTGTTGAATGATCTCACCCGCTGTCATCAACATCGAAATAGTTCCAGCAAAGAGTATAGGTTCCAGTTTTGAAGTGAATTCAGAGGTTATGTATCAGACACATTGAAATTAATATATAAAGAATTCTCGGTATAATTCAAAACGATACAGAAATTTTAATAAATAATATGAATTTGATTTGAGAACGCTTATATTGACAGTGACATTACTTCTATCAATTCAGGAGACCGTTGTGATATTTTTCATATCAACACTAGTGCTGTTTTTCTTTCAAATAAACAATACCATGGTGATATGAGCTACTTTCTGAATAACAAAACAGTGTGATTATTGAGGTTTTCATACGTGGTCGTAGGAAAAATGTGTTGAACGAAGCCAAGTTTCCGTGTTCCAGCTATTCCAAATCGAAACAAAACAACCAGTTCGTCGTTTGATACTTTTTCGTTTCAGTTGCACGGCAGCAGAGTTTCGCGTGTGAATATTCAAAATTACAGCACGGCACGTTGATGGTATAACCAGTATAACAAAACGACAAAACCGCGGTTGAAAACTCATTTGCACATCCAGGCGCATTTTCTCTCCTCCCCGCGGACCGACTGACTCATAAATCTGTGACATTGAAAAACAAAGGATGCGAGTACATCAAAACATGTCTGCGGAAAAAAACGTCGGTTTGGCGAAAGGCAAAAGCCCAATGGCGGCGTCACGTTTCCTGGCTGCGGTTAACGAATCACATGTGTGTGTGCGAAACCTTTTAGCTTGACAAATCGAGTGTCGGAGAACGACTAGAGTTAGTCCCTTATGCCGGGCGGGTGGTAGGAAGATCACTTTCACCTATTAAGCCCTCCAGAGTTTCATAAACATCCTAGGAGATGTTGTTTCCGGCAAAAAATATCACATTTTTGCGAGTTGTCAAATAAAAATTTCATATTTTTATAAGCATTTCCAAGATGTTTTAATTGTAGCTCATCAGTTTTTTCTATATACCAAACGGTTGATAAATGTCGAAAATAACATTATTTAATCAATTCGACAACAATCAATGCATACAAAACATACAATGAAGCAAATGTCTGAAGTGTTTCAATAAAATATCTGATGACTCTACATTAAAACGATTTCCGTTCATTCCTAAAAATATCTCAATACATCTTTATTGAGCGTATTGCGTGTGTTTAGTTTTTTCAACATCAACAACAAATGTCTACTGTTTAATTCTATAACAAATTTCTATTTTCACTAAGTATAGGTATCCATTTGCGGCTACAAAACTAAAATCTTGACAAAAATTATACTCTTTTCAACTGCTTAAGATCAATACTTATTAATTTCAATGTGGGTTTTTTGATGATGTTATTATGCAATAATTCACATCGAGTATCAAATTTCAAGAATTGAACCCTGACATCAATCAACTCTGTTCAATTAGATTTGAAGATATCGTGGAGACAAAAATTATATAGAAAAAATGAATAATTCCATTCAAATAACCTCATTACACTCATGATACTATGAAAATCGGTGCATTGAAATATTATGTACATTTAGGCATTCGGTTTCTATAGATAACACGTCTCAGATCGAAACATTTTATGATCAATATTGACAATTCCAAGAATCTAATGAGGAAATGACATCATCTACATTTTGATCCGGCATAGTGAATATGTTTGATAATAATTATTCCCACTTGAATTATATGATAATGACATAATATCTATAATTACTTATCAAAGATATCGTTGAATAATTCATGATGAAATGCTCTCATATAGCTCAAAATTCAGTTAAATTACCATTTTCTCCATAACCATAATTCATGGAAATTAAATATTTATTTACTTTTCACCTGAAAACTCATTACATCAATCATTCCGCCGTACAAAAATGTTTAATATTCATGAGTTATAAATTACTGCGCTTAAAGGTGCAAGTATATAGTTCACATTTGCAACATTTTTATTGGCTGATGGTAATATCGAGCTGCAGTTTTTACGTGAGCAAATTTAATTGTAACAAATTAAATCAATTACCTCGAAAGTAATTGGATACTGTAACGCAATATCCGTACAGTAATTAACTTCGCTGTTTGAATTGTCCGAATGCCCACCGTTTGAAAACGGAGATAATCAATTTTTTGCACAGGTCGATATAATAACTTGTGGCTCATGGTATTTTAATTGAACAATTATCAATACCACAAGCAGCTCTGGTTGTCATAATGACCATCAATTCTCGGTATAATGCGTTCCAGAAGAATTATCATCAAGTAGTTTTCTTATCAGTGTGAAATTTCTATGCGTCCGATAAGAAATATACAACACTTGATTTAGAACATCTAATCTATATTTTGTCATATATTTCCATAAGTTTACATACTTTTTCAAAAATAATATGTATATGAAGCTATTTTCATGTAGGATCTTCACGCTATGGAGGCTCCTCCATTTCAAGTTCACCTTCAGTAATATTCGAGCGTTGTGAAGTTTGTCAGATTTTGGAAAGCAGCATGGCTAACTAGAAGAAATAATTGCATTCCACAAACACATGTGTATATGATGCGTGAAACCTAATGATGAAACTGTCTCGGCTTACATGTGTCACTCATTTTCTTTGGCCTACAACTCTGTGTGTCTCAAATTCATTTGGCATTTGAGCCTCGCAGAGTATTGTTTGTTGACAGCAATCATGTACCCAACATCTCGCAAATTCTGACCCCTTCGCGCATTCCAAGTCAGAGATAATTTGCAGTTGATAGCAGTTTGTTTTGTTACAGGAGCACATGAGACTTCTCTTCTACGTCGGATGAAGAGGCCAGTCTTCCAGGTCTACTAGGTGATTGAAGCCATCATCATAGTGTTTAGCAGTGTCGTTAAAGTGACGGTGTAAAAATGCACCTCTAGTGATCTTGATGTGATTGGTGCAACTGAACCCAGTGTACTAGCAGCAGCTGAGTGACCCATAAGGAGTTAGCATGAGTTCGTACTTTGCCAACTACATGCCGGACATGCGAAATGGCGGAGTGGTACCTGCAGAACAGCACCAGCACTATGGCGCCGCTGTCCAAGTGCCCCAAGGAGGCGGAGCAGTCCAGGGAGACCCCAACTCCTGCTCGGGCGACCCCCTGCGGCAGGGCATCCCCCCCCACCACTACGGTGGCCCCCCAGCCGCTGGACAACCTCCCCAGGGCATGCCCTACCCCAGGTTCCCCCCCTACGACCGGATGGACATCCGGGCAGCCGGGTACTACAACGCGCAGCAGCAGCAGCAAATGGACGGGCAGTACCGGCCCGACAGCCCCAGCAACCTGCACATGGGGGGAAATGGGGCGGCCAATGGCCACCAGACCCCCGTGGTGTACGCCAGCTGCAAGCTGCAGGCGGCTGCGGTGACGCAGAACGGCGTGCTGGGGCCCACTGGTAGTCCGCCCCTGGATGGGGCGCAGAACATGAACACCCACCACATGGGGCACCACATGCAGGAGCAGCTGCCGCAGCACCATCCGCAGCACCACCAGCAGCAGCAGCACATGATGTATCCGGGGCAGCAGCCTGCTGCGATGCATCAGGCTGCTCCTCACCAAGCACCTCCGCTGCAGCAGCCGCCACAAGCTGTGCAGCAGTCCCCGAACAATACGGCCTCCTCGTTACCTAGTCCCCTTTACCCCTGGATGAGGAGTCAGTTCGGTGAGTGGCATGGTTTCATATATAGGATATCATCTGTGATACGAAAATTTTATGCCCAAGTAAAAATCCAATGAAACCATAATACGTGGTCATCTGAATGAACCTCGGAATGAACACAACCAATCAAATCAACATTATACTGATTACTGAAAACCGCTGAAAACTGATACTAAAGAAGCTAGCAAAGCCACACACGAATTTCGACTCGGGATAGATCACATAATTTTAGGCTCATTTTAGGCTATTTCATTACCCTATTCCCATCTTCTTTGCTCCCTCCCTTGATAGAAAAACTTGTGGCTTTGCTAGCTTCGGCTGAACTCAGCAGAGCCATTTTTTCAAAAACATTATTTTTCTGTCATTTGATATTTGGATATTTCAAGACTGATTTTAGGCTAATCAATTACCCTTATTTCATTATTTTTTCTCCACTCATTACAGAAAAAAACAAGATTTTTCGATTTTCGCCAAGTCGATGATGCAATCATTTCAAATCATAATTTTTTGACGATTTAACTTGTCAAACCGATGATACCCATCGCTGGATCAATGAAATGTTCATGTTTGAATGTTTTATTCGACGTTTTAAAAAAAACTGGCTTTGCTGGCTTCGGGCGAACTCAGCAGAGCAATTTTTTCAAAAACATTATTTTTCTTAATTTCTGTGGCAAACGGGTCTCCCAATGCCAAATCCCTCGCAAAAAATAAAATTATTTTTCTTATTCAATTAGTTAGCCTAAAATTAGTCTTGAAACATCCAAAAATCGAATGACAAAAAAATAATGATTTTGAAAAATTGTTCAGCTGAGTCCCGAAGTCAACAAAGCCATAGGTTTTTTTTAAAAAACCTCGAATAAAACATTCCAACATGAACATTTTATTGATCCAGCGATGGGTATCATCGGTTTGACAAGTTAAATCGTCAAAAAATTATAATTTGAAATTATTGCATCAACGACTTGGCGAAAATCGAGAAATCTTGTTTTTTATGTAATGCGTGGAGCACAAAAAATTAAATTAGGGTAACTAATTAGCCTAAAATTAGTCCTTAAATATCGTTATATTGAATCGCAAAAAAAGTGGATTTTCAAAAATGGCTCTGCTGAGTTCGCGCGAAGCTAGCAAAGCCACAGATTTTTCTATCAAAGAGAAGAGCAAACAATTTAGGTATAGGGTAATAAAATAGCCTAAAATGAGCCTTAAATTATGTTATCTATCCCGAGTCGAAATTCGTGTGTGGCTTTGCTAGCTTCTTTAGTATTGAAAACTGATCCCATGGGCTGTTTTCAGTTAATCATGTTGCTATGATGAATACCTACATTTCGTTTCAATTATTTTGAAATTTCAAATATTCAATATTTCGAAATGTCCTGATCTGGTTGTAACTCATGAGAATATTGATGAAATTATTAAATCAATAAATATACCAAAGAATACTGTTCACATAAAAAAAAATATGGAAAACCTTCAACTGTTAGAGAGAATGATGAATCAGCAAAAAATGTTCAATCCGAATAACCCCTCGAACATTGATAAATGCTCAAAAATGTTATAACAACTTCATCAAACTTGTTGCTTATAAGCAACAAACCTCTGCCTACGTCTTCGAACTGTTTCAAAGCAACAATCTTTCGAAATTTGTCATCAAACTTTTTCAAACAATTATCAATGTCCTTGGGATTTTACTACTGAAAATAACGAAACATGGAAATATAAATAAATAATAACAATTGTTTATGTTGAAACTGTAACTGACCACTGACGCGAAATGAGACCAATGGGAGAATTTACCCTATAACTCCTATAAGACATGCCAGTCCTTAATTATTATTCCTGCATAAATGTTTTTTTCCTTTATTTCTTACTAAAAACTTAGGACTGAAAACTTCTGACTTGAAATTGCTGCATGAATCCACCATTTGTTGAATTGGCGCTTTCTGCTCCTGCTTTGGTAGAGAATTTGGAATGGATTTCTTGTATTTTCGAAATATCAAGCATAATTTATGAATTGAAAATCAAATTCGAAGAAGAAACCTTTAAATTAATGAAAGTAGTCACAGTCCAAGAAACTGGAACACATAAAGGGTTTGAAATGTTGGATGCTGCAAAATCAAAGCATGAAAACGAGTGTTGTAGAATAACAAACAAACAAAAAAGTTAGCACACCACGTTGAGATTTTTGTTTACCTATCGATCAAGTATATGTAATAACCATATTCGCATAAATAGAGAATGATATGACTGGGAAAAATAAATGCTCCAAATAATATATTCAATGTATATCTGAAGGCAGTTGTTCGTGACCTTGAAACCGGCGATAACACACAAAAGTTATACCGAAAGGTGATCTGGAAACTATTCAATAGTCACTGACATTGTGGACCTGGAGAGGTGACATTTATTACATTCTCGTAGATTTATGACTCAATTCTAAATTGTTGTGGTATTTTGCATAACTCTAGGAATATCTCAATCTCACTGACAACTGTCCCCTCTACAGGGAGTCCGGCAGGTCTGACATAAGTACCCTTGAAACGTAGTTTTTGAATGGTCGAATTAATAACCATATTTCTTTATTTCAACTGATGGGAAATTTGATATTTCGACATGGAGAAATATGTTCTCACTATGTACTTATGATGGGATCGTTCAGTCTCTGACATTAAGTCATTCATAGCGAAACTATTGGAGATAAGGGCTGAAAGAATGAACAAAGCATGCGCAATAAATAAACCCCTGGGGTTTTATGATCTAATTGTACTCTTGTGCAATTTTTGGTGGAATGGTAGGTGAAAATCTCCGTAAATACCTCTACTTCTGTTGATGCATTTAGTTTGAGTTCAAACATTGCATAGTGAAGACTGATTTTGAGGTGGTACGTTTGAATTATAGAAGTAAGCTCGGAAGTAAGTTATTTATCTAGTGAAAGATTTACAAGGCTTTTGGCATGAATCGATGTAATTCAAAAAAACCAGATTTGTATTTCATGCAAATTATATTTCAAAATTTGTAGCAAAGCGCTTTCGACTGTTAGCTCATCATCAGTGCATAACTAAAATAAGTAAGCAAGATTTCGTAAAATAAGAAAACATTCTTATCAATGTGGATAAAGATAAAAAATTTTGATAACATTTTTCTTTTTATACATATGAAGGTGTAAATCAATATACTCACTCGTCAGGTATTACAAAAAAAACTCATATACATCTGGTATACAAACTTTTCACATTAATAAAATATGTTTGGTTTTCTCAACATTGAGATAAACCCGTTAAAATTTTGAAAATTTAAAATTTGAAACTTGTCAACGAATTTTAATTTTTAATCAACAGGTAATCTATTATCTAGTTAGATACTTGAGTATAATTTGAAAAAAAATTACCCATTTTTTACGCTGTATTAAGTTTTTGCTTCAACAATTATGTGAACCCAGTTAAAGGGGGGTCCATGCATATTGTTATTGCTTAAATGGTTCAAAAATAGATACTCTGAATTAAAATAGCATTATAATCTTGTTGATCATAAAAAATCTGAAAATTCGGTTTTTACATTTCTTTGATACAACTAAGTAACTGTTCGACAACGATCAATATCTAAATCGAATTTTGAATCACCCTGTACACTGTATATAAATTTCAGATAGTGAATCGGCTATATAATCAAATGAAATAAATCTATTGAATGGGTTTTAGGATGTGTATAAAATAAATCTTAAATAAATTTCAAATACCTATCTATATGTTGTGATGAACATAACAGTGCTAGGTAACCTCTTTTGCTACAAATATCAATAAAAAATGTGATATATCGAACATATCTTAAATTTCAGAGTTCTCATCATCTATATTTATAGGTATACATTTTTTAAATGAGGTGATATCTCAGGTGATATGTTCGTGACTGATGTTCTATAATTTATGTAGAAATAAGTGAGAAACAGTCAATGGTAAACCAATTAATACGATTTCTTCGTTTTTATGTCAAGCTTTCGAGTTTTTTATTTTTTGAGTACATGAATATGTGACCACGTAATAAAACGATTTTTATACTAACATGAAATAATGTTTGAAATATGATGAAGTTATCTTGTCATCTTGTCATTTCAAATTCTGACTGCTTATAATTTATTCTGAATTTAATGTTGAGTATCCTTTTCTTATGTAATACCATCACATAATACCATATTCATTTACGTCTCGAAGAAATAATTTTTTGTTGAAATCTAGACATAAAAAACGAAGAAATCGTATCTATTAATAATTGGGCTATCACATTGACTGTTTCCTACTCAGTTTCCTACTGATGGTATTCACATAATCCAAACTGGATGACTCCCAAAACATCAAGCTCAAAATTTAAGCCACATTTTGTTCAATATCCCGTTTAACATATCATTCTTCCACCTCAGACAAGAGAGAAACAACCATTAATCATCCCTAATTGAATGTAGAGTAATGATTGTGCCGAAGAACTAATAAAGACGTTGAAACAGACAATAAAACTCCACGTAGTCGTGTAACCTAATAATAATTACCCCGCGAAAAGGGTTAAATAATTTACAGCACTATCAAATCTCGACTTGTCACAATTTATCACCGGAACGCTTATTTAATGGCGTCGACCGTCGTCGGATTTGCACGATTGCGAACCGAACGCATCCTTGCTTCATAAATTCCACTCAACAAGTAGTCCATATACCATGACGGTTATATTGTTATTACCGCGCGTTTATGGTTGCCAACAGATGTAAATTCTGTCTCTATTAGTTTAATCGTTGCTTTACAACCATACTAAACGTAGTGTTAACGCCTTCTGCGTTTATCGCATCACACGTTCATTATCTGTTTTTGCATCATCGATCTCTTTTGTTTTTAATGTCTTTTGTTCATCCTGGTTGATGTCATTGTTTAGCTGATGACGAACAATGTCGTGGATGCTGCAATCTCCAGATTTTTTTAGGAGGCAAATATACTTGCTTATTGGTGTCCTCATTTTCTTAGTTTTCCGATTTATCAATTCAGAAGTTTGATCGCCAGTTTTCATGAAACTTTGTGAGTCTTTCATGCAAGTAGCTATTGATTTAGTTATAGGATCAATCTCGGATATAATAATTCCAATTACATTGGAACATTGATTCCTGATGCCTTTGGAATATCAATGAAATATGTTATTCGCGAGATTGTGATGAACGAGACGTTTTCCTTAATATACAGTGTCACACATAAAGTTTGCGACATATGGAAGTTTTTTTTATTAATAGATATAAAGAAAATTTGACTTCGCAGTTAGTTTGTGCTTGAAAAATGAGTAAAATACAGCACCTTTCCTTTTTTTATGTGCTACTCTAAACCTGACAAATTTGTTTTTTTTTTCTGGAAATTTCGAAAAATGCCAGAGAAAAAAATTGCTCAGATTCCAATTTTATACATTCCAAATTTGGACTCTCTACTGTCACTTCGACTTTTTTTCATTTTTTTTAATTTTTCGAATCTTTCGCTCTATCGATTCGAACGAAACATGATTCAAATTTCATAATTTTGATGAATATGAGACTTCAATATCATATCTTGCCCAGGAAATACCCACATTGACCTGTTACCAGAAATTCGTCTTTTTTGTTGCAAAGTTCATCTAGTTTTTTCATTTCATTGTTAAAATGATGTGGATTTTCAATGTATGGACGTTAATATGTCAGTAATCGAATAAACGAATTTCTATTCATTCTTATTAAACTAGTATTTCTTTTTTCAATAGATTTTTATCCACAGTTTCATTATTTTTCCATATTTCGCGAACTTTATGTGTGACACTGTATATAGGGGAAAACCGAAATGACTTTTCATTGTTCGGACCTTGATGTTGGGTAAGGGCAGAAATGATGTGAAAAAATACCACGTGAGATAGGTACATATCTTGATTAGGAAAGATGAAGGCTATACTCAAATTCGTTTAAAGAAATAAAGGTCTATATTTTTGAAAAATGGAGTTGTGGGTGACCATCGAAGAACGAAACGTAAAATGGTACAGCAAATCTAAGCAAAATTAAAGCAAATCAACAAATTCTCTGAGCACTTTTCCATACTCCTGAAGATGAAGACGCTAACGCAAAGAGAAAAAGGAGCCATTTGACTTGTTCCCCATTTTTCCGGTAATTATCTCTTGAAAACGGGTGATAGTTATGGTTTTCAAACCATCGTTTCATTATTCACTAGTCAACTTTTGTTTGATTAAACCAAATTCGTATCTACCATTCACCATTTTCCATATGCCAATGGTGAAGGGACAAAATATATGTTCATTTTTAGTTTTGAGTCAATTTTAGTTTGATTGTAAACTCGCAAAGGCACCTCAATACATCTCTAGATAAACAACAAATAACGTATTTTTCACTCTTCAAAACAAGGAGAATATGAAAAGAAATGAGTAAATTTTAAAACTGAATATAATTTTTGTTCAGCCTTGGGGTATGTCAACTTACTACTTCCCTCAAGATAACTTATTCATAAAACCCTCGTAAAAACCTTAGCGCACACCCTCTATTCAAAATAGATTGTGACTGATGGTGTTGAAATTCTTAGTTTATCTGAGTACCTGTTAATGGAGTCACTATATCATTCGAATGTGAATTTTGTCACAGATGTGAGCTTCAGTTTGGAATTCACTTTGGGGAAACTTGAGGCATTTTTTTTGCGACGAAACAGTTTCAAAGACCGTTTTAAAACAGTTTATACCTCTACGTCATCGTTTTATGAGCCGAAAAAATGTAACGTTTCAAAACGTCACGTGTCATGGTTATTTAACCTCATAGATGACAGTTTGCCATATTGAAACATGATTGAAACGGTCCAAGAGACGCTTTCAAAACGTTTTGAACCAGAATCAAGTGTGACGTCACAAATGGTTCAAGAAAATGGAGTGTTTCAAAACTGTTTCAAATACTTTCAAAACAGTTTCTCGCAAAAAAATGCCTTTGGGATAATATTGTTGAGATGTTTCAATGAAGAATACCTTCTTTTTCGGCTTGTATCATATTGTTAATTGTTTCAAACAAGAAACGTCTATAGGTGATAGCAAGTGTTCAACTCAACCAAATCAGTCGTAATTAATGATTTTGGAAATATATCACCGCGACCTCTTTTTTCTTCCATTTAATCTACAGTTGAGACAGCAATCATTGGAATGAACGTTTTGGACATTTATGTATTCATGTCAATGTCATGAGTAATTCATACCTATGTGGTATAAAAAATGCTTCAAATTTATTACTCTCGTTATTTCTATACAGTGAAAATTTCATAAATTTATTTTCAACTAGAAGGCTTCTTTTTGTATACGTTGCTTATAGCAACGGGCGATTACCGTGATAATTTTGGTAGTTCATGGTTCCTATTGACGGAATTAAGTGATAATTTTTCTGTCAAAAATGAAGCGCCTTACATATTTATTGACAAACGCCACTCAGACTGTTTTGAATGTTCCTGAAATTTTAGTAATAAACCTCAGTTACAGTATCTAAGCAGAATAGGTCATCATATTAAAAGCAACTCCAATATTTGAAATTTACTTACCGAATCTCCCACGCAGCATCAGAATTTGTTCCCTTTAATTCTTTTCTCGGTTTCACTAATGTTTTTGTTGATAGAAATTTTCCATCGTCTAGTTTTTGTGACCTTGAAAAAAATTATCGGTAATAATTCTGCTGCTAAGGAGATTACAAGCGACAACTGTATCAATGAAAAATTGCAATCTCGACTAAACTTGTACATTGATGTATCAAGGAACAATTCAAATTTTATGTTCAATTTTGAATTTAATTCCACAGCCAATTGAGAATCGAATGCTACATTTTGATACATGGTTGAATAGATCATTTTAGAGCAAAAATCGAATATGAAGGGTGTCTTTTGAATAAAAATAGTTGAGGTTATTTCTAGTCAAACAGGTGGATCAGTCAATCATTTCAAATTCGTATATCTTCAAATAAAAAAAAACTACAAGTTGTTACATTTGTCCTGTGCATGTCACTCGGTATTGTTTAATAATCAAAAGCCTTGATAAATAATATTTTCACATCTCGACAACTCATTCTTACAAAGTCAAACAACTCTTTCTGTTTCAAATAAATGATTCCTCGATACATTATAGCAAATAATAAATTACTCGTATCATTATAGACATAGCAAATAAATTGCTCGAGTAACTATACAACAAAAGCACGGCATTATTCATGCCCAGCAATTGTCGCTGCTTAATTATATACGTTCAACGATCAAATGGTCGGAATGTCTAAAAATACGTTAGAACAAAATAAAAAGTGTACGCCATCGCAAGATCCGGGCTCCTAATTAGAAATGCCGTCTTCTCACATGACTGATGGTGCTGTCTGTGGCCCTATTCCGGCCAACAGACTGTGACTTATCAGATAAATGCGGCCCAATTCTTGTTTCCATGGCATTCTAGTTGCGTCAGACCCATGTCAAATACCCACGACTGACTGGCCTGTCAAAAAACATGAGAATATTCCGCCATGTCCGAGCTCACCCTAGTCTGTGGGATGGGACCAAAGTTCATCAGGGGAATCGGATGCGATAACCTGAAAGGAAAAGCAAAGCGAGAAGATTACTTTGTCGGTTGGGTAGGTATAAAACAGAAAAAAAATTGGATTTGTAGAGGTATGGGAAGAAAAAACGATATGGTGAATTTTAAAGGTACCTATTTGGAAAATTTCACGAGTGTATAATAGAGCAGTAACATTTTTCATTCAGTTACTTTTTCTGCGGTGATGAAATGAATGAGGATATCTACTAACATTATTGGATATTATTGAGATTGATTTGGGATTTGATATTTCATTCATTTACTCCTTGAACGACAATTTCAGATTCCTCCATATAAGGATAGATGCGAGAATTGAAGTGATTTGTTATTGATCTGAAAAATGAAAATTCTCATATTCTGCATCACTTATTATCATTGATTATAAGGGGGTTTCATAAATATTGCTTATTATCTACAAGTTTTGATGCAGGAAAATTAGTGTGCGTGAATTCATCCAGTTAGTTCCTTAGTGCCTCTTCTGTCAAACTAATTCAAAAACAACAATATACAGCAACATATATACAGCAATATATAAGTAAACAAAATACCTACATATTTCAAATGAATATAGAACATTCAAATAGAACATTCACCAATCCTCGATATTTTGAACATGACCCCTCTCATCTAATGACCAACCATATAAGGACCTTTTCTCGTTATCCACACTTGTTTGGAAATTTCATACCAAAATAAAGTCTATATAAGATCTAGAGCTGAGGCACTATCTGATTGAAAACATGTTTTTATTTTTAACGAATTAACCTAACCTCGAAACAATTCAGAAATCGCGACACAAAAAGTTCCCAAATTGTTATCTAATATTTGAGTGGTTCACCCAAGGAGTGATTATTTCTTCTGTAATTCAAAAAATTAGTTAAATATAGTAATCCGTAAAAAAAATCCAAACGTGGTATCGTTAATCGGTATAGAGCATCAATTTCAAATAAAATGTAATCTTTCGATATATATACAGGGTTTTTCACTCAGTTTTTCACTTGAGACTCCGTACGCCAATAAATCGAAAACGAATAGGAATATTACTTATTATATTACTTCTGTGGAAAGTAGGTATAGTTAATCAATGGTGTCAAGTAGATTTCTTACAGAGTTTTAAAAAATCGACACCTACTAAGAGCTGGGCGTCGCGACGCGTCGAAAATATAAATCGATTGCAGTGACTTAGAAATTACCTTCTTACAAAAGTACATTTTATTCATCTTGAAACAATTGAAGAGTAGCGCCACCAGGTCTTATTTCCATCCAAGGTGGATATAGGATGGTGAAACTATTAACAAGCACTATAGAATAAACTGTAGACCTTTGCCTACTTGATTTCATGCCGTAGTAATATTTCCTGAAGTTATCATAGATGGCGACATACCTTGTGTCGGTAAAACAGAAACTCTGCATCTGTCATCTTTTTATCAATTTTATCTATTCTAGATGAAAAATGACTGAGAAAGAGTCAAAATATCGATAATTATTCCAGATTCACTGAAAATATTGTGTTTTGATGTCTTTTCAACTCTCGTCTGTCAGATGCGAACCACAGAAATACGTAAACAACAGAAATCTTCTTCGATTATCGATCTCACCGCCATCTTCATTCAAGTCATGGAAATATTACTAACCTTCTCAAACGGTCTACAAGTTTTTCGCAGAAACAATTGAAGAGCTGTTTCACCATCCTATATCCACCTTGCGATAATAATAGTAGCCATAGTAACTATTATTCATGGCATTCTTGTAAGAATAATCCATAATGGCATTTTTTGCCAATCAAGAAACCACAATTTTAAACCGTTATAACTCAGAAATTAGTGAAATAAATGAGTCCCAGTAAATGACAAGAAAGTTTTTAAATGGTGTGTCCTTTTGCATGCGCTTGATTTCAAAGTCACTGCAATCGATTTATAATTTCGAGGCGTCACGACGCTCAGTTCTTAGTAGGCGTCGAATTATTTGAAATTGTCGTGCGGGGTATTAAGTGAAAAACCCTGTATATGCCTTCACGAACTGAGTTGCAGGTATTGATTTCATATCTTCTCCAAATTCAGCAAATGCTATTTCTTCCCTATAATGCATGAGAGAGACAAAAAAATGTGTTCATTTCATCATAAAAACCAAACAACATGAAAATTCATTGAATTAATGAATTATGAATTTGATAGTTGATTTAGAGGTTGGCCTACGGACTATTTGAGCCGCCTCAGTGCCCATTTTTGCTCGTTTCTTCGGGACCCCCGACTGAACGGAATAAATGAATCCCAAAGTGTAAAATGGAAGAGCGCTTCTATTGTACCCCGTAGATTATGCAATTGTACGTCTAAGCACAATAAAAACTCATATTTCCTTGTCATGTCTCTTTGTAGGAGTGTGATATCTCTGTTAGCTCGATGTAAATGAAAAGCAGGATGGAACCCTATAACATTTTTCCCAAACAAAAAAATTAACATGCTTGGCGAATATTCTGTACATGGCGTGTGATGAATTGATTCGATTAAATTTAATTATAAATTTAATTTGCATATTTGCAGATGAATATGTTGGTCTATAGTGGTTGGTAATAAAATTGGAATATTTTAATGGAAATTGGCGAATTTATACCATTCCCAGTTCTATTGAAATTTAAAATTTCTAAGTATAAGAAATGTGTGTATGCAGTTATTATCGAGTTATTCTGTAATATATTGTTGCGATTATAAAAAATTTTGAATATAGGTAACTTCGGTACATTTTGTAATGGTTCGGATTTCCATTTTCCGAAGAAATCAGAATTAGAAAAGCTTTCAAGGGATGCAGAATGTCCCAGAAATTACTGTTTTCTATTTTGGTTTTGTATAATGAAGTCATTGTGCATCGCAAATGCGTGTCGAAATAGCCTCTATTTCGATACGCATTTTTTATTATTCGCAAGTTGGTACAATCCTCGGTACAATCGAACTGTCAAATGAAAGTCAGAAGAGTTAGGCCCAGTCTCGGGCTCAGTTTACTTCTGAGCGATATGGATTTGGTGATATTAGCAGTGAAAAAATCAATGTTTTTAATTGGTGAATTTCAATTCAAGTGTAATTTGATTCAAATTGACCAATAAAAACATTGATTTTTTCAACGCTGGTATTGCAATAATCAAAATCGCTCAACTGTAGACTGGGCTTTACGCTTGTGTGTAAGATTTTAATTATTTCAATGTCATCATTGTTATCAATACAAGATGTTTCTGTTATTTATCGATATTTAATCAATTTTTTTCTTCAACTCAATTCAAAATAGAAAAAATTGCATATAACACACGTTTTATAAGACACGTTGTCGCACTTCTTCACTTGTTCCAAACAACGCGTGCGACAAAATAGCGTCTTATAAAACTTGTATCATAATATACTATTTTGTACAACTGTCAGAAAAACTTGACATTTCTGCATCTCTATTGATGCGTATAGATTTACTTTTTTTTCTTCCGAAATAATTCACAAAATAAACATGAAATATTACTTTTCAAAGAATTTTATTTTTAACAGAGTTCATGCATTATTGATTGATTGTTCATCATAAAACAATTTCATTTATTGGGATTATATAATTGATATAGTAAAGTTTGAATTATTATTTTCAACATAAATTCTCGAAGATGTTCAATCGTTAGATATTTCATGAAGAGTTGATCTCACAATTTTATCAGATATTTTAATATGTTGGGAAGAAGGTGGACAATTCAATATTTTGTTAGAAATCTCAATGTTGTTATTCAAACTATCTTCTATATAATTATGCATTCCAGACTAATTCGCATTCACAGTTGTACAAATAATGTTGTTTCGTATTTCGTGTATAAAATTCGTATTTTCATGGAACATTCGAGAGAATTCAACACTCCCATGTGCCATTAAAAAACACTCATTTCACGCACTTAATACAAAAATAACTATTTTAACGAAATATTTTATGAGAGATAAGTACATTCTCAAGAGAAACAGGAAGTCCTGGGACACCTTGTAGAAAATGAAAACGAAATAATTAAAGAATCGTATCATGTGGAGATTTAGATAAAATATTATGCGAATAAATTCAAAGGACCTTAAAAGCAAAAAGACATAAAATTAAGATCAGGAAAAAATTAAATATACGTCAAAGGAAACTAGGTAACTTAATAATAAAACATGATAAAATAGAAATAAAGTTTTTTTCGATTTTGTTTATTTGAAATCATTTGTTTGGACTATGAAAGTATCCAATTTTTTTCTTTGCAGGTCTTTGCTCAATATTTTTTAAAATTACCACATAATTCGAAAGAACTCTAATTTTGTTCATCAGGCTTAAAGGAAATATGCTTTCGTAGAATGTGACAATTCAAGTATCGCTGTGAATTACATCTTGCTGATCAGTGCCGAAAACGTTAAAAATAAGTAAGACAGTGCTGAACTTTTTGAATCCTCCGATTCCCAAAAGGTTTTTCCTTTATCTAATTAACGATATCAGATTCGGATGCAGCACAGCCGCGTGATGAACGCTAGTCTACCCCGAACAAGACATGTAATTATTTCAGCCCGACTGTTCTGAGTTTGATTTATTCCTACACAGACATGAACTCTGATTAGTTCGATGCTTCTTTAATTATTCTTACTGAATATCTCGCTGCAGCGCATCATGGGACGGCTATTTCAGATGAACCGATTTATCAAATGTCATACCTGGCAATCTGCGCACCTATTTTCATTTAAGGCACAACATGCCAGTGCGTTAAAGTCGACACATCTCGAATTCAACTGCAATAAGATTATGAAATATTTCCAGTGTCGCCACAAACGGAATGATTGAGTGGCAAAAATAAACTGCAGCGACAAAAGCAGCAGTTTATTCAGCCAAAATTCATTCGAATATAACAAGAAATTGTAGCAAGACAATTTTGTCACATCAACGATTGTCACGCCATTTTTTTCTTTAGTGGAACATCGTGTGAGTTATTCAAACATTCCCTATATTCTATACTCAACTTCAACTCCCAATAATTGTAGGTTTTAATGGTACTGACTTCGGCGACTTCTAGCATATCCTGTAGATGTAGAGCTGATGGAGGAATAATAATATTATAATAGCCGATTTTCATTGGCAGAACTGGTACCTATGTCAAAAAGATGGATGATTATAATCGAACTTCAACTTGCAATATTGTCAATTTATGGACCTTTTTTATTATGAAGCAGTTATGATATAATTATTCATTCTAGTCTCTTGTGAAAAATGTCAATTAAACATAATATGGACAATATGGTTGTTTTCGAGGTTGTTTCATTTCAACTTTGTACTTTCCTTTGTGGAAAGAGAGGAAAGAGCTTTCCAAAGAGGTTCCCATTTGAACTTTTTTGAAGTAACCCCTCATGTATCCCTGATTTCGAATTGGGTAGTTTATGGTTCGAAATAGGCCGTCTTGAAATATAAATATGTTATTTATATATATTCATTATGAAACCTTGCAATGAATTAATTAAAACCATTGTTGTTGTTTTTGTACCTCATATAATGATCATAATGTTTGATATATTAACAGAGTCTGATTTTATCATCGAAATTATAAGGTTATGCAAAACTTCTAAACAGGATCTAACTTCAGATGAAACATTTAGAGGAAGGGATAGCTATCATGATCAAATTTTGGATGCATGATTAAAAACGAATTGTTTACTGAACACAGCACGTTAGGGTTTCCAAAATATATCGTCATTATCAATAAATGGAAAAGGGAAGACAAGAAGTAGAAATTAACAACAGAATCGAGAAAACCATAAAACTGTACTATACAATGAATAAGAACTTCATCAATAAAAGACAAATTTTAAAACAGACAAAACTAAAAATATTCAAAACAATGTATATATAGGCCAGTATTAACATATGGGTGCGAATCTTGGATATTAAGAAAAAAATCAAAAGTAGAATACAAGCAACAGAGATTAAATACCTGAGAGGAAATATATATATATATATATATATATATATATATATATATATATATATATATATATATATATATATATATATATATATATATATATATATATATATATATATAAGAGTGACAAGGAGAGATAAGATAAGAAATACACGAATAAGAGAAGAACTAGACATAGAAGACATTATTTCATTTATAGAACAAAACAATTAGGATGGTGAGGACACATATTATCATATATCTATGAAGCGAAAATACAAAACAAGAGAAGAAGAGGAAGACCTGAAAAAACCTGGAACGACATGATAGGAAAGATTCTACAAGGAACAAATAAACAATGGAACGAAGCAAAGTTACTGACTAGAGACAGAAAAGAATGGAAAAAGTTCATAAAGCAACAATAAAATGATAACCCGACACACTGAGGGTAAAACGGTTCAACGCAAATGCATATCGAAATAGCATTTGTTTCGATACGCATTTTTTATTATTCGTAGGTTGGTACAATCGAAATGTCAAAAGAAAGTCAGCTTACTTCTGAGCGATTTTAGATTTGGTGATACTAGCAGTAAAAAACTCAATGTTTTTATTGGTATAGATTTCAATTCAGAGTGTGATTTGATTCAAATTGACCAATGAAAACAATAACAACATTGAATTTTTCACCGCTGGTATAGCAAAAATCCGAGCAAAAATCAAAATCGCTCAACAGTAAACTTGGCTTGTTTCGTTATTTATCGATATTAATTCAATTTCTTTAAATAAAATACTTCAAATTAATGCAAATTAGAAAAAAATTGTGTAAATAACAAAATGGCGTCTTTAAAAACTGTATATTATGATATAATGATATTGTTTTCTCGGCGAAGGAACCAAATACATGAATCAGATTTCAATATCACCCAGACACGAAAACAAAACGTCACCCCAAATATCACTCAGGCTGACGTGAAAAACCGAATCTACTGCGAAAAATAAACCGCGCGCCAAGCTCTGGAATCCATTACAAGAATTACCGTGGGCCCGCGAAACGAAGAAAACTTTCATTCTCCGCTCGACGAATTTACCCAACGCGATTCTGTTTTTGTTTATGTCGTCGCTTTCCAGGAAAACCGAAAGGAAAACCCATCCGAGCCCAAATCGAATCGAATCATTGGAGGGTTGAATTCCGGTGTGTGCTCTCAAGCGTTATCCGCACACATGCCGGTTTTTTTTTCCCCGTCCTCCATTTTGGTGTTCACTACGGAAAACCACCATTCATCTTCGTCATCCCCCTCGACCCCCCCCCCACCCTAGACGCCCCCCATCCCCCTCAGGCGAGGGTTCGGTCGTTTATGGCGCTGCAACGAAAGGCACACTCGAAAATAATCAGTTAATTAAAAATAATTGAGGAGATGATGTGGGTATTTCGTCTCACCCAAAGTCTAGTTCACTACTTGAAAACGTTTTTTACGTAGAGGTCCGTGGATTTTTTTGGGGAATTATTCAAATTGCCAACACAAAAATGATTTCTGCATTTGAAAAAAACAATGAGTCTGCTTAAGTCAGCTATATCTACATGGGAAAAGTTATTCTTCATAAAAAGTTTTTCAAATCCCAGGATGCAACTATTATATATCAGATTTTATAAATCTTAAACGAGGTAGGAGAATTATTCAAATTGCCAACACAAAATCGATTTATGCATTTGAAAAAAACAATGAGTCTGCTTGAGTCAGCTATGCATGGGAAAAGTTATTCTTCATAAAAAGTTTCTCAAATCCCAGGATGCAACTATCAGATATCAGATTTTATAAATCTTAAACGAGGTAGGAGAATTATTCAAATTGCCAACACAAAATCGATTTATGCATTTGAAAAAAACAATGAGTCTGCTTAAGTCAGCTATGCATGGGAAAAGTTATTCTTCATAAAAAGTTTCTCAAATCCCAAGATGCAACTATCAGATATCAGATTTTATAAATTTTAAACGAGATAGGAGAATTATTCAAATTGCCAACACAAAATCGATTTCTGCATTTGAAAAAAACAATGAGTCTGCTTAAGTCAGCTATGCATGGGAAAAGTTATTCTTCATAAAAAGTTTCTCAAATCCCAGGATGCAACTATCAGATATCAGATTTTATAAATCTTAAACGAGGTAGGAGAATTATTCAAATTGCCAACACAAAATCGATTTATGCATTTGAAAAAAACAATGAGTCTGCTTAAGTCAGCTATGCATGGGAAAAGTTATTCTTCATAAAAAGTTTCTCAAATCCCAAGATGCAACTATCAGATATCAGATTTTATAAATTTTAAACGAGATAGGAGAATTATTCAAATTGCCAACACAAAATCGATTTCTGCATTTAAAAAAAACAATGAATCTGCTTAAGTCAGCTATACATGGGAAAAGTTATTCTTCATAAAAAGTTTCTCAAATCCCAAGATGCAACTATCAGATATCAGATTTTATAAATTTTAAACGAGGTAGGAGAATTATTCAAATTGCCAACACAAAATCGATTTCTGCATTTGAAAAAAACAATGAGTCTGCTTAAGTCAGCTATACATGGGAAAAGTTATTCTTCATAAAAAGTTTCTCAAATCCCAGGATGCAACCATCAGATATCAGATTTTATCAATCTTAAACGTGGTATGAGTTTTACTCAAAATATCGAAAATTGTTATCGTGTTTGGTTGTTCGGAATTTAAAACTATGCTTTAATATACAATATCACACAAGCAATACTCTTTTACAATTTTCTGTCGAATTATCAATATACCAAACATTTACTATTTTCACTTATTACAATCAGAGCATTTCAGATTCCATGTAGAAAATATGTCAAATCCTTTATCCTGTGGATTTTTTTGAGAACTATTCAAATTGCCAACACAGCAAAAATGATTTCTGCATTTGAAAAGAAAACAGTGAGTCTGCTTTAGTTGGCTACATATGGAAAACTTTTTTATTACTATTTCAGGAAAAAAATATTCTTCATAAAAAGTTCTGCATGGTCTCAAATCCAAGATGCAACCATCAGATATCAAATTTTATCAATCTTTAATGAGGAATGTATAAAAAATATGAGTTTTACTGATATGAGTAAATTATAACTAACTCTATATTTCACAATATCGAAATAGTATATCATGATACAAGTTTTATAAGACGCTATTTTGTCGCACGCGTTGTTTGGAGTACGACGAGCGAAGAAAGGAGTGCTCCAAGTGAACAAGTGCGACAACGTGTCTTATAAAACGTGTGTCATAAGCAATTTTTTCTATTTTGAATTGATTTGAAGAAAAAAATGGATTCAATATCGATAAATAACAGAAACATCCACGATTGGTAACAATGATGACATTGAAATAATTAAAATCTGACGCACAAGCGTAAAGCCCCGTTTACAGTTGAGCGATTTTGATTATTGCAATACCAGCGGTGAAAAATTCAATGTTGTTATTGTTTTTATTGGTCAATTCAAATCAAATTACACTCTGAATTGAAATTTACCAATTAAAACATTGAGTTTTTCACTGCTAATATCACCAAATCCAAATCGCTCAGAAGCAAACTGGGCCTAACTCTTCTGACTTTCATTTGACAGTTCGATTGTACCAATCTCCGAAAAATAAAAAATAAAGGCTATTTCGACACGCATTTGCGTTGCACACAAAATAGAAAAATTGTTATTGTGATTAGTTGTTCGGAATCTAAAACTATAGGTAGTTAGGTCAGATCGGGTTAGGTTAGGTTACGTTAGGTTCGCTTGGGTTCGCTTGGGTTATATTTTTTTACAACTTCTTGTCGAATTATCAATACCGAACATTTATTATTTCGATTTATTACAATCAGATCATTCCAGATATGTCAAATCCTTTATCCATGTTTCAAATCCCAATGAATAATGTTACACATCATTATCAGATATCAATGTTATGATTATCATTTATATATATTTTTGTTCGATTGAAATTGTGTTTTAGACGTATAGGTGATTATTTTTTTCTTCCATCATGCTGTTTGATTTATTAGTTATGCGGGGGTTATATGGAAAAGCAACCTTGTTGAATATCGCCCATCATATGTATTGTATCAATTATTTTTAGTTGAAGAAACATAAAGACACTTCATTATTATTATTATTATTGAAATAATAATTACTACCTGATATTTCTTGTCAGAGCGTCATAGATTACGTACAATAATTACAGTTAAATTTTCTTTGTTATTGGTAGAAATGTTTCGAGAAATATATTCAATAGTATAAATTGATGCAACTGCATATTTGACTATCACCAACTTTTTTTTCAATTGCGAAGATCCATAAAGAATTGAGAACACATTCTGAAAAAAACTTCCTCCATCCTTTCTATGCCTATAGATACCCTTGATATTTCCAAGATTGAAAATTGCCATCACTTATTTCTTCAACAATAGAAGTTCGAAACTTCATGAATGAAAGATTATTGGATGACTGTTTTATCAACATTTTCTTAGCAGAGAAGTTGACCTTAGATGCCTATGTGGATGCCTCCATTATGAAGGTGTCTACATCCTTCACCAGATATTTGCCCTCATGCGATAATGGTTGACAAGTTCATTATATAAGAAAGATAATATTGTGTCAACAGGACAACATTTATTATTTTGTATGTAACTGGTGACATTCTAATCTTTGAAAGCAATTTCTCATTATTATGTTGCTTGAAGTGTTATCTATTCTCAGTCAATTCAGTGCAAAGTTATAGGTACTAATAAAAATATTAACATCATCTCGAGAAATCAGTTTTTTTATGAAATCGTTTCAGATTCAAAATTACATTTATTTCACCACAGATGAAATGATTCATAGTTAACCATTTTTAACATTGTAACATCTGACAAGAATCTTATTATACCCGAACTAATCGTAATTATTACGTGGAGTATAGTTATTTCGAAATTTCGCAAGACCGTCAAGACCAGAAAAGACGAAAATGATTTATGCATCATTTATAAACTCATTATCTCAGATACAGGCTGAGACCGCCTAAAGCCCACTTTGATTGGCGTCACAAGGCCGACTTTGCCTCCCTTCAAACTGATGTATATAATTATTTTCCTGGTAATTTTTATTGCTTTCTCCTGAGCAGTCGTCGGAGGGCTCTAGGTAATAATTTTTTTAATGAAAGCCTTCAAAATCAAAATAGGGGATATGAAACTTTGACAACTTGAACTTTTCCCTTGTATAACATCGATTATTTACCTGGAATTGGACGGTTTTGTATGGGTCTTCGTTCTGGGACAATTACATAACAAACCTTACAGGAATTCTCGAAAAAGTGTATATTTATTTTGATGACTACCAAATTGGTTGGTGCGCTGTAGCGCTTTTGCCTTCAGCAGCTTTGATATAATTGGGTACAAAAGGCGAGGAAGAAGAAACGGTGATTATCTTGAAAATTATATCTATAGTTAGTTGATACCTTTCTGAAATAGTAATTTACGTAACAAGTCCGGAAAATACTGTTTTTTTGGATGAGTGGACAAAATTCTAGGACGAGCGTAGCGAGTCCTGGAAGTCTGCGAGTCCAAAAAAACTGTTTTCGGGCGTGTTGCGTACACAATTTTTTCGGCAACCGTGTAGAATAACAAATCAAAGAAACACATTTCTTTATTAGAACAAAATTTCGAACATTTCAATTCTTATTTATATTAATATTTATATTAAAATTAGAACAATTGTTTATATTGAATGGATTCAATTTGTTTGAAATGCTTGGTATATTTAAGTGCCTTTTGTTGAAGTCAGAACAAGAAAGGTGAAGTTTCCGTTTCACATTGATTGTTTTCATCTGATAACTTTTGAATGTTAGCTAATTTTATGTCAGATAGCTGTCAGTCGTTATTTTGCTGCTATGGTAATGATCAACTGCATTTATCAAAACCATACTACCAAGATTTTCATATTTACAATGAAAACAACGATGTGATTCTTCCCGGCCTAGTCCGGGAAGTACGTACTTCCCGGACTAGGCCGGAAAAATGCCACTTTCTCAAAAAAAAAAATCGTCTGGAAAGTACGTACTTTCCGGACGGTTGCCGAAAAAATATTTTGGGAAACTTGAACATGATTGAGATTATCAAGATACGAATTCAATTTTTTTTATTCAATTCAAGATTCATTTGAGCAGAGAGAAATGAGGATTTCAAAAATATTAAAACAGTGGCGTATTCGAGGGCGTATCACTTGAATAAGTGAAAATATCGTAGGAACATCACTGACAAGAATTTGACAAATTATGTTGTACAAAAGAGAACACCTTTTGAAATCAATTTAGGGTCACAAATTTTGATACCATGAAAATATTAGCACTCTGTAGTTCCAAAGCCAAGATCTTTAGTCTTACACATTATGTTCACATGAAGTTGTTTTTATTTTCATTTGGACCCACCCAAAATAAAATTCTTCGAATATTAGCATGATATTATAAGAAACACCATCTATAATGGGAGTTCACATTACTTGTTACAGAATAATCTGATCCTGATGCGAGTAGATACTTTGTTATCTCTACGATTTACCATCATAATTTATTGGTAGTAATGAATTCTCCTTTAATGGATAGTATTTTTCATTTCAGATATTCAATAAATGCTCTGTCTGCTATTTATGAGGAAAATCAATGTTTTCTATGAGAATATCAAAATAAAAATTGATAATACTCATTCATAAAAATCTATTCTCAGTCAAAAATCATCATCAGAAGATTAAAATCCGATATCATCTTAGAACTCGTCTTATCATATTCAAATTATCACACAACAGATATTACATAAAAATGGGGTTATGATTCGAATAGTCGACAAAAAATTTAATATTTATTTCGTATATCTTCACCAATTCAACAGCTGACCGTATTATTGGTATCAATTATTCCAACAGGCTTCAATAATTGAATAATAGAAGGATAATAGGGATCATTGCATTTTGAAATCTTCGTATTATTGGTTACCCATTCATGTTGAGCTAACTTCTATTCCTGCTACAACTGAGTGATGATTGATAAACCTGCTGAATGATGTTTTGATATCATTACCATTCATATTTATATGAATTTCTCAGCATGTTTTCCTCGAATTTCTCATCAAATTCAATGAAAACTCTGGCAACCCGAGTGGTTTTTGATTATCTTTGATTAACTTTCAGTTCTAATATTGTTTTTAACGCATCGTATTTTTTGAATTCCAGAAAGAAAACGTGGCCGACAAACCTACACCCGATACCAAACGCTGGAATTGGAAAAGGAGTTCCACTTCAACAGATACTTGACGCGGAGAAGAAGAATAGAAATCGCCCATGCGCTGTGTCTAACGGAGAGGCAAATAAAAATTTGGTTCCAAAACAGGCGCATGAAGTGGAAAAAAGAAAACAAGACCAAAGGAGAGGGTGGTTCAGAAGGTGGCGGTGACGATATCAGCCCTCAGGGATCACCACAGTGAACCTGCAAGACGTATTAACTCTGTACCTTAATACACATTTTAGTCATTGCATTTGCCTCTGCCTACGGCATTGGCTCCTTTTTGGCAAGAACTACTCGAAATTCCCCCACAACCGTATTGACCTCTTAAGAAAGTCTTTTGTGTATATTTAAAGTCGATATATTTGTTCTATACGCGATTATAGATGGATTTTATAGTTAATTTATTTATATTTGTAGATAACATAGCCTTTTTATTATTTTTTGTGCGAATCTCCCATTTTGGACTCTCGTTTAAAACTCCATTCATGAGGCCAGTGCTACGTGCAATTTAGTGAAAGCAGATGGACTGCCAAAATGTTGATGAAAACTACACTCCTGGAGTTGAATTTTTTGTATAAATATTTTTTATTATTCCTAATTCCTGGTCATGAAAGAAATGTGGTTCGGAATATCTACGAGATCGACTTTCTATAATGGAAGATGTTGAAAGGTCAGTGACAACATTTTTTTTTGAAATGTTGATGTCCCTCGCAAGCTAATATGAACTGGTCAATGATAACTATACAGTTCTTGTTAGCTTGTCCCAGATATCGTGTTGTTGTATAGACTCTTGTTTTGCAAAAATTCCAATATTCAATAAAATATATTCTACAAGCATTATATCAATCATTTACTGAAATATTTCTTCTCATTGAATGTTCAACG
This sequence comes from Chrysomela aeneicollis, assembly GCA_029955515.1. Classification (NCBI taxonomy): domain Eukaryota; kingdom Metazoa; phylum Arthropoda; class Insecta; order Coleoptera; family Chrysomelidae; genus Chrysomela; species Chrysomela aeneicollis. The sequence goes on from JARUHQ010000002.1 coordinate 30,903,635, forward strand.
AAAAATACAAAACTCACCATATTACGATCACAGTTTCAAAATATTTGCATCAAAGGTTTTGGGCCATGTATAATCATGTAATATGAAGAATTTGTGGATATAACTTGCATGAATCCAGTACAATAATCAATCAACCATTTACATTTTATGTAATCACTTATACATAGTGTTATAAACTCGAGGTCATCTAATCAGGTTTCATTTTTTAGGCACCATTTTCTCTAATACGTAATGGCAGTTTTGGATGTTAGAATAGAATAGAATAGAATTTATTCATGCATTATATACATAGTGTTTGAATACGTCAAAATAAGTTAAAATCATTGTAAAAACAATATACAATATATAGTAAAAATACAGTCAATAAACCTATAGGACGAAGAAACAAACGTAAAAATACAGATATATGACATTACAAAATATACATTTATCATCAGACAGGCAACGAATTAGCTAAAAATTGTTAAAATATTCTTCAAATCCTTTAATCCCGACGTTCTATATTTGTAGGTTACCATTAATTTATGAATATTTTTACTGATGTCATGAAAGTATCAATATCATTCATGTATTGTTCTCAAAAAGGTAAATCTAATAAATCTATATAAAGTCAGAAATTTATTAGAAAATCTAGCATTTCAGATTCTGGAGTTGTTGATCAACTTTTTCACTATCTAGTAGATACTGAAATACTGAATAAGTATCGACTGAAGGTTAAAAATTGGTGTATACACTTCCCCAAAAAATTACCACCCAAAAGTCAACCAAACGTTTGAAATATTTTTTTTGTCCAAACCACTTGTCCAATTTGGACGTTTTTTTCAATATCATGTTATTCTCTCCACTGTATTTCGATAGAAATCTATTTTTTACGAGTAACGGGTGTAGCAATTATAGCATTGCGTTGATTTTTTGGGGAATTGTATATCAAAATATTGTTCGCATTGCAGCAATGTTAATGAATGTATGATGTGTTTTACATTATTCGTTGAACATTCATTTTATTAATAGATATAAAGAAAATTTTACTTCGCTGTTAGTTTGTGCTTGAAAAATGAGTAAAATACAGCATCTTTCCTTTTTTCATGTGCTACTCTATACCTGTCAAATTTGACTTTTTTTTCGAAAATCCTCAAAAAATCTTTTTTTTTTTTTTAAATCCGAAAATGCATAAAAAAATTGCTCACTTTCCAATTTTATACTTTTGTTCCAAATTTGAACTTTCTACTGTCACTTCGAACTACTATTTTCATCCCGAGATGTTGCATTAGTCTTATATTGTTTAAAGTCACGAAATTTTATATCATGTCTAGTACAAATCGCTAAAACGAAAGTCTTTTGAATAGTTATGAAACTGTAAGTCAGTTAGTTTACAGAAAAGTACGATATTTCGGGTTTGTATGTAACTGAATTATTGATCAGAAAAATAATCAAACTGGATAAAAATCTATTAAAAAAAGAAATACGAGTGTAATAAGAATGAAGAAAAATTCGTTTATTTGATTACTGACATATTAACGTCCATACATTGAAAATCCACATCAGTTCAACAATGAAATGAAAAAACTAGATGAACTTTGCAACAGTGACGAATTTCTGGATATGCATTTTTTTTATTTTCTGGTAACAGGCCAATGTGGGTATTTCCTGGGCAAGATATGATATTGAAGTCTCATATTCATCAAAATTATGAAATTTGAATCATGTTTCGTTCGAATCGATGTAGCGAAAGACTCGAAAAATTAAAAAAAATTGAAAAAAGTCGAAAATGACAGTAGAGAGAGAAAAAATGTATAAAATTGGAAACTGAGCAACTTTTTTCTTTGGTACCTGATTTTTTGAGGATTTTCGAAAAAAAATATGTAAAATTTGACAGGTTTAGAGTAGCACATGAAAAAATGGAAGTTGATGTATTTTACTCAATTTTCAAGCACAAACTAACTGCGAAGTCAAATTTTCTTTATACCTTTTAATAAAAAAAACTTCCATATGTCGCAGTCTTTATGTGTGACACTGTATAAGGTTATTTCATCGATTTCTTTTTGGAAATCAGTATTTGGATTCAAGTTTTTCGAATCCATGAAACAAACGAATTTTTGCAAAATAACGAAGACCGTATTCGAATGTTTGAAAAGTAGATGTGTTTTCCTCCTAATTTGATCTGTAGATATTCCTTTTATCTGTATATTCGGTTATGAAGAGTTAATTTATATGAGATCGCTGTAAATAAAACCGGAAAAGAAAGGATATGAAATATACGATATTATTAAAATTACGCACTTTCATGCCAAAGTTAGAGTAAAGAGTTATCCATGTAGGATGGTATGTTATTCAATACTCGAAATACGTAATTATGTGAATTTACAATTGATAGGTTTTAAGAAATGTGAAACATCAAGACATTACGATTCCATTAGAACATTTTTGGAGAGAACTATTTTATATAAAAAAAAATTGGACAATTTTTTGCGGTTCATGATGCTGAAACCCAGTCAGAATTGCTAGTGATAACTTGTAACGAATACGTAAAAATTCTTAACAATGCTACAAAAGAAGTATACGTAATTATTTTATTATAAAAAATGTAGTGGGGGGTTACACAAATTAAATAGGTTGTCAAAAAATCATGAATTGACACAAATTTGAAACATAAAATGTAAACTAATCTTAAACCTACAATTTCCTATTTAAATTGGTTAACCATTTGTACACACAAATATTTATACTCTAAATTTTAGGGGTTATGCAGTGGCATGCTGTATATTTGTACCTATATGGATAAAATAGAAATATAGTTATTTGTGCTGTGGTGTAATATTTTAGAGTTAGAGGTACTAAGTTTGACAGACATCTTTTATCCAGAAAATCGGTTTTTATCATTTTGTAAATGAAAGTTAGTGTAATATAAATTATTTTTATTCCTAATCTCCTTTTATAAATTATATTTTGAGTCTAAATACTACTGAATTTCTGTCTTGTGGATTTCAACTTATATATATATATACCGTACATATAAATATTATATGTATAAATAAATATTATTGTAAATTACTGCAAGATTTTTATTTTGGAATCCTATCCCACTTCTATAATGAAGCTTTCAGAGATTTCAGATTGGTATGAATGATGAGGAAAAATAGCACTTGGTACATATTTTCGATAAGGATCCTTTTATTGACTGAATTATTCATGTATCTGAAATACACAAAGATGGCCTCTCTACTTGGGGTTATTATTGGTTATGGTAGTGTAAAACGCTCCGCCTCACGTCTAGGTTTGACAGGATGATGGATATCTTTCCATGTCCAGAAAGGAACCCCTCTGCTATTAAAACAGCGTACGAGATTGCTATATGAAATAAACTTTCGGCAATTTGTGCCTGATACGAAAAAAGATTAGATGTTTCAAATTAGTTGGGGAAATTAATAACAGTGGCTGTGTTGAATCTGAATGATTGTAAAATTATGGAAAAGCATGTTGATTATGTTTTTGGCATGAGGAATGTTCTGTGTTTTTACAGGAAATGCATGTTCCAAACTCATTTATACTTCATGTTATAATATATTGACAAGGAAGTGAATAGAAAAAGAATCCAATCAAAAGCTAGTGGTATTTTTTAATAAAATTTTAACATCTCCAATAGTCAGAGAATTTGAATTTTGATCAAGATTAAACCTAAATATATATTGAAAAATTATTCTGCTGAAAATAAAGTAGAAAAATGGTTCTATAGCATTTTGATTCGAATTTTTTCAAGAAATATTGTGGAAATAATTAACCAAATCTAACAAATAAACTCCATATATATGACTTTTTTCTTTTTAAAACTTCGTACTTCCTAAAATATTCAGTATAATCGTTGCTTTGCCTTATTGTGTGAAAAAATCTGCAGGTAAACCTACTCCTTCTGTTTATACATTAATTTGCTTTATTTATCAAAATTGATTTCATCCATTATGACATAAGCATACAGACACTGATGCAAGTAGGTACCTTTTTCTATAAAAATTTTATACAGAGAATGATCTTCCATCTGACAAAATTCTCTATAACATTTCCTGAATATTATCTCATTGAAAGAATTATAAATCATTCATTGGATCAATGCTTTTGTACAGCGTTGGGTTTTCAGTAGCGACACTTCGTACTAAAATTTAGTACGCAATTTCAATAGATCGTACTAGATTCGACAGATGATTAAAAAATATAGGAATATTGAAAATTCAACTTTCTTTGGGTAGTTTTGATACGATAAATACTTAAGTAATAACTGACAAAACGAAAAATGAGAAAATAAATAACTGAGTCAATAATATTAATGGAAATAAAACAAAATAAATGATTCAGTTAATAACAGAAAAGTGTATTCTTAAAAAATAAAAATTGAAATATGATGATGAATAACTAAGAAATAATGAAAATTAAAGTCTCAATATTGAAAAATAGACTAAATGAGGTCAATTTGATAATGGAAAGGTGAAATAAAACAAAATAAATACTCGCGGATCAAAAACGTAACAGATTAATGGTGTTTTATCTGTTTTCGTATTAGCGTACTAAGCAGAGCGTAATTTAGTACAATTGTACTAGCAAACCCAACGCTGCTTTTGTATTGAAATGCCATAAGCACACATTAGGTATAATAAGGGTTAATCATCCCAGAAGAAAAAAATCACAATTTTTCATACGACTTAGGTAAATGTAATTATTGCCTGATGAATGTTCCAACTCTTGTTATTGCTTGATGTTTATTGATGTGCAAATCAGTGATTGAATTGAATTGAATCAACAAATAGGATCAAATATAGGTAACAGCATTTTCAAAAAAGTTTTTCTTCGCACTCAGTTTCATGAACCTGAAGAATCTTTGAGAGATTTTTTATCTGCACGAAAGGAAAAATCTATATCGAGATTATTATCGAAGTTTTGAATTGGCGTCAGAAACCATACGCCTGATGATGAGAGTAGTTTTGTGGTAGATGAATTTATCAATAACTCGATCAATACTCTTTACAAAAAAAAAATGTAGGCTGAAATTTTTACATGCAGCAGATTCCAAATTCTAGAAATTAAAATGAAATGAATAAGCACATATTTTGAATGTTAATCAAACTAAACTATGCTCTGATATGTTATGCCAACCAAAGACATTGAGCCAATTGGATTGGTTATAGGTTTATATCGAGCTTTTGGCCAATAGGAGCGACTTGTACAGATTGTTAATTTCCTTGGGTCATCTAAGAGATATAGAGTTACTTGTTTAGTCCAATTCTTTGCTGTTAAACTCCATATCAGAATAGACTCAGGTCTCTCATATATACCTTGAAGGTAGTAGGTATTATATTTCATCTCCTATTTTTGAAAACCTTATAGTCTTGTTATATCTTGTTACCCCATTTCTCTTGGCAGAACCTTTACATCCTGATGTTATTTCTACCAGTCCGATGTTGTCCATATATTGTGTTGTTGTGGCTCAATAAGTATCTACTCGGTGGATTTGGTTCTTTCAAGAACTCTTTGGCCTCTGTCATGCTTTTTCGCTGTTCCTACCTGTTACATTTTTTTATATTATGTACCCTGTTGGACAGACTGGACGTTGATACTTATCAATAAATTAGACGTTGGTATTGTATCACTAAATTATGATTTAAATTGTTTCTCAACCTGAAGATCCGGAATGTTCGACATCAAATCATTTCTTATTAGGAAATACTTCTGGTTCCCAAGTTTGAAAATTTTTCAATCAAATCTGAGAAGTCGATGTCAAATATGTCAAAACTAAGCAGATCATATTTGGAAAAGGTGGTTGAAAGAAAATGCACAGAATCTGAAAGTGGATGATTTGGTAGTGATTGCTGGTAATTCAGGCTCCAAAAATAGTTGGACAAAAGGAAGAATTGTTGCCACTCACCCTGGTACAGACGTCAAAGAGTTGTTGATATTAGATGTTAGGAAAGCACTTGGTACCTACCCTTAGAAGACCTGTCAGTAAACTTTGCATGCCAGATAGGCGTAGATTTATTACTTTGAGAGAGCATAGAATGTTATGATTTTTTATATTGAGTGTCACACCTGATGATGTATTGTATCACTGAATTATTCCTAGCCAGGACAGTCTGTTTTGACTATTCCAACTTTTGTACCTTTCAATTTAGATACTTCGAATAATTTCATGACTATTTTGTTGCATTGATTCAGCTTAGCCGAGCTGTCAGCCACTTCCATGTTTCGTGACATTGGACATTTGTTTCTAGTGTTTATATATTTCGCCGCAGAGTGTCGCTGATTCCAAGTGTCTCTCAGAACGCGGTTCACTGCGTTGAAAAGATTGCATTGGGACAGGCACTACTTTGAGTGAATATCTCAAGGACTCTCGGTCGACTATCCTGCACTGATGATGGCCAATAAGAACGAAACCAGTCTGTAGGTTGTTAAGCGTGCCTGATGTGTCGATGTGAACTTTGATCAGTAAGATAGAAATATTTGCGATCTGCGTCCGCACTGTGTCAGACTGGGTGAATCGTTGAATCGACTGTTCTCTTCTCGTGGTCTATACCAGTCATCAAACTGAGTTGAGCTATGTTTTTCAATCAATTCAGAACATATCATCATGCTCCATTTAAATTTCTTCCGTTGAGCAGTTAGTGAATTTACAACAGATGAAAATTCAGGGTGACTTTATAAAAACTTTTAACATTTAAGATTTATCACCTAACATTTAAGACTTAAGAGCTGATAAGATCATTCTGTTATGAAAAAACTTAAGATTTAGGAATATTTGACATGGAACAAATAATTTTGACGTTGGCAAGTTCTAACCTCTCTATTATTATTGTTTTTGTTAGGATTTTCTTTAATTTTATTCAAATATTATTTGTGTCATGGACGATATGCTCTATTAATTCAACAAGTTGAAGAATTCAGACATATTTATGATGAAAAAAGTAGTTATTCCAAAATAAACTCGCCAGGAAAACTGCCTGGAAAACAATTGGCCAAATATATCTTAGAAAACTGAAGGTAGAAATGGAAAATTGAATTACGGAATACATTTCCATCATAATTTGATCCTGGACAGCCTACATCAATGAAGATGAATTTATGAGATGCATCAGAGATAGCCATCAATACTATGCTTGAAAGTCTTCTTGTAGGAGAAGTATCCTGTTCCAGCATGTTTTGTATTTTGTATCTGAATATGCTTTCCATCAAGGGCACCAATACAGTTTGGCATAAAGCATTTTACATAAAATTCCATGGAGATTCCATGCCAATCAATTTTTTCAGTAAATTTTCCACAGTATACATCGCTGGTTTCCTCTATGATGACATGTGTACATAGTAGTCAGTCAAACATAAGCAATTTGCTGCATAAGAGCATTTCTCTGATCTGATAAATAGCTAGAATTTGGTGTTATTATTGATGACATCGATTTCAAAATAAAAAACTGTTCAATATCCATATTATCCATCATGTTCAAATGAAAATTGAGTTGGAATGGGTATTTCTTTTCCTATTTATGGGTTTAACTTTGTATTTTCAATCCCGACCTTTCTTTTTCATGTATCTCAAGTAAACACCAAGTCCAAAAATCATGAGCAAACTACATGAAGTAAATGATGCCCATGGTCTTATCACTATTATAAAAAAATTGATAAATGCAACCAAATAATTATTACAGACTATGCACACCAACAAATAATATTCGGAAATATAACCCAAAATTCAAATATCGCGGGAAACAGGATGTCACTTTTCGTTACTCGAACATGCGCATCTCCTATTTTCATTTATGATCATTTATCGTCCATTTCTTAAGTTGGAAGTCTTAGGTGTAAAATCTTAAGTCTTAAAGTTTTTTGAGTAGTCCTCAGACGTAGCCCTCTTTGAAGCATCAATAATCTCCAAGACGTTAATGCCAAACAGCAGTCAATTATTTCCCCAGCCCAAAATTGAGCCATCACATGATCAGCCATCACCACGAACAACCTCGCGATAATCCTTCTCTCTCTTCCACGTTTCCTGCCTCAATTTCATGTGCCAAACGTGTGTTTCCCATGCACTTGAATCAGAAGTTATGGGCAATAACAAGTGGTCTCTTAAAGTAATCTCTCAGTAAATCATTGCGAGCACACGCGATACTCGTTCATCTTAGTTGGCCGGTATATTCTCGCTGAGGGAGTGAGAGAGATGGGATGATATTGGTGACACACACAAAAGAAGATGGGTTGAATGGGACATCCATGAGATTGCAGATGATGATTTAAGATAGGCTATTGTCTTTTTTCCTCTCGATAGAATGTGATACAAGGCGCTTATGTGCATGGACGGTTCATAAGTTCAAGTGGTTTTGAATCTAGTGTTTGGTATAATTTATTCTAGTGGATAACTATAAACGAAATCATTCCCCTTTGATGAATGAATTTGAAGTTTATCGGAATTTGATGTTGGTTGTGTTGATCATGCATAATTCATATCTTTTCAAAATTCCATGTTTGCATGGATTATATCCTTGGAAGCTCTATTTGCTTGATCTATATTCTATACACGCGTCAGTATAATATTGTATATAGTAAAACTTTCTCATTTAACCCATTCCATCCAGAATCTAAATGATTTGTAAGCTGATGCTGCTGATGGTCGTTCAACAGAGTGTAACTTCTGAACTACGACGATATCAAAAACAATTTTCAACAGTGACATATTACTTTTCTCTTCAAAACTATATGTTTGACAAATAGTAATTTACGTAACAAGTCCCGAAAATACTGTTTTTTTGGATGAGTGGACAAAATTCTAGGACGAGCGTTAGCGAGTCCTGGAAGTCTGCGAGTCCAAAAAAACTGTTTTCGGGCGTGTTGCGTACACAATTTTTTCGGCAACCGTGTAGAATAACAAATCAAAGAAACACATTTCTTTATTGGAACAAAATTTCGAACATTTCAATTCTTATTTATATTAATATTTATATTAAAATTAGAACAATTGTTAATATTGAATGGATTCAATTTGTTTGAAATGCTTTGTATATTTAAGCGCTTTTGTTGAAGTCAGAACAAGAAGGTAAAGTTTCCGTTTCACATTGATTGTTTTCATCTGATAATTTTTGAATGTTAGCTAATTTTATGTCAGATAGCTGTCAGTCGTTATTTTGCTGCTATGGTAATGATCAACTGCATTTATCAAAACCATATTACCAAGATTTTCATATTTACAATGACAACAACGATGTGATTCTTCCCGGCCTAGTCCGGGAAGTACGTACTTCCCGGACTAGGCCGGAAAAATGCCACTTTCTCAAAAAAAATCGTCTGGAAAGTACGTACTTTCCGGACGGTTGCCGAAAAAATATCATAATGGTAATAGCATACCAAAGTTAATATAAAAATTTATGATTTGTTCCCAAATTTTTAGCCCCTGGTAGTTCATAGAACATAAGTTCATGATGATATAAGTATTGTTTTCTAATCTCAAAATTGAATATGCTCAAAATCATTTATTTATTCATTCAATCAATTAATCTACAGAATTCGATACAAATTCCAAATGGTACAACTAATCTAATTAATTTAACGACAAAAAAAACAGTAAACAAAAATATATGTGTATATACAAAGACAATGCAGGACTTAGGTACATGTATATATAAATATAAGTACAGGACAGGGTAAAAATAAATTACTTGAATTAAATACCATTGCAAGTTTTCAGGTAGGAGTGACAGAAAATTTCAGTTGTTTCTTAAATTAAACGACCCTCTGTAAATTTGATAACCTCCTGTGGGCCTTCCTCTATATTAAAATACTGGATGTTGTTTGATCCTTAAACGCTGGAAATATAGCACAGGATGATGAATAAGTGACATTATGAGCAATTGCTATGGTGAGTTGATTGCTATCATCTCAGTATATAGGCAGCAAAAATAACATATATTATCTTGTGTCAACAGGTTTTTGCACCCTTGATGAGATTAAACTTCAGTTTCCCCCATACCCATCAGGTACCTCATGCAGACTTGACGAAGTTGATCTACTTATCTTCAAGATGATTTTCAGAATTGGGAACATCAGCAGCAACATCAATGAAATAGGTGAGTAACATGTCATTCATCATATTGATAATTAATTTCATATTTTTTCAGAAATAGCTATAAAAACTCATCATTCGTATATTAACGCAGATTTATGGATCAGATTTTCTGGTGACTATACCCATAAAACGAAAATGAATAAATTTCACATTTTTATGAATGATGCGGGAAGCCCTGTATGAGAGAAACAGAAATTAAAAAAAAATAATTTTTTTAAATTTGGTACTTTGGAACTTTTTCGATTTTTTCGAATCGCCATTACTTCCGAACATATGGATCGATTTTTCTCATCGGGGGTATAATTTTTCCTATTTTTACTAATTTATCTTCAGTTCTCCAATTAATAAAATTGAAATCTTGAAACAACGAATATGGGAATCCAATATTGTGAATCTGACCCCATATTTGTGATCAGTGACCTTTTATTGTATAGGTACTATACATGAAGGATTTCCCAGGACCTCAAATAATTACTACTACGTATTGTCAGCGATTTCAATCTCAGCATAGTTATTTAGAATGAAGGTATAGTATAAAGTTTGGCCAAGACGATAATAATCTGGATAGATGTTTTGAAGGTTGTTAAAGCTTCTCAGCTCTTCTTCTGCAAGACATAAGAGCATTTTGAAGATGAACTGGAGGAAACCTTCCTTGAATCCAATCTTTGAGATACACTGTCATTTTCAATGGTCGTTATGAAAAACGTCTCGTGATACAAGAAGTATTTTTGTTTCTACCTTCAAGAAAAATCAAAGATGAAAAACGAAAAATAGAACTCGAAATTGGTTAACGAAAGAGTTGCAACGGAAAAGTATATAAGTATAAAACATTTTTCGATAACTATCCAAAACAATAAAAACGAGAATAGCGAGATTTTAATTTTGAAATACTTCAAAAACGAAAGAAGTCGAAAGAAGGAAGGTAAGCAATTTCTTGCAAAAGACACGTGAAAGGTACCAATATTGCGCAATTTCACTCTCATTTAACCAATATATTCTACCAGATACCAAACTAAAGCTGTGCTTATTCTTAGTTTGGCCACCCTGTATAGGTATACTTTAACATTTTCTTGTGAAAACGTTCTCGAATGTAATATTTGAAAAATCAAACGAACGGTTAGCGATTCCATACCTACATTTGAGAAATTTGTTCAGCATTTCGAACAAAATGATGATAATTGAAAATATCATAATTCTTGCCCAAAGGATGACATGATCTGTTAAATGGAAAAGTTTTTCGATGAAAATAAACGAGAGATGATCGCTCCAAACACTTGTTTGGCTATATATTTTATGGATCGTCGTCGAGACCACAAACAGCTTTATGGAAAATGCTAGGGTGGCGCTCATAAATCAATAACGTGAAAATTTCTATCTCACTCACACCCAAGCGTCTTGCCTTGTTCATTTCGTTATATTAACCCAAAACTTCAAGGGGCCGAACGATTTAGTATTCTTTTATTTTTCAGATATCGGTCACACATGCTATGGAATAATAAATATACCATATAGAAACAGAGTAGGAAGCAGTTTTTTTTGCGATGATAAACCAATGAAATGATGTTTCAAATGTGATGAGGTTGAATTATGAAATTTTCATTTGTTAATAGGTACTTAAATGATCTCTGGATATTGTAATGACCTAACTCGATCTAGACTGGGAACTGTGGAATTATTAATTCATTATACATTTAATTTTTATTATAATAAACTACGCAACACTAATTACGTCGCACCCCGAAATTTTGTGCCTGTTAAGATTTGAATAACTTTTTTCGTCTTCGAACAATTTGAATTCTGTTTGCACTATTCGCTAGGTCAGTCCTTCAGCTATAATCTCGTACTTCTTCGATACATAAGGTTATTTCCATAAAATTGCTACAGGATGTTTTTTGGAACTGTGCAAAATTTCGAAATTTTCAAAAGGATCCCAAATGAAGAAAAACAGTTTTTTTTCAACTTTAACAGCAGAGGCATGAAGATTATGTCATTACCTCTGGCCATTTCCAAAATTGTCTTCTTATCACTTTTCTTTACCGAGTGATCTCGAAAAATCAATTTTTTGGTTTTGCAGTCATAACTTTTTTCCTCTTCAACCGATTTTCAAAATCTCAGACTCATTTTGAAGCTGAAACGTTAGATGAACAGACATGAAGATTAGAATTGACTAAAAATAAATATAAAAGATCAAGGGTTTCTGCAAAGGTGACCCAAATCTAAATCCCCCTCGAAATCCCGATTAAAAACGAAAAATATCCAAAACGTTGATTGATCGAAACGAAAATATCACCACCAAAAATGCTGATAAAAAAATTTTTACCTCCTCCCCCCCGAATTTTTTTTTGCGGGTAAAATTTTTGCTGGTCAAACGGTTAGATATATCGGTAAACATATTTCACCTGACCCCCACATCGGGATCGGATATTAAAAAAAAATAAAATTCTTTCGCCCCCCTTGCCCCCTTGGGGTACTTTGGGTACGAATGAAGGGGAAGGAGATTTTTGTGATTTTTTTACATATAATTTTCGTGAGTTTCGTACAAAACTACTAAGAATCGCCCAAACTCGAGTTCTCCAAGTATTATAGATTGATGTACAGGGCGAAAAAAAGTTATTTTTCAGAATCGAGACAAGCGGTACCCATAGCTGTGTTCAGCGGAAAAAGTTGATCAAAGAGATAAAAAAATGTGTTTCATAGGCGTATGCATAACATTTTTTTTGAAAAAAATCCAAAACATTATGGAAGAATTTGTATAGGGGGTGAGAAGGTCACCCTGAAATTTTGTTGTATTCAGATTTTTTTTTTATTTTTAATTTCATATCTTTAGAAAAGAAAGACCTACGAATAGTTTTTTCTGTCCTGGTCTTTATTTTCACGAGAACGTAATTTTCAACCTGTCTTGTCAGTGCATTTTTTTTGGGCTGATTTTTTTTCTAGAACATGGCGTTTCATTTCGGTTTTCTCAAGCACAAATTTTGACTACTGAAAGAAAAAAAAAACTGGATGTGTCCAGAATGGAAGATCCTTCCGAAAACAAGTTGATTTTCATTTAATTCTCCTCCCAGTCGGGATTTACAGAGTGTTTCAGATTTGGGTCACCTTTGAGAAACCCTCGATTCTGAATGTTCATCTCGAGTTAATTCTGATCTTTAAATCGTCTCATATGAGGTTTCAGCTTCAAAATGAGTCTGAGATTTTGAAAATCGGTTGAAGAGGAAAAAAGTTATGACTGCAAAACCAAAAAATTGATTTTTCGAGATCACTCGGTAAAGAAAAGTGATAAGAAGACAATTTTGGAAATGGCCAGAGGTAATGACATAATCTTCATGCCTCTGCTGTTAAAGTTGAAAAAAAACTGTTTTTCTTCATTTGGGATCCTTTTGAAAATTTCGAAATTTTGCACAGTTCCAAAAAACATCCTGTAGCAATTTTATGGAAATAACCTCATGTATCGAAGAAGTACGAGATTATAGCTGAAGGACTGAGCTAGCGAACAGTGCAAACAGAATTCAAATTGTTCAAAGAAGAAAAAAGTTATTCAAAATTAAACAGGGGCAAAATTTCGGGGTGCGACGTAACTAGTGTTGCGTAGTTTAATTGAATGACAATACTCTTCATACAAACCACTTATTTCCTAAATTGTCCTTTTTATTTGCCAGTTCAGCTGAAAGGTTTCTAGAGGAGAACGAGACAAAGAGGAGAGTTATTGATGGAAATAAGTGATCTACAGATGAAGATGCTGCAGATCCAGGAAACAAGAAGGAAAGCCAGGTTTTATTATGTGGTGAAAATAAAAAAGTAAGTGAGTATCTATTCCTATAAGCATTACAGATTATTCTAATGTATTATATAGAGCTGATTTCAGCATTAACGTAAGCTGTCTATTCTTTATCAATATGTTGTGATGTAGGTATATCAAGCAAAAATACAGTGTATATACAATTTCGGAAATATGAGAGTAGTAGATTCGCAGGAAATGGATGTACATATACTTTATGACTTTTGCCACCAGATGGCACTAATGGTACCAACCATCGGTTCTTTCTACCAAACATAAGCGTTGATTGAGAGACATAAGGAAGGATCCGGTCATTACAGATTTATTTATTCCTTGAAATTCAGTGGCATCAATCGACCATGTGATCGGTTCAATAAATTTGCTGGAATATTGTTTGTGTCGGTTGTTTTTCAATCAATGTGTTACGATTCTTCTTACTACTCCTGAAATTCAGGAATTTGGTGGCTTTTTGACCTGTGAAATGAGAGCAAATCCAGCCATTACATTACAAGTCATCTTTTTCCTCTTGTACGTATAGCAGCTTCAAGTCCATTCACTGAAAATAATAGATACCTATCATTCTGAAGTTTTGGCACCATTTCAGGTACATGCAAAGATATGCCTAGGTGAAAAAGAGTTGGGATAAAGTGTGTCAGTTAAACCAAGATGAATCATTGGTGATAAAAAACTGTCGCACAGATTCACAAATTTATTATAGAATCTATTTCGGGTGGATACTTACTTCAAAGTCGGCATGTTTATTAAAATAACTCTGTGTTCGGCGTCAGTTTCCTGGCAGATTGAATAACACATGCATGCACGGTGATTTCTCTTGGACATTTAAAATGTTATTAAACCTGTTATTCAGCAGAAATCAAAGTGTATATTTTCATATTTCAATTCCATGCATAATTTTATTAATTGTCAGTATCATTTGAATGGGGAACAGTCATATTATATTGACTGATGTATAGAATTCACATCATAAACCTATTCATTCAGGGATTGTTGACATTACTATGATGTCGGACTGAAGAAAAGTAGAGAGGCCCTTATTTTGAAAATTCTTGAATTTTCATCCTCAAGTTCAAAGTTTCTAAAGAAATTTACAATAATCAAATCCGCCGACTTGAATCGTTTTTTGAAATTCTTTACTCGCGGAGTACTCACTTTTTTCAACTTGGCAGAGTTTAGGTTCCTACTTAATTTTGTTATAAAAAAACTATTAGATACTGTTTGTTGTTTATAAGTGGTAAATTTTATGTCTCAAGCCAAACCACTACATCAGGCAAGACTATATTCGATAGAATGGCGAAGGATCTGGGTACAGAAAACGAAACTGTTTCCTACCTACAGCATGAACAGGATGTTCATAATGTTTATTTATACGTTCTAAGTTTCTTATTGGATTTTTTCAAATTATCAAATTGGCTTACACCTATACAATGTGTCGAATTTGGAAGTTGTTGATTTTAGACAAAATCTAGAAGACCAAAAAAACATAAGTTTGTAAGGATTCCAAAATACTCTAAAATAAACTCAAAGGAATTTAATTTTAATGAGAAATTTATATATGACGACTTTTCAAACTTGTGTAAAAATCCTGAAACATTGAATCAATCAACAACGTTCAAATTTGAATTCTTTGGATTTCTATACCTATATAACCTACTTTTGAATATTCGTATGATGAAGTGTACTCAAGACAGAGATCAACAATCTATACTTTAAATATTTTTACATCCTGGAATAGGTACTGATGTCCAAGGAACAAGGATTTAAATAAAAGTACTAGAATTTGAAAACGTATTGTACTAGATCGAAGTCAATTATTTTACCTACTTAAAAACATAATAATTTATGTCCTGAAGGTTTCAACTTCCGATAAAGGGTGCTGGAGGAGAGAATATTTTTCATTGGGGACGTCAGCAAGTATGACCCTAAATATTATTGTGAAAATGTTATACGTGATTTTCTATATACAGCATTCATAGGAATTTTCTGCACATATAGGTATAACAAATGCGTACAATGTTTTATTCTTGTCAGTGGCCTCGTATACATACATATTTTTCTTCTGTGATGGTCCAACGAGATATAAATTCATGTATTTAATTTTTTTATGGAAAATACGTACGTCGCACGATAAGAAAGCAAGGTAACATATTTGCTCAGTATAGAGGAATGTGATTTCAAAAATATGTTTTATTTGAAGGAAAAGAAGTGGCGTATCAGTTTTCTCCTTGAAATGATTCACTGGCAAGAATAAAAAAAATATGTTGAGCAGCAGAGATCGCCTATATCTAGGAAAAATTATCATGAAAAAATAGATTTTTCTTGAAATTCCAGCATCACCCTGCTATTCGATAGGAAATACCTTGAGGACATATATTATTTGTGACAGGCATTTTTTTCTCAAAATAAACCCAAGACCGCCCAAGACCCAAGAATAACGTTTAACCTCTCAGTAGTCGCACGCGCACTCAGTCCGCAAGCACTTGTTTCCTGTAATTTTTCGAAAATACCTCGCCCTCACGTTCTGCTGTTTTTAGTACCTACCTTCCTAAAACTGAGTCCTCAGTATGTATGGAGTATTTTCTCTGTGCTGAGTTATTTTCTTTTACTAATATTGTGTATATATTTCACGTATATCTAAGTGATAGGTATTGCAGGATTCTGCAGCAATTATATTCGTTTATTTTTTGCGCTTTGATAAGAATGAGGTGAGTTGTCGAAATAGTATATTATGATAAAAGTTTTATAAAACGCTATTTTGTCGCACGCGTTGTTTGGAGTACGAACAAGTGCGACAAAGTGTCTTATAAAATGTGTGTCATATGCAGTTTTTTCTATTTTGAATTGATTTGTAGAAAAAAATGGATTTAATATCGATAAATGACAGAAACATCTTCGATTGGTAACAATGATGACATTGAATTAATTAAAATCTGACGCACAAGCGTAAAGCCCAGTTTACAGTTGAGCGATTTTGATTATTGCAGTATACCAGCGGTGAAAAATTCAATGTTGTTATTGTTTTTATTGATCAATTTAAATCAAATTACACTCTGAATTGAAATTTACCAATTAAAACATTGAGTTTTTCAATGCTAATATCACCAAATCCAAATCGCTCATCAGAAGTAAACTGGGCCTAACTCTTCTGACTTTCATTTGACAGTTCAATTGTACCAATCTCCGAATAATAAAAAATGCGTATCGAAATAGCCTCTATTTCGATACGCATTTGCGTTGCACAATGACTTCATTATATCTACAACCAAAATAGAAAAACTATTTTTATAAACCAGAACAATATTCCATTCCATAGAAACTAGAATGACAATATATAAAAAAGAACAGCAGTGAGTTACAAAAATTGATGAAATGGTGTTTGGAACAAAATGAGGAAAGCGAATAGGTATATAGAAATGTACTAGATTTTATAGCAATAATACATCAATATGCATATAGAACATGCATTATTTATTTGCAGATAATGTTCAACCTATAATGTTCGTTTCCTACTTATTATGAGTTGTCCTATTTCATTATTTTTTCGAAATAACATTTTTGAAACTACATTCTACTTTGTGAAGGAAGGTTTTCTCAATAGGTATAATTTCTATTCATTTATCAAAAATCACTTGAATTCTCTATTGCGGAATCAGACCCAACCACCCTGCCAATATCGAAGGAAAACACACTGATGACTCACAGCGATTGTCTTTCCAACAAAAATATAATCTAAATGATCCTCTCCACAACGACTCCATCCAAACAAGCAAAGGAAAACAATCGTCCTACCAGCAGATTCAAACTTGGCGCCTCCAGGGGCCATTCCGATTAAGGCAGACCCAACGAAGCCCCACCTAGAGTACTTAGTAGCCGTCGAGAGGCCTCGAAATCGCTCTGCCCACCGATCCATCAAGAGGAATCGGCGCCGCCTCTGACGTTCAGCCGCGCACCCCATTGGTGGACGGGCGAAACAGTCGGTACGCCGCTGACGAGTGGCGACACTGCGGTTGGCCGTGGCGGAACGGCGAACTAGGTAGTTTGAAGTGTTGGCGGCATGTGCTGAACGACAGCCGGACGCATGGATTTGTTTGTGGTTATGGATATGTTTGGTTGGGTGTTTTGTTGCTTGTTTTTGGGGTTATGTTGTTGTTATGTCGTGTTAGTACCTCTGAAAATTAAGCTTGTGACTGTGAGTGAATAATTAATGTGGTGTATAGGCACGTACCTACCTAGATACTTGATTTTCAAATTGTTTTGCTATCATCAGTTAGGTACTTGCTAACTCTAACTATTAATAAGTACCTACCTACTCTCTGAAATAGAAGTCTCAAAAATACATAGGTATACTTACCTTATATCTATATACCTACTTACTTACCTATAGGAAAGATTTATACACATATTATTC
Organism: Chrysomela aeneicollis; assembly: GCA_029955515.1. Taxonomy (NCBI): domain Eukaryota; kingdom Metazoa; phylum Arthropoda; class Insecta; order Coleoptera; family Chrysomelidae; genus Chrysomela; species Chrysomela aeneicollis. Next base: position 30,921,929 of record JARUHQ010000002.1, read on the forward strand.
TTCATGTTATCATTATTGTATTATTTTATCGCTCAATATTGTTTGTCAATTCTAATACTCTACAAATTGTTTGTTGCTATTTTTGTTTATTGTATTTTCGTCGTTTTAGTATCTAAAATAGGTTTAAAAATGTTAAGAATCAATATTGATGCTAACAAAATGAGACCAGTTCAAGCTATTTTACAACTGAATATCATATGCATAGAAGGAATATTATAAATTCAATTGAGAAAAACCCATCACGCGCAACTTCAGTTTTAGTGGAAATTCCATGTTTATTTACATAAAAAAAATCTTGTATTGATTATGTAATAACATTTTTTTTGGTGAATAAACAGCTGATAGGTAAACGAGATTATTATGCGATTCATATGTAGTCGAGGACATTGATAGGTGACGAGGCGGTAGGCGAGTCAACCGCAATGTCCGAGACGGTGTTAAATCGCTAAAAATCGAGTTTCATTCAAAGCTTAATTTATCGTATCATTGACAACGGCGATGCGAAAATAAAAAATAAAAATTAATTTTAATTTGGTATATCCTATATCGTTTTATGCTTTCGTAACTAACGAAAATTATAGTAACTGATGTATTATGAACTAACTATCGTATCATTAAAGATTAAGACATTATTATATGAAATCTTGATTGATAATTATCAACATCATATACTTATACCGCAGAACCCTATATATATAGTTACTCATAATAAATTAGTTAGGTACCATCATATTCTATTAGTCTTTGCCATATAATTTAGGTCAGTTACGAAAGCATAATACGTTAGATATACAAGTATCATAATACGTTAGTACTAGTAGTAATATTTATTTTTGCATCGCCATTGTCAATAATATATATGGACATTGCGGTTGACTCGGCTGAGGCCTCGTCACTTAGCAATGTCCTCGACTATTATAAATCGCATATAATAATCTTATTAAATTGATAGCTATAATAATTATGGTAGGTATGTAGAAAAAAATATGTTCAATCATTTAAAAATTATTGTCAAAAGATATATGTATTCATTCTATAGTGTCTGAAATCACACTATGAGACATCAAAATATCTTGGTGCAATGTAAGTACCTAATTGTTTCATCAGGTATACCTATGAGTATAGGTAAAATCCCTTTCACAGACATCATTTATTACTCAAAGCCCCAACGCGGGTGAATGGGAAGGTCAAATAATTAAAGTGAAGTACACCCCCTAGCAATTAACTGATAATATTCAATTTTTCAAAGTAGCACCTCATCATATCATGTCGTGTATATACACGTCAGTCTGTGGGTAAATAATGAATGTGTCTAAATGAATAGAAACACGGTAGCAATTACTGAGAGTTCTATAGAGGAGATATAGCGAAGCATTTAAATACCGAGTAATTTTCTTGTTGATACTTGGTCAATATTCAATTGAGTTTCAGGAAAATAAAGGAAAGTTTTCGCATCCTTCAAAATCAATGGGATGTTATTGATGAACTCAAAAAATAGGAACCTGGATTGATAACATTGTATAACAATCCTGCGTCAGATTGAATTGGCGCATACCACGTGACGAGTGAGCAATAGGCATGCGCAGTAAACGACTTATGCTTATGACGATGCTCACCAATGCGAATTGCAAAACAACAAAGATCTCTTGTTTAATTAAGTTTTAGGTATATATACTGATGCGCTAGGACTCGTTATTAACACACATTATTGCTATATGATTAATTATATCTTCATTTCATTAATTTCCATTTGTTCCCTCTAGTCAGCGAATGTTCGATATCTCGTATATAACTGCTGTCTCAGTGTTAATTAATTTTCGATTGAAGCATTGTTTTGCTATTGTATTCGAGCTTGTTCCAGTTCATTTCGATTCGTTTGATGAATCGATTCCCTACCGTTTGCCATTCTATTATCACGATGCGGTACCAAAGCAAACTCAAAACCATCAATCATTTATAATTTTCGACTATCAACTATCTGTTTCACCCATTCACGCCTCTCGAAATGGTTTGGTACACCTGGAAGTTGAGAGAATTTCATTAGTGGTACGTCAGGTGTTGATGATCGTCAGTCAGATGAAACATTTATTTCAAAAAATGAACGTTGTATACCT